>JBAJHX010000024.1:18905038-18945199 GCA_037176925.1 Amniataba percoides | reverse complement strand
TCCTCTGATTGGTTGGTTTGAAGACCTCCTCTGATTGGTTGGTTTAAAGACCCTCTCTGATTGGTTGGTTTGAAGACGCTCTCTGATTGGTTGGTTTGAAGAAGCTCTCTGATTGGTTCGTTTGAAGACGCTCTCTGATTGGTTGGTTTAAAGATCCCCTCTGATTGGTTGGGTTGAAGACACTCTCTGATTGGTTTGTTTAAAGACCCCCTCTGATTGGTTGCTTTGAAGACGCTCTCTGATTGGTTGGTTTAAAGACCCTCTCTGATTGGTTCGTTTAAAGACTCTCTCTGATTGGTTGGTTTAAAGACCCTCTCTGATTGGTTGGTTTGAAGACGCTCTCTGATTGGTTGGTTTTAAGATGCTCTCTGATTGGTTCGTTTAAAGTCCCCCTCTGATTGGTTCGTATGAAGATGCTCTGTGACTGGTTGGTTTAATTACAGTAATTAGGAGGACTACAGATCACAGTGCCATGCCAAATGTTTCCACGCCACTTAAATGATTAACAACATCCTATTTGGATAGAAATAGATAGGGCACGTATGTCACTCGGACTAAGATTTCCGCTCTCAGTCAGCTGACGTACAGAGCTACGTACTGATTTTTACTAATTAAGACCACGGATGCAATTAGCAGTCACCTTACGGGTCCATACCTAAGCTTCGACAGCATCGTGCCCTAATTGGCTGACAGTACCTGCTCCATCATGTCAGCTGAGTGGAGGTCAAATGAACACACCAAACACTCATCAAACTACATCTGACAGACAACTCTACAGGAAGTCATTCCAGCTCATACACAGTTCTTCCACCATTTATGAAGAGAGACTTTTATTTTATTTTTTATCTTTACTTTGATTATGATTTAGGAATAAACAAATGAATTAATATAATATATGCCGCTGCCATCACATTATTGCTTATGTTTTGCTTAATAATATTGTCTGACCATCAGTAAGACAGGGTTAGGGTTACGATACCAAACGCAAACATGTTCACAATAAGTGTTAAAAAAAGCAGTGAGGGCTCACAACAAGTCTCAATGTCCCTGTGCATGTGTGCACTAGTGTGCATGTGTTGATGTGTGTGTGTGCACATGTGAGCCAGGAGGATGGGTTGGGTTTGTGGAGTGATGTCACGCAGTGTGTGGGAGTGGAAGGATTTGATGAGCATAAACCTCCATAAGCTAGGACCTAAAGGCTTACTGGCTTTGCACCATCTGTCTCTCCCTCCCTCTTTTTCTCTCTGTCTTACACACACACATACACACATACGCATACACACACAGACAAATACACACACAGTTGCTGCCAATCCTTCATCATGTTCATGCATTTTTTTCTTGATTTCCTTCATAATAACTCCCCATACACAAATACAGTACACACACACATACACACACACACATACGTTTCACATAAAAAATACATATACACACATACCCACTGTCTGGGGAGTGCTACACAAACATGTCCTATTTTGATTCAAGTGTTTCACATTGAACACTCTTCTGTCCAACACACTTTTGCACAAATTAAACAAGCTCAACCTGTTTAAACTAAACTAGCCATACTGAATATGAGGGACACTTGCTGTCTCAACAGACAAAACACAATCACCATCATGAAGAGGTCTAATACTGCACAATGTAATGGGTGCTGAGATGTGAATGAATTCCTCTTGTATTGCTTTGGGAGGGAAACTCCAGATTCCAGGCAAATGCTCCAAAAGACTAAAACACATACAGTATATCAACATATAACCAACCTTTGTTTTAAAGGGTTTTTTTTCTACAGTAGAGACTTGATCAAGTGTAAAAGTGGGTAATACATTTTTTTTCAAAAAAGAATGAATAGAAGAATACAAAATTGACATATTATTTTGTAACTGACAACATTCAGATGTACAAGACTGGTGACTAGCTATATCACACTCTTTCCTCACTGTTGCAGTACTAAGGAGTTAACAGTAAATGAGGACATGAGAAACATTGGCCGTGTTTGACGGTCAGGACGAGGCCGAACAAACATTTTACCCTGAGTTGTTGTGGAAGGCAATGCTGGTCCCACAATTTAATTATCAGTAATAACTGTCATGTGTTGGGCGGTTGCTTTGAGTGCAGGACAAAGGCAGGGTTTGTTACCCTTGCTAGGGTACTTCCTGTCCTGTCCTGTCCCAGTGCCATCAATTATTTGACAGAGCATGTCTGCAGCAAACCAGACAAATCAGATACTGTGATCTGACATGCAACCTCTGCATGGCCACAGCAGTGTGCTAGAAGTAGGCCAACAAAAGGAATTCATGTGTTGGGTCACTCTTTGGGGCGGATCATAATTTTTCTGGCCTTAATATACTGTGGCAGTCCTAATATACTCCAGTCTTCATTTTTTCTAGGAGAGTATGGATATTTCCATGCGATTTTTGGGCACATTATGAGTATGTGCATTAGTCAGTCTAGCTGTTTTTTCTTCACTCACAGTCTAAAAGAATCAAAGTAGCTCTTTGACTCCTGCACAGTGCACAGAGAAGTGTGTGTAAGCAGCGTAGATGTACTTTTAACCATCCCACCTGAGCCTCTCCGTGCAGCTCCAGTAGCAGCAGCACGTCCGGGGCTGGGACACACTGCGCATGCTCAAGGCTGCTTAACATGAATGCTGCTCCACGTCTCAAGGCGTCTCACATCACAGGTGAGGTTTACCTGCACTTTTACTGCCTGTCAGTCATTTATCGTTTGCTCACCACTCTTGGCTCTCGCACGGCGGAGGCGGCCGTCGCTCCCGTCGCCTGCTTCGTGCTGTTAAATGCGCCGCTTTCCCACAAATTGAAGGCGAAATCTCTCCGTATCAGCAAACTCCAAGACGGACCAAATTAATTTGTGGTTGGTGGCATTCATGCTAGCTGGTGCATCATAGTTAGCCAATGTGTTTTACGGCGTTTGCTTTTGGTGTATGTCGTTACGTGCATGACTTCGTGTGTTTGTGTGTGTTGTGCAGTCAGACAGCTAATTGTGTGTGTGTGCGCGCCTCTGTGTGTGTGTGTGTGTGTGTGTGTGTCTGGTTAAGGTTTCGTTAGCCGCCTACCTGCACTGACAGGAGCGGCTTGCGGCTAGCTAACGTTAGCAATGCTAACTTGGCAAATGTCAATGGAAAAGGGTGTATCAGATTTGCTCCTGCGGTAATGTTAAATACCCTGTGACCCGTGTGCACTGGCTTCCTCTACCGTGTTAGCAGCCGTCCCCCTCAGCTGGCTAGCCCACATTAGTGGTAGCTTATTCGACTGTGAACATGCAGCTTTGCTCGCCTCTGCAGCTGTCAAGTCCAGCGTGTGTTGACACAAGCACACACACATTATGCTTATGTTAATGTCATGTTAGTAACCTTAGTCACATCTGTGCTCGTGGTTGTGTATTTGCTGAGCCTCTGATATAAAAAGTGACATTCTTGCTGCATAACCATGTCGTGTCCAGGTTTGCAGAGGTGCAGCTCAATGTGCAAGCTTCAGCAAGCTTTAAGGAAAATCTCAAAGTCAGCCTCCTTTTCTGTTCAGTGCCTCGAATATCTACAATTAATTTACACATTATAAGGCATCCTTGGATAAGTAAGTCCCACCAGTGGAAGGATCGCGGCAATGATAGTGTTTCCTTTTAGATTTTTGTAAATGACCTGTACAAAATGCATGACCTGCTGGTGCTCAGTCAGAGCAAAATACACACAGTGGAGTTACCAACACATTGTTATTTCTCACTGACATCTTCTGGCTTTGAATATCATTGAATGTGCCATAATATACCAGTTATATTATTCAGTTAAGTTGTGGTAGGAACAGTAGCTTTTTAAAAAAACAAGAAAATCTTGAAGGCTAATACGAGATCCAGAAGTGATATCCATTGATATCCTCTAGTCTAGGAGTGTGACGAATCCTTAGTCAGGAAACTAAGCCTGAAAGTACAGTTTAACGAATTATAGTATATGAGTGGCTTATTGAAAGTATGACCATTCAGGAGGCTTAAATACCTGTTTGTGTTTCATGAACGTTACAGATCGTGTCAAGAATTTTGGTTTAAATATCTCATCCATAAAATGGCTCTTGCTTCTAGTAATGGATAGTAACCAGTATTGCAGACCTAGGAAAGAGGAAGCAAGTTGACAGGAGCTCCAGCGCCCTTTGACCCTTGTAATTTCTCTCAAGCATTCCCCTACATTAAGCAAAGTTAATTTGTCAGTATGTGGTTGCCCCAGTTTAAATCATCAGCACTACATTTTAATGGCCGGCCAGCTGAACCTAATGTGTCGCACTTTAAAGCATTTTAGGCTACTTTTGTCTGAATACTACCATGCCTCCTTTTATGTATAGTGAAGTTTATTTGTATTTGTGAAAGACTATAGACATTTAGGCTTTTTTTTTAGTTTAGTGCACCTCTGTTCTTATAAGTAAATGTTCTTAGAATTGAAAATGGTCTGCCAGCTATTTAATTGACTTCATGGAGGCCTTTTTGCCAATTCAGTTTTCTTTGTTGGGTACTGAAGTCTACCACTGACAAACTGCATCCTTTGTCAAAAGTAAAATAAAGACATTTAGATGTACATGCCCTCTAAAGTATGACAGTTAACCTCACCATAGATGTGTCCAGTTTTACATGCAGTAATGCTTTGGTATGCACCTCCATGTGACTTGGTGGAAGGCAGTGTGAAATGATCTGATGATTTTATGAGTCATTTTCAGTATATTGCAAGTGATCTTTGGACATGCATCTCCTTGTGACTTGTTGACAAACAGTAAGAAATTATTTTATGATTGCACGACACCCATATCCAATATACTGTTTATTGCAAACAATCATACACAAACACTCACATACCTCTCCATGTATTGTGTTGGTTTGAATTGGTGGGAAACAATTTTGACTTTTTTTTACAGCATGAAAAGATCCCTATTTAATTGCTTTAGTGTCAAACTTTGCTCAGCCAGTTGAATCTTTCCAAGTTATATTTGTGCTTCATAGGTCATCTGAAGTTGTCTTGTTGGTATCACAAAGAAAGCCCTGCACCGCATTCCTTTCAAGCTATGGGCATTTCAGAGTATGAAATACATCATGTACGGACTTATTTCTGTCTAAGATATGTACAAGAGCATAAATCTGATCAGTGAAATTGGCTAATGTTGTTTTACAGTGCAGATTTATCATGGCCAATATGTAATACATTCTTGCTGCAAATGATTTCTTATGAAATTTGAAACATGAATGCTATAGAATACCTGCTGATTGATTTTTGCTGTCAGTTATTAAACTATTTTTATGATGACACTCATTAATCTTTTCTTTGTCTCCTTTGTGTTTTCCAGAAACCATCATGGGCAGTTTAGAAAAATAGGCTAGTTATCTGCTGTGTGGACAACACAAGGTTAGTAATACCCGGGAGTGTCCCTCTTCTCTTCCCACTCCGGCAGTCTAGCAAGTTTCCAGCACCATGGCTGAAGAAGACTATGGCACTTTTGTGGACTGGAACCAGATGGGAGATCTGGCCAAGAGCAGCGGGCCCACCAAGGTAGACTGTAAAGACCTGAAAGAGTTCAAACAGATGGCTCGGCAAGGTTACTGGGCCAAAAATCACAAACTACGGGCACAAGTCTACCAGCAGCTCATCAAAGCCATTCCCTGCCGTACAGTTACTCCAGATGCAGAAGTGTATCGTGACATTATGGGAAATGCAGCCACTAAGAAGCCCTCCTCCCACATCCCACTTCCAGATTTTGTGGATGGGAGTCCTGTGCCACGGTACTGCCTGAAGGCAGAGGCAGTAGCCTCGGCCCATCAGATTATCAACTGTTTGGCTGGACAATTTCCAGATATCTCCCACTGTCCATCACTACCGGCTGTTACTTCGCTGCTCCTGCACTTCAGCAAAGACGAAGCTCAGTGTTTTGAGCACATCAGCCGCATACTGGCCTGCAATGAGCCAGGAAAACGACTGCTGGACCAGACCTTCCTGGCCTATGAGTCTACCTGCATGACTTTCGGTGACCTGGCCAACAAGTACTGCACTGCCGCCCACAAACTGATAGTGGCTACAGCCCAGGATGTGCTTGAAGTCTACTCCGACTGGCAGCGCTGGGTGTTGGGTGACCTGCCTTTCAGCCACGTGGTCAGGATCCTGGACGTCTACCTAGTAGAGGGCTACAAGATTCTCTATCGTGTTGCTATAGCATTGCTTAAGTTCTATCGCAAGCACAAAACAGGGGTCCAGGGAGGCCCGGGCAACCAGCAGCCACAGGATTCAAGCAAAGTTAGGGAGGAGATTCAAGCTTTTGTCAAGGGCATTGCCTCCACCGTCACCCCTGACAAGTTGCTAGAGAAAGCCTTCTCCATCCGCCTGTTTAGCCGGAAGGAGATCACCCTGCTGCAGCTCACAAATGAAAAGTCCCTGCAGCAGAAAGGAATCACTGTCAAACAGAAGCGGTATAGTTCAATATAATTTTTTGTGCTGTCCTACAAATATCTGTTGGCTTTTTTATTTAGAAGAATTTGACATAAAATTGAAAGATTTAGGGATCTGACGGGGTCTTGTGAGACTAGTTTTTTCAAAACATAAAGCTACCAATATTCACTTTTTTTCGTCTTTTGTGTTTGGCTCACCTTATAATGAGGTTAATCACAGTGTTGATGCCTGTACTTCTGGAAAGATGCAATCTTTGCAAGTGAAGCTCTTCAGTACAGTATTTTAATGAATTGGAATGAGATGACCCATCTCACGCATAGACATGCTGTAGCAATCCTTCTTACAGGGACTTTTGTGAACACAATTAAATGTAAGACACAGTTCCCTGACAAATTAAATCACAGTGGTATGCATAAAATGAGAGGAATGTAATGTTAAAATTGTACTGGACCAGTGTAACCTTTTTTATTTACACCAAGTAATGTATGATAGGCCAGGATAGATTAATTACTCAAGCAGTTTCAATTGCTTTTTCAGCTTTATACTCTGGCATGCTCTTGGTTTAACTTGCATTCCTCGACTCACATTTTGTTGTTGTGTCCTTTCTGTTTCTTGCCATGTTTTTCCATCCACCATCTTCTGTTTCATCTGCTCTCCACTCCTGTGTTTTCTACATTGGTTATTTCACAGTGCTAGGTGGGTTCTCTTCTCTATGCTTCTCTCCATATTCATTTCTTTTTTCATTGCAACTATCCTGTGTACTTTGAGTACATTTACACTGTCATTTACTTAAAATAAGTTTTTAACAGTGTTTGCATCACAGACTGTGACCTGCCTCATATTCTTGACTTCCCTGTCTCTCCTTGCATCCGTATCTCTGGTGCATCTCCAGGCGAAACGTGCAGCTGGCACTTAACCCCGACACTTTCTCCTCGGAAATCGTCAGTGCCAAGGAGATGCGGGACATCTGGTCGTGGATCCCTGAGCGCTTTGCCCTGTGCCAACCACAACTCCTCTTTACCACTTCTACCCACGGTTGCAGCCTGAACAGGTACACCTCAATACATTAATTGACTTCCTGGCTACTTCTCACAATAAATCTAGTGTTTCGGTTTAGTAAATCTCACAAACTAAAAGAACATTACTGTTGCAATCCATTAAGTTTAATCCTTACATTCAGTACTGGGTGTTTCTTCAATTGTTGTGAATTAAAATTTTATATCTCCCTACAGATTCTACTCACATTGTGAAGGCTATGAACCCACTCTGCTCCTCATCCGGACCACAGATGGCGATGTAAGCACACGCACCCAGCAAATGCTCTCATCTCATAGGAATAAAGGATGCACATTATTATGATTGAAAGTACTAGCACAGGATTTGCTGATATCTCAGTATCATAACATCAGATATTTTTAAGACTTAGCAGTGAGCTATTTGAATAAGATTTGATTGTTGAGCATAGCCAGATATAGTTTAAATATTATGCTTATCTGATATTATGTCTTCAGCTTTAGTTAGGATAGAATTACTTTGATAAACAACGTACAAAGTGAGCAACAGTGGAGTCAAAACAACAGGGTAGTGTATCACTCATAAACCACTTTGTGTCTCAGACACTTCCTATTTCAGACTCTTAGAAATCAGTTAAATGGGGAACATGCGAGTAAAGTGGTCTTGCTGACGACAGCTGTTTTCATTTCCGTCCAGCAAAATCCACCCAAAGAAAACATTCTGTTGTGTGTGGGTTTTCAATTATTTTGGTTTCAGTAACTCGCAAGGTCAATGGTCGCTTTTTGCATTTTAAAAAAATGGTTTTCTCCTCGCCCTGGTTTCTGTGAATTGGTGTTGAAGGTCATTACATGATTACATGGTTGTCGTTTGATTGGATTACAGTTCCACAAAGACATCCTAGTGCAAGTGTACTAGTGTTAGCAGTGTATAGATGAAAATCTTCCACTGTTATGAATTTTTAAATATATCAGAGAATGAAGTCTTTGCAGATGGAAAAAGATGAAGAGATAATCTTACTGATGCCTTTTTTTAATCTCAGGTATGTGGAGCCTTCCTGTCCACTGACTGGGAAGAGCGCAAAAGAGGAGGCAACAAATTGAGCTTCTTTGGCACAGGGGAGTGCTTTGTCTTCCGGGTGAGTATATTTTTAATATGTCTGCTTTAAAAAGTTTTACAAATATTTTGGTGATTTTAAGAAGGTGTTTAGGGACTAATTGAAAGGACACTGGTTTCATTTAAAGCAGTGCTGCACTATAGCCACCAGAGGGAACCATCCACTCTGGTTTCACATGTTCTTCATTTCAGTGTCATTGGCCCCCATTGGCAAGTCAGGCTGCTATTTGGAAAAGCCTCCTTAGTAGGTCACAGTTTAGCATCCTGATGTTGCCATATCTTTCTGTGTAAAAACAACCACCGGTTACATTTTTCTGCTGGTGATACTGCAGCATTGAGCTCTACTTATAATAACACCTGGGTTAGAAATAGCACAGCCTGACTCTCTAATGCCTTCTGTATGAATTATTTACTTTCTGTGTGGATGCACAGCCACAGACTGTCTGATCCGGCACACCAGAAAACGCTGTCATCTTACACACTAATACTAGAGCACACACAGATCGGAAACTCCTGTAATATAATCCAGTAGTATCTGACCTGGTCCTCACTTGACACCAGCGGAAAATTGAGATAGTCAGCAAGGACTGATGTCTATCAGTATTTTTCTTTCTTTATTTTATTTAATCCTCTATTTAAATGGGTAGTCTCAATGAGATCATGTTCTCTTTTTCAAAACAAAAACGTGTGTAGAAGAAATAAATGTCTATGTTTAATTGTTGCAGCATACAGTGTTTAATTCAGAGCATACAGTCACAGCACAGTTAGAACATTTGTTAATTTTACAATTACAAGTTAATTGCAGGTTGCCAATACTTTAGTGTAGTCTTTCAGAACATTTTTTTAATGGGAGATTTTTTTATGTAAATAAATGCGCATTACTAGTACTATGCCTCAGGTGTTAAATTGATGCCTGTTTCCTTCACAAGCTGAAGCCAGAGATGGAGCGCTATGAGTGGGTGGTGATCCGCCACCCTGAGTTAGCCTCCTCCATCAAGACTGAGGGCCAGGATGACACCGCCCCCTCTGAGGGCCAAAACTCAGACAACAAGAGCTTACAGCAGCCAGAGAAACCTGCTGGAGACCTGTCGCCCTTCCTGTCCGCCCGCCACTTCAACCTCAACTCCAAGAATACTTCGATGTTCATGGCCGGCAACTTTGATTCCATCATAGTGGGTGAGTAGACTATCACTATGTCATTTTTATGGGGTATTTTTCTCCATATCCAGATGTTGATGATTTTCAGTGACATGGCAGGTACAGTGGGGTTGGTCATTTTATCTTTAGAATCATTAGACTTTTTTTAAACCAGTTAAACCATCTACTGAAATGCAGTCTCTCTGCATAGTAATACAAACTGTGTTCTTGTGTCTGCTCAGGGGGAGGTGAAGGCAACGCTCTCTACATCGACTCTGAGCTCAACCATGGGCGCACTGGCAGGTGTGCCACCTTTGACAACCCGCCCCTGTGTGCTGAGAGTTTCCAGGTTTCACTGCTAGAAGTGTGGGGCTTCCAGGACGCCATGGCTTCATAATGCTGTACACATAAACATCAAACTACACGTACATTTAGATCCATATATACATGGACACTAATGTGCGTGTTTGTGCACATACAATTTCAACACTTAAAGAATAGAAAGTGGTGATATGAAATGTCCAGCAAGTGTTTGAAATGGACAAACATAGATATGCAAACAGAATAAGATCCGTCCTGCAAATTCATGTATGGTTACTTTTTTATTTATTAATGCAGTTAATCAAAATTTCAATATGAACAAAAATGTGTTATTTTGTTTTTTCTGTTTATTTTTGTATTTACAGATTTATATTATGGTGTACTAATTATGTTAAAGAGTCTGGTAATATTGTATGAAGAAAGCATTCAGGATCATCTCTGGATAAGAATGACATATGGTTCATTTAGAAAGTTTTTTTTTTTATCATGGTGGCTATCATGTGTACATGTTCATGCTGAGCTGAATTGCTGAATGTAAATTCAGTATGTTATATTCTGTGATTTAGCTCAATCTGCCAAATTTACCATATAGGTAGCTCTGCAGTCTTAAAAAAACAAAGTAATTTACCAGGTCATGTTAAAAAAACAAAGATTTATAATAAAATATTTGAAGTCAAGAGTTGATTAGGTGAGATGTGTTTTTAAATGTTAAAGTACTCTAATTAAGATGTAGTGAAGTTGTACCAGGTTGGCTTGTGTTTTGGCCAAGTTGTGTCACATTTTTCCAAACTTTTTTTATTTCCTGTACATATGTGGGAGATATGGTAAATGTTTGTGAGTATCAGTGGTGAATGTGTTTTGCCATCTTGCACCATATTTCAAAACTTCGTTTTGATTGAGTGGCAGTTTCGTCCTTCTCTGAGACATGAATATTCACATGAATGAACTTTTTTGAAGGACTCAAGCAGTATTTTTGGTTTACAAGTAATTGAGGTAAATGCAGTTTCTTCTTCTTACCATGTTCCTGTTAATTCCGTCCTTTCCATTGTGGATATAGTAACAAAAGAAGTCCAAAATTGTGCCCTGTTGGCAAAGTGTTGTTGGGGTTATTTGTATCTGTATGTTCAATCCAGTCCAGTGAAATATCAGTTGAATAACCACAAATGTATTCTACATGTGAAAATACAGAAATGTGCTTTAAGTAGCACAAGTGACTGAAATTTGTTTTGTTGTCTTACTACTCATTGCTTTTTTTTTCTTCTGAGTCTGTCACATCACCTCTGCAAAGAGAGGGTTACATTTCTTCAAACTGTCACAGAAGTGTGCCAGATGCCTTTTTAAAGTCAGCTGACCATGAATCTTACTGCCTAATCCCCATCTTATTGCGTTTTGCTCTTCTAGTGATTACAGCTACTGTTCTTGCTCCCACATTGAAAATTGTCTCTTTCTTTCTTTTCTTTTTTAAATAAAAACTTTAACTGTCTGCAACATTAAAACCATTCCATAATAGAAATGTGATGGGGAAACAATCCAGTTTGAAAAAGCTGCAAATTACACAATGGTAGGCATGTCTGTGTCTAAAGCACTAACTGTGTGACTACTAAATTACTCATACACAAGTCTATTTTTTGTTAGGATGTCTTGTGGATGTCTCTGCTTTGTGGAAGCTGACATTGACCTGCATGACTGGAAAATATTTAGCATGGATGAGTCAGATTTACTCACAAATATATCTGTAAAAGCCTTCTGCTGGTAGTAACAAAATGTGTTGCAGAATACAAATAATTGACCTTGTCAGATTTCAGTCAGCCCTAATAGTGAAACAGCGTCCACCTCACTGGAACTGACAGCAACTGATATTACATACATCAGTATCCATTAAAGCTCTATTAAAATGTATGTCCAATTCATTTTCAGTGGGTGTGGCATGGCTTAATGCTTCTAGAGAAATGTAGTATCCTAGATGGAGTAATTCCCTCTTTACAGTAAGTGGCATTGACTCTGTCTTGTTGCGGCTGCGCTGTTCATTCAGGATTCACACTCTGCTAATCGCACATGCACTTCTATATTTAGCCACTCCTTCGGGTGTTGGTCTGGCGCATCTCCTGAAAAACCACGCTTTCCAGTCTCTGGGAGTAAGATGCTTAAGTGTTTAACTCTACGTTCAGATGGGTCTCTCCTTGACCAGCCCCCACCTCTCAGATAGCAAGGGGCTATGGGCAGCGGATTAAAGGGCAGATGAAGGAGGTGCCAATAAATATAGTTTTAATTCACAGACTTAACATTGCAATTTGGTTATTGGGAGGGAGCTCTCTGTTTCCCACTACCTACTGTTACATGACCCAAATCTGCCTTATGACTGTATATCTGTCCTTCAAAATTAATAGTAATAACTGCCTTTCTTTGTCAGCTATGGTGATGTAGGAAAGCTGGGATTTGTTGATGCAGGATTAAAGCTTTTTCATTTCCAGTCATTTATAAAATGATTGGAAAATGATTGACTTTTTCATTCCAGTAAGAATGAAAGAAGGACTTGTGTTTTTCGTCATACTGAAACCAGCCCCAACGCTTAACCTGAGAGTAGTTTAGATGCTGCGCAATTCTTACACAGACTAGACGTCTCTCTAGAATAGTATCTTGGTCTGATTGGATATCAAAGTACCAGAAATATGTAAAGATGAAGGATCCAGATACAGAAACACACCAAGAGTGTTGGCTCCATGTGTATAATCACAATATAATGCACATGTACAATTAGTAGCAAAGGCTTTGTGGTGAATCTTGAGTAGTATCTTGATCCAGTGATGCCCTCGTGAGAATTTCTCACAGTTCCCTGTTTCCCTTCCTTAAACAGCATCTGAGGGGCACAGCCGTGAGAATATGGTTTGTTCTTCTCATCCACACCTTTTACAACCCGGTGATCAGTATCACTCAAGGACAGGAGCATCCACTTAATCCTTAAAGCAAGCAGGAAACAATATTGCGTGGGCACGTGGGCTATCATATTACTGTGTGTTGTCGGGTGTGCTGGTTGCAAATGTCTGCTGTGTGTGTATCCCCACAGAGGAGCATCACAATCCAGTATCTACTGAGAGGCTGCACCCCTGTCTAACTTAATGAGTGGTCCTCAAGTGTTTAGTTGGTCAACAGACCAAGTGAGAACCTTCTCTTCTCATTCAATGTGACCTTTTTATGAATGCATCACCGCACACATACACACACATCACCCCTGCCTGAAAATGATCTATTCTCGTTGCATAATGCAATCTTGCATTTGGCGCGACCGGAGCAAGATGTTGGCCGAGTCCTGAAAGAAAGGAGGCCTGTGTTGCTGGCGTAGGAATTGCATCACGAGCAAAGGGGCTTTACAGTGATATGGGGGGAGGGGTCCTTCCCTTGTGCTGACTAGACCAGGCAATGCAGAGGGAGCAGCATGGAGGGAGGGATGGATGGAGGAGGAGGAGGAGGAGGAGGCATGGGGACTGCACAAGCTCCCTCTCTGACTCACACACTTCATCTCTCCCATGGTGTCCTCTCTCCCTCGACCCCCTCCCCGCTCTCTGGATCCCTCGGCCTGCTCTAGCTGGGAGCCATACAGTGGGCAGGGGATTCTCGGCTCCCTCCCCCCACCACCACCGCCTCACACGCTCTCCAACCGTACGCACTCAGCCTCAAATTTTCTCACTCTAACGCTCCACGTTGCTGCATATCACAGCTGACTGTAAACCACCCTCTGCAGCATGGTAGAGTCCTGGTGCAAAATGCAGTGTTTGGACATATGCAACATTATGCATGTGTAGGGGCCACTTTGATCAATGGTGTGGAGCATGATGTTACATCCAGATCCTGATTTATAACATGATGCAAATTTAAAAGGAAAAGAGTCGAATATAAAAATATATATTTTTTTTCTATGGATGTTGCAAGTGTCTCCACACCCTCTTCTGCTCGTCCCCATCATTTTCATCCTTGTGAGCTTGAAGGGTGAATGCGTAGATATCAAAGGGGAAGCCTGCAGCGGAGCACACCAAAGTGATGCCTGATAGGGGTGACCTTCAAAAAAGAAACACACGGAAAGAAACGAAATTACGAAATGCTTTATTTTAAAGGAACAAGTCATCATAAACGCATCCTTCTTGTTATATAAACGCGTTGTGTGGCATAGTAGATCATTAACTTTGTTAGTTTAACTACGCCCCCCCCACATCTAGGCGGGGATAGGTTTTATCCGTACCGCCAGTCAGGTGATATTTTCCGCTTCGCCATTTTGTGCTGCTGCGCCGGGTATTTATCACAAGAGTCGTGACTGTCCCGTTTACACTGCTTAGTTAGGTGGTCAGACGGCTCCTGGTGTGCTCGGTTTTTACATTTCAAGCCCGTGGCCTTCGTTAGGTTTCGCCCAAGTGCGATTTTTTCGAGTCGACGCCAGTTATTAATTTTGTACATTTAGTTTATTTTTATACTTGAGTGAGGAAGGATGTCGGCCGAAAGCCCCGAGTACTCTCCGTTCTTCGCAGTGATGGGAGCCTCTGCGGCCATGGTGTTCAGCGGTAATTATTACACGGATCATCTTTAACATTCATGCACTTTGTAGGATAGAAAATGTGGCAAATGTCTTTGTGTCCGTCTGCTGCTAACCCCTCCTGTTTCTCCATTTATATCCATTGAATTATTAGCTACGGTGCGTCTCTTTGAGGCTCGCTCGCTAGCCCTGCTAACCTGAATAATATGAATACATTTAATTTATTTAGACTTAACAGCTAACTGTGTGGCTGACTTTTTAATTCACTGTTAACACTGCAATGTTTTGTTGGTAATGGGTAGTTAATATAGTTGTGGCTTCTGGCCTTTCTGCTTGAAGCTAAGGCTAGCTAGCTAGCTGATGACGACCACATAAGTTAGCTTTGACGTTAGCTCACTTTCCATCTGATTGGGAAGCACATCACAGGGGATCTTGGTAACTGAGCGGAAAATCAAACTGAAACAGTGCTTTACTGATCATCAGTCATTTCAAAACTGTCTATATGTTCCCCTTAATATGTATCCCTCCAGATAGTTTCAAGCTTGTTAGCCTTGCTGCACTTAGCAGGAACTGTAATATTTGAGGTTGGTTCACACCTTTTCTTCAAGATGACACTCTCCTTCCTCATGCGGGTATAATTGTGTTAAAATGCATAAGTCATACACGAGATAAGTTATTTTATCATGAAAGGAAATATCACTAACAAGTGACACTAGTTAAATAACTGATTGTTTTATGTAAACTGGTAACTACTTTTCTGTAAGAATCTGCCATCTGTTACTTGTAATTTTATGTAAATTATCTTGAGCTTAAAACTAGATTTTCATAAAACATGAATAGCCATTGGAAACCGTGATCAGCTGGTTAACTTCCTTATTGCTGAAAGGAATGACAGGGGGTCACATGATTATCACATGATTAGACTTCTGACTTTGGGTTGCCATCTGGCTGCTGATCTTTTTAAATGTTAATGTAAAAGTTGATAAGTTTTCAGTGAACCTACTCAAAGAAAACCTAGCAGGTTTTAAGAAAAGATTAAGGGTGTAACTGTGCTGGTCAGATGTGTTTTTTTTTTTCTTTTTGTATGAAGTGGCACAGAAAGTGAACTTTGAAGCAGGCTTGTTTTTATAGCTGGTCATACTGTTTTATAGATCTTTCACAGTTCTTATAATTCTCGTGTCTTAATCCAAGACGAGAAGAGCTTCTTGTGTCAACAGGATTGTATATTATAGCAAAAGCCCACATGTGAGAAGGGTGACTGATTGTATGGTAAATCGAAAAGCAACCAATTGACCATGTCACAGAAGGTTTGATCTGCTGTAGCCTGAGGGCTTTTGGCAAAACCGGCCCATTTATGGTGGTCAATGGTAGTAGGTTTCCACTGAGACATGACCAGTGAATAGTAAGACCTTGAAATCAATTTAGGAAGAGCTTTTCCCCACAGAGTGTAATCATGGTCCTGTCCCCAACTTCTTCTGTTGTCAAATCACACATTTATACAACCACATGCCAATTTGATGATCAAGGAATAAAGTATATTTACACTTTTCTTTTGATAAACCATTTGGGAAGCATGATAATGTCAAATCATATTTAGTAGGAAAAACACGAAGAGTACTTCAGAAATTTCTGACCAGATTACCACATTTTGAACTCAGGAGTTATGGGATTTTTATATTGTCCAGCTCTGCTTGGAAATGAGAAGCAGCTGGATGCCAGTGCCAAACCAGGTCTTGTCATAGCTCATGGTTAATGAGTTGCAGGCAAGGGCAGCATGGTGGTGGTGGCGGCGGCCCTTGAGGCTAGCACGGTTAACAACAGCAGTAGTACTAGTCTGTGGTGGTGAAGGAGTGACAGCTGGGGAATTAGCTAGTAGGGAGGGGATCATGCTGGCACAAAGACGGGACGTGGTATTGGTGGGATGGACAGGGACACTGAGTGTTTCAGACTTCAGCTTTAAGGATCTTGTGGCATATCAAGAAGCCATTGACAGGTCCTCGTAGCTCACACTTGTGTGATATTGTTCACTTTTAGTATACACAAGCTGGACTATACACAATGACTATGGCTCCAATGGACATTTATTGTCATCATCAAATCTGTCACATGCTGGAGGGGGTGATCTCATCATTCAGGCTGTAAAATTTTTGAAAATGATGTTAAATTCACAAGTGGATGGCTCCAAAGTTCTAACTTTCTTAGAGGTCAATAGATTAGAATAGGCACTTTATGTGCAGTAATTAGCATTTTTCTGTAACCGCCTGAAAGTCACTGTAATCTTGTGGTGTCAGGTGATGGTGTGTTGTTTTAGTGGTCTGGTGACAGTGTCCTGCTTGTAAGGACAACCTTTAGTGATGTTTGACTCAGGGCAGATGACGCTCACAAGGTATTGTCCCCCATGATAGTCACACACACCCTTCTATCCCAACGAACAGCCAATATTTTCCAAGTGTTCCTGTGTCAGCAAAGTTGTAGTATGAGGCCTTAGTTATTTATTCACAAATCAACAGGACTGATAAATCTACTCATTATTTATCATTATGTCTGTGTAGCTGTTGGCCTGTATGTTCTGAGTACGAAAGTATAGTCACTTTATTTTTTCAACTTGATCATTACTCAAGCTTTCTATTGCTTGACCTTTTAGTTCACATTGTCTTCCTCTCTCACAACCCTCAGTGAACAGTGTGTTGTTGGTGATGGTAACGTACGTGCTGTAGAGATCCCTCTGCAATAGCCTGGTCAGCGAGTCTTGTAATTTCTGCAAGAATCCTCACATTTTGACACGGTGTAGAGTACAGCCAGCATGTAGTTTTGAAAGGCAGGAAAAGGTTTTTACGATAACCTTCCTGTTTTGACTTTTCATTCCTTAAAAGCAGTCCTTCCTCAATCCGCCCACTGCTCAGAGCAGACCAATCGACCGTCCTATTGCGTGGGCATATTGCATGCAAGATCATCCCTCGCTTGAGGCACCTCCTGCTCTGACATCACAAGACGTCATGAGGGCATCCCATACATCAAATATTCTGCAGGGAGGGGAAAAAAGAAAAGGGGTAAAAGCTCTTTACCTAAGCTGAGGGGATTAGGATTAAAACCCAGGGGTTGTGCCTCCACACCACTGCAAAACCGCGCTGCCAGATATCAAACCTTTAATCATCAGGACAGAATTGCAATGCTGGAGGACTCGGGTGTTTCTCTGCCAGTCCTCACCTGTCACACCTCAGCTTAGCAAGAAAGAAAGGAGCTGGAGGATAACGTTACTGATGGTAACAAGTTACGCTGGTTGTTACTGAATGGCTGAATGGCTAAAAGAAACAGCTGCTCAGAGGAAGGCTAAGGTATTTCACGAACATTGTCCTAAATGTATTTTCTGTAGCTAAATTACACCGTTTGTTTTAGAAAAAAAAAAATTTAAATATACTTTCTACTGCAGATTTATGTCATTGTTTTGATATGATGCACCATATTGTACATTTGATTTTTAAAAAATGTGTTCCAGCAGCAAGTAGTTTGGCACTTACACAAAAAAAGTCTGTCTTGTGCATTTATCTGGGCTTGCAAAAACAATTCCTGTATTTAAACACATCTCTGTAGCCAGGCGGGAATGATTTAATCTTGTATCGACGGCATCAGTCTGGTGATGAATCGGTATAAGCAGTCGTGGACGTGGCTGGCTGCCATGTGCACATTTGAAGATTGGCCCGCATCGTCGTCTTGTCTGCCTCCAGATCTGTTGCCAGAAAGCCTCGCAGCTAGTTGCTGAGTTAACCAGAGCCGTTTCCAGGCTAGCTCTACACTTTGTCCCAGGAAATGAGAAAGCAGAGGGCAGGGCACCTCAGGCTGTATGCACAGGACTGTCTCCCAAGATGATATCTCAAGAGAATCTTCAGATTTAATCATCATCAGTATGTCGGCTCTGAAATCAGCAGGAAAACTACTTTCTCAGATCCTTTTTTATACACCAGTGGTTGAAGATCAGCATGTTAATCGCATTTTTGCTCATGTTCTTCCTGACATCACCCTTCAGATATTTGGTTTTACCATGTTACATGTGTTTTACTGACTTTGGCCATTTTTTCACATAACTACCTTTTGACATGCCTCAGTGCAACGGAGAACCCACATATGGGTATATTTAGCATCAAAGCATCATCTGCAAACATAGAAAATGTCCTCAATTAGAATGAACATGTTTAGGTGTTAAACATGGCTGCACAGTGTAGGACCTCCCACAGTGTGTGGAACAGTATATAATGGATGCTGCTGTGTGTTCAGTACTGTTTCTGACCTTTCATTGTACTATGCTTTTGTAATGAATGAGGGAATAAACACACACCTCTGATGTGAAGGAAATGTTGTCAAACCAGATCTGGCACACTGCCTTGTTCTGACAAGCTTGGTTGGATATTGCAAAATACTTGCTGGTCTGCCCTGTGCACACCACATCTCCTGCATGTCTCAGTTCTGGGAGAGGAATCTGTCCTCCTCATCCAAGTTCAGGGTTTAGGGATGAAGGGGTGTTGTGTGCTGTGGGGATTCAAAAGCCCCTTGGGGAAGATTTGTGATATCGAGCTACAAAAACAATATTGACTCGACTCTCACTCATCTCACCTGGAAGCTATCCAGTTCTTTGTTGCGCAGACAGGTTGTTGTCTTAATGGATGGCTGCTGGTCTGTATAGTTTCTAATTTTAGAGCAGGGTGATTTATCGGTTCTTCTCTTTCACTCTCCTCCTGCAGTCTGACTTGGATAGTTGTGACGTAGGTGGCACTATGCTTTCTCTTCAGCGTCACAGGCGCACAGAGCTAATATGCTGACATAGCCTTTTGTTGTTCTTCTCCCTTCCCCGTCACGTTACAGTGATGCTGTCCAGAGACTGGCTTGTCCCGGGGTTTGCACACAGCAGATGTCGCAGGAGGGTTGTGCTTCTAGCCACGTCCTGCAGCGATGCTGCCTCTGTAGATGTAGCATCCTGCTCCTCCTTATGATGTCAGCAGTTGTCTATGTGCTTTAGCCTAATGAGGCTTTTTCATTCAGAGTGATTTACAACCCTGCAGCTGCCTTACAAAGTCAATTCTGAAAGGACATGGGGTGTAGCCATTGTAGAAAATGAGAAGCAAACTGTGACAAAGCTCATTTTTAGCCCCACAGTACTGCGTCAGTTCAGGGGTCAGTTATTTTCCTTTTGACACAAGCAAAATTCCCCAGGTGGAGCCATGCTGGATTTCTAAGCGGAACAGAAACTGTGACAGTTGTCGTTTTGTCGGTCCATCTCTTATTTCACTTCTGCTTCATTATTCAGCTGTGCCCTCGTTCTTCTGTCTGCCTGCTAACCCATTGTAGTTTGTGTATTCAGTTTGCTATCTTGTTTATTTAACTAAAGTTTATCCTCTCTCTCTCTCTTCCTCTCTATCAGCCTTGGGTGCAGCCTATGGCACAGCTAAGAGCGGTACAGGGATCGCCGCCATGTCCGTGATGAGGCCGGAGCTCATCATGAAGTCAATCATCCCTGTGGTCATGGCGGGTATTATAGCCATCTACGGCCTGGTAGTAGCGGTGCTGATTGCCAACAACATCTCAGAGAGGGTCACCCTCTACAAGTGAGTTCAGTTGATACATCATATCATATTTTCAGTCCTTGTCATTATATCTCATAACACAGTTTTTTTTTACTCCATGGATAAGATGAGTAGTAAAAAGGCTCATTTAATGCTCTGTGAAGCCAAAGTAGCCCTGTTACCTGTCAGGCTTGACATAAGCTGAAACAAAAACAGTGACACAAATGCTGGTGTTGCTTTTTAATTTTATTTTTAACAAAGACCTGAAAAGACCAAAACCAACAATGAATTCTTACTAAGCTTCAGCCCTGCTAGATTCATGAATCATAAACGCTGCACTGAGTGACAGACTCCTCGACCCAGTGAAGTTAAACCACTCTGATTACAGTTTCAACCCTTTCACATCACCGCACAAGCCCAAGACTTAGTTCCTGTGTTCACACGTTGTTGGTTTAGACCATGTGATGGAAGTAAACCTGCTGTGTCACTCTAATGATTTTGTCTCCAAGTGCAGCCATGCAACAGTTTTTTGGTTTTTTTTTTTTTGGACCGTATTGGACATAAACAGTTTAATGGCACTGAGAAATTACAGATGCAGTGCAGCCATCCTCACCCTTTTAAATATTACTGTATTTCTGTTGAGAATATGAGCATATCCATCACGAGTTGTGTGCACACTCACTGTGTTGGCACGGTGTTCAAGGGTTTGTTGTTGAATGTGGTTAGATGAAAAGCCATATGCAACAGACTGATTACAGCTGGGACAAACTCGAATCTCCCAACACCTCATTAACTGAACAGTTTTTACCGCACAGACCTGTTGTGTAGAAAACCACTTGCTCATGCGTGTGTTACAGGCTGTGATCACAGTTGAACTAATATGAAGGCTGTTCTGACTTTGCATGTTTAGCTGTGAACCCAGATTACTCAATCATAAAGTAATCCTCATCATCCCGTGTGCTGACTAATGCTCATCTCTCTGTGCGTTTAGGAGTTTCCTCCATCTGGGAGCCGGACTGAGCGTGGGCCTCAGCGGGCTGGCAGCAGGCTTCGCAATCGGCATCGTGGGCGACGCAGGCGTGAGGGGCACAGCTCAGCAGCCGAGGCTTTTTGTGGGCATGATCCTCATTTTGATTTTCGCTGAGGTCTTGGGTCTCTACGGGCTCATCGTTGCCCTGATCCTCTCCACGAAATAAATACCCAAAACATCTCCACTACAAGATCTGTCCTTTTATGTTGCTGCTGGAGAAAAAGTGTAAAACGGGAAAAAATTGTAAAGATTTCTGCCACACAAGATGAAAGAAGTGAAGGTGGGGAAAAAATGAATTAAAATGGCTCCATTAATATGGTCTTATCTCAACAAATGTGTACAGTCGTCCCAATTTGATAGTCAACTTGTAAATGCGCAATGTAGTGATTTGTCTGTCTCGTGTGCGTGTGTGTGTGTGTGTTTCAAAACAGTTGTATGATGAAGATTCCTTTTTTCCCTCCACTTATTTCAGGCCTTGAGGCCAGCTGAGGCAGCCTGGCCTCTGGTCTTAAGAGAGCTGACCAAAGGGCCGCACAGCTTTTTCTCCTCCCATATCAACCTGGGAGTTGACACAATTTCTGCATTAATCTTGAGGATCTATTTGTAAAGAGAAATGTATATGGACTTACGATTTTTTTCCACTGATTTTATTTATAAGAAATTGTTCATTGAACTGTTTAATGCAGCAAAAGTCTTTAATTCCCCAGGATATATTATACATATATATACAGACATATAAATATCTATATAGATAGATTTAATGCACTGTGGGGTAATTGTGATAAGTGGTTGGAATTCCTCTGGATGTAATTCTTGGTTTAATAATTAAGATTGCCTTTAGTATGTTGCTGGTGAAGTGGGAGTTTTGTGTGTAGCTGTATTCTAATCATTACGCAAACATTCTCAAACTTCAGTGTTTTTCCTGTAGTACTGCTGTTTGCATTAAAGGTGTGTGTGCCCCGTGTTGGGTCTCACAAGTGTAATTTCCAAATTTCATCTCCTCTTCATCTTATTCACCCTCCTCCTCTCCCCTCCCCGTCCCTCCCCTCATCTGTGGCTGTACTTCATCTCTTCCACATTCCAGCCATTAAAATCCTGCATGGGTTTCAGTGTCTTGTTGCTGTTGGTTATGAAGTTGAAGGGCAGGCTAGTTTCAGAAGACTTAATCCAGATCAAAAAGTGACTGTCTTCTACTTCCTCCAAAAACAATCATGGAAGTGACACAGGAAGACAGCATCGTCTGTGGAGCGCAGCAGCAATCTCGTGAGATTAATGTTCAAGTTTGCCCTAGTTTCATGCAAGGACGGGTCCACTTTGATCTGGAGTTTGTTTTCTGAAAATGGGACTGCTGCTGACGCATTTACTGAAGCGCCAATCTACAATCCTGTATTACCACTGGTATTGAAGTTTCCTGATGTGTCGACGTGTGTGTCACAATCGAATTAAAGAAGATTCCAACTTAGATTTGACTGGCTTCCAAACACAAAATGTTAGTGTTTTCAGCACTGTGTATTTTACTGTGACACATTCAAAGCGTGATATAGCAGCATGACATTTTAATTATAAAATAATGTGCGTAACTGATGTACAGTATGCATCTTTTCCTGTTTGCTTCTGTGGTGAGAACTGGTAATCTTCACACTGTGGTTAACACCTCAACTGCAGCACTGAAAGATAACTGCAAACAAGGCCTGCATTGTGCTGTTGGCAGATAATGATTTTCTTTGTTTAAAAAAAAAAGGTCTGTAACAAGACAATCAAGAAATAGTTTTATATGATTAACTATACAGAACAAAAAATGCAACATACAAATTGTCACTGCATTAGACTACATTTCACAGAGTGTGTGCTAAAATGTGAACATAATCCACATTCAAGCAACTGCATTTGAGGCTCAATCTGCTTGGAGGCTGTTGAGCAGAGTCTGAGAAATACTGCTGATGGCACTGAAGGTGGCGCTGTCTGGAAATGACTGCGTGAAGTCTTTGCCCTCCTCTATACTGGTGCTGAGCAGAGGATCCAAGGGCACAGAACCTGAAGTGGAGAAGACAATGTTGAATACTGATCTCACCCGAATCCATTCATAACCCTGCTGTAGTTTCACACCTGACTCATCGCTACTGAGAAATGATTGACAGCAACAAAGCTGTCCTCTCAACCGATGTACTAATTAATGATAATCAATAATGAGTGTTGAGAGTGTGTTAAGGGGCACTGACTTATCAAATGCTGCCACGGCTATGCAGCGCTGTCAGACACAGCTGCCACAGGGTAAGCTGAATTAGCCGCGTCATTACTCAAGGGATTGATCTGCACACAAAGCGGTAACAGCTGACGGAAAATGTTAAATGATCTATTAATTTGACCGTTATTGATGAGTATGGATACCGTCTTCACTCAGTGTTGCATTTGAGTCTGGATCGACCATTTTAGCAGCATGGCAGTGATGTAAAATGCCTCCTAAATCATGAATGTGGGAGTGATGCGCTCTCACAATGTGTTGTGACACCTTGTGGTTGGAAGCTCACATGACATGTCAACCCAATCCTTCTGATCTCACCTAGGAACACTGAGCCGGTCAGCTTGGCTAACTCTTCACCGCCACCTTTTGAGAATATATTGCTGCATTCCTGAAAAGAAAGAGTACTTGAATCAGGTCTGGCAACACTGAACAAAATGTTAAATGCAGTGAGTATCTGACTACATATGTAAAAAACCACTACAACAGATGGTGCTTATATCCTTTAAAGTCTAATTTGTGGATGCACATTGCTGCAGCTACAGTTTCATCAGAAGGTATTGGGATTTCTATCTGAACTGTATGAGAGTTTACGTACAGAGCAGTGTGGACAAACAAAGCCGCTCATGTTCTCTATGATGCCCAGGATCCGTACGCCCGTCTTCTTACAGAAGGTGATCTCTCTCCTCACGTCCCCCGTCGACACAGCCTGTAGCCAACGAAACATCAGCATGTCAAACACCTGACATACAAGCATTTAAACACGGAAACATGTTTAGTCAACGCGCGTCATAGAGTCACAGAGCTGGTCAATTTCCTCTTTCACCTTCCTTGGAAGCACACACACAGGAACAATATTGTGTGTGGACAAAAAGGTAAACAGACCATTTATAGGCTTATCTGCCAGTGTAAACGTTGTCTTATTTTGTCACCCATATTCTTCCTTTAATTCTACTATGGACAGTACTGGTGGGTACCTGAGGTGTAGTAACCAAAATGGCTCCATCCACTCTGTGCTTTTTAAGGTTCTCCAGGACCGCCAAGTGCTCGTCAGACGTCCCTGGCGGCGTGTCCACCAGCAGCACATCCAGCTCTCCCCATGCTACATCTGACACAAACTGGCCGATCATAGCTACAGGACAGGAGAGGTGGTCAGGATATCAGGCAGAATGTCACGATGATTATTTTAATCATGTTTATTACCACAGACCTGTTGACCTCATAATACAGACCACATTACCGCAGATCCTGCACATGAATAACAGGTCTATATAATAACACACCTGTTTTCTTGGGCCCTCTCCACACCACGGCCTCGTCTGGGTCCTCCAGAAGGAAGCCGATGGACATGAGAGAGAGGCTCTTCTCTGCACTGGTGTAGACAGGCACCCACCCCGCGTCACATTGGTGCACGTCAGGCCGGCCGACACTCAGCATGCGGGGGATGCTGGGCCCACACAGGTCCACGTCCAGGATGCCAACCTGAGGAGTTCTGTAAATTAGTCGATATACTTATATAGGTGTAATCTACCATTTTAATCCAGTATACGTTTTTGTCAATTTGAATGAGTAATTCCTCGTCTGTCTGTTCTGTGTGTGTAATGAAAAGTTAATATGGCGTTAATGAACAGCCCTGATTCTGTAAATGAGAAATAAACAAGCACAACTCGTGCTCGTGGGCAGCTCAGTTTGGACAACAGTGTGTTTAACTACAGGATCATTAGTGTTTATTGAGAATATTCTCCTCTCCCTCAGTCTCCAGTGAGCGGAAGTTTCATAACTCGTGTGTCATAATCCATAAATTTTCATTGCATCTAACAAATCCCACTTCACCTGAAGTAATCTGGTTTACTACAGCGGCATGATCCCAACATAAATAGATTTTGCTGTTATTTGCTGGTAATAAATGGATCACAAGGATGCCGAAATAACTACACCAGGATGCTAATTTGTAAAAAGTAAGAGCTCATGGTTTGTCAGGTTTCTGAGTGGATTTCTGCTAGATCCAGTCTCCCCAGAATCATAAACTCCACCTTTTAGCTGCTCACAAGTTAGGTACTGTGAACATAAAAGACTGATGATTAATGGTTCGTGAGTAACATATAGAGTATTTAATACATAACACTGAATCTAACACTAAGTTCAACAGCTCTGTGTGTGTGACTTGGACACCATTATGTGAGAATACACGCACAGATCAATGACTGTGTTTAACACTTTTGCTCTGGCATGTTCAGATCTCACCTTCTTGCCGGCATGAATGAGAGACAGAGCTAACTCCGTGGTGATGGTGCTCTTTCCTACGCCTCCTTTCCCCGACAGAACCAGCACCACATGCCGCACCTGGGCTAGATTCCCGTCTCATGTGAGGAGAAGAAGAGAAACTCGATTATAGGGTTGACAGAGTGTAATTTGTGAAAGTAAAGGAAGAGAGGAGAGGAATGTCGCAGTTACGAGACACGTTTCATCACCCGAGTTCAAAAGTTCATCGTTTGGTATGCTTGAGATCCTTTGGAGTAGAAATGTTTTACATTATTTACTATGTAATGCCTTCTTCATATAAAACAAGAAGTTATTCGAGGATATAAAAAGTGTTTGAGGTGAACTCCGTTATAGCAGCTGACTGACCTGAATTTTCTAAACGTAATCTGATTTCCAATTAGCCTCCGCTAGCCACTTTGCTAAACTATAAATTAATAACTATTATCCAACACACAACCGTTTCTGACAGCTGACATGTCTAAAAGACGAGAATACAGTTCATGTACTAAGGAGGAGGTAACCTCCTGATGAATTTGATTGAGCAATGACTTCGTCCTACCATTACTTTGGTCCATGTTTTGGATTTGAAGCTTCAACTACGCACGCTGCGCAGGGATCGACCACTTCCGTATGTCATCACTCGCCACCCAGCCAATCACACATCGTCTGTCACACATGAGTCCCGCCTCCCGTCTGAAGCCTCCAATAGGCGTCCACTACGCACCGTGGTGCATTCAACCGCTCCAGAGACACGCTCGATTAATGAATGGGAACATGTTGGATGTTTGTCAGTGAAATGTTTCATCATTCATGTTACATTTCTTTGGCTCTGAATGTAACCCTTTTAGCCCTTGTTAAAAGCAAACAGCAGTTCTTAATAGATCCACACATAGAGCGTTTTAACGTAATCTTGTTTGCCGAAATGTCCAAAAATCTTGCCACATGATAAATTAATTACCTTTTAAAGTTTTTGAACACTGCTTCAACAAAATAATCACCAATAATATTCACAACAGGTTTGTCTGATATCTAATGAACATTTGGTAATAATTCCCTTCACCTCAAATAGTGCTTTTCTGCCTTACTTATCTTTAACTTTTTTTTGTCTTATTTTTGCTTTGAAGCACTGATTGACATTTCCCTCTTTGTATTATAAAGTCTGCTGACTTGTTAACACAAGCCATGACGTTTTTTCACCGTCTGCAGCTTCGCAGTTGCAGTCCCCCTTCCAGGTAAAGGTAACTAAATAAATTAACACAGACTCCTCCCCCACTCTGGTCTCATCCAATCAGCAGCAGACACGGGCGTGGAGATGTAATGTTTACGTGCAGCTTTCTCAGAAGTGGGACAGAGTGCAAACTGCACCTGTCACCCTGTCGGATATAGAGGCACACGAACACTCAAATGAGCCACTGCAAGACAGTGTACCGGAAGACTTCTGTAAGGTAAGAGCTCCACTTCTGCTACAGTGGACATATTCATGCTGTTCTGTGCTTGACTGAGTTTAAAGATGAAGACAGGCAGCTTCAGTGGAACATTCACTGAATACACATGCAGGGTCTGCTCAGATTAAAGCACTAGATGTGTGTTTTTATCTTTAATGCCTTTTGCTGAGATTTACAGACAGCCTGTGTTCACTGGCCTGTGTAACAAACAGACACTTCCTGAACTGGATCACTGAGAAACAGCCAGAAATTCTGATCTAGTTGAACAGGCAGCTCATGTAGGCCATGGACAGTGATTTGAAACATAAAAGTCAGTCAGAAGTTGTACTGCTGCCACTTTCATATCATTTTCCCAGAGCATTGGCTGACAAAGTTACAGCATTTTGTCCTGGCTGGGCTGTCCAGATGATGCGTTTCCAGTATGTAGGGTAAAGCCCAATTAAAGTGAGACTAGCTACGGACTACCTAATCTAAATTATTGGCACTTATATCCTGCACCTGCTTGCAAAACGGTGACCAGCTGCTGTGTTCAGTGGTGGCATTAGCTGAGACATGCTATGAGGTTGAGGAAGAGAATAAAAGCTCTTCTAGAGGCTCAACCTGTCAGCCATATGTTATTATAATACAGAACAAAGCTGTAACAATAAAAGAGTAAAATAATACTGTGGGGTTTTATTTTATTCTACAAATTGTAGAAACATAGTTAATTGTAAACAGGGACACTGTAATCAAGTCAACTGACTAAAGATTATTAAGTGTGAATCTGGTAAACAGTTCAGAACATATAATGTCTTTTTAAAAAGCACACATAGTTTTTTGTTTTGTTTTTGGTTAATAAATCTGGATCTACCTGCATTCTAGATAATGAAGCAAAGAAGAGTGTATGACTGTATGTGTTCAAACTGGAGAGAGACAGAAGTACAATAATGTTCCTGTCACTGGAACTGGCATCAACCTCACTGATTCTTTAGTCTTGAGGGTACACATGGGGACATTTAATTTTCCACCCCAGCACCAGAATTCCATCCAAATGTTTCTGAGGTTCCATATTAAAGTGCCGGAAAATTACTCAGAGAGGTGTCACAGTCAGTATTAGCAGGACTGCAAACACAAGGATATTAGAAACTGTTTTTGTGATTGGTAGACAATGTAGTCACTGGGTCAGGTGACTCTGTCTGTGTCTACCTGCTGATGAAGCTTGCAAACAGACATGCTGCCACAGTGCTGAGGGTTTAAAGGTTAAACAAGTTTAAAGGCTGAACAGAGAAATGCCTAGGTCAAATGTTTCCTATTCACAGCATTGACTGACCTACTTTGACTTGTCCAACAAGTTCTTAAAACATTTGACAAATGTGGCCAGGGGGCAGGGAGAAACACATTGACCTAATTATTCACTATTATCAAAATGTAGAACAATGGGTAAGGGTTAACTAGAGATGATATACTATTATCATTGCCATAGGACAGTTTTTAAATTTGTTTTAGGCCTCATTTTAAAGTCAAATTCATATTCAGCTGATTTTGGTATGTTGCTAAGTATGTATGCATGTATGTGCATGTGCCAAAAAAACCCCGATTTGACCTCGACAAACAAATCAACAAATAAACCAGCTTTGAACTGGGAATTTAACGCTGACCTTACTTGACATAAATAAAACGTACGTGGCCAGCTGGTCTCAGGTGTTGGGTCTGCTGTTCACAGAGCTGCCATGCTGAGAAGAGGCAGGAACGGCCGGGCTCGGCACTTGGCCTGGAACGAAACACGGCAGGAGACAGATGCCATGGCAGTGATCCAGACATCGGACAGGGAGGAATGGGAGGGCCAGACGACAACACAGGTGAAACACTAAGGTGGTTTTGTGGGGTGGAATGTAAGAAAAGTAGAGCAGCATGTGGAAAACAGTGCAAAATAACTTTGAAAGGAGTCTGGCATGAGTGGGGAAATAGACACTTACTTGACTGATGCTAGAGGATATGAAATGGCCATATATGAGAGACAACTTTTCTACCTGGTACCAGTAGTTTTCCACTGGGACTGTCCCCCCCAGTCTGAAATGGGCATGTCTCCAAAGGCAAGGACAGGAGGACAGTATTTTTGGAAGGGGTCTAATTTTACTTACTAGCACACATGACTTCTTTCACCAATAGGGACCATGAGAAGCTTTTAGGGAAAAGGCTGTCTAGTGATTGAAATTTGGCATATGCGTTACATCGCTTTCACTGGATCCTCCAGTGCAAGACTGATTTTTCTGTCCAGGCTTGGCCCTTTCTTGCAGCTACCAAAAGATTACTCTCCACCGAAAGGCACGCAGACTGCCTGCAGGAACCAGAAAATATACAGCCATCCGGCTCATTCCACTGGATCTAATTCCCTTCTTGCCACTAAGCCAAGATCCCTGGACCATGGCCAAGTCTGTGGACTTACAAGATGCTGTTTGTACTGTTTGTGTCAACCAGATCAGCAACTTGGAGTCCGAGGTGGATCCCCTGGCGAGTCCTCAGACTGTGCCTGAGGTGGTGGCCTTGCCCAGCACTGTACCGGTGAAGGGGGAATCTTTCTGCCAGTGTGACCAACAGGAAGAGCTCAACCCGGGCTTCGGTGTCACCAGTGATTGCCTCTGTGGGGAGGAGGATCAAGGTGAGCAAAAGCTGATGAATACAGTAATAGAGCATATGCACGCAGCAGGACACACTGTGAACTGGCACAAGTGCAGTGTTGAAGCATAGCAGACTAACATAACATTATAAGACATTGACAGCGTATCACACATACTATGCTTGGATATTGATATTATTATTGATATTAATATAGATATTAAATTAAAAGAATGGAGATCCATAAAGTCATAGGCTTCATCTTCTTGGGAACATAAATGTCCATACCAAATTAAATGGCAATCAATCTAAAAGTTATTTCATTTAGGAAACATGGGAGGAAAAAGGACTAATGTATTTGTGTTCTCAGGTTTTGATTGGGTGTGGGATGATCACTTCAAGTCTTCCGGGGCCTTCCTCGGCTGCGACAGCAGGAAGGTGAGCTTTCACTTGGACTACAGCTGCGGCACAGCTGCCATCCGAGGCACAAAGGAGCTCACAGACGGCCAACACTTTTGGGAAGTCAAGATGACCTCTCCTGTGTATGGAACAGATATGGTAGGTGGCGCTCTGTTGGAATATATTAGCACCACACATCTGGAAATATTTCAAATGGATGTGGAAAATCATTGCAAATTATCATCTTGTGAGAATCTAGAACTACTACTCATATCTGTTTTGACTGTTTTTACTTTTCATTGGTTTAGATGGTGGGAATTGGAACTTCAGAGGTGAACCTGGAGAAGTTCAAATACAGCTTTGGCAGCCTGCTGGGCCATGATGAAGACAGTTGGGGCCTCTCCTACACAGGTGAGAGGGTCCAAATACAGCAGCTGAAATGTACTATGAATAGTCAGAGTTGTCTGTGATACTGGGTGAAGGCTTTCTTTTTTCTTCTTTTTAAGTACTGAGTACTTTCAAATGAAACGTTTTAGCTCTACTCCACGAAATTTCAACTTTGCCACCAATAAAGGATTTTTGGGCTTGTGACCCCTTAAACAACACACGGCTAGTTAGGACACTGAAAAACAAACACATTTGTGTACTATGACCACTTAGATTTATGTTGTGACTCTTGTGGTCTGACCCTTGATTAGGAACCACTTGAGGAAAAAAACAATTGAGCTGTATATAGAGTAGTTAAAACAAGCTCCACCTCAACCAGTTAAACCATTAAAACGCAACTGATGTTTCAGTTTTACCATCTACTGATGTAATATATAATATAAAATAAGTAAGTTGTTAATAATGACTACTTTTAATGTTGCACTTTGCTGATAAAAAATTTTAATATAAGTGTAAATGTGCAACCTGGGAGTATTTTTACATTGTATTGCTGGCACTTTTGTGATCATCAAAAAAAAAATTAAATGAACAATTTTCTTATCTGTATCTGTCTAAAGGTCACCTCCAGCACAAAGGGGACAAAGTGAAGTTCTCCTCTCGCTTTGGCCAAGGCTCCATCATTGGACTGCACCTGGACACCTGGCATGGTACTCTGACCTTCTACAAGAATCGCCACTGCATAGGTGTGTGTTTCTCTGTAACCCAAACACAAAAAAAAAACATATCTTATGACTGCCTGGTGTCTCTTTGATCTTGACGTGTTTTCTTCCTGTCACATCTCTCTTGCCAAAACAGGTGTTGCTGCCACCAAGCTGCAGAACAAGAAGTTCTACCCCATGGTGTGCTCCACCGCAGCCAAAAGCAGTATGAAGGTGATCCGTGCCTGCTCCACGCGCACCTCCCTGCAGTACCTTTGCTGTGCCCGGCTCCGCCAAATGCTGCCCCACTGCCCAGATGTACTTAATGCAATAGAGCTGCCTCCGGGCCTGCGCACCCTCCTCCACACGCAGCTCGGCTGGGTCTTCAACCTCAGCCCCGGCCCCGAACCCTCGGAGCAGCACGGGGACTCGCCTGAGGATTTACACGAGGAGATGAGCCTGCCTTCCAGCCCCGGCCCCATTCCGAGCCCAGCATCGACCCTGAGTGCCTGCGCAACCCCGAGCCCCTGCACCAGTCCGCTTCCTGACCCCGACCCTCACCGGTGCCACTGTCAAAAGTCAGCTCAGACTCAACCCTGCACTTGCCGCTGCCCTCCAACTCCTCCCAGCAGCGACTACGACAGCTGCTGCTCGGAGCCGGAGGACTACCAGTGCAAAAGATGCCGCTGGACATGACCGAGCAGTCAAAATGTAATTGTCAGCGTTTGGCACACAGCTATTCTACCATTGCCACTGAAAATCTCCTGCACGGCGATAAGAGCGATGTCATCTTTTAGCCAACATGTCCTCATCAACATTTTTGAATGGATGATCGCTTCGTTTTTTTTTATTTAGCAAGTTTACGACACTCAAAAACTGTGAATGGGGAGAAGAGAGTGAGCATGTAGAGAGTGAGACATTTAATGATGTTGAGACTATAGAGTGAAATCTGAGTCAATCGTTCTTATTTAAGCCAATTTCTATCATGGAGTTAATAGGAGCCATTTATACTTTTGTACTTTGTATTTGTTTGGGTTTTTTTGTTTCATTTTTAAAATTTGCCAGATTAGACTCTGAATCTTGTGAATGCATACACTTTATTATCAGGGATAGACTACAGGAGGAAAGGGGCTGTTTTTTTAATACTGTGGAAATAACTTTTTGTACAGTAAAACGTGTGTTTTGTAAATCAGCATTTGGCCTGAATATAAATGGTGATTGTGGTCTCACTTACAAGAGGATCTGTTTTTCTATTTACAGTTATGTTTTGTTTATGAACTTTCTTACCTCAGGAAATTCTCTAAAATAAAACAAAAATGAAATGTTCTGTTCTGCATCTCATTTTATAGGCAATTTCATACACAAACAACACACATCATGTAGTGCGTTGAGATCCCTCTAACAATAAATCTTGCATTTACGTATGAACATAATGTTGTATTAAACTAATACATATCATATAATTCCTTATTTTACTAAATATATTCTATTCCTTGAATCTGCTCAAGTATAAATAATACTAAGGTCAACATGATATCTTAAGCATATTTTTAGATTGTAAACATCAACACAGTAGCAGCAAAGTGGCGATGAAGTGTCATCAGAAACCAGATTAGTTCTTGCTGACGTCCATCCATCTCGTTCTCAAGTGGATAAATTAGTCCAGGACCAGCTGGGGGTTTTGGGCTGTGAGGCAGCGGTAAACTCGAGCTGATATCTCCGGTCCTATGCGTCTCTCTTTACCCCCGCATTTCACCAAGAGGCCAGCCAGCAGCCCCTTTCTGTCTTCCTCTGAACTCAAGCTCTGATAGGCCTGAAAAAAAACACACAACATTGGACATTTAAAAAGAGAAAGATTCTTCATGTGGATGCTCCCTCAGAATAAAACATTTGTCAAATAATCTTTATTTTGGATTTTATGCATCCACAGCAAAGAAAAGTCTTTGGACTTAAATACTTTCAAAATCCACCAGTAAATGTCAAAAATATATTGTCATCAAGCTAAAGAAAACAATGTGTTTTTATGCCTCCTGGAAGGTTTTTGCTCATGTTCCAGAGTTGCCTCAGTTGCACACAGTGGGTGGTCACAGTCTGCTGTGCTGCACTGAGCTTTACTGAACTCACCTGACCTGAACTGAAGTGAACTCAGGTATACCTGCAGCAGCAGCTGAGGAGACGGATAGGCTCCGGTCACAGTGGAGGCCACAGCAGGGCTCACTCTGTTCAGCTGCTGGATCTGTTTACTCCAGACCTGGATCAGTCCCGAGCCGTCCCTCTCCACTCGGACCCCGCTGGCCCACGAACCGTCCACACAGAAGGGCAGCTCAGCTCGCTCTGTCAGCAGCCTGGAAGGACACAGAGGGGCATCTTATAAGTGAAGCTGGATTATCAAGAATCACATTTCTCTGGTTACTGAACAACTATACACACGTCAGGGAGAAGCAGGCAGTTTTCCTTGTTGTTAATATGACAATGACTGATGGCTGCATACTTGAAAGGGCGCTTTGATAAGGCCTTGGTGACAGCACACACATGGTTAGTGACCTCCGCCCAGCCGTCCAGTAAAACCAGTGAGATGTTCTTGCAGAGTTGTAAGTACACCAGGACCTGGAGAGAAATCAAGACAACACTCAAGCACCCTTCATAATCTGTACCTGAACTTGGTATTTAAAACTTATATCTGAGTGTAAAGGAACACGTGTCAAACGTGTGCAGTGATATGTTCCCTTTTCAATCTCCTGAAACACACAACTGAGCAGTAAAACATCCAACAAAGTTCGACAAAAGAATCTACTAATCTTCACTGGTCTCACGAGAGAAGAGATTCAAAGTAAACTGACCGCCTCAATGTCAACACTCTCCATCCCCAGTTTGGATTGTAGTGTCTCATTTAATAAATCAAAACCACAAGTATTGGTCCTGTAGACAAAATGAACCAGTAAGTCATGTCAGAATGTTTAAAAGAAAGCCAACACACAGTAAATGTTTTATCTCACCAGAGATTAATGAGGTTCGTAAATAAGAAAGTAGCTTGGTAACTAAGTATTTATCTATACCTGTATTCTGTCTGAGAGTCAGTCACTAAGAGTGTGACCACCTTCTTGGCATCCCGGTTGAGACACTCCAATAGAGGAGTGAGGAATGATCCCACCTCTGTCTCCTCTCCTTCACTGTCTAGCATCTGCAGAAGCAACGAAATGATACAGTAATAATGTGCATATATAAATTTAGCTTATCACAAAGGCATTACCACTAAAAAAGCTTACTTTTTTTACAGAGATCACCATGTCCATGAAGTCAGTCAGATCCAGCACGAGAACCACTTGCTCCTCCTCCACTGAGCCCTCTCCATCATCCCCCTGCCAAGACAGACAAAACAGTAATGATCTCAGTGGACAACATTTTAAAAAGAAAAATACATGAGGAAATGTGGCAAAATGATAAATACAATGCACCCAAAATAGTCCACCACCAGAAGCTGCAGGTGCATGAGAGTTATGAAAAAAACAACTTTCTGAAAAGCATGAGGTGCTCACGTGAGGTAAATCTCTGGTCCAGGTGATGCTACGAGGCAGCTCCTGGCTCTCGATGCTGAACCTCCACTCAAAGGCAGCCAGCGTGTCCAGCAAGATGTCTCCGCCATCCTGCTGCAGGAGAGCTGGAGAAAAGCACACACAGGCTTATAAATGAACAAATATATGAATTATCATTTCAGTCTCTTGTCCATGTTCTAGAGGTTGTAAACTGAGAAGATGATGCCTTTGAGTGGCCCTTGTTGGCAAAGACATTGATAGGTAGTGCTCACAGATGCCACCCAAAACCAGATGAAAAAGCAAAATGCACTTTATTTAAATGAATAAATATTTCCTTCATGCAATTATTACATCATTAAACCTGACTGCCATTGAGCAAGTTTTTTGCCATACATCTTTGTCAACAACTTGTAAAAATGCCAACAGAAAGATACTAGCTGTTTCAGTATTTCTTAAGAATTGATATGTTTCTTCAAATTGCACATTGAAATAATTAAAATAAGAATATAATTTAATAGTATAATTTCACAAGGCATTTTGGAGCATCTTTCCCTAACTGTTCATAAACTGTCCTCCATGATAGATGATGTATAAATGTCCGACAGTCCATGAAGGCAATATGGTGAGTTCAGGTACCTGGATCTATGCAGACAGTCAGACTCTTCAGGCAGTTCTCTGGCCGGAGACTCTTCAGGTTCTCCGCGGCCTCTCTTCTCCTCTGCTGCTCCCTTTTCCTCTCCTCCTTCTCCCGTGCTCTGGCGGCTTTCTGCCTCTCTCTCTCCTCCTTCTTCTCCCTGGCTGTCTGTCTGTCCGCCTCTATCTCCTCCTTGCTGCGGCGTTTTCGTGCAGGACTCGGCGTGTCACTTCTCTCCGGCCTCGGGGGAGACAAAGCAGAAGACTGACCGGACTCAGTTTTTGTTGCTGACGATGGGAGAGGTTTAAACTTGTGGTCTGAACTCTGCTCGCCTGTCGAGTCTGTGCACACTGTCGCTGTTTGACTCTTTTCATCACAGTATAAATCCGGTTTTGTCTCTGCGTCGCTTCCCTCAGATTCAGATATTTCCCACGTTTTAGCTCTGCGCAACGCATACATTTCTGATGTTTAAAACAAAAACTAAATCCTTTGAATACAACACATGCTGCTCTATTTATCAAGTCCAGCAGTGTTTGCATCGAGGAGTTTTCGACGGTGTCCACGGAGGGACAAAAAATGGAAAACGCGCTTCATATATTTCAGTCCCTCATAAAAATCCTTACAAAGGAAACATATTATTGTCAAAACTAATATAATCAAACATACACAAGTTGTCTTTAATCAGCTGTGTTAACTTGTAAAGGAGCACAATCGCTAAAGTATAAAACAGACTGGCTCCTCTTTGAAAGTCCCAGGGAGACCTTTGATGAAAAATAGTTTGGACCTGTAACTGCACAATATCTACCTTAACTAGCAAATACGCGATTCTCATGACAGAAGATATATATATGTGTGTGTGAAAATCGTCCCTGCGCATTAAACGAATATGAACACGTATATATAAAGACTTAGGCTATAATATAAATATATAAAATCTGTGACATTCTATTTTGGACGTCGCGGCTTTCGTCATACGTAAGTGGGCGTGGTTCAATCCAAACCAGGATGGCTCGTTTGACGTCGTATTGCCATGGCAACGAGTGAAGCGTCAACATGTCCGGAATAAATGGTGGAAGCAGGAGTGAGCATCCAAACGTAAAAGACAGCGAGCTACAGGTACAAACAGCTCATTTACACTTCTCAGAAACAAATACGTGATTGTTGTGTTGCTTATTATGTTTGTTTATTTGTTTCTTCTTGTAAGAAAGAGAAAAGTGTCTTCCTCCAGTGGGAAGCGCTCTCACAGCAACAAATCCAAGACCTGCTGAAAAAAACAAGAGATGAACTTGGGTCGTAAGTAAAAAAGTAAAAAACGGTGTGTGTCATTACAAAATTGGACAAATAATAAAAGATTTCAGAAGAGTATATCATTGCTGTTTGTTGCTGTGATTGTTTGTGAAAAAGCAGCTGCAGTAATGTAACAGCAGGTAAATACAGAGTTTAATCTTCATTTTAAAGTATTTAATTACCACGTTGTGTGGAGTAAAAACTCAACAAATTATGTTTATTTCAATAAAAGTTCAATAAAACCATCCTGCTTCTTAAGATCAATAAAGTATTAAGTGTTGATGACATTTAGCTGATGATACATACTAAGTAAGATTTGAGTGTAGTATTTTTACTTTTATTGGAGTATTTTCACAGTGAGGTATTAATCCTTATTTACTTCTTGGCAGCCTGGCACATCAAATCTGATCTCTGTTGCATGCAGGGAGATACAGGAGACTTTGGGCTTTAGGAACCATCAGACCTGTATGAAGGAAGCTGCCCTGCTGGATTTCTTCGTCTGTGGCTTCAGGTGGGCAAAGGAGGCAAACTTCAGCACCGCACAGATCTCCTTCACCATGGCGGTACTGGACATGCTGCTGGAAAACATTAGAGGTGGGAAGGACATTTTGTGATGTACATGCCTTACATAACCACAGTATATACCCCTAAAAGTATATATCATAATGGCAGCACTAATCTGAGCTTTATTTCAGAGAAAAAGATGGCTTTAGTGGAAAACTTGATGGAGTTTGCTAAGGCTTTGGGCGCTGCCTGCCAGTGCTCAACTTCAAAGGAAGATGCTGCTTCACTTTTTGACAGAGAAGAAGCTGTGGCACTCATAAGTTACATCAGACACTGGTAAGAAAGCACAGTAAGGATCACACTAATGTGCTAGTATATTGTGGTGGTTTATTGAAATTTTTAAGATAGATATATGTGGAGGCTAGATTGTGTTTTAATGGTTATATTGACTGAGTATTCTGTTGGCTGCAGTCTGTTTCAGAAATACAGACTTTATGAGCTTCTCTTCACTACATCCAGAGAGGAGCTACTGATAGGCATGGAGGTGAGGAAGCTTGTGAGTCTTATGTGTGTGTTTTCATATGAATTTAAATAATACTTAAGACATGCTTTCCTCCAGAGGCCCGTTGAGGTGTTCGGCTATCAGGATGATCTCCCTCCACTGGATGAAGGCATTTCCACTCATCTCTTCTTCCAGTAAATGTCTCTGTCTGCTATCCAGAAAAATGAGCATGTGATGAAGGAGAGCGTCAGTGTGAGCTGGGATTCATGATTTGTTTGTTGTCCACAACTTTTTTCCTATGTCCTCAGCTTTTCTTTGTTTCTGTACTATTTACAGGATCCTTGTTATTAGTTATTATTTGTCACATGAATAAATAAGATATATGCATATAAGAGCACTTGGGAGATTATGACCATATGTCCCATTTGGTCACTCTGATCTTGGGTGCTCACATTGAAACTGTGATGTTTGTGTGGATCTTCTGTGTTGCTGGGTTGAACATGTATGTGAAGCATCCACATTTCAGAATTAGTATTTTATTGGCAGCAATTTTAACTTTTAAATTTTAACTCTCATCTACTGTCATGGCTACAACATTGGGTTGAAACAGAATCGGCTTCATTGGCCAAACATGTGAATAAGATCATTAAATTTGTTTCTCTCAGTGAAAGTCCACACTAATCGAACAGCAGAACAAAGACAACAATGCTCAACAAAACCAAGCCAAGTCAGCTTTATTTACTGACTGATTAGGGCCCCATCATTCAGACATGTGAGTATAAAGTTTACTTCCATTTCACCAAGAAATATATTTAATACCTGTCTATCAAATTCCTTCAAAGTCCTCACTACATCTGTGAGTGTGGACAGACTGGATGTAAACTGCAAGAAAAACTCCAACTAAATTCTTTCTTAACACTCATGGAAGATATTTTTCACCAATAACTGTATTTTTTTAATGTGCAGATATTCTAATCAAAATAGTTGTATTGAACAGTGGGAGCCTATTAAAGTCAATTTAATCCTTTTCATTGATGTTTTTTATTGTATTTCTTAAGATTTAAAAAAGATGAGAGTTTAGTGACGTGTTGATAGGAGGATCTGACAAACATAAAAAAGTTTCAACTCACTTGGGAGGGAAACTAATCTAAATCAATCTGCTTCTTCACACAGCAGCAGGTTAACCTGTGTAGTTTAAAGAGCTGCGGTGACCAGAGTTACAATGACCTTGAACGCACCACGCGCTCAGCTGCTGCAGCCTGCTGCTGTAAACAACTGAAGAATGGGACTTATCTGCTTTCTCATATAGCTGCTGTTTATTTCCCCTCACCATGTCTCCGCCGGCGGAGAAAGGTACGTCTGAAGATAACATTTATGATTTGAAAATGTTTAAATGTGGCAGATAGAGACGAGCAGACCACTTCCTCGGAGATTTCACACACTTCCTTAAAAAACCATCGGGCCAGCGAATAAAGACCAACTCAGCGTTTTCTTAACTTCAGGTGTCTTTAGAGAGATCACAGAGTCGGAAGTTGCCAAACAGTAGTTTATAACCTGATAAATTAATCCATAAATAAAACGTATGTTTTCATTCTGTTTCATCGTTTGTGCCAACTGTGCTGCTGTCAGTGAAGTCAACACGAAATCTGTCATTGCAGCGAGTCAAAGGAAAAGCACAAAACCAGAGCTGAAGTGAAACAACAATCCTTTTCTCAGTCACAATAGGGCAGCTAAGTAGATTTATTCATGTGCAGTTTTGAGGCATTTTAGGTATTTTATTCGAGTTTTTCCATTTTCCATTTTTCTACATCATCAGCACTTTCACTTTTGGTACTTAAAGTATATTTGGGTTGTAATAGTCATATTTGTATTTATTTTGATCTCAGGACGTTTACTTGTAGCAGATTATTGGTAATTAACAATGAGTTTAATGTCACTTTGCAGTGATAGTGCAGTGTAATATTCATGGTTTCTCACTACATGCATGGGTGGAGAAAGGTTTGAAGTGACTTAATGTTTTCCAATCTCCCAATTTATGTTATTTTTACAGCATATTACCGCTTTTTGGTGCTGACATTCAACTGCCTGCTCACCTTTGGCTCTTATTTCTGCTTCGACATGCCCAGTGTCCTGCAGGATCAGTTCCAAGGAGTGAGTATTAAGCGTAGTGAATGATTTCTTGACATGAACTTAACATGGTGACTGTATTTTGGTGTCAGAGCTCCAAGGTCTGTCCTCAGTGTTTTTTGGCCAGTTAGATAATACCTTTAATCACTGGCCTCTTCTTGTCCTCCAGAACCTGACATGTCCCAATGCCACAGTGATCAATGGGACAGTGGACTGTGTGGAGGGGCTGGGGATGAGCCCCTGGCAGTACAATCTTCTTTATGCCATCTATGCTTGGACGTAAGATCACACTGACTCTGCAGTACTATGCTGATAAATGGCTCTTTAGAAAATGGCTGGTTGGTGCTTCTCTCTCCAATCAACAGGAATGCAGTAGTGGTTGTCCTGGCTGGGTTCCTTATTGACAAATTAGGAAACCGCT
>JBAJHX010000024.1:18886584-18899805 GCA_037176925.1 Amniataba percoides | reverse complement strand
CATAACTTGAGTAACCTCTCTCTAAAACGCTTAACTTTCCTCTGCAGCCAGTAGGTGGAGCTCTTTACACATTTGTTTGCTCATGCACCTTATGTACTATACATTGTACACATTATAATGTGGATTGTGAAGACTTCATCATTGCCATTTTTACTTGAGCTCATTAGTATTTTTCCATTTTCCACCTAACCTCTAATTTCCTATGTAACATAATAAAATGTTATCATTGGTAACATAGAAAAATAAAGAATAATTTGTGTGGCACAACCTGAATAAAATAAAATGTCAGTCGATCCGTAGGATGCACGAAGTAAAATGTAGGTGCACATATTCATCCTCAAACATGAGACTGTCTTAGAAGAATGCCTGAGAGAGCCTGAAGTGATCTGGACAGACATCTGACCTTGAATAATGCTGCAGTCCTCAAATACTTCAGCAGAACGATTACTTCGAAGATCCAGTTTCAGGGTGCCAACCTCCTGTTCCTGGCTCTGTGTCAGGTTAAATGTGGAGCGTTTCTTGTTCAAAAACTAAGAATTCAAATGACTGGAGCCCATGATGAGAAACACAGCAGATTTCTGAGAAAAATCACAAAATCACAGATATAATATTTACAGTCAAAGGGTTATGAAATGTTCTTGAAAATGAATAACTTTTTTGTCCAGCTGGCCCTTGTGTTCAGTCTGTAATCCGACCAAAGATCAGACAGAAAATGCTTGACTTGTGCAGACATGGTGCACATTCACTGCATGCATAACTGACCAATACAATAGCTCTTAATCTGCTTAAAAGAGTGCCCCAATCAGTAGATTACTAGAGGGATGAATGTGAAGAAGAGTCAAAGTCACTGGACTAGAGGGAAGAAGGTTACCTGACAGAGACTTCCATGAGCTCAGATCCTCTGTTTACCATGAAGATAAACCCTAAAAATATACCTTACTTAATCCTCTTAAGTGCCGTGTGCTAGGAGTGTTTGCTCGGGCCGAATGACAGCGGACATACAAACAGACACGCGCACACACACACACGCTGAGTCAGTCACAAAGTCTCAACATAACACTTGAAATTCTGCCGAGGTCGTTGCCGTCTTGACGTCCGCTTTATGGTTTCTCACCTGGAGTCAATCTGCAGCCTCAACTGTCTGGCTGAAAACCTCGACAGCATGAGCATGTCGGGCCTCCTCAACCTCAGCAGTCTGGGCAAGATCTGCGGCTCCAGTCACAGCAACGACATGGTCGTCCTGGACCGGGTGAAGAGGAAGAACTCTGTGAGGCGGATGTCAATTATTGAGGACGGGGAGATTGCCGAGGTCCTCTACCTCATTCCCAAACAGACCATGATGGAGCAGATGCCCTTTCTCAACCCCAACGACTACATCCTGTGTGAGAAGTTGGCCAGTATACCTGCAGAGTTGTCAGGTAATGGATTTATGACGCCTTTATTTGCCCTTGTTATCTTTTGGGTGGTGTCTCAATAGCGATTTATCAATTAAAAGGATGATGATTAGATTCATGTTCTGAATGAGCTGCATGTCACTAAAGTTTTTTTTTCCACAACGTTTTTCGAGGAAATAACCTGCAAAAATAAATAGAAATTAACACTGTGGTTTACTGATCAAAATGTTGTATAAGGGAAATAAAGCTGTTAGACACTGATTCAGCTGACTTCGCTGCCTTGACACAACTTTTGCATCCAAACCACATTTTGCTGCTTATATTTATACTGCAAGTGCTTATACATCTGGCACTTAGTCACATTTTTGGTCAGTATTTTTCTGCATCATTTGCATCATTACAGTGTATTGAGAAATTTACTAACGCCTGTTTGTATTATGCGATAACACACATATAGCAGGTGACGCTATCACTGAGTCAATAGGTCCACTCCTAGATACACAAATATTATGGTCATTTTCTGCAAAGGAACTGTAATCTGGATCCAACATGTTTTAAGTGTGTCATCAGTGAGGTGGTTATTTGTGTGTTCAGGAATTAAAAACTGGAAAAAGTTGAAAAGTTTAACTGAAAAACCCAATTTTAAGATAATACATAACTAACATCAGCATTCAAACTCCTGATGGTGACTACAGTCGTTCAGCATGGTTGAGGTCGTGGTTCAGAAGCACAAGAGCACTTTATGCCACTCCTACTGTCCTCCCTGTGAACACACACACACACACACACACACACACACACACACACACACACACACACACACACACACACACACTCCTTCCCCTGTGCTTTGGACCACCCCTTTCCTCTGGACCAGCAGTTCAGTTGGGTCCTCTCCTCACTCTGATCCGCTGCACTGCCACAGACGTGTGGAAACCAGCTGTCATGAAAGAGAAAGGTAGTCATTTTTAAGAGTGTGTGTGTGCATGCGTGTGTGGTGGAGGATGAGAAAGAAATGACGTGTGCTTGCCTGTGAATATTATTTTATGTTTTATGTCTTTACACATTTAGGATATGCTACTTGTTATCATGCATATTGTTTCTGTCAAGTCGAAACTCAATCACATCCATAACTATTATACTAACTTTATGACTTAACACTTTGTACATTTCAAATGGTCTCTTGTGTTCGTGCTTGCAGTCTTCTTGACTTTTTAAATGTGCTGTCAACTGAATGTTTTAATCATCAAAACAAACATTTCTCATAACTTTCTCTTAGCTCCCTCTGCAAGAAGTGTTAAAAATGCTTGTGTTATAGTATCACAAATGCTGTTTAAACTGCTTTAGTTTATTAAGGCTTGTTTGATCAAAACTCCTTATGCTGTACTTTTTCCATTGTTCACACTGTTAAGACAAACCTTTCCCAAATCCACAAACTGAAGTAGGAGATAAAAACTATGAGTGCCAAGTGGGGAAAAGTGCGAGCACAGCTGTTACGGCTAATCGCAGAGCATCATGGTTAGATAACAGCAGCATGTGATTTTAGAAATACTTCTCAATTAAGGAGTGTTTGGCTACAATTATTCTATTTAGCTACCACAGGAAATAGCTTCAGTCTATTGTGGGTAAACTGCTGTAGTCAGCAGGAGTAAAGCTGTTGAGAAAAATGCTCATTTCACTGAATGAGTGGAAGATGGATGGGAAGAGAGATAAAGCCTCTGTGGCGTAATGTCCGAGAGAAACTCCTGAAATTGCCTCACTGATAAGAATCGAGGTTGTTTATTTGAGCTTCTCAGCTATTTCTACATCACAGTCTTTGAGCATTTTTACATGGTGTTAGTAGTTCTGAATCATATGGTCATTAGTCACACTGGGAGATCATTTCCAGGGGACTCTAAATGTAAGACCATGACATTCTCACCAATATTCCTGGAGAACTGGGTGTTCCTGAAATGCAAGTGCTAGATGACCTCCTCCAGTGAAATTATGAATCTGAAGCCCTTGCACCCAAAAACCATTCATACATACAATTATTAACACACATGTATACTAACATGACCTTGTAGTCTATAACACACACTGATATCCTTTAACCTATTTAAGTTTATAATATAAAGTTCAATGATAGTCCAACAGTATGTTAAGTATAGCCTACATTTCATTGTTTTGTACTTACATATATTATATTTAAATATCCATACACACAAAAAAATCTGAATGCTTTAAATAGGTCCTCACTCATCCCTTACACACACACACACAGATGCAGATTTTCATAGCTGGAGATAGTGGCGTTGTGCGATTAGCTGTCCGTCTCAGGTTTCTCTCCATTTGCTGTCTTTCTAAATCTACCATTTGCTAATACTTGACACCGTATCAGCTTCACATTCTGAGAGAGATCAAGAAAGAGCTGAAGACATTTGGGACTTTTTTGCCTGGCTGACCGTATTGAAAGTGAAGCCAGTCGTTACCTTACATCCCGATGTAGGCAGAGAAGGTCTGTTTACCTACAAGAGCAGGAACTAAAGTCACTAAATCAGTCACTTTTTCTACTGTAGCAGTAACTCTGCATGTCCCCATGACAAAATAGCTGTTGTTGGCATCACAGCTCTATCATTAACAAATATCTGAGGGCTTCCAGGACAAAGGCAAGTTTGGCTGAGTTTTCAGTCATTGTTGGAGAGTCCCGGACAAAACAACAGGTCACATTCCCACTAGGATTTGGCAAAGTTTGGCAGAAAGAACATTTGTTTTAGATCAGATATCTTTTGTAGATCTGATTTTATGCAATTACAATCACACAGTGGTCCTTCTGCTGCTCTTATAAGCCCCAAATTTCAACCTTCAATCAAAGCCTTTCTCTCTCAGTAGAACATGTTTTGTGTTGTTCACAAGCCTACAGTTTTGTTGTTCGCATGTTAATTAGGTTTCTTTCTATTAAAGTTTTGTTAAACATCTCCAGGGTGTTAGTTCTGTTTGGGATTATCAGTCTTTGTTTATGAAGTCAGCATTGCACAGTGTACACACTGGTTTGGCGTGTGTCCTCAAAGCTGTACAGTCAGTGAACTTTTTATTAACCTCAGTGAAGTGTGGTCTCTTAATCTGGTTTGTTACCACATACTTGTTACCATGGGGACAAATCTCCCCTGGTGTGTGGCAGACTTTGGGCCACATACCAGCAGTGCTTGACTCACTTTTCTAAGGATTCACGAGGCTGAGTCGGGTAGTTCAGAAAATATCTCCCCTCGCAGCTGCAAGAGTGTGGAAATCTTCCTGTTTTATGCCAAATAAGTTTAAACACAACTCATCCACGGCAGCACAGCTGAGATAATGAGATATATATTTCCAGAGAGGCCGTTATTTGTTTCACTAAGTGGATTTGTTGAGATGTTTCTGCTGTATATGAAAAGAGAGAGAGAAGATGGAGCGATGTGTCTCTTTATCTATTTGTATGCCGTGTTGTCCACACACTGGGAGATGGAGCGCTCTCGACGTGCCACATTCCTTCCTCTCTCTCCTCTGCTAATCACATTCAAGACCTTTCAAGTGGGCCCTGATTAGATTGTACAGGCATCCACTGCTTCTGCTGCCTTATATACATGAAAGAGGCGGAGGGACAAGGAATGAGGTGGGGTCTTTTCTTGCTACAGTATGGGACATGGTTTACAGGACACTCTTGTTTATACTGTTGTAACTCCCCTGCAGAGAGATTATGGCTCTTGTCTGCCTTTATGAGGAACTCCACAGATTACTGTGAGTGTGCGTGTGTACAGTATATGTGTGCATTTGTGTGTGTTACTGGGCCAAAGCAAAGCACGGCTGTACATTATGTTCAGTTATGTAAGCCGACAGGACAATTCTGAGGGATTATTGTAATGTAATGACATGTGCAGCTGATCTGTTTCTTATGAGATGTATTGGAAAATGAGTTCTTCGCGACCAAATACCCCCAAGACTAAACTGACATACCCATCACGTTTGCTTATAGTTTGTGTTTATTCTGCCTTAACAAATGTCGGGACACTCACACGCTCAACTAGTTTTAATGTGTTAAGCAACGTAGAGGTAATATTTACCATCCTCTTCATAGTAAACACCACATAGTCCTTGTGAGCATACAGACATACTGCTGATTGATTTAGTGTTAGCCTAAAGCTGCTATTATGGTTGTGTCCTGTTTTTCCACATTCATTGTACCAGACCCCTTTCTGAAAGTAAACATGAGTGCTGAAATTACTTGTAAGCAATTAAAAGAGGTTTACTGGGACTGTTGCTTCATCAAAGCCTAATAAATGGAGAGAGAAGTTTTTTAAATGAATTCTGCAGGAGGCCAGAGGATATAAGTTTAAAGAACAACTTGCCTTTTTCGGGCACTGTAAAATGACATTTTATATAATTTGTTTCTCCCTCTCCCATAGTGCTACACACTCAGGATGGCTGCCACCCGAGTCCTCCGGCAGGGAAGCGGGTCATCCTTTGCCTCAGGTGTGGCAAGCAGTGCAAGGGAGAGGTGCTGCGGGTCCAGAGCAGCCACTTCCACATTAACTGCTTCACCTGCAAGGGTGAGTGCCACCTGCAATCACACCTCTGTCGTGAACTTCCTGTTCTGATCATGATTATCTATTATTATTAAAATAGTGCTTTCATTTCCCCACACTGAAGAGGAGTGCATTCTGTGGGTTTTATTTTAAATTAGAAACCGAAACTCTGAAACTCAGTGTTGATTTTTTTTGTTAACAACTTTACTTGCAAGCTGTAACAGAAGTGATGTTTGACCTTTTAGGTTACATTAAAATATCTTATCTTAAATAGGTTAGTGTTCAATTGAATTAAAGGAGAATTTGTTGGTCATTCAGCTGTCTGCGTGCTGTGGAATCCAATTTATTACAAAATCATCTACGTCTACAATGGGCTGTTGTGAGAACCTCCTGGGCTGTCAGACAGTCATTCACAGGAGTTACTCTGTTTCGTGGAAAACATATTTGCCCAGCTTGCTATTGTTCGCACTAATCCAAACTGACAACCTTCTCGTGTTGTTGCCCTTTCATCGCACTGTGCTGGTGTTTACAGCAGAGAGGAAACAAAGAGACTTTCAGAGCAGAGAGCCAGTAGTATTTTAGCAGCGGGGAGACCTGGGGATCGAAGGGGTGTGTGGGCTCCCCTGAATCGGGATTTGCCTCAAAGTGTTTCACGCTGAACCGGAATAAATTTGAATAAGGAACAGTTTCTTTACTACTTTTTTTTTGTTTTGATGATCCATTCATATACTGAAGTAAATTAACTTTCCCGTGCAATGACAATAATGAATAATGGCAATACTAGTGCGAGTTGCAGAAGAAACTGAGATACAACCTCTGGGATCTCAGGAATGTAGCCAGACATTTATGTTTTTTTTTCAATGCAGACTTAAAAAAAGTCAAACCTACGTGGACTGTGGGTGAGTGGCAGCAGGACAGGAATAGAGCAGCATAAATCTGTCCTTGGCATCTTGGTGCATTGTGTTGTGACAGGTTCAGAGGGACAGTGTCAGAAATGAGTGGGGTCATATCAAGTGACTCCAAACAAGCTGAGAGAAAACACTGCCTTCCTGTCAGGAACTTGTCACCGGGCTGATACACACACACAAATGCAGACAGACACATAAACACCTGAGAAACTCTGGCAGAATCACAAGGTCAGACAGCCCGAATAGCATTTATCTCTGATGGATTACGTAGTCGCTGCTATTAATTGTGACTATTTAAACCATAAGTTCATACTAACTAACCCAAATAAAATAGTTAGAAATTCAATTCATTCAGTTTTTAAAAATTTATATCAAGTTACAAACACCTTGTCCCAGTTACAAAAGAATAAAGAAAAAGGAAAATGCTATGAAAAAGTGCAACTCGAGTAAACCAACTAACATAAAGGCAAGGCAACTGATATCTTGGGCTACTTGGCCAGGAACAAGCTGAAGACAGAACACGCACATTATCACCTTATAAAGTTCTGACTCATATGTCTCTTTAGCTGCTAAACTTTCAGTAGGCGTACAGAGGGTCTATCGGAGCTGTGTGGATGAGAACAGCTGCGTGCTGCCACTGAAAACTGATTAAAGATTAAAGCCAGAAAAACAAAAACAATGCACCAAAGGAAACTAAAAAGCTCTGTATTCTCTGTGGGTTTAACACTTCAAGCGATACCTCTCACATCCACTCCTCCAAAGACAAAAAAATATTATTGCAATTATGTTTTTTTGTTTGTTTGTTTTAAGCCATCGTTTCCCTTGTCTTTCTCCCTGTACGACTGTATGTGTGTCTCTGTGTGTGTGCAGTGTGCGGCTGCGACTTGGCTCAGAGCGGCTTCTTCATGAAAAACGGCGACTACCTTTGCCCGCTGGACTTCCAGAGGCTTCACGGCACTCTCTGCAGCAACTGTGGGGAATTTGTAGAGGGAGAGGTGGTGACAGTCCTGGGAAAGACCTACCACCCCGCCTGCTTTGTGTGCACCATTTGCAAGTAATCATCAGTTTCAGTTACACAAACACATTTGGAGGCAGAATGGCCACTTTAGAGAAAGGATTGTGTGTTATACTCTGTTTTCTTTCCTGCCACTCCCAGACAGCACTTTCCTGCTGGGGACTGTGTGACTTTCAGTGGAAAAGATTGCGTCTGTCAGCGCTGTATTCGACCCGCATCTCCTACTCCTAATGACATCAGCTGCCCCAGCAGTAAGTCTATTCCGTGGAATGAAAACTATATTTATTTTTGAAGCTATAAAATATATCAGAGACTTTGATCCCATGCAGACATAATCAGACGATGAGCGGTGGCCAGCTGTGGTTCCAGTGCCAGCTATATATTTAGTTAATCCTGTGCTTAAGGGTCATTTACTGCCACATCTGTCAGCCTCTGTCATCATGGGGAGATAAAATCTTTACACTTTTCCGCAGGTGATGCATCTTATTACATGTGTATGTGTGAGTTTTCTTCCTCCTGTTTCGAGGAGAGGCATGTTTTTATTAATGCTGATTATCCCTAAGAGATCTGCAGTGTCTGACCATCATGTTCACTTTTTCATTCGGAAGGACTTTTTCACACTCAGTCAGAAATGTAGTTTTTTTTTTTTTTTAGATGACGTTACTTTACAGATCTCGCCCTCCCCTTGGAGTTCCCGTCAGGTCAATAAGTCAGAACTAAGTCAGTGAGCGTCCACCTCCACATGACCTTATCCACCTAACAACTATAGAAAGACGAGGGATCAATGGAAGATCCAGACTCACAAAGCCGCTGGATTAGAAGGATCTGTGTGGACTGTGCGGATAGGTGCTTGTTTAAAGAAATCACCAGGAACCAGCACAACTCCTCAGGTCGTTCTGTAATGTTGGAGTGACTGTGTCTGACATGAACACTCCTCATGATTATATATGTGTGTGTGTGTGTGTTTTCAGACTGCTCTGGCTGCGGTCGAGACATCAAGAATGGCCAGGTTCTGTTAGCCCTGGGTGGACGATGGCACCTCGGCTGCTTCAAGTGTAAAGCCTGCAGAAAAGTGCTGAGTGGAGAATATATCAGCAAGTAAATAATTCATCACTTCATCAGAATTCATAATCTACTTTCCCTAAATTTCATACTTGAGAATGCACAAGGTGTTGGAAATACAGTCAAAATCAATTTAAAGGTTTCAGCTATTAAAATAAGTACACTTTCATTTTTGTTTTTCAGAGATGGCATTCCCTATTGTGAGAGGGATTACCAGATTCAGTTTGGTGTTCAGTGTGAAGCATGTCAGAAGTTCATAACCGGAAAAGTTCTGGAGGTGAGAAATGTTTCTTGTGAACAAGTTATCTTGTATCCAATGTATTTAGATGTTCACAGATTCAAAATGTATCAATTTGGGAGTAAAATGGGGAAAAGATTTAATTAAATTATATTTATATCTTAGTAAATATGTTGATGGGATTGTTTGAGGTAAGTCCTCATATCTAAAAATATTGAGAACCCTGACTGATTATTACATATATATATGGATATTTTATACAGACTATTATATATTCATTCAGGTAAAAAGGCCTTACTCGGATGCTTTTGTCTTTCTCATAATCTGCTATAGGCAGGGGACAAACACTATCATCCCAGCTGTGCAAGATGCAGCCGTTGTGACAAAATGTTCACAGAAGGTGAAGAAATGTATGTACAAGGTCAGTTGGCACACACACGCACTCACGGTGAGGATGGGGATGTCAGGCTTGAATGTGTTTGCCATGATGTCTGCAGTAGGTAACTGTTCCTGCATTCACAGGATCAACAGTTTGGCACCCAGACTGCAGAGACAGCTTCAGAACAGAGGACAGTTACAAGGTAAGATCTCCTCAACTTTATTTTTTACTTGTGACATCAACTTTTATGGTAGAGGCAGAATTTTGGCACATCCAAACCAGAGTTGCATTTAAGCATGAAACAAGAAAATATTATATATACAAGAAGGATGATGTTGATATCTGTGGAAATTGTCCCACCCACGATAACCTGAATGTTTTTCATTTAACATTCTCTTCCTTCCCAGGTCAGCAGACCAAAAACACCCAGTCTTGATTACTTTTTCCCCCCACATGAACTGAAGGTTAATATTGCGAGCGGCCGTTTGCACCATTGGTTTTCTCAAGACTGCAGGCTGTAATCCCACACCTTGAGATTAACCCCACTCGCTTGTTTTATGTACAACGCAAACAATTTGCACACCAGGCTGGCATTTACATCTTGTGTGCTAATTCAAGGAAGCAAAAAAAAAAAAAAAAAGGCAACGATCACTTTTGATACATAGAACAAGATTTAAAGAAGTTAAACAAGTTAGCTGTAGATTTCAGTGCTGACCTTGCTGCATGCTTGGCTGTGTTATTTCCTGTCATTCATTCGTAGCTGCACAGTTTAAATCGGTGTGTTTTTTTCAGCAGCATTTACATTAGCTGATGTGTGTATCATGCAAAACATAAGACTGGCTGACATCATTTGTGGCAACAAATTAAAGTGGAAAACAATATTTTTCGTGTGCTGACGATAGAGCAATGCATCAACTAACAGCCCCTCCCCCCACACTTTTATTGATTAGGCCACCAGATCTTCATCTGAAAGCTCCTGTTCCAGGCCGGGCTCATGCACTCCAGGAAGTCCTGGTCGAACTATCTGCGTAAGTTCTGCTCACGACGGCTGCTTAACACCTTCTGTGGTGCACAATTCACCATGGGTTGATTTACATTTCATTTATCCTTTATTTGCACAGGGGAGTCGCGTGGACAAAGTGTCTCTCTTGCAAGATGTTTCTTTTTGACAGTAAACGAAACAAACATTTAGGAAGCTGAAGAAAGTTGAAATCAGTTGCGTTTTTTGTAAAAAAAATTTCCAACTCCACCTTGACTGATCGGAACTAGTTTCATAATGCTTGTGAGAGAAAAATGCGATTTCAATTGTGGTTGAATAATTTTGAAAAAATTCTCAGTTTAATCTTTAATATGCCGAGAGGAAAAACTCAACCACATATTGAACAGGAATTTAGATTTATTTGCTTATTCAATTTGAATGCTTCAGCAATTCAGATTGTAGTCTCTTGTGATCCATAGCCTGGTAGTTTATGTAGTGTTGATTTAAAATTTTACTCCCACATCATCGCACCTCAAAACTTGAGCCAGTAACTATTTATACTTTTTTTAAATGCCTGAAAGCCTGAAATACTCTGTATAGTGAAATAGAAACAAGCCAAAGATTATCGTGTTACTCTGTCCTCATCATGTGCAAGTCAGACTGTTGTGGTGTTGTGGGATTAAAGTTTCGTTCCTCCATGAAGTGATGTAATAAGTAACCTTTGACCTTTCACCTGACCTACATTGTCTCCTTTGTGTCCTCCTCTGTGTCTTCAACCTCACCCCGCCCACCTCCTCTCCTCCCTGTCCTGGTCCCAGGCCAAAGTAGATAATGAGATCATTGATTACCGAGACTTAGCGGCGATTCCCAGAGTCAAGGCTATATATGATATAGAGCATCCTGATATGATATCTTATAAGTCTGTGAACGACAAACCCTCTACTTTGGACAACAAAGACAACAGACAGGACAGGCAAAGCCCGGCAGAGGTAACTTCATGCAGTGCTCCGAGTTACATCCAGTAACATGTTTGTGTGTCATGTTTTGGCGTTCAGGCCATTTGACTGTGTTTGGTCTCCAAATTAAAAGGCTTTTATTGTGAAAAATGAAGAGGTCCTACTTTAAGAGCAACAGTGCATTTACATTTGTATAATAAATAAATAAACATATATTTAAGGATCTATAGTATACAGGATTTCAATGTCTATTTTCATTTTCTGGCTAATGCACTTACACAGAGCAGTTTACAGAGAATGAGAGAATGTGTGTAAAAACAAAACAAAAACAGAAAGTGGTTAATCATTAATACTCTGTGCCAGACTACCTGAAACCAACTTAGAATTATTAGCTAAAAGCACCTTCATAACCTGCTCCTTTAGTTTTCCCACCATTCATATGTCTAGTGATATTTCAAATTCATCTAAAGGATTAAGAATATTATACAGGTCCCTTCTTATAAAGTAGTTTAACAGACGCAGAGTAGACAGGATAAGATCAGGGATTTTACATGGAGTACTATAGTGTATATTCTTCTTTCTGATTAATAATTGATTTGTTTTCTTCTGTCTTTCTGATTTAGTTACCAGGAAATGTGTCTGTAACCACAGAGGTAAATATGCATTATTATTGAAATACTGTGACATGAGGTCACATACAGACAGCACCATAGCCCCTTCAAAATCATACATATTTAACACTCATTTTTTGTTTTGTGTGTTTCATCTTTCAAGGAAAGTTATGACATGAGGCAGCCCATACCAAAATCTAAAAGCCACACATCTTTTGGCGTTCAAGCAATGTACAGTCGTCACAGCTACACTCCAACTCTGTCTAAATCACCTCAACACTTCCACCGACCAGGTAAGGACAGCGCTCCAAAGTAAAATGATCTCTCTTCTCATCAGCTTTGTTCAGATATTACCCTTCCCTCTGCTCACTTTTTCTGTATTTTACCACCCCACCTTCTCTCTTCCACTTCCTTCCACTTCTTTTCTGGAATAACGAGCAGGGTCGATGCTTTCTCCCTCTTTAATCTCTGGCAACAATGACACTCGCCCCACTTCCCCTTTATGTCACCACTCTCTCCCTCAAAGCAAAGGTAAGAACCCCCTCCACCCCCACTGCTCTGCCACCCTTTTCTGCATCCCTTCTCCCATCCTAATTTTACTCTCTTTCTTTGCTGTATTTCATACCTCCTATCAAACCACCAATAGCATACCACCAATTTCAGTTCTAAATTACAGGGGACTGTGGTAAGTGCAGTGGTAGAAAAACAGTTTCTACAACCGCCTAAGGGTCAGAGTTTGCATGAAGAAGGATTTTACGGTGATGTGATTCACTTTATCCTTAGAAATACTGAGCCATCTAGTGGTCTAAGTTCGGCGAGACTGACTGTCTGCTCTCGTCACGTCACAGTGTACTGTCGACACACTGTGTACCAGCAGGCTGCTTCCTTCAGATAATCCACCAGGCTTGTCTTTTGCTGTCTTTTCTCTTGTACTGTCACCTCACCCACAGCTCAAAAATAAGACCCTTTATGTAAATCTATATCAAAGAAGGTATTTTTAAAACCGGTTTGATTGATTAAATATTCCCCTGTAAATATTCCCCTGCCTGTTCCCAACTTCACTCACACGTTCACTCAAACGGCTGTGCCTATTTATAGCAGTGCTGTAATTCTTTAAAGCCTGTGTTATCGTGTGTGTGTG
>JBAJHX010000024.1:18871459-18886484 GCA_037176925.1 Amniataba percoides | reverse complement strand
GTGTGTGTGTGGATGAGATATGACAAGCTTGGACCAGTAATCGCTGTCATGTGTCAGCCTTGATTTCTGTATACAGTCGTGGGTGCTGCTTCATTTCATTTAGCCTTTAAATAAAGTAAAAGGCATGGACATGAAGGCCACTACAATTATTTTATTCATATTAAGTTATTGCTGCACTTTGTACTAACAGAGTTCTACATTTTTTTCAGTAAGTCAATGATATGTGCAAATCCATTTTCTCATTCAAATACATTTTTGATGTGAAGCGTGACAGTTCAAGCAAAATCAGGGTGCAAAGTTACTTCACATGAACAATATTTTGAAATGTTGAAAGAGAAAAGAAATTGATTTGCCATCTAGCAGCCACAGAGGCATTTCATTGGGTAGTTACTCAGAAAATACTATTTTACTGTGTGTATGTTTGAAAAATGAATTATCTTCTCATCCTGTGTTCTCTTCTATCTGCAGATAAAGGCTTCAACATGTACACAAGGCCTCCAATTTATAAACAGCAAGGTAAAATGTGACAGTTTCATCTTCTAAAAAAGTTCGACACAGCTAAATATTACTGTTCAGGGTACAGACTGGTATCTCAGTTGTGTTATTCTGAAGAATTTGCTTACACAGGTTTACACAATTGATTTATTCTCCTAATACTTATTCTTTCTTTTGTAATTTTGGTTGGGTTGAAACCAATTAATTAACCACGACTAACTGTGTCTTCCTATATAGCAATATGGCAAACTGAATGGGAATGGGAACAGGAAAGATTATAAAAATGAAAAAAAAAAAAGATGACGTTAAAGTTGTATAATAGAGATGTTGACATTTCTTTATCTTTTTGCTTGTGAAGTGCCTTCACTTGTATAAAAAAAATAATTATGGTTTTAAAATGTTCAATCCAATGTCCACAACTGTCATGTCATGTAAGGTAACAATAAGATATAAATCAGTGTAAAAATAATTTTCTGTAAACTGCAGGTAATGGTAAGGTAAACTAGTTTAACCTTAACAATGGCTGTTCAGTAAAAACATAATCACCAAACATGGTTTTAGGGGAAATGTAAATATAAAAATAGAGCAGTACTGAGAAGTCAGTTTTACAGAACAATTAGTGAGAAGCTAAATGTGGATCTTGGCAGAGTATATTTTACTCAGTTAGTCTGAACTAAGTTGGAGTCGCCGAGTCTGTCTGTGAGTCTTCCCACAGTGAGCTAATCTATCTTCACTTTCACATAGAGCCAAATTCCTCCACATCCCAGACATCCTCTCTGCCTGGTTATGGTCGCAATGGCCTCAATCCGGTAAGAGCAACACCACTGATACCTAATTACCTTTCACATCATTGTGTAATACCTTTACGTGACATTCATTTTATTATTTAGCAGGCTGAGTTTAATGCAGTTAAACAGAATTTTGTTTTTAGATTCAACTAAAAAAAATAAAATGGATTAGTTTAAATTTCACTTCTTATTTAGAAATCATCACTGAAGAAGAAATTCTGTGAGATTTTATCAACTTATAGCATTTAATGAATTTAATCAGCGTTTTCTCTGAGTGGCTTTAAGTATAGATACTGAACTGCACAAATATCCGAGCTGCTGTATGTAGAGTTTATATAGAAATCTGGGGATAATGTTTGAATGTTTTCCTCTCATTTAGCCACAGTCAGCTGATTTCTCCCATTACAACGATGACAGATTCAGAGGTAGGCGTGAAGACATCTTTCATTATCTATCATGAAAATCACCACAACATTAATTCTGTGCATAACTGATTTGTGTTGCTTGTTCTTCGCCTTTCTCCCTGCCTTTCAGACTATAAGGTATGTGGGAAGAACTGAAAGGAGCTTTATGTGATCTTGAATCTTCGGCCATGCCTCCTGCGTTTCCATAGGACCGAGCTCACCTCGCTGTCTGCACGAGCATGTTTTGTGACCTATAAATTCAACTCAGTTTCAATCTCCCCATACAACATATTGAATATAATGACTGAGTCTCTCACAAAACATTCTCTATATATATTTTATTTGCAGCCTTTACCTTTGCTGTGATTAATCCTGCCATGACATTTTCCCATTGCATGTGTTTGCGTCATTCTGTAGTCCATCCATGATGACCAACATCCATTTGCACGAATGGAGAGAGGAGTGTCTATGCCTAACTTGTTAGAACCAAAAGCAAGTATTATTCATATATTCATGTTTTTTTGGCATGTTTTTTGTGTGTTTAGAATCAAAATATGACATATAAATGATACTTGAGGATCCTTTTCCCTGATGGCCGGTGTTCTTAAAGACTACAGCTATCCATAATAACTGTGCAGCATTATACAACATGCATATTTGCATAGTGTGTGATGTCCTAATGAAAGAATAGAAAAGAATGTGATCAGGTGTAGCATGTGTGATAATCTGCTTAGAAAGCATTCTCACCCAGTCTCTGTATGTCAAGGTCTACCCGTATGAAATGCTCACAGTTGCTAACAGAGGACGAGTGAAGCTTCCCAAGGACGTCGACAGAACGAGACTGGAGGTACAATGATGTGTGATAAAATGTGGTCAAAAGGAAAACTGGCATTTGTTGAGTGGAGCCTAACCTTCATTGCACAATGAGCCTCATCAAAAGCCTAAAACATATCTTTTATTATTGAAATAAATGCTAGACCTTGGCTGAATGACTGTCTGAAATGTATGTGGAGCGAGATATTAAGAAATATTGTGAGAGTAGCATCATCTGTCACTGCTGAAAGGCTTTCCCCGATAACAAGATGAGGACATATTTTGTTTCAGTCAAATCTACAACCTTTATTTCAGAAGAAGAAAAATGCCCCAAAGTCATTAACCGTACAGTGTTTTATTCTTTCCTGCTCCTCTTTGCAGCGTCACCTATCCCCAGAATCGTTCTTTGAGATCTTTGGCATGAGCATTCAAGAATTTGACAGACTTCCACTGTGGAAACGCAACGACATGAAGAAGAAGGCATATCTCTTCTAAATGCAGCCAAATGCACAATTAAATTCATTGGCAATACGCAGTATATTTTCTGATGACCCCTTATGTTTATCTCTCTGGCATCATCTGGCATCATCTGGCACAGAAATTGGACTTTTTTTTTGCCTGAGAACTGGATAAAGGACGAATGTGGGGACACAATATTGTTTTTTCCAAGTTAGTGTCTGTAGGCTGTTGAAACTAATAAGATTAAATACCTCAAAGCAAATATGAACATGAGAACTCAACCTAGCTGTAGTCTTGGCTTCAGTAATAAAGGGCCATCAGTATGTAGTCATATTGGACGATTCAGCAGTACGCTATTTATGTCCATTCATAGTAAATGTAACAGGAGTAACATTTTTTCCACAGCTTGCCAAAAAGTGATTTTTCAAATGACATGAAGGAAATATCTAAACAAAAAAGCATGTAGTTTAAGAAAACAGACAGGAGGATCTGCAATGTAAAGGCTTTGCGTAATACAACTAAAGCCTCACTGAAACATTTTCATCAGCATATTTTTCTGCTTCTCTTCTGTAAAGGGACTTATGAACACAGAGTTTGGTCAGGATTGTGGTATTTTTGGAGTCTATATCTACATATGTTGTGAAGCTGATTAGTTTGTCCTAATTAAAAGCCTTTGTGGATCATCATTATTATAACCTTATTCTGAATAATACTTCCCATCATACCTGATGTGTGGTACAGTTATTGGGTTCATGAACTGTACATAACCTGTCTTTAAACACCTTCTGATTCCTATGTTGTCATTGTTACGATGATATGATATTATATTTTTGCTACTCAGTTGATACTCACTTTGTTGACTCTAGTTACACAAATGTTGAAGCCCAAAACTGAAAGTGTGTTTTTGAGAATTATATTTTTATGTCACTAAATTACCACTGAAATGTGTGAGAGGAATACTAATAATGACACTTATTTTTGTTTTTTTCCTGAGGTAGCTATGATAGGCTCTGTACATGTTGGCACTGCTGTACCCGCACACCACCTCAAGCGCCCTAAATAAAATCTTGCACTTCTTACAAACTGCGTAAATGAATGTCTTCTTATTGACTAAGTGAATGAGACTTTGTGCATCTCTCAGCAAGATCTCGAAGACAATCAGGAACAAAAAACAGAAAAGCAACTTGAAGGATCCTGCACATGACGACAGACATTCTTGTGGTGGTGGTGGTGGTAGAAGTATTGCACTTTTTATTTACATAAAGGAAGCAATACCACAATACCTGTGCCAGATTATGAAATACTCCATTACAAGTGATATATTCAAAGACCTACTTGAATGAAAGTATGTAAAGATTATCATACTTTTCGGTCTGAGATGAAGTGAAGTAGAGGTATAAAGTAATAGAACACAAATACTCCAGCAAAGTACCTTAACTTTGTGATTGAGTCATTTTTTTATAATAAGCCACTGTATTGATGATCTGGTTCTCTATATATATATATCTGTACAGAGATACCATCACAGCTACTGTGTTTGTCTTAAGTATAATTTCAGTCAGAATCAGTAATCAACACACTGTAGAAACATTGTCTTAGCACTGAAGTAGCTGAACTTCCCATTACTACCAACTTTCCTGTCATCCTGTCAGCATCTTGCTTAATTTCCATGACTGTGTTTGTAATAAGATAATCTACATATTGTTATCAAAGAAACATAGATGGTAGATTTCCTGATGTGAATCCACAAGTTGGTAGGATTGTCATATTTTCACTCATAAAAGCAGCTGTGTGGTGGAAGAATGGCAGAAATTCCCTGACTTAACATCACATGCTCACCATAACTCAAACATTCCCATTTGAAATGGCACATATTTCTACAACATGTTTTTTTTTCCTTTTTCCATCTGTAAACTGGAGCCAGTATTGGAAGCAGTCACTGGAAATCTGAGACCAACAGATGGTGCTCTGGAGCCTGGAATTAAAACAGCACTTCAGGATTACTTTCCATGTTTAAAACTAACATTTGCCAGACTTTGTTTAAGCTTGAATTTGAATTGTTTGTTTGAGATGTTCCTTGTCTTTACTTTACTCTACCAAGATATCATGCAGTAGGAGTAGTAGTAGTAGTAGTAGATGTGTAAAAATAACCTCCATCACTGTCCCATATTATATCAGCCGAAATAACAACATTGATAGGATAATGTAGGCAAATTAAAGCATCATAAAATATATTACATCCACAGTTCTTGTTTATGATCCAGATTAATATCCATGAATGTGATTTAGCAATGTTTTGTAGCATGTCAGGTGTGCTACAGACACACATACATACATGCAACATGTGACATATAAGACAGTAGGAAGGTTTTCTGTGTAGTACACATTGCATTTTATGGCTTCTGCTTGTGCACACTACATGGAAGATGAGATAATCAAGGTGTCATCTTGTTTATAAGTATTTTTTTCTAAATAAAGTCTCAATTAAAATCTGAAAAATAACCTGAATTATCATTATTTTCATCTGAGCACACAATATTTGACAGTTTTTACTACTTCACAACCATTTTTTATGCTGGAATAAAGGAGGGAGTCTTTAACAAATAGTTTTTTCCCCCTTTTTTTCCTCTTTGCTGTGGATTTTGATGATTAGCACACCACACAAAAAAAGCAAAAACACAGACTAAAGAAATAACCTGAACAAATGCAGCCAACGCTATCTCTGTCTCTCTTTTTTGGCCTAAAAATGAAAAATATTAGCTCAGGCTCACATAAATAACACAACACGTCTCACGTAGGGGAGTCAGTGTTTATCATCAGGGGCTCTTTAAAGCCCACCAAGCTTGAGGGAAAGTCCTGGAGACGTTCGAGGCTTCCTATTGGTCAGCTACGAACACGGTCTGGGTTCGCGGGGGGCGTGTCGAGGCGCCTGATTGGTCGAGGCAGCCGTCACTCACTCCGGAGCAGCTCCGCGGACGGGGCGCTGCGCGACGATTTTCACGAAAACATCCAGCCGCAGACTGCGCACCAGAGCCGGGCAGGAGGCTGCAGAGACGCCCGGGGGACCCGACGCCGAGGCTCCGTGACAGCCGAGTGGATGGCGGTGTTAAAGTTGGACGGCGGCGTTTGGCCCTGAGCGGAGAGACGCGAGAAAATAGGACGGAAATGAACGCGGTGTCACTTGTTAGATAGAAAGAGAGAGATAGTGAGACAGAGAGAGAGAGAGGGTGGGGGGGCAAAGTGGACTCCCTCCCTCTGTCGGAGCTCGTTCCGCCCGATGGAGGCTCGCGGGACCTTTGCAGCGAGCGCGAGGCCCGGTGTGTCACCTGTGCGACACCTCGGAGGACGATTTTAAGAAGACAGAGAGAGAAAGAAAGAGGCAGGTTAGAATAAAATAAAACACGCCAACAAAATAAAGCGCACACCTGTCTGCGCTTTTTTGTGACAACTTTCTTCAAGTGCGCAAAAAAAAAAAAAAAAAGTTAGCAGGTCAGGTTTTAGCTGCTCGAGGCGACCCCTCGCGCAAGATGACTGTCATAGATATCACTTAACGAGAGGTCATTCACCGCCTCAGGTAACGCAGCACAGGTGAGCTGTTTATTCTGCTTTAAATGGACTCGACGCTGCTCTCTTCTCTCGATTTTGCTGTAGAAAGTCGTCCTCGTTTATTTCCCCGTCAGACGAGTTGACTCCTGCTCAGTTTGGCTGCGAGGACTGACTTCTTTGGACGTTTTTGTTTTGGTTTTTTGTTATCCTTTTTTTTTTCTTTTGGTTTCATCAAGTTGACACCATGTCACTCAAAGAAAACCCCTGTCGGAAGTTCCAAGCCAACATTTTCAACAAAAGCAAATGCCAGAACTGCTTCAAGCCCAGAGAGTCGCATCTGCTGAACGACGAAGACTTAAATCAGGTGAACGAAATGATCAAACGCTTCACATGTCGTCTGCATGTAACCTGTGTTTATTAACATCCTCCCCGTTTGACGTGTGCACACTTCATAGGGTTTGCCCAGCGTCGACGGAGCATGAAGTGCAAAGGTTAGGTTAATTGGACACAATTAGTTTGTAGCCTCAGGGCGCATATTGACCTTATTTCATACAGATATAGGTCTCCACCCAGCTCCATGCCTCCCAGCACAGCAGCCCGCTTTTGTTGAATCATTTAGGTTACAGCTATTTATGTGAAATCTTCTTTTTTTTTCTTTAAAGTTGCTTAGTCTGTAAGGCTTGTTATGTGGCACACTTTATGTCAAGTAAAGTTCACAGGATGGGGCTGTCAAAGTCAGACTGCTGTTTTCTGTGGGTGTATAAATCACAAGTAAAGATGGACCAGTAACACCATGACGTTGGTGATGTTGGCAGGGAGTGAATGGCGGCATCAGGTCACTCTGAACTCTGTTGGCCTCTGTCGTGATCGTACCTTTTGTTAATCTGTTTAACGGGACAGGTTAAAACAGGTTGACAGTCTTTATGAGTGAAACCGATGTTTCGATGACAAACACCGAGCTGACACGTTCTCCATCAGTGCCAATAGTTTTAAATAGTCTTGAGGTTATTTTGTCCCCCTCGGTTTTTCCTCCCACCTCTTCCTTTCAATGAGTGAACTAGGTGACAGGTAATCATCGGTTTGAAAGAGATGAGGACCTGGAACAGACCAACCATCTTGTTCACTGTTTGCATCTGAGTGCAAGGAAGAAAGAAAGAAAGAATCTCTGTGGATATTTTCATTTGGATCCTTTGTAATTCCTTTTGCTGTCTGGCCACTCAAAGGCAGTATCTCATAGTCATTTATGATGAGGTTAGTTGTGGGGGGGGTGAAATGAGCACACACAAACACACTCTAATGACTCCGTTTAACCACTGAGCCATTGAAGGGTGAAAAATGACCTAGATTCATCCTGTGTATTTGTCCGTCTCTGGAGGATTCGCTGTTCGGGCTGCTGTCAGGTCATGTGAGGAGAGATGGGATGTTTCTCTAAACTGTGCTCCGTCTCGGTCTTCCTCCTCGGCCTTCAGACTCATTTTCCACAGACAAGAGGGACGCTTAGTGTTAGTGTGACAATGTTGTCTCCTCCCTACGGTGCTGTCACTGTCACCTCTCAGGTTGTCTAAAAAAAAAGTTGGATGCAGTGTGCCTTGCAAGTCTGCACAAACTCTTGACTTATGAGTGAAACCTCTGTTATGTCACTTTGTTTACAGAGTCACCAAACTGAGAAATGTGCTGTGCCTCCTGTAATCAAAGCGAAAGAGGATTTTATGGTGGATTATACTTGGTCTTACATGGATGAAGTTATGACTGTAATCAAAACCACTGATAGAGGGACTTGGAGGTGCCAGGCGGCTGCAAATGTCAGAGCTTTTCGGCTTGATATGTAGGCTGCTCCTCCATAGACTTGGGAGTGTGGTTGAATTACGTAAGGTACTTAATTGTGTTAAGCTCTTTAGGTGTAGGTAAGATTTGAGTGTAAACATATTTAGTTAAATGTCTGCCCCTGTACAGCCCTGCAGTGTTTATGCAGGGCCTTTTTTTTTTGGCCCTGCGAACAATTGCTGACTACTAGTATGGCTGCAGTTCAAGTTCGTACCAGAACTATTTAAGAAAGGCTGCCGGGCCAACTTGCATTTCTCAGTACAAGTTTGAATTGCAAATCTGCAGCCACAAACAGCTCCCAGACTCTGCACTCCTTCTCTCTCCTGTTTCTCATCCACTGTTTTTCTTGCTAACTTCTGCCTCTTGCTGCCCCCTCCACCCACCAGGTCCACCCACTTAGAGGATCAGAGGGAAAATCATGTGTGTTAGCCTTTCCTTTTTTTTTTTTTTCCAGGCCAGCATGGTGCTCTGGGATACAGCCAGCTGCAGAATGTAGCCTGCAGTCAACTCAAGGCAGCTAGTGACTAATACACACCTTCCTGGAGTTAAATGAAAATGTGTGTGTGCAATCCTGTCTGATAGCGGGCCACGAGTTTTCAGCCCAAACTAGCCTCCAGTTATATCCAGAGTGAATCAAAATGTGCATAATTGAACTGTTAATCGATGTGTTAATGTGTTTGTTTTAGTGTTTGTTTTCAACACTGTAACTGCGTGTTTTCCCCCCCACCAGGCAAAACCTATATATGGAGGATGGTTGCTGCTGGCTCCAGAGGGAACAAATTTTGACAATCCCTTACACAGATCTCGGGTAAGTGGTTCCTTTGCTGTCCTTGGAATTGATTCTGTTCAAAACAGAGAGTAGTTTTGTCCCTTCACCTCTTTTAATGAGGGAACCTGTGCTGGAGCTTCATGAAAACACAATCTTTAAAGGGGAACTACTTTATTATACTACCTATTGTCTGTAGCTTCTGCTCATGCCAAGAGTAAATAGGTACAGCACTTTGGATTTTGTGGTAACAGCTTTTTGAATGAGCATTTCTTTGGGCAGCGCCACTGGCGTAAGTTGAAAAAGCCACTTGGCTTGCTCATTTTGTTATCCACTCATTTGCTCCTGTCCCTGTTTTCGTGGACTCAGAGGCTTCCTGTGGGAGGTTTGGCCCTCTATCAGAAGAAGCTTCACTCTCAGGCAATAATGAGCCTGTTATTGACTTTATTTCATGAATCCTACTCCCTTAGCATCATGTAATGGGGGGCCTTGCTCTGTTCCACGGCTTCCTTTATCAGCTCCCAGATTATACTGTGGTGGTGCATCCCAAAAGAGGAGTAGAGGGAATGTGGGGGAGGAGAAGGGAAAAGTCCCAGTTCTCACAGCCGCGCTGATGGCTTCCATATGGGTTTTGGGAAAAGCACCTCTGGATCCTTCAACCCAACTACTGTCAACAGCTTGCTGCTGCTTTGACATAATCACCGATGTGTTCTGCCTATTCTTACAATCAGCTTTTCACCATGGGGGTATAATTGGTGGCCCATAGGTAGTGCTGAGGTGAGCAGGTTGGTCAGGTTTTACTGACCGACAAGCAAATAACAGAGCAAAAGAGCTGACATGTTGGGTGAGTCATGTATTAGGACCACTTCAGTCTGACAGGTTGTGGCTCTACTCTGTCCATCAACAACCCCCCCCCCCGTAAGCTACATATCTTTTTAATTATATTTTTTAATGAACACGACTGCAGTGTCCCTTTTTAACAGCATCCGTGAAGCTTATCAGCACCCCTATTGAGACCATCTAATGCCTTTTAGGTTACAAAGCACCTCTCAATATTTTATGGATTGGGCTCAGCTGGAATCGGAGCCCAGGATATTTAACACTGAAACAAAATGGTGCATTAAGTAAAAAGGGCTCTGCAGTGAAGAGCTCATCAAGCCAATGAAGAAGGGGATCAATGGAAACTGTCATCATATCATTTGCAAATATATTGGCAGGAATGGCATTCTAACCTGGAGATACAATGACTCCGTTGTGTGTTAAATTTGACCTTGTACTTTCAGAAATGTGATAGGCTTCATCTTCCTCAATATGCAGGGGTCCATTAACATTGTGCACTTAATGTGCTTTTGGCAAAGACTGACATTATACCCTCAGATATCAGTTCAAGGTTGTTTGCCTTTAACGTGTATATTCTGTAAGACAGATCTGGGCATAGTTAATTTTATCACAAGTGTAATATTATGCTTCATTGTGAAAGGCTTACTTTGTTTTTGTCGTCATTATACCCACATTCAGTTGTCCAGTCATTATTTCTTTTATTGCCAAATAGCTTTTCAAGTGCAAGGAATTTGCCTCAGTGTAGAATCTATTGTCTTTCTTTTTTCCTCATACATTTATGAAGAAAAGAAAACTGAAAACTGGATGATTGAGTTTTGAGCTGAAGCATGACGATGAAATGTTTTCCAACCAGCACTGAAAACCTTGTGCTGTGATTATATGCTGAAAGTGTGCCAAGAGCTGGGTTGCCACTGCACGACAACTGTTTCCCAAAGGCTTGCTTGCCCTTGTGTATTTACTGTTTGTATGTACGTGCACTATTGGAGCAGCCAAGTCTTTATCCTCTGAGGTACATATTATATAAGATTCAAGATTGTAATTGGCATATTTACAGATGTTTTTACAGAGATAATAATAGAATCTCTGGATTTATAAGCTAAATATTTGTCCTCACCTTTAACAGTATTTAGTAAGCAGCCATGCTAAAAAGGCTATGGATATTTGCACATTTTTACATTTTGTGTCATCCTTTATAAGATGTTGATTTACTGCTGGTGTTGATCCTGATATATGTCATGCTCCATGTCAGTAATTCAAGAATTTCTCTCTCTGTCATGCAGAAATGGCAGAGGAGGTTCTTCATCCTTTACGAGCATGGCTTGCTTCGCTATGCTCTGGACGAAATGGTGAGTGAAAGTTTTCCTCAGCTGCTGATTTGTATTTATTTCTTCAGTAAAAAAAAATCCAAATATAATGAACTGAAAAATAAGGGCTGATATTTGAATAACCCACTTCAGCTTCTGGAATATATAATATACAAAAGCTCTGAAACTTGAAGGAAGTATTGAGGTTGCATTACCAGCGCATAGCAGCAACAACATGTTAAAACACAATCCAAAACAGATCACAATAGGCTACTTATTACTGAAATATGCAAAAATTAAAACAGAAGAAGTTGTGTTTTTTTAAGAATGATAATGTGTCTTAAATAAAAGTCTGGTACTTCTTACAGTTGAATTTAATAAAGGTCTTGATCAACAATGGATATTTTATGATAAAACAACACATACATAGATATGATAAGTGGCTCGTTAAGTAATTTTTATGCTGATTTGTTAGAAATTTTAAATAGATTTGTCAGCACATTGTCACATGAGAATGTTGCATAAAAACGGCAGACTTACAGACTTTAAGCGGTGTAAGTGTTAAGTGTTGTTATTTTGGCTTTTGTTCGAGGAATACCACTTGATCTGGCATTTGCCCCGCAGTTAACACCAGCGCTTTTCTTGCATACAGCAGAGTATTTAGTGAATGTGTTAAACACTAAGCTATCTAGCACAGCGGTGTCAAAAGGAATGAAGTGACACCACTTGTTCATACAGAAAAGTCATGTGCTAAGCTGTGCATGTTTGTTTAAGTGGCTAACACACTCATTGTGCAAGAGTCCCGTGGTAACTTCCTGTTCTGAAAGAAAAACTGGAAGAACCTCTCAAGGCCAGGAAGACTGATGTCCTAAGCAGTCTTTATTGGGTTCAGTAGTCAAATATCTATACAGTAATTATAAAATTAAAATGTCGACTGTAGTCTGTTGCACATTTTAAGTTCAAATTTTTCTCAGTCACTCGCTTGTACTGCATAATATACGATTTAGTTTTTAAGTTCTATTATTACTGCGTTGCACTGCAACATGTGGGCGTGCTGAATATTGATTGACCCAAAGCCGTGCTCAGCAACAGTTTTTTTTTTTTTCTAAATGTGGGATGTGCTTTGAAATGAGGTGAAAGCAGAAGTAGTGGAACCAGCACTTGCTTTTGACCCTTTCATATCGTATGTGGTATTCTGTGACAGTGCAGAGAGATGCTGAGGGCTTTTATTTAATAGAAGCAGCAGGCGCTAGGGTGCTGTGTTTTTTCTTTTCTGTGCCCTTCAGGGTCATTTCACTGCCCTTTATAGAAATCTTCTACTGTTTGAATGGCAAGACTACTATGGTACATCAAAGAGCAGAGAGGAGAGGCTTTTTTTGTGTTACTAAACAAGATGAAAAATATTGTACTGGCCTAATGTCTTCTCCAAACTAGAGCCAATAAATTGTATTTGTGAGGCATTGGTGGAGAGTGATGACACCAGAAGAAGGCTGGATGAAGTGTTTACTGACAGAGACAAAGAAAAGAGGTGGATGTACTCCTTCCATTCACCAGGCTCTCTGGATGTCACTCTTCATCTTTTCATCTCCCTTCTGAATGCAGGATCAAAAGGAGAGGGGGGTAGCCAGAGTCTGGAGCCGGAAATATCAAGTGACACTAAATATAGAACCTCATTTGTTAAACCATACGCATTAGAATAATTGTTTTGTGTTGAATAAACAGCTGCGCAAACTTGGCTAATTGGCATACATATCTGGCACTCATTTTCCAGATGAGAGAGGAAGACTTGAACATGAATATTTGTACTGTTTCATGTCCATCATCAGTAGGGTTTATCTTTAAGTGTTTTATTAGTTTTAGTTAATGCCCTTTTCACTTTTATAGACACTTACAGTCATAAAATAGCATGGCAACATTGTGCAAAGTGACAAAGAACAATAACACTGAAGCGGTTTGCAGGGATTCCAGCCTTGCCATTATTGCAACATTTCATTATTGTGCAGTGATGCCACAGTTGGCATCAAAACATTATTGCTTCATAAATGTGTAATAAATGAATTGCACATACTGAGAGATTGGATAGGTTTTGAAATTTGATATATAGCTATGTATTATATTCAGTGGTTTGCACATTACACTCAGTTAAAATGTTCAATGCAGAATGCTTCAGATGGCTACAACTGACATTAAATACATGACTGACATCAAGATCATTTTAAATGCTGTATCATGAATGACATCAGGTCAAATCTAAAGACTGCCAGCCTATGCCAGTATAACGTTACTCCAGACCACATCAGAGCCCCCATCTGAGAGCACTGGTTTGGGTTGTAGATGAGGAGGTGCCCCTCTGTTTTCCTCTCGGCCTAGTTTTATGGCTCTTGTATCTTGGCTCTAACCAAACCCAGATGGACTGCGGTCCCGACCTTCAGGATGTGGCATGGCTCTGGGGGAAAGAAATGGGTTAGTAAAGGCCTGGGAGAGCCATCGATTTGGGGGTTGCTCACCTACGGTGAACACCCAACACTACACACCACTGCCATCATTTTATGCTAAGAGTGGCAGTGGCTTTGAAGACCTTTTATGTGCAAGAGACAAGTGGTAAAAAGAGGAGAATGAAGCTGCAGTAAGAGCAAGACTAAGAGAAAATGTGTTGTGTTGTGATGTGAAGGATGGATAGGATGAACTGCAGAAAATGTTGGCATGAATAGAACATGTGCTGCCATGCAAGGCTAATGTGTTAGTGCAGCTCTCATGGATTGTTCTTGACATATGCCTCCAAAGAATGGAGTTTAAATTTGTTGGGTCTGAGCTAGTTCACTGAATTTTACTTTTTATTAGCTATAAATCTGGAAATAAGATACATTTACTCACAAAGTCCATTGCAAATTCAGTGTCCAGTATTTGCTGAATGCAGAAGCTAGATTTTCCCAGAGCAACCCAACGCAGTTATTTCAGGGCAGCGTTGCCAAGGCAACATGTTTTGTCCCTTTTGTCCGGTAGTTGACTGGACAAAAGGGACAAAACAGTTGACCATGGCATGTGTAACATGGGACAGTTATTCTCTGTTTTGTGGAGAGCTCTGGCTGTCTCTGTCCTCACTGTATGGATACAGGACAGAACGCTCTAGAAACAAAGTGTGTGGGCTGAGGCTGTCTCTAGGCTCAGTCATATGGTGAGCAAGCCTTTCTACAGTAGCTGTAAAAAAAAAAAAAAGAAAAACATCAGACGCAGCATCGAAACAAATGTGCAAGGCTGGATCAGACGGAGTTATAGTTTGTGCTGAGCTGCGCATGTTTGAGTGTGTGTGAGTGAGTGCACCTGGGACCAAGGGTGCTTGACTGCAGAGGCCATGTCAGGAACAGGTGTTGCAAGGTTTGAGTTTTAAACTGAGTTCAGGTTTAGCATCCTCGTGTTGTCAGCGTGGAGAGAAAGTGGCCTTACAATCAACCTCTCGTAAAGAAGAGAAAAATGTGACACAGTGAACAGAGACCACCCATACACAGTTAAGCTGTTCAAGGTCTTTGAGCAATGTGAGAAACACACATACACACAAAAAAATCCATTATCACCTCGTGGTGAGGGCAGGTATGTGGGTGTAAAGAACTCTCCAGCTCCACAAAGCCACTTTGATGACATCAGTGTGAGTTAAAATGATCAACACCCACACTGTAATAACTGCTTCGCTGTGCCGTCCTAAATACCCCATACAACACCCAGCTCCCATTGACCTTGTGTTGACCAGATTGCAACCCAGTCTTACTGACACCTACACACACACACACA
>JBAJHX010000024.1:18826950-18871359 GCA_037176925.1 Amniataba percoides | reverse complement strand
ACAACACCCAGCTCCCATTGACCTTGTGTTGACCAGATTGCAACCCAGTCTTACTGACACCTACACACACACACACAGCTCATCATGTGATTCAGGCTGATTTTTTTTTCTTTTGCAATCTTCTTTGTTGTGGTTTTTGAGCTCACACTGAATCACAGCCTAATTTTTTCTTTAGATCTTTAGATTAAGACAGCTTTTCTAGCGAAACTCATACACAGTGGATTGTGTTCAACATTTCCTCACTTTATTTGAAGGTCATCCCAGGTGTTATGAAACGACAGTGCACTTCTTGTCCTCATGCTTGTCAGTTGCTGATGTATTTTAGTCTAGACTGAACAACCACAGTATACCTGAAAATGCAGTGCAACTACCTATTGAGTCCAACTGCACAAAAGGCCTATTCAGTGACACTTGAATTGCATTTGCTTTTAGACTCTGTTGACTGCTGTTGACTGTTTTTCAGCCATATCCCCTTGTTATGCCAAGGAGAACACGATGTTCTCATGACGTTTCACTTGTTGAAGTCACTCTCATTTCATCTCAGCTCAATTAATTTCCTGTGTTTACTTGAATTCAAATAGTGGACCCATGCTCCATAGCAGTGTCCAAAATCTAAGAGAAACTTACCTCCATTTCCCACACATTTGAGCATACTTTTAACTTGAGGCACAGTATTCTGCTGCCTCTCTCCTGAATCTTTCAGACATGAGCATATACAACCTCAGCCCATGTTTGCTCTCAGACTTGTAAGAGCTTTTGACATGCTGAAACATGTATAACCCACCTCCATTTTTCTTGAAATTGAGGGCTAATTTTAACCAATTTTGAGGAGCTTTTGTCGTCTTGTATTGGTTAGGGAATGGGGAGTGCTTTCCAGGGGATGGATAAGTGGGCAGCGCCTCTGAGTTGTGCCTCCAGGCGCTGTATGCACAGAATAAGTGGAGGCTGACCACCCCACCCCATCAAATTAGGGATACTTATAGCAGAGCTCCAACCTTCCAGTCACAACAAGCCATGAGTAACACAGTGGAGAGGGAAGTAAAGACCTGGAGTATACAAGTTAGTGAGACAGTGCAAGATGGAGGGATGGAAACATGAATGATTTGGGATTGAAAGGTAGATTGGGGAGAAAAGCAGATGATTTAGAGGGTAAAGTGACAAATGACACGTTGGTTACCGCTAGTCCTTATAAGACAGTGTTAACCGTCCATATTGGATCATTGTGGACTGTTTACCAAGTGTGGGTTCTGGGTGAGGCGTGTGTTAGTTTTGTAGAGATACGGTGCGTGAGAGTCTTCTTTAACCCCTGCCCTTCCTTCCCCATGGTTCCAGTAGGAACTGATCTGCTGGAATGTAAACAGCCATGGATTACAGTGGGGTCACTGTTCCCATTTCACAAAGCCACAAAACCATGGGAACAGCCATTCATACAGCTTGTAATCATCAGGGTCCACAACAGTGTTACTGCCACTCAAACAAATGGCAACCATACATCATAAAGCTCAGACTAGTATATTTAGAAAGAACCTTACTTTGTTTTTTCATCCAGGGGGGGAATCTTGGTGAACTTTTGAATTCCCAGTTCTCCCTGACATTGTCACTGCTGCGTTGGCTGACCGCAGTTACCGGAAGTGTGAGGGTACAAAGTGTTCAATTGTTATCTTCAGTTTTAGCCATCAATGTGGAGGTATTGCCACCAAGAAGTAGCTGTTGAAAATTCAGCGACAAATGTGTTGTTGTGAAACAAAATTGTTTCAGTTAAACAATCCAAGCTCCTTTTCTAGTTGACTTATGTAATACTTTAACTTAATTACTTGCATAAATATGCCAGCATAGATTTAAGTTAAATTAGAAAAAAAAAGGTAAAGGTCAAAGAGGTAGCATGAACATAATCAAGATGAGCTGTACCACTGGCTGCTCCTCCCTTGGCTACCAAACCTTGTAGACAGTTCTCTGGGCCAGTCCTCTGCACAGTGACGCATTAGGCTACCTCATAAGCACAAGATCCAGTGTGAACATGTCATTTCGTGGGAGCACAGGTTTTAAAAATACTGCACCACACCCGCTCCTTTTCTGATTAAAATCAAAGTTTTATTAGAAAAACAACTGTAATGTGGTGTCATTCTAAGTGTCATCTGAAAATACCGTGGCTTATTTGTAACCTTGTAACTTCAGACAAGACTGCCTTTAGTTTTTCTCTCTATATGTAAAGGCAATTTGGCAAGGTCCATGCCGCCTGAGCACGATGTATTTCAGTCTCAGTCAGATCCAAGCCAAGGAGTCTGTCTCACTCTGTTTGATCCCATGAGACATATTGAGGAGAATGAGGAGAGGAGAAGTTTGTGAAGTTATTGAGGGCCTTGCTGTCCAAGTAACACAATACGTCGGTCCACTTTCCAAATGAATGCTGTTCTGTCAGAGACAACATCCGTTTACCATTACCTGGAGAGTATGATTAAGCTGAATGCAATGAAGGGTCTCATGGAAGATGGGCTTGGTTGTATTTTTACTTGATAAATGACTCTCCATCTGCCTTTTGGTCTTACTGTCCAGGATATTATTCTTATCTGTGCTCTTTAGTTTTTGCCTTGGCTTTAGTCACCACATCATCCCGGATGTGGCTTAGATAAAAATCTTATCTCCTCCACTTGTTCACTGTTTGAGTTCTTCCTTTTCTGTAGTCAGAAGTACAGTAACCCTATTTGGCTCAGGTCCAAGTCTGCTCTCCAAACACTAAACTCCCAAGCTCGACCTGAGTGTGAGCCACTATTTTACATGGCACCTCAGCGGTCACTTTCATTGTCTTAATATTTAAAAGTGTAATTTAAAGCTGTTACGCTCATGTGGACATACACACACTGCCAGGAGAAATGCCAAGAAACATGATCTCAGCTGATTTGTAGCTAAACTTTAATTGTGGTTTTGTTCGTGTTCTAAACTCTCAAGGATCAAATGATCAACAGAGAGACATTTTCATGCTTTCCCACTGACCTCTCCCTCACCCACTCCCTTTCTCTATTTATTGTGTGTGTGTGTTTGTGTTCCATAGCCAAAAGGCTTAATGAGTCTAAAAATAATGTCTGTCAAATTACACTTATTAAACTCAAATTACAGTCAATAAAACAGCATTGTTCTCCAGTATGCCCACTCAAACACACAGAAAAGGGGACCGAGCTGCTCCTTTTTGATTGTATGAGCAGAAAGTGCTTCCAATGAAAATACGACCAAATTCATTGGCATGTATTGACCTGGAAATGCATAGACAGATTGGTGCAAATCAGACAAAAAAAAGACACCATGGAAAACATCTCACCTCAGTAAACAGGCCCTTCTCCTTCCAAATCAAACTTTTCCTCTTTTCACAACATAAACTCTGGTTATAGGGTTCTGCTTTAACTTTGAGTTTCAACTAATGTTGGCTATCAGTAAGTGGAGACGGTTCCTCTGTTCAGCTCTGCGGTCTATTATTATATTAAGTGTTCACTGTTGCGTGAGCCTGTGGACAGGGTCATTTAACACAGGGCACTAAGTCTATCAGCACTTTGAGTAAAATAGTACTTTATTGCTCATAGTAAAGGCATCCATTTCTATTGATGTGGGTCAACCTTGATTCTATTTAGATTTTTCTTTTTTGGTGAATATGATTTCAATGTTAGGTTAAGCTAAATGCTTGATGACAGTCCATAGTTGTCCCATGGTGAGAAGTCCTTAAAAGGCTCTTTTTTTAGGATGTCTTTTTACCATCCTCCTCTTTGTACCCTTCTTCATCTTGTTCTTTTTAATGATTTCCAGCCATTCATTATCCAGAGAAAGGCTGGCTCCAGGAGGCTTTGGCTAAACCAGAGTCCACTCTCACTTGCATGGTTCTCACTTTTACTTTCCCATTACTCAGTCTGATTCACTTTCCCTTCCTTTTACCTCCTCACTTTTTCTTATTCTGCCACTCTCTCGTATCTCTGTCTTTCATTCCAGTTCTCACTGGCCAATAAATCATTTGTGTTGGTAAGAGCAGCCAGCAGTATTGTGTAACTTTTCTCCCCAAACCCTCCCTTGTCTATAAAGCCAAACATGGCCTGACGGACTAAACACTAGACCAGGACACTGACAAAAGGTTTCATTTAAAGCATCAGGGTGAGGGGTAAGCCAACTCTGAGACAGGCACTAATAAAACAGTGGGGTAGGTGTCTGCATGTGCGATTGTGGGGTGTAGGGACATTGAAAGGCATTTCCCCTTTAGAAAGTAAAAACACTGCTATTGTGAAATGCTCACAGATACCACTGTAGCACACCAGTATATTGAGGTAATATTTGTTGTTTAAATTAGGATTTGGCTGCACAAGATTACTGCTTTTAAGCTATAACTCTTGGCAGAGTTGGTTAGTTACATCACTGCAGTAAGACGTCTCTGTTGGATGAAGTCCAAATGTAAACTGGCTCTGGACTGGGTGTGTAATAGGCTGCTGACTTTTGATGGCCTGCAGTAGCCACAGCTGCAGCTGAATGTCTTTCAGAGTTGGAACAGGTGCAGGTGTATTGGATGACCTTTAACCTTCCACCTCAGCTTGGTGGCCTGCCAATCCAACCACCTGTTCAGGTCAGAGCTCTGCAGCCAAGATATTTTTAGAAAGAAATAAAGCACAGCCTTAGAATTGGGTCTGGTGATATATTGTATTGTATTGACACAGCAATACAATACAATAACAATAATACAGTACCAAAAGTAAAACACAAATAGTCATGTTTAGATGGAAACATTTTCTATGCAGGTGAAAATCTTTTTTAGTAGAATGCCTTTACATCTTCTGAAAGTGTTGCTTATAAAATCCACATAACCTGCAACTTAAGTATGTTGGCTTGTTGCTAATTGTTGTTGGGTGAGCCACTAGCTCTTTAATAACCCACTCCAGCTTCCTCAGGACCTGGACCAAAATTCCCATTTCAAGCAGCCATGGACTGGCCTACCTCCAGACTCAGCACCTAATCAGCTTAGTGCTCTCTCTGTGCTTTTTCTCAGCTTTAAGGAGAAAGCAACAAAAAATTCCCCGTACTTAAACAAACCACAGTCCTTTGAAATATTAACTGCTACATAAAAAAAACCTTAAACCTGACTGACAAAGCACTGCGATAAAATATTCATCATTATCCTTAAGTAAACACCAGATAACAACAGAGGAGCCACAACTATCTGAATGTCATTTTGTATCTCCTCATCAACTTTGAGCTGTTCTCGCACACAGCAACATGTTTTGTTCAGCTGCATATATTTGACAACTGGACTATCTGAAATGTTATCAGATATAACATTAACTGAACCAGAGTACAAACTGTAAAGTGTGTTGCCTGAGGGTTTGTGTTTTACTTGTTTCCACAAACATCACTGAACTTAGTCTTGAATACTTTTTTTTTTTTTTTTAAGAACTGACCAAATACTGTATGCAGCACTGTCCATTAAGCTGTCATGTACCAATAGATGATCATATTATTGGTCTTGTTTAACTATTGTTTGATAAGATGTTGTCTGGCTAAATATACACATTATTATATTGAGAAGAAAATCATGTATTCTCAGCAAAATAGGGAATCTGAAAATGTATTGCTTTTGTCCTAGTTTTGACATTTTGAATGTCAACCGGTACTAGAACACATTTTTTTTTCTAGGTTCTCTTACCTGATCAGTTTTCTTTTAGCCTGCAGTGTTATCTGCTGTCAGCGCTGGTCTGTGCAGGTTAACTGCCAACCAGCAGACCTGGGCCTGTAGGAAACTGCTCTTCAGCCCTGTGGAAAAATGGCTAGCTCCAAAACCGAGGTATTAGCTGAATTCCCAGAGGAACATTTTCCTATCCCTCCCCCCATTTTCCCTTCCCTTCTGCCTGATGGACTAATTTGCGTGGACTTAGCAAGGCTTCGAAAGATTTGCAGTCATTATCAAAGAGGTAGTCGAAACTTGACTGCAGGTCTTATGTAATTTCTTCACACAGAGTAGAGCTGCAGAAACTAGCTTTTTGTTAATTGTGTGAAAGGAGTGAATGCTTTTTATGTGCCTCTTAAATTTTGATAAGAATAGGTTTCATTGGAACCCCGTGACTTTACAATACCCACAGCATATAATGGGTGCCTATTCACCTTGGCCTACTTTCCAAAGTGCTGTGTCAGAGCACCGTATGGGACGCTGCAGCAATCCAGACACTGCTGTTTTTGGGGCACATTATGATCTTGGAGCAACTGTTCTTTATTGCAATGGAGACAAAAAGTTGATCCTAGAGCTGTAACTTTAGGATCCACTGCTCTAGAAGATTCAAGGATCAGGATTTAAGAATGTATTGTCATGTGCACAACAATTACAAAATTAGTCGCTGGCAGTGAATTTCTTGAGTAACAGGCTCAAAAATATTTAGAGGGAAAACAGACCAAGAAAGAAAATGGATATAACACAAAAAAATAAATGAATTATCTAAAGATATGAATGAAATATAGAACTAAAGTATAATGGTAAAACTGAAATAAAGTATCTAACTAAGTAGATAATATAGACAAGAATACAAATAATGCTTTCAGCAGTAGGTAGTAGTAAGAGAGTGTGGAGCAGTAACATGTAAAAACTCTTGAACTGCAATATTGAGTTTTACAAGGTGCAAAAGAATACTGATAAAAGTGTCATTTAAGTCGAGTAGTCAGATAGAAGCTGTCCGAGAGTGAGTGGCCCTTAGGAAACAGTGCATGGAAAAACTGGACTAATTAATAGTGCTGTTGTAAATTTAAAACCAGTCCAATGTGCAGAGTGTGTGGTCGTAAGGGTTATTAGCTTTGGAAAAGTAGCGGTTGCATTGAGTTTATATTGGTCCATGTTGTTAATGGAGGTGTTTTATTTAGGACCTGATTGTGGTATCAGTGTGACATGCACTTGTGCAGTCAGTGCCAAGCTACCTAGGGATTTAGATAAGCCACACCTTCCTGCCTCCATGTTCCACCACCCTGTAAGGGATGTGTGACAAAACAGAAATGTTCCACATCACCTAATTCAGAGATAGCAATGAGCAAATCAGCTAAAAAATTAGTTGGCACCAGGGCTTGGTGTGTCCAAAAATAATATCTCAATTTATCTTGAATTTGTCTGTCTCTCTCCTTAATGCAACCCTTAAATTCACTATGTGGTAGCCAGAGACAGCTAGCCACCTGGACTCAAGGCATCCCACTAGTCCCATAAACTGCAGCAGTTTCGCATATAGAGTTGCAAAGTTGGAGGTGCTATTTTGGGCCCCCCCAGCTGAAATAGTAAAAGCCCAATGCTTTTTCTTCCATAGACAATGTAACATGGCTCACACTTGGAGCTCTTCCACTTTTTGGATCAGCAGAAATCTTTCACAGTTAAACTATCTGTACGTATGATGAAAAACTGCACCAGAAAATATCTGGTTATTTGAGATATTGTTGAAGGTAGAAGTAAGTTTTCATTTAATAAAAAAAAAACTATTTTTGTCAACAAATCCAAGCCAGCTACTATATCATCTAACCTCTACTTGCACTTAGAAATAACTTGGTAAAGAAATTTGACACATCATGCAAAAAAATCAGAGGGTAAAAACTGACATGTGGAATATGCAGACATAACAGAGGTCGTGTTCATCACATATGAGGAGCAAAGAAAACAGAAAGAAGCAGCTTTGATGAATATAAGAGGGAGTTGGATTGCAACGAAAGGAAAAAGTTACCAGTCAGGGAAACCACACACACTCTAGTGATTCTCCTTAGTCTGAGTCTGAACAGCCAGCGCAACATGACACAACTCGATCATAGCACCTGTTTCTCCAGCCGGCCCATCTACTCTGTCACCACCCAGACATGACTGAGTTCTCACACACTGTCTGTCTGACCCTGCAGTCATTCATTTATTGTTGTTCTCTCCATTACTTAAACATTCTCGATAAAGCTTCAGTTGCAGTGCTATCACAGATAATTTGGTTAATTTGGTAATGTGTTCATTTACTCCCCCCCTGGAGTGGGAAAGATCTGGCTCACATAGCTCCAGTGCAGTTGCATCTAATTGATCAATAACACAACATACCCTCCACTTCAAAATTATGCTGCCAGTACCAACAGAGAAAACGGTCTTCATCCTCCAACTCTCCCTCATCTTCCTCCTCCTCCTCTGCATGTGTCGACTGCTGGCCTCCTCACACAGCATTCAGCCACCCACATCCTCTCACCATTCTCCATAAGAACAGCAGTACTGCTGCCACCCACAGTCTTCTCTGAAATGCCTGGTACAAATATGTGTGAAATGTGTTGCGTTATTTTTATTGTTTGTTTTTTGTGTCCATGCACACAGTTAGTTTTCACTGTAATGTTGTTGCTGTTTAACCAGGCTCAGAGCAGATTCCTATAGTGTAGCATTCATCTGAACGTCTTGAACGCATACCAGTGGAGTGAGGTGTATCTGAGAATGCCTGGAGGACTGTACTTCGCCCTGCAACAGAGATGTCAGATACCCATCATATGGCTTTTTATAGAGGTATATGTTTGTCTAAAGTACAGGCAGGGGTTAGGGTTGGTATTAAAGCTGAGGCTAAGGTAAATATAATGTGTGATTGTGCTGGCTCACTGTTGTCTCAATATTGGGGTAAAATTATAGGACTGTGAGCACTCTGGCACAGTGATGATTGTAATCTTGTCTATGACCAATCTGTCAGCTGTAGTTCCTGGCCTGATTGCCATGTATATCTGTGTTTGCATGATTATTGTGGACTTAAGAAACACACAGAGAGAGAAAGAGAGACAAAGGTTTGATATTCCATTATGGCAAGACTAGAGGTGACTCCATCCGTCTGGCACCTGAGGACATTTCCCTGCAGCTGGTTGTTGGCATGCTCACTGGTATCAAAAACGTGTGTTTACCTCTGTTGTCCTAAGTTGCTAAGGAAAGATTTATTGCATAATAGCTGTTATCGGTAATGAGCAAAGGATGTTGGACCCCAAAGATACCTGATTCTAGGCCATGTTCATGAGTCAGGATAAAGTGGTGCCAGTTCATCAGCTTTCCTTTTGGCTTCCATGTCTTTAATGATCAAAGTAAATTGGCTTTTTATACAGGGTGAAGAACTTGGAAGTAGTGATCAAAGATCCTGTTCCTACATGTCCAAGAAGCGTAATGTAACTTAACGAGCGAAGTTGTACATTTTGAATTTGTCACCACCAACGTTGGCAGACAAATTGGCACCTAATACCAAATAACAGATGTTTCTAATCAGCTTACAGGTGTTCATAACTACCTTAGTTATTGAGCAATATTTCAGGTGTATTCATACGAATGGAAAATGAATGAGAAATGATGAGGCAGTGTTAATAGAGATGTTGCCACATGTGATGTGGTCACATAGTTAAATACCATGTCATTCCCTCGTTCTTCTCTCAACTGAGTCAGTTTAACTGCACTCTGGCTTTCCATGACCAGAAATGAGTCTGTCAAACCCAAAAATGTTGATGGCAGAGGAAGAGAATTTGCTTTACAACCAAAAATGAAAGTTAGACCATCAGCAGGCTGCCAAAAGAAGCAAATATTTCTCTTGCTGTGTCATAAGGGAGAATGGGATGTTTTGCTAAGCTGCAGTGTGGCCAAGAAGAGTTAAAGAAGCCAAGGGCGCAAAGGCATGCATGCATGCATGCATGGAGCTTACTAATTACCTTTTTCTAAACAGAGAGTTGGTTCCTAATGAACACTGATATAATGCTACACAACATCTGGCCAGAGATCACAAGATGTGCAAATACTATATGGTAAGGTCAGGAGAGTTAGGCCTAAACTATGCAGTGCATTTGCATTTTAATGAAATGGTGAACTTAATAAGAACCTTTTGATTAGAATCTATTCTTCTGCAGATTTATTGTCTTTTATTGTTAACCATTACCCTTTAATTTCTGTCTTCTTGGAGTAACTAAGGTAAGAAAAAAGCTGTATGAATTTAATGCAATAATTCGCAATATTTGAATTTAATATTTGCCATTGAAGTACAGTATTTATAATGACCCCACAGTTATGACAGTCTAGCCTGGAGGAAACCAAATATTTTTCTGATTTGTCTCTGTCTCCCCTTGAGACTCTGCTCAATGACTCCCATTGAGACAGCATTCATATTATTGTCTGAACAACTTCAGAGACAAGAATAAGTTTATGCTGGCTTCATAATTTCCATGCTCTGATCACAAAAGGACACTTGTTTGGGCCTCTTGTCTCTTGGTCATTTCCTTGTTGAGGGTTAAGGGGAGGAGTGGCTCTGTGGACTGTGGCGGCTGACAATCCCACATTGTGTGAACTGGTGCTGCTTCACAAAGGGCCCATTGTGGAGTGCGGTGGCCCAGGGAGAGGGGACTGGGTCTAGGCTAGGTGACAGAGAGGTGTGGGTTCGTGGGGCCTGGGTCTGGGGGCTAGAGCGGTGATGGCTGGCTCAAAGTAGGGGAGTGTACTGGCGCTCAGCTGACACGCAGTGCCGGGGCGGGGAGGATGCACACGTGTGAGAGAAGTCCCGTGCTGCTTGCCACACAGTGCAAAACATATACTGTACTCTCACTCAACCACCACCCACTTGATATAAGCGCTCAAATCTCACTCAGAGGTGAGCAGCTTTGTGAAAATAGGGTTTTAATCAGAGCTGTTGTCAGTCTGTGATTTATTTTCCGTCCTAGAGAATCTGATGCTGTGATTATAAAACAGGGGGCTTAAGCTGATTGTACAACTGTTCCCAGAATTTGAAATATTTTGCTGTTTATCCCCCTTTGACTCCAGCTCAAGGACAAGCCCACATGTGTGGTGTACTCTAGATTTGTTTGCTCAGACAGATGGCCTAGCTGTCCAGAGTCATAGTCCACCAAACCCCCCTTTTTTTCCTGCTGCACTGCTGTTCTCCTTGACCACCAGCTTGAGACTTAATCTCCACTTTCTCACCCCACACTGTTCCCACTCGCCGTCACCAAACCTCCTTTCTCTCTTCATGTCTGAGAGTGACAGGGCTCTCAGGTCAAGCTGACGCCAGTCTCTCTGTCCAGTCTGAAGCAGGCCTAGGCCCTTGCCCAGCTGTCCCAGGTCTATTTGTCCGTCTGTCTGTCAAGCCCAGCTGTTGCCCTGGCCTCTCACCTTGGTGTCAAGAGCCCTTCGGTGATGGACCATTTTAAAGCCACGGGCACAAGAGGTTGAACCAAAACATAACGGCTAATTGAGTCGCTATCGTTATGGCATGGCTCTTCTTCCTGTCATGCCACGTTACCCAAGATCTTCTCTCAAACTAGTGAGGCCAACCTGCTGTCTTCCTTGTTCCAATTTGCTCTGCCATATTTTCACTGTTATCTGTTACAATAGCAACTGTGTTAAAAGAGCTGAGAATAAAAGTGACATTTCACAGTTACAAAGTAAACAGGGCCTCTCATCTCCCCTCAGGGTGGGATTACCACAAACTGTTAACTATTGACTTCTCTGTCCACATTAGAGGCCATCCATATACTTCAATTGCACTTTTGCTGACAGGCTATGGTTACACTGCACAAATTGTGTCCTTGGGTTAGATTTATTTGGTCTCTAGCTAATGCGAATGTGATACCTTTTAATTTTGTTTCCTACTCAGTCTCCTAATATATTCCGATTTTACTGAGGGCTATAATTTATCATCTGTGGCTACCTGGTACTTATAACTTGAACCCACAATGGTATTTTGGTGTCTGTAATTCTGTATATGTAGTGCAGTGAAAGTAGGGCCCAAAAGCTGTTCAAACAGCTACCCTTGCTCAGTGTGCTCAGTTATGCAGTACCCATTTACTTCATTGAACAAAGATAAATCCTTCAGTAAACATAAGATTAATAAGACTTCTCCCATTGCTCGTACAAGTCTTTTGGAGGTCAAACTAAGCAAAAGTCAGTTGGTCTGAACTAGTAATAGCTGCTATAAAGTGTTTGCAAATATTTCCTCCTTTAAGTACAGTTTGAGAATGTATCTGCAAAAGTGTTTTACTCAGTAATGTGCTTAGAAAAGTATAATTCACAAAAGTGAAAAAAATATGACTATCGCAACAGTTTGACTTGGAGCGATGCAGCGCAATGGAGTATAAATAGATGTTCCAAGTCGAGCTCCATTCATCGTAAATGGGCCGTGCCTACATACAAAAGCCACTGTGTGCTTACATAAACCTGCATGTGAAACCTTAAGTCATTGTACACAACCCAGTATTATTGTGGAAATCCTGTGGTCATTTTATTTATGGCTGACAGATGGCATCCATGTTGGTGTGCATAGTTGGGTTTACACCTCACAGCTAGGCATCAGACAGATTAAACTCAAAACCGCTCAGTGAACCCATGAACTTGCACTGTTTATAAATGGACCAGCCTCTTTCTAGTGGTAGGATACACAGCATGACTGTGTAGAATGTTAAACAACCAATACTGAAATGTGCAAGGTCTATGTTAACACTGAAACAAATACTACCTGAATAACAGTATGATTTAATATGTTTTTGTATGCTCCAGTTTCAAGATACCAGCCTCTTTTTTTTTTTAAACTCATTCAGAAATTATGCCGCCTCTGTAACAACTACTTTAAGTGCATCATTATTTCTGTGTTGATTACGGACCTTAGCGTGGATTGAGTGGCGACTATTAGCCAAGTACAATAATCTCTTGCTGAGTTCATCAGAGTCGTGAACAGCTACCTAATTTCCCTGTCTAAAATCACCCTAATTATTGCTGGAGCAGTATGTACTTTCACTGGTGGAGCTATTGAAATAAAAATCTGCATGTATGACGCAAATGACACAATTACAGTCTGTTGAAATGCTGCAGCACATATCACAGGAAACAGAAATATCACAGTGAACCCTAACGAGAACATTTGCCTGTGCACAGACTGATAGCAGTGTGTGATATGCCAAGCTTGGCATGAATACTGGTGCTGGGGTGGACTGTGCGAGAAGATGGACCGCGTGGCAGGATGTGTGGGCATGTCTTGTTCACTTCCACATTTTAACACATAATCTATGTGCCTCTGTTGCGTTTTCAGCCCAGCACCCTCCCCCAAGGCACAATCAATATGAACCAGTGCTCCGACGTCATCGATGGAGAGTCCAGGACAGGTCAGAAGAACTCCCTGTGCATCCTGACTCCAGAGAAAGAGCACTTCATACGGGCTGAGTGTAAAGAAATAATCAACGGGTAAGATATAAAAGCCAGAAATGCGTCTGTTGATGTAGGAACTACAAAGAAACATTCTGCTGTCACATCCATTATGTGTGATACAAAATGACTGGCCTCAGGTGGGCAGTGTGGTGTGTGTTGCTCTCTCTTTCAGTTTGAGTGGACAGGGATGACAGAGACTTGGACGAGGAGGAGTAGTTGCGCAACTGCTTTTGCTGCCAAAACCGCTCTGCCCCCTGCTGTCTCCTTTGGGCTGTGCTTTTTCAGACACTTGAAATCCACACTGCAGTGACAGTGCACATTCTTGAACTGTTTCCTCTCTCTGCCTCTCGAGCCCCTTCTCTCCCTGCGCACAGAAACCCACATATGCCTGCTAACGGATCACAATACATCAGCTTTAAGCCTCATAATTCTGTCATCTCTCATGCCTCTCGTCCATTGGTGCACATTCAAAGTGCGTTCCTGCACTGCACTCTCCCTCCTTGGATGTAGCATACATATTGTGGCTATTCTTGAGAAACCGTGACTCACAACACCCACTCTCCGCTATGCTACCTGCTCTGTCACTGCACTCCTCCCACTCTCCTATCATCTGGGTCCCATGTTGTGGTTGTGGTCACATCACACAATCATATTAGCCCCAGCAAAGATGCCATTAACTGACAGCAGCGTGAAAACCAGGAGTGTATTATTTTTTATGTTTTCCCTGCTTATTGCCTAGCTCCTCATAAACATCTCTTGACTTATTACGGCACAGTCTGGAAATAGTGCTATGTGGGCCCTCATTAATTTAAAACTGCGTCACGTTTTTCTCCACAGTATGACAGGTTGTAGTGTGATGCTCCTTATTAAAGGCTTTCACTTTAAAAAGTGGGTGGAGTAGAAAAATATTTGAGAATGCATGAGTGTTCTTTACCATAGTCTGACTACATTATTTTAATCACTAAAGAACCTGGGGGTTTTCTGTATTGTATGGTGTCCAATATTAGTCACACAAGGATTAGTTCACCTTGATAATAGTTTTCAGATTATTAGTTAGTTCAGACATCAGAAGTTCATATGAGTGTCAGTAGTCATGGACATTTTAATTTCAATTTATTCAAGACCAAGAATGAGCAATTGAGTAACTTCAGTGAACTCACTCAGATGAGTTTTGCTTGAGGATGTACATCTATTACATTGAGGGGGAGTATGATGACAATGCCACATTAGTGTGATGACACAGCAGCATTTTTTTTAAAGAAGAGGTATATGTGTTATTTATTTGTGCTGTAATGCAGTATTTTTGTGTTTCAATTGTGATACTTACTGCTAATACAGACACACCAGATAAATAGATATTAGTGTATATATGAACTGCCTTTTTTGTAAAATATAATATCTAGAACACAAATCATTGAACATAAAATATGCCACTTTGTGCCGCCACTGAAGGTTGTCTTTTGACGATTTGGCTTGCTGCTTCATATCTACCTCTCATGCACATCCTGACACGTGAAAAGGCATAATGTGCTGCACAGAACTTTGTCCGGGTCCTGTATCGATCCGTTGTGGGAGCAGGGTTTATTGTCCCCTGAACAACATTGACTGTTTCACTATTTTCAGGTGGCAGGAAGCTCTGACTGTGTACCCCAGGACCAACAAGCAGAACCAGAAGAAAAAACGCAAGGTCGATCCACCCACTCACCAGGTAATTCATCTATACACACACGGTGAAGAGTTTTTACCTTGCTCACACTGAACAAGGTGAGAGTAATATGCAACCAAATTCAGATGAAGGTCATGTGTTGGTGTGATACTTTTGCTATTATTTCCTTTTTTGGAGAGCATTTGAATGCTGCTTAATCCTGGTGAACATAAAGGAACAAAGGTAGTTCCCGTGCTCAGATATACAGCTTTACTGAGAATACAGATGAACAGTATTTTAAGATTACTCTCATGCAGAGCTTGCTTAGTATCTGCACTTGTTTGACATCATCTGCATCATAACTGAAGTATTTCCAAATGACAGATAATGAGCCATTTTTGTGTCTGAGTATGCTTCACACTCACACACCTCACACTTTCAGGGTGGACGTGACATTATATCACCACTCTTTGAGATAAGGTGAACATTATGAATTATCTACATTGCTAAAGCATAAAAAAGAGCACATAAGTATATTTAAGGCCAACATGTGCTGTTGAAGTATGCAGTGTGGAGGCTTTTCATTCCATTCAAACTCCACCAGCTGTTTTCCCCTCAGAAAGTGAGAGAGAATGATGTATTGTTTTTCTGCCAGCAACGTGATCAACAGTTTACGCTATTCATATTTGCATTCTTGAATCACATGTGGTGGTCGATGTGGTGGCTCGATAGACGGACAGACTGCATGCCACATATTTGTCTAAATTAATTGCAGTGGTCACTGGGAAACAGTAGCAAAGAATGACAGGGTTAGCATTTGATTTGATGGTCATGCTTTCATCATTACGTTTCCAACTATGTAGTTCTCGTTTTATAGATGCAGAATAGACTACTACTACTGTAAATATACTTACAGTATCACGTGGTTAGTAGCTTGCAAACATTAGAGAGCTATCAAAATATTTCTGGTAATGATGACAGCTGCTTGCTAAAATAACATTCAGCAGAAACTTTCAACAATGTGACCATGATCCTCTCGCTTATGAATTTGCTGGTGCACTCGTTTCATTGTCACGTCCTGCAGCTGCTGTCTCACCTGCTAGGCGTTTGCCCCTGAGTCCTGTCTGTTCAGTTATTAACCATGTGCCTTGTCAAAACATTTTTTTTTCCTCTTTAAAATATCATTATGTGTGTCCTGTCAACCTGTGCGAGTGCAAGAGATTACAACTGGCTCAACATGCTCAAAGAAGAATGGAACAGTAATTTGTGAAATCACGTTACCTGAAGCAGAGGCTTTACTGTTGTAAAATGATATAATATAAAAATGTAATTTAATGTAATATAAACTGATATAAAATATCAGTCATCATACCCTCAGCGAAGATCTTTTTTTACTAACCTCATGTTAACCCTGTTTTTAAAGTTTTGGCCTCAAAATGGCTCAAAATGTCCATGATGTCTTTGGGGCTTGGACAGTAAAACCTTTGTCATGCTATCAGCTGACTTTCCACATTAACCACCTTAGAAAAAGAGAACTGCCAATGGAGAGCAATTTGTCTAGAAGGAATCTAGAAAGAAAGAAAATGCACAAGTACACAAAGTTTAGCAAATAGAAACCAAAACACTGTTGCGTTCAACAGCCTGGGAGCAAGATGAGCACCATTATTTGAGTCATGTGACATTCATTAAAAACACAATGCCCTTAGGCGATAAAAAATACTTTTCATGTGCAGTCATATTTCTCCTTGGTAGGTAGAAATAAAATAACAGGATTAAAGCTTCATTACTATAATAATGGTTTCTGTTACAAGATGAAATATAGGCACATCATATAAAATGGTACAGACCACCCACTGTGGGACACAGTTTTTCCCCTTCCCCACCTCCTTTTTGATGTGCAGCCAAATCTGTGGAGAGTGCACACACACATTCTCTCTGAAGTTCATTGTCCTCTAATGACGGCACCCTGGATCAGACTGTGACCTTGCTGGGCTCACACTAACAGGCTCATTTGCAGACGAATCGCAGTGACACTGTGACGACCTTGACTGTGTCCCGTATGACTGCTGTCATTTATGTTTTCTATTCATAAACTATACTTCCCTGTGTAGGTGTGCATGTATATGGAAGTGACCACTGGACTGTCACAGTTCCACTGATAAAATGCACATTTAATTAGGCAGTAATTTAGTGATAAGCTACCAACCACAGACTTTGGACCTAAAGTGACACATAGAGGATAAGGTCAACCTCTGCCCAGTAAATATGCTGGTCTTAACATCTTACACTTCCAGATGTATTTTTATGTCAATAAGTTACTGTTTTAAACAGAAATGCCAGTACAGAGCCTGTTAATGGTGTACAACATATTTATCTTGCATGTGTGTAAAATGAGTACCACTTGAAATAACAGTCAAGGGCTCGAGGCTAAGCCATATAATTAGAGCTGATAATGTGCGAAGGTGATTATGCTTTCACTGCTTGTCTAATGGCAGTTCCCATCATTGTCAAATGGGCTGTTCAGTTGTCCTAGGATAGAAAGAAGATTTTTTTTTCTATTTTTACACCTCACGTTTCTACCTGAAATCTCTCCTCCCACTTTGAGTCATTGTAGACATATACTGGGAGACTATTGTAAATACTTGAGCACACTAACATGTTTGCCTTCTGGGTAGTGCCCATAAACTGAGGCACATGACCTCAAGTACAAAATGATGTGTCTCATTTTGAGTCTGAAAGGATTTCTAACTTTCAGTTTTTTGTGTTGGCTTTTTTTGTCCATTACATAAATTTACATGATTTTGGCTTAAATGAGAACAGAACTTAACATTTTATTTCAAGTAATGCAGAAACTATGAAATCACTGAGACAGATTTTGGGGTAAACCTGTATTAATTATAATCAGCACTCCATATCAAACATTAACATCAAAAGCTTTTTGTGATTGGCAGGGTGGAGTAACTCCAAGCCAGTGTTTTTCCACTGAAGACATGAATGGACACCCAGTGAGTTCAGCTTGGCCAGACTTTTTTTATCCTGCTTCACCTTATAGTGGCTTTGAAATCCCAGCCCTGATAGACTGTATTTATTAGAATCCTCATCAATCCAGGTGAAGGGTGAACAAAAAGGACATGATTTTTCGCTTCTTGCTCTGATACTGAAAGAATGATTCCTTCCACAACAGCATGTTTGTGGTGATTAAAGTAGGCTGGCTGAAGAGTTGATGTTTGAGGGCTGCTTTGCTTTGGAAATCTTGCTTTCACTTGTGAACAAATGATCTTATGGGTCTGCTGATTCGACATAAAACCTTGAATTTTGTGTGTTCTTTGTGGTCTTAAATCAGGTGAAGATGCAGTATGATTTTTCATTCTAGAAATGTTCCACCTCTGCAGAAAGTTCTTGTCCAGTTCTTTTGTTCTCTGTATCCCTCAATAATACAGGTGTGCCATGAATGAACTCTTTGTTCTTTGTCAGTCTCTCCTTTCCACGCGTTGTCCTTATGTCTGTCTAGATTTTGTCATTTTACCAATAATTAAAGCTATTTTCTTTTACTTTGTCACTTTGATATTTGATTAACCTGGCACATACACATAAAGTAAAAAAGGTAAAAAATTAAGTAAACATATGGGTGATGTGAAATCATGTGCCATTGAACACCAGAATCTGTCACCTCTCCAAACTAAAGCCAGAGGAGATTACTGTGCTGTGCAGAAAGCTTATTTTCACTGAATAATCCAACATCAAACAGACAGGGAACAAGTAAGAGGTGAGATAACCTGGTATAACAATTTGGTGATTGGCACATGATTGGACAACACTGCAGATGGGATTGGGTATACAATGGAGCACATCCACACCAAGAAGATAATTCCTTTATTTGTGTTTTCACTTTTAATACATTTGATACTATTAAATTGTTCTTTTATCTCCGTCCTTCTCATATTCCTTTGTTTAGTCTCTCTGTGACCTTACCTCCCATTATGTCCTCTCCTCTTCCAATCCGCTCCTTCCAACCCAAACCCCCACCCAGGAGCCCGGCCCTGCCAAGGTGACAGTGACCAGCAGCAGTAGTGGAGGAAGCATCCCATGCCTGCCCAGCAGCATTGCCTGTGCTGAGCGTGTCCCGATGAGCCGAGCCTCTCTGTGGCAGGAGGAGAGCCGCTGGAGCAGGGCCACCATCCCCTGCAGCCGCAGTGCCTCCTGCATCAGCCAGCTGAGCCAGAGCCAACCAGACTCTGGTATCACTACTCAAGATGGTGAGCAATAATATGACGGCAAACTGCTCAAAGTCCGGTACACATGCTTCAGCTATTGTTTTACTGGTAGATCAGGAAAACCAGGTCACTTTGAAAAATGTTTTTGCTAGTCACAGTTAACATCGTCACATGGCATGTCTCACCTCTATTTTTTATTCTGATGTAAAATTTGCAAGTACCTGAGCAGAGTGACTTGTTTATGTATTTTGACAGTCACTATTTTGCAGTATGTGACAGGTATGTAATATATGTGTGAATATTTAGCACTGCGTACAGATGTTTTGGGTGTTTCATATCTGTGACTGTGTGTTTTTATTGTAGATGGTGGCACCATGAGCACTGGGCGCAAGGTACGAGTGGAAAGTGGTTACTTTTCCCTGGAGAAGACCAAGTCGGAGCCTTCTCCACAGTCTGCACAGCATTCTCAGCCACCCCAACATCTGCCCCTATCCTCTTCAGCATCTTCCTCTTCTTTAGGAGCTCTCAGTCCCAGGTACAACTCTGAGTCAGAACCCCAAATTTCCCCTTATCAACCCTCCCAAGATCCTCTCCCTTCTCCAGGTGCGCTAATTTCCCCCAGCTACTCCACCATCAGCTCCTCCCAGAGCTCGCTGGACTCCGATCCCAGCGGGTCTACGCCAACCTGGGAAGGACACAGTGGTGGTGGAGGAAGCACTGGTAGTATCAGTGGTGGAGGTGGCAGAGTGGGCCGGTCTGGCAGGGATTACGCAACGCTGTCTGATGTGCCACGCGCCCGCAGGCTGAGTTACCGCGAAGCCTTCCGCTCAGAGAAAAAGCGCCAAGAGCTGAGGGCACGCACTCGCAGTCCTGGCAGGGAGGAGGTGGCTCGGCTGTTTGGAGAGGAGCGCAGGTAAGAGGTTATGGATAAGCGTCATGCTCGGCACAGGGAGACATTTTAAGTTTAAGCAAGCCTCTGCTTTCTGATATATTAATAAATGCTTAACATATATCACATTGCAGAAACATACATGCAGATTCACTTGTGATTATAATGGCAGCCAAACATGATGATATTCATTAATTTCATTAATGAGCCACTGGTTGATGCCCTTGAAATTGCCTTAAAACACGTACATAGCATGCCAAATAATTTGTTATATGAAGCTTATGCATTGCTTAAAACATTCAGCATCTTAGTTTTTTAGCACCACCCTGTGGCTGCTATCCTTCAGGCACTCCTGTCTCTTGAGCATCTTTTGCTATTGCTGACTACATTAGCTCACCAGTGGTTTTCCATTAATGATTTGGGGGACTTGAACGCATGTGTTACTTTCGTTTCTATTGATCTCTGCCTTTTGCTCTTGCTACTTTGCTAGTTTGTTTTGTCGTTTCGATCTTTTCCAGGGGCTTCTGAACAGAGCTTCTCAGATCTAATGCTCCACCAACCCCTCCACCCCTGTCCCAATGCTGTTCCCTGCTGGTCACCGCTGATTCCTGCTTTCTATCATTTCATCTCTGCACTGCCTGGGAGCACACACACATACACACACTGTTTCATAAATACTTGATTTACTGTATAATACTGTGCATACTCATGTTGGTGGTTGGTGCTGATGGTGGGTTTGCATACAGGTTGATCTCTCCTCCTTTCCCATGCAGACACACACACACTGTACACACACAAGTGCAGTGCCTTAAGGTAACGCCGACTGTGTTGCCATTGCTGATACTTCTGCAGTTTGTTTAATCCCCCATCCTGGTCATTTTCCTTTTCTTCTAAAGTTTAATCTCTCATCATGTAACACTACTCGTTCTTTGTTTTTTCTCTGAGTAGCTCTCTTTGGGGACTTTACTGAGTTGCACATTGTTGTCTATGAAAGAGACTTTGAGTCTACCATGATACCTATTTTTTGTATACGCTGTGCTGTGACGGCAGCATTATGTTTTGTACACAATAAAGTACCTGTATGCAATAGGGACAAGTTTGCTTTCATAGCATGCTTTGGTCTTGTTTTATGCTGATTTTGCCACCATTTGAAGATGATGTGCTTTATAATTATGTTTTCTAAGTGTACCTATTTTATTTTACTACTATAATATTGTGTTATGTTGTTTTTTTAAAAAACATAATTGTTTGTCAGACAAGACATTTCTGTTGAGTGAAATACTGTGTCTTGAGTCCATCTTTGAATAAGAATGTTTTCTTGTGTGTCTCTTAGGCGTTCTCAAATCATCGGCCGATTCGAGGAGGGTCAGCATGTTGAGCGCATGGACACGAGCAGCTCCAATGAGCCCTCGGCTAACAGCACGCTAATCCAGAGACAAGGCCGCAGCGAGAGACGCTATCTGGCTAACAAACATGTATGCTGTTCTCTTTTTTTATCCTGAGAAATTAAGTAGAAACATTCAAAGACTTCACTGAATTATGATTTGTTTTGTATAATTAGAGTTAATCTCCCCACCTGTATTGCTTCTGTCTTAATACTAATTGTATATTCATAGGAGATGTCACTGGATTCAGGAAAGGACCGTTCCGTCCCTGATGTGTCGAGCTCCACTTTTGCTAATTTAAGAAGAGCCAAGTCATTAGACCGCAGAGTCACAGAGTCCTCAATGACTGTGAGTATTGACGGTACTTTTGATGTGTATCAGGGTCAAGGTCACATAAAACAGCTTTGTAAGCCAAGATTAAGAGAGTGCAGAGAAAGGATGTGATCCCTCACCACTTTCCCACCCATGAAAACTGCCAGTTGTGCTCAGTAATGCTTAATACCAATCCAGAAGCACTGCAGCAGAGCTTGGACCCATTATGCTGCCGTGATGGAGCAGTGCTTTGTAATGTTGATAGTTTCTCCTCCTCCAGCATCACCTGAATGCCCAAAACATGTTTCTGACACGAGGAGCATGTTTGACATTTGCATTTGGCACATAACAAAGGATAGTTATAAATAACAACACCCAGACAAACAGTATAACATGAAAATGTCATTTTTTTTCATTTATTAATTTTATCAGACATTTAATGGCTGGAAAGTATATATATCTCCATTTCAGGGAGAGTGTAGGGTCAGAGACGAGACGTTGAATGTCGATGAGGCATATTTATGAATTTTCAACATCAGCATAGTATACGCAAATAAAAAATGTATCTTTATGGACACAAATAACCAATAAAATAATTTATAAATATAACACTGTCTGTCATGTCAATGTGAGTGTGTAAGCACTGATGTACTATGAGCTTATAAGTCATCTAAACTGCTATATAATAAATGCCTGATTAGCTGGACTGGTCAGCCATAAAATAAGTGTACATAATTTAGCCTCAATTACGCATGCAAATGCCACAGCAACTCTGCCTGCTATACGATATTTCAACCTTCACAAGAGAGATTAAAGTAGCCCGCAAGTTGCTTAAGGCTGCACTGGTCTCTTCCTGAGGTCTGACTCCTACCAGTCTGACAAACTGCTACTGATCTGAGGTCAGTGCAGAGACTGTCGCTGTGATCCAGTCAGTGTGTGGTTGGTCCCTTTGGCTGAGCTGCAGCTGCCAGAACCCCCACCCGCTCGAACACACACGCACACAGTCATGTACACACCACTGCCGCCACTGCTTCTGATGATTATAAATAGCCAGCACAGAAGCAGCCACAGTCGTGTGTATGTCCCCGGGATAGACGGAAAGAAACAGATTGTCAACATACGAAGTGAAAGCAGTTAGCCATCAGAATGACTCTCTGCCAGGCGGTGACACCACACCTGATGAAGCTCAACAAAAACAAGGTATTGTTGAGTGAGCCAAAGCCAGGTTTTGCAAGAATGGTTTACTTTAGAGTCTATAAACAGACTTGAGCTTGGTTTCAATGTGCAGCAGTTTGTGTTTCACAGGGAAAGTCCAGCTCCCGCCAGTCCGTCTCTTTAGCAGGGGCCACGTATCCCCACTTAGATTTCTTGAGCTGAGGTAGTGAACTAAATGTAAACAAATGCACATAAATGCAGCATGTCAGTCGTGTCAATTATATTTTTGATTACATGAGTGTTGAATACTAATGCTTAATTATCATTTCTAATATAGTGACAAATTAGTCCAAAATGTTTTAATGAAAATATTAACACAATATTTTTTTTCTCTTTTCTGTCTCTTAATGTAGTTACTTGCTAAATTTCCTATTGTCGATTTTTTTTTCTTTTAATGAGTGAATATAGTTAGATTTTATGATATGACATCACTCTGTTCTGTCTTAATTGCAGCCTGATCTGCTGAACTTCAAAAAAGGATGGATGACAAAGCTGTATGAAGACGGAATGGTAATTATCCTTTCATTCACAGGATTAAATGACCATCTGCTTCTCTTCTCTGTTGAGTAAGATCATATTATACTCATAGTGGAATGATGAAATCCAATTAATGGTGTATTTTCCCTTTAGTGGAAGAAACACTGGTTTGTCCTGACAGATCAGAGTTTGCGGTACTACAAGGACTCAATAGCTGAGGAGGTAAAAACCTCAAGAGATGTGCAGTTTTTCACAGTGAATTTCCACGAATAGGCAATTAACAGGGATTTTTTTCTTTATTGTTGTTCTGTTTACTGTGTTTACTTAGGCTTCAGAGCTGGATGGTGAGATTGACCTTTCCACATGTTATGATGTGAAAGAGTTCCCAGTCCAGAGAAATTACGGCTTCCAAATCCTGGTGAGTACTGATTCTTCAATGTCAGTGATTGGTCTGCGTCATTAGTCACAAAGAAACTCATTGTCTACACACTTGAGCTCTGCTGTCTCCTGACAGTCTATAAACAGCCATAGACACCATGAGGTGCAACTTTAGGTATCAGGTTTTGCCATTTCTCTTGCTGAAACCATTCTTTGTCTGTCATGACGGATGTCACTTGACTTGTCATCTCTCTGTGAGAGGCTGACATCATAGTGGTCTAAATCTGCTGCAGTCGTTGCCAGCCGTGCTTGTTTCTCTGAACCAGTGTGCCCCTAATCCTGCACAATATGTTTACTTAACCTCGTGAGTTCAAAAGCGCTGTCCTTGGCAACATTTGCTCAACAGTCAGATTTGAAAAACATTTATGTTTTATGGTTGTTTTGCTCTGAACCACAATTGCATAACAGTTCTATGCATACTGCTTCAAGCCTTATGACAGGATAGTTTCGTCATATAATCCTTTGACCATTAAACATTTTTAGCACTGGTTGCTGGCAAAATACTTACTGGACGCATATAGTTGCGATGCAATGCAATGGTTATCCATTTGATGTCAGTAGGGGTTTTGCTCCTGCTACATATAGACTTAAAGTTGCCATACTAATCCTATATGAGGAGCTACAAGGTCATTTCTTTTGTTTACTTTTGCCTGAAGCAGCCCCCACCCCCCAGCTACTTTCTGGAGGAAGTCAGAAATAGAGAAGTCAAAAGAGATCGTTGTCTCTTTGGCTGAGAACAACATGGGTTTAGTGTCGAGAAATTAATAACTCCAGTATTTATGTCTACTCTGCTCTGTGGTTAGACTGCACGGGGAAGTGAGGGGTTGAACTAGTTAAGTTAACAAGTTCAAATGTGTCTTCAGAAACTTTATTGAATAACTGTGGTCTTGTAAAAATTGCTTGATTTCTACAAGAGATCATTATATAAGATATAAAGTACATTTATTACACATGTACTAAAGACAAGTGTAGGATACCTGATTTTAAAGGCAGATTTCTTTTGGTTAGAAGAATCAGAGTCAGGGGTTATTATATGAGTTTACAGTATTACACGGACTACCTCTATTTGGAAGACACATGCTGGACAGATCTTAAGGTGAATCCATATTTTATTCAGTTTATCTTCTGTTCAACTGAACATAGACTTTTTTTACATACCACTGGACACTGAACTTACAGAAACAGTTGTAATGCTCTGAAAGCACAAATTTCACACCTAATCAATACTGTGTACAACATACATAAATGTATTACAAAGCAACAGCCCTGAACTGTCTGGTGCGTTGGGTAGAGCATATGACAACTGCTGCATATCACAGCCAGTCAAGTGGTATGTTAATTTGAAACATCTTGATAATAGTGTCACTAGATGGCGTTAAAATTGTCATTGTAGTGACAGCTTAAATACACACACTTACTTCTCAGATCCTTATCAGTCTGTTGCTGGTGCTGCTTTTAACCAAACTTTTGCAAAATGTTCATTGCATAGTAACATTACGATTTTGTAATGTTACTGAAGGACATCTAATGCAGTAAAGGCAGATTTTCTACCCATTTCTGGTTACAGTCAGTGAAGAAGAGCAACAAATTAGTCTGTCCACTGAAACAGGAAAAGCCTTACTTTGTCCTATTTATTTCCACAACTTAGACTTTTTTCAAAGTCAAGTGGCAAGAAGGCATTTTAATGGACATGTTGCCTCATTGCTGTCAGTCATTTAAATGAATTGCTTGTCTGCTTTCAGTGTAAAGAGGGAGCATGCACCCTGTCAGCCATGACCTCTGGAATCCGTCGCAACTGGATTCAGGCCATTATGAAGAACGTGCGCCCTACTATCGCCCCTGATGTCACCCGGTAATGCCCAAAGAGGATTAACACTTTAGCCACTGGCAGAAATGACAACTGCTTTTCTCACTTATATTATTTTTTATGCATCTCTCCTCCTCACCCTCTCTTTCCTTCTTTCTCTTCCTCCCTCAACTGGTATTTTCACCCTGCTTCCAGGAAAAACATCTCTCTGAAACTATCCGTTCTGAAGCCCAGGTTGGAGTGCTTGTGTGTCGAATCTCCCCGTCCTCGAACAGTGATGTTATTGCTCAGCAATGTCAGCCCCAGCGTGTCTGTTGTCCCACCCTATGTCATGTGATTGTTGAGTAATGTCTCTGTGTCAGTTGTGCCACTGTAGAGACACACACTGCAATCACGTCAACATACTAGAATAATCTACCCAACAGCAGACACTGAGTTTAATGTTCACTCAGTAACTTTTGGAAATGTTTGCAGAACAACAGAATCACAACCAGCACACACAAAGTGTGAATACAGAGAGGAGCTGGGATATAAGGGCCAATTTTTTCCTGCAGCAGTTCACCTGAGGACTTTTTTGACAACCTAAACATTTATTTTTGTTATTTTTAAAAGCTGAGTATTGCCTTTCAGGTGGCTTATCGAGTATGATACTGTATACGCACTCTGACCTGCATTTACTGAGTCACACACTTTACTCTGCCAGTTTGTCTCTTTGGCAGCTCTCTCCAGGGGGAGAATGTGTGATATTTTTGGTATTTCAGCATAGACGCCTCACGGACACCTCTTTCTCATTCTTGAGCTCTGTCCCTTCTCATTTTCCACTGACTCACACTTCATGACACCTCCACATAACGTGGTGAAGATAGATTATTCAGGTCAGGTCCATGCTCTGCCCTTTCACACAGCAAGTGTGAATCAGTGTGCAGCTTACTGCGAGCACATTATTCATGTTGAACTGCCACACACATTGCATTAACATAGCAGCTAAAGGCAGACATCTGCCATCAGGCTTACCCCAGATCATGACTGTGAACGCCAAAGCTGCTTTCAGCCCAACGCAGTGTGCCGTATAAACGTTATGACGTTGATGCTTTGACTTTGATCATTTCACAGATTTTAATCACACTTTTAACTCACAGTTAACCGATGCTACTCTGCCAAAAATGAATGCGTTGTTGTTTGTCTAGCAAAGCTGTATGTGAAGGAATTGTCGCTTGAGCTGATATAATTGTAAAAAAAAAAAAAAAAAGAAAAGTAGTTCTTTTAAAGGCATGATTCATTTACCTATTTTGTGCTTTTTTTCATTTAGATCCCTCCCAGAGGAGAAGATAAAAACCCAGGTGATGTTGGATCCGTGTTCACAAGCCACCCCTGAATCAAGCCCCAGTCCTGAGGCCCCCAAGTCTGATGTCCACAGACAGCCAGCTGGCAACAATGTCGCTACCCCTCCTGCTGAGCCTCGCAAAAGCAGAGTTCGTGAGCGCAGGCGAGAGGGTCGTTCCAAGACTTTTGACTGGGCTGAGTTCAAAATGGAACCAAGAGAAAAACCTGTGAAGGAACGAGCAGACACAGTCGACCTCAGCTCATCATTCTCAACAACTTCCTCATATTGCTCTGCTTCCTCTTCTCCATCCTCATTAGCATCCTCCCCTGTCTCTACCTCTTCCCTACAAACATCTTCTGTGTCAGGGGCTCACCCACCTTCTGCAGAAAATGAGAATGTTCGGAGGGGTAACTCTCAGCATAGCACCAGTGCAACCCACCTGCCAAATACTGTTACTGTCACAATGACTTCTACGCTAAACACTACACCACTGGTACAGCCATCAATACCTGAAAGCCAAGAGCAGGGAAAGATGGAAGTAGACCACCCGGGAGCAATGCATCCTGCTAGTGGCGATAAGAAGGACACCAGAACCTCAGATGTTCGGGAAGAGATTGAACAGCGATGGCATCAGGTGGAGACAACACCGCTAAGAGAGGAGAAGCAAGTGCCCATCAATTCAGCTTTAGGAAACTCTGGTAACTCTGGTGACAGATTGCCTGCACATGAACTTGCAGCACTGCTAGACAAAGAGGTATGTTTCTTCAGAGTGATCATATGCGTATTTGTGATGTCAGAGCTCCTTGTGCCATTCATTTATTATTTCTTCTTTTTCCTTTTGTTCAGCTGGGACAGAAGCAGAAGGAGCTCGACCGCCTACAGAAGCAAAACAACGTTTTAAAAGAGCAGTTGGAGGATGCACTTGGGAGAGAACAGTGTGCCAGAGAGGGCTACGTACTGCAGGTACTACACTCACCATTCATCCTGCAGGACTAGTATGAGTTTGAAACTTGACATTATGTTTACGTAGCATTGCTAGAATTTTAACAAAGAAATCCTGAGTATTAAAAAGTTGAGAATGGTATTAAAGTTTGTAAGATGGTAGACATACACTTCAAACATTTGGTGCAGCAGATGTCAACTGAACCACAATGCTGTGTGTAGATTATGTTTTATACTACCCTATAACATATCAGACTTATGTGTGGCTACTGTAACTTGTATAAGATTCTACTAACTGGTGTGGGTGCTTATTCTCCAAAACTGATATGCATGGTTGTGGTGCTCTTAGCATGAGTTTTTCACTAACTGTTTTTTACGGAGTTTCACATCTCCTGGGAAAATAATTGATTTGATCTGAAGTGCTTAAGGTAAGAAACTTGATCAAGAAGACTTGCGCTGTGCTTTTTCTCTCTGTTCTGTGCTTCGTCTGTGTGTCCTTTCCAAGCTTGATTTCTGCATGTCTGTTGGTGTTTCAGAATTGCATACTTGAACTAATTGCTTTTTTAAATTAACACAGTTTTAAGTGATACAATGAACTTGTCACAGAGCCAGAATGTTATTTTGTTATATCGCATCATATTTACAGAAGTTAATTAGTTGGTCTGATTTTTTGTTTTCAAATCACTGTATTAGTCACACACACTGAAGTGAGTGTCCTATATGTTTGTTGTGGGGAAGGATGATGTATTCATTTAAAACTTCCAATTTCCAAGTCACCTCTGAAAAAGCACAGTGGAAGCTTGGGAAAAAAGAAAAAACAAAAACAAAAACGCTTGTCAAAACGTAACAAGAGATTGAAATCACAAAAGGAGAGAACTTATTTTCCTGGTAAGCCCGAGATGTGGTTCTCCGTATATAGTAGGGGAAGTAAAGGTGATGTTATTAATGAAACTGTCTCATCAATCTTTTTCAAGAGTGCAACATCCCCTTCCTCTTCACCACGCAGAGTGCCATGGCAACGCTTGCACACTCTTAATCAAGATTTGCAGGGCGAGTTGGAGGCTCAAAAGCGCAAGCAGGACCTCGCTCAGCAACAAATTCGGACACTAAAGCGAAGCTACACAGAAGCACAGGATGCTGTAGACCGCCATGAGTCAGATATTCAGGCTCTGCAGACTAAACTAGCATCTGCAATGGCTGAAATCTTGGCTAGCGAACAGGCAGTGGCTAGAATGCGCAATGAGCTCAAGCTAGAGCAAGAACGTTCAAAGGAGCAAGAACAGGAATTTGGCCGTAGTGAAACCACCTTACGAGCCCAGCTAAAGGACAGTGAAGATAGACTCCGTGAAGTAGAAGCCAGCCTGTTAGAGAGAAATCAGGCTCTTAGGCACCTGGAGCGCCAGCAGGCGCTGCAACGAGACCACATGAGGGAGATACAGCGTCTGCAGGAAAGGCTGCAAGAGGTGACCGCTCGGCTAAGTGCTACCGAAGAAGGTCAGGCGCTGAAAGAGGAGCGCCTAAGAAAGGAGCAGCATAGCATGCAAGAAAGTCATGAGAGGGAAAGACAGAGTCTGTGCAGAAGATTAGCTGAGGCTGAAACTGCACAGAAAGAGCTGGAGGACAGACTGCTGGAGTCTGAGCAGCAGGTGGAGGCACTGTTAAGAGGGAGACAGGCCTCAGGAGGAAAAGAATGCAGGGAGGAAATGCTGAAGTTACAAGAGGAGCTGTCCCAGAAGACTAACATGGTTGAGTCTCTGAGGGAGAGTGTACGTAGGCTAGAAGAAGAAAGAGGCCACCTCACTTGTCGTTGTCAGGAGCTTCTTAACCAGATCGCAGAAGCAGACCGTGAGGTGAATAAGCTCCGCAATCGTCTGGAAACTGAAGAAGCTGATTACTACACCCTGGAGCACTCGTATGAGAGAGCTACCCAAGAATTTCAGAAAATGAGCCAGTTCCTTAGAGAGAAAGAAGAAGAGATCCGTCAAACTAAGGAGATGTACGAAAGGCTGGTAGAACGCAAGGAAGAGGACTTAAAAGAGGCCCTTGTTAAAATGACCGCACTTGGCAACAGTTTGGAGGAAACGGAACAGAAGTTGCAAGCTAAGGAGGAGCTGCTTTGTCAAATGAGTCAAAGCCTCTTAGATAAGGTTGAGCCCTGTAGTGCTGAAAAGGATCTGCAAGCCAAGCTTGTAGTTGCAGAGGACCGCATAGCAGAGTTAGAGCAGCATCTCAATGCCCTACAGCTGGGCTATGCTGACCTACGCATGGAAAGGCAGCAGATACCAGAACAGAGCAAGAAGGGAAGGCTAAAAACATCAGTCTCCTTATCACCAAACACAGAGCTCCCTTTTTCACTTGACCGTACATCCAAGACAGAGAACTCCCCAGATGATAAGGAGTCTCAAGCTAAGAGACCAAGGATACGTTTTTCTAATATTCAGTGCCAAAAATACATAAATCTAGAGGGCTTGGATACTAGCCAAGTCAGCCATACCTCTGCAGACACAGGACAAAAAATTAACCAGGATGTAAATCAAGATCTAAGTGAAGGGAACATCTCCTCTGACATCACATTCCCTCACAGTAGTGATCCAGAGAAGTTTATCTCTATTATACATGCTCTGGAGACTAAACTGCTGGCCACTGAGGATAAACTAAGAAACCTCACACAGAATCTTGAAGAGCAACGAACCATCCATGCAGAAGACATGTCCAAGATTGATCTAAAGATGACAGAAATGAAGCCTAACTCAGATAAAAAGTCAAGTAGTGAAAGTGGAATACTAACTAGTGCTGCCAATAAACATTATGCCAAGGCCCTAGTGTGTGTGGAAAGCAGTCGAGAGAAAGTCAGGGCTATTCTCAGTGGCTCTCCTGATTCCGCCGATTCACAGCTGCACTCATTGTCAGAGATAGAGAACGATTTGTTCAGTGCATCACTGTACATCCAGCAAGGACAAAAAATGTTAGAAGAGCAGTCACCAGTTGTGTGCCAAAATCAAACCCCAGAGGCTGTAGATAAAGAAGCCATGCACCTCTTTGCCAAAACTCTGTCTTTTGAGGCTGTTGTGTTGAACAAAATGGCATTGTTAATACAGACTTCAAAGTCCGACCTCCTACAAGCTCTTGCGGAGATATGGGAAGACATAGAGAATGTTAAAAGAAGTGACAAAGATTGTTTGGCCATTATTTATGCTGATGTACTAACCAGGAAGTTGATGTTAGAGAGTGCATTCTGGAAAGACTTGGAGAAAGCTGAGGAAGATGTTGCTAAATCCAAAGAGGGCAATGTTTCAGCAGATGTAGATGTTGATGCCACTGTGATCTTTAACACCTTCATTAAAGCAGAACTAGCCTACTCTATTCAAAACCTTAAACATTGCTATGAAGATAAATTCAAAATACTGAAAGGGGAGTTAAGAGAAGCCCTTAATAACCTACATGAAAGGGAAATGGCTATTAAAGCAATTATTGAAGCTTCCAAAAGGCCAGATTTGAAAAATGTAATAAAAGAAGTCAAAAATAGTTTTGGGTTTAATAAACAAAAGTTAGCTGACATTCGACCCCCTGAACTTGCTCCTTACATGGAGCAGATTGAAATGGAAGAAGCTAGAGATATGGCTGAAGAAATCGTTGACAGACACTTGGTTGTAGAAATGCCCTCTTGTGGTGTTGATTCTATTGAATCGCTCCAAAATGCTCATGAAAACCTGGCTAATGAGCTTCAGAGACAAGCCGCAATCCTCCATAAATATGCTCAAGAGATAGAAAGTGGTGGAAACCATCCAGGACTGGCTAAAATGATCCATACTCTTCTGGGGCACCAAACTTCACATCATTTTACAAGTACCTCTGTTTGTATGCGTGAAGCCCTGATCCAGGCTCAAGTGGCTTATGTGGCATGCAGATTACGGGTCATGCATGAACAGGAGTTAGGCTGGTGTAAACAGACTGGTCAGAATATGGACGCTCTTGTCCAGCAGCACGCCCGCAATGTCAGTGCGATCCAAGAGAAATATGAAGCATCCCTGCAGGAAGAGCGCTTGAATTTCACACAAACAGTGACCACTCTCCAGAAGGAGAATGAAACTCTAAAGAGTGAGATCAGCAGACGTGTGAACCAGCTCTCCCAGCAGCAGGAGCAACTGACTGTAATGGAGGAGCACTTCCAGAAGGAGACTGAAGATCTGAAGCAGAGGCACAAGGAAGAGCTAGGCCAAGCAGAGAAAGGCCGTGCCTCAACGGAACTGGCCCTCATGGAGACAACGGCTGACAGTCAACGAAAGTTAGAGGTTCTGCTTGTGGACATGGACACCATGGAGGAGCGGCACGAGAGTCATGTGAGGAAACTGGAGGAGCAGTTTGAACAAAGGATCTGTGATCTCCAGCATATCCACAAAGCGGAGATTGAAAAGTTGCATTCCCAGTACATGGAAAGCATTCAACATGTCCAAGACCAGGACAGAAGAGGTCCTAAGGTTCCCAACTCGCCTCCATCTGATGAGGCCACTACACCAATGGAAGAGGAGGAGCAGGGGAAGGGGGAAAATGCACAGAACATGTCAGAGGTGGACTCCATGGTGGTTCTGAAAGATCGAATCCAGGAGTTGGAGACTCAGATGAACACCATGAGGGACGAACTAGAGAACAAGCACCTAGAAGGAGATGTGGCCAGCCTGAGAGAGAAATACCAGAGAGACTTTGAAAGTCTTAAGGTTTTTGCTCTTTCGTTTTACCTTAGTGAAGTCTTTTTTCCTTTTTTTTTCTTTTTTTTTTTTTTTTTTAATAAGCAAGACTATAGTACTTAAATAGTAAATCAATCTACTAATATCCACAGAGGATTTGGAGTTGGGAAATGGTGTGATTTTATATTATTTAATTGTAATTTACCTGTTGTTGTAGCTTTTAGGGATGTCCCAATCTTTTTTCTTTCATTTTTTGACTCGATGATCTCGATGATGACTGTCAATTCTGTCAGTGATCCCAACTTTCCTTTGAGAGCTAAAAGAGGGTCAAATGTGTCATCACTCTCTCATGAAATATATCCACATTTATAAAATGGATTAGCACAAAATTTGGTACAGATATTCATGGCTCTGAGGTGATGAATCCTAATGACTATGCTGATCCCCAGAGTTATCTTCTAGCACCACCATGAAGGTCACATTTGTGGTTTCCAGTGAGATATCTCATTTGCTATTGGATGGATTTCTGTTTGTGAATGAACTGTAGCGCTTGTGACTTTTTATCTAGTGCTGTTAAGGCCAAATGTCTAATCATATATATCAATATTTCATAAGCACTGACTCGTGGAAATGTGTTTAGCCTGTAGTAGTGCTAATGAGAGAATTTTAATATGTTAACATGTTAAACCAAGATGATGACCATGGGAAATATTATAACTACTAAACACCAGGATATCAGCATTCTGTCGTTTGACATAAAATTAACTGAAACTTAAGGCTGCTGTGCACTCTGTGGTTCACACAAGAAAAAAAATGCTGATCCTGTTGATCAGGTTGGGACATCCCTAGTAGCTTTACATAGTGAAGGTTCCTGAAGGTTGTAATAACTTGCCTCCAAATTGCCTCTTGATGTGGGCATCTATAAACATACCATTTCCCACATACAGTAATTGAGGGAAGTACATTTCATTCATGAAAAAAATACTGCTTCACTTGAATAGCGTCTCACTGCTTTAACTTGCTGTCTTACTAACAGCCTGGCTTTAGATCATAACAGTCTTGCATGCCTTCTGTCTCTGATTTTGCATGACACACCATCTAGCCTAGTGAACTATTAGTAGATATAGCACTTGTCTATAGTCACAAATTAAGATATACTGCAGCATTAAGTGCAAAATAAATTTCATGATGATCCTTTTCTTCCCATAGGCCACGTGTGAACGTGGCTTCGCAGCAATGGAAGAAACACACCAGAAGGTAATCCAAGACCTCCAGAGGCAACATCAGAGGGAGATTTCCAAACTTATGGAAGAGCGAGAGAGGCTATTGGCTGAGGAGACGGCTGCCACAATTGCTGGTAAAGAAATTAACTGTTATCACCCATAAACACTATACTTTAAACACGACTGACAGACATGAATTAAGTTTGTGTTATCTGCCTTTAATGTAGCTATTGAAGCTATGAAGAATGCGCACAAGGAGGAAATGGAAAAGACTCAGCGCTCCCAACTGAGTGGACTTAACTCAGACATTGATGAACTTCGCTTACAATATGAGTATGTTTTTGATATCATAACTATTAAACACATAAAAGTTCTGAACATCCACAAGTATAGCTTGAAAGTCAAAATCTGAAAGCTTTATGAGCCCTGAGGTTCAGAATTTGTTTACCCCTTATTATGATGTCTTAAGCAGCCTATGTTAAATGTCATATGAAAACTCCAGCTGATGTTGTGATGGTCTGACTGTCTAGAGAGGAGCTGCAGTCCATCCAGAGAGAACTGGAGGTGCTGTCAGAGCAGTACTCTCAGAAATGTCTGGAGAACGCTCACCTGGCCCAGGCACTGGAGGCCGAGAGGCAGGCCCTCAGGCAGTGTCAGAGAGAGAACCAGGAGCTCAACGCTCACAACCAGGTTTGAATGCACACACACACACATACACATAGACATACCAAAACATTTCTGTCCATAGGTTAAAAAACAACTACATTCTCTCCAACAGGAATTAAATAACCGACTGACAGCAGAGATCACACGGATGCGTTCCTGTTTCAGTGGTGAAACAGCGCTGTCGCCACTTACCCAGGGCAAAGATGTGTATGAACTGGAGGTATGTGCAAACACAAACAAACACACAGACACACAAAGGAACTGTTCTTTAATCCTATGATTATTTCTCTGCATCTTTTAGGTGTTGCTACGAATTAAGGAATCGGAGATCCAGTATCTTAAACAGGAAATCCACTCTTTGAAAGATGAACTTCAGTCTGCTTTAAGGGTAAGGAGAACAAACACCTCATGTATTGCAAACAAATGGTTAAAGGTATGTAGTTAAATTCCTTCGTATCTTAACAAAACAACAACAACGACATTTGAAAAAACTTAGAAGGAATATCATTGATTTTCCTTTTACAGGACAAGAAATATGCCACAGACAAATATAAGGACATCTATACAGAGCTCAGCATTGTGAAAGCCAAGGCTGACTGTGACATCAGCAAACTGAAGGAGAAACTTCTCATTGCCACTGAAGCTTTAGGCGAGAGGACTGTTGATGGAACTGTCACTTCTGGATACGGTAAAAAGAAAATGTGTATTCAGTCATTATTTAACCCCCCTTTAATAAGTAATAAAGCCTGTCAGTAGTCAGCTGTGACTGTAATGGCAACCAGTCCTTTCAAATCTTGATAAAAATGCTACATACACCTTGTTTGTGCTCCCATCTAATGGTTTATTATATTTATGTTTTTGACACCTGGCTCTGTTATCATAAAGAAATATATATATATAAATATACAGCTTTTCTGTTACAACTCAGTTTCAGTGTAATGTTAATTCTTATATGTGTGGGTGTTTTTCAAACATTAATTCAATTCACATTATTGTAATGCAGATTAGTTGTGTCCAACGTACCATTCATAATACATATGACCCTATAAACGTTTGGAGAAAAGCATTAGATAAATTGTTTTTTTTCTTAGTGACATTTTGACCTAATTAAAAACAAATACTCTTAGGAATGCATACGTTTTGAGTACTCAGTTGAATGAAATGAGTTAATTCGAGAGGCTGTAATATATTCCCGATGGGCTAAAGACTCGAGGTATGCATTTTAGGATTAAGAAGCATAACCATTGTAGTTGTTTGCTTGTGTCAGTTAGACTTGTGATTCTTTTATGCTACTTCAGATTAATAATAATAAATAATACTTTCATTGTGTTATTTAGATATCATGAAATCAAAGAGTAATCCAGATTTCATGAAAAAGCACTCCAAGCAGTCAAGAGGCGTACGGTCAAAGGTGAGTGTCAAGATTAATCGAATAATTACAGTAATTAAAGGACTTTTGCTGTGTGATGTGATGTTCAGGCTTTTCTTGTGCAGACTTTATCTGTTGCAACTCAGCCACCACTTAGTGTAGGAACATGTTCCACATTTGGTTGGTCCCGACGTTTTTACTGAAAGTCCTGTAAGTTTGTCATCTGTCTGTTTTGTCCATCAGTCTGTTACTGAACAGGTCTCATGGGATAGCTGACACTCCCATTGTGGGGTGCTTCCCCCCCAACTCCCGCCCCAAGATGTGCTGTAGGTATAGCATGACGTAGAGCAAAGCATGCCCTCCCCACCCCTGCATGATCTCCCGCCACCACAAACCTCCCTTCCTTCCATCCCAAACCCACACCTGCTGATTGTAGTGTCCACCCCTCAGTTGAATCTCACAGACGTGAGCATTCGCACTTCTTAGAGGCAATGGTTTGCAGAGATGGGTGATGTTTCCTTCCTATATTTTTTGCTTAAAAGAAAGGTTTGACATTTTCAGAAATACACTTATTCACTGAGCAGTGTGAGAAAATCCATACTATTCTCATGATTGTACATTAAATATGAAGGTATAGCCAGCAGTCATATAGCTTAGCTTAGCATAAAGACTGGAAAAAAAGCTGTAGTCTGGCCTGATTAAAAGAAAAAATGCCCCTCTAAAGCCCACTAATTAACATATTACATTATTTTGGTATCCAAACGGTGTGTTAATTATTGAAGTTCAGAGATGTTTTTTAACGGTTTCTTAAAAAAGCAGCTGATGGTTTAATGTTTCAGCCCAATCATCTGTATTATTTAATAGCACATTGCACTAACACGCAGAGCGGTAAGCTGTTTGGGTCTGCAGCTGTAGTTCGAGGGTATCAGTGGACTAGTGAACTCAGAGTGAGAGTGCTCTCTTTATTATATGACATATATGTTCCAACATCGTTCTTCTCTTTTAATGTACAAGCCCTTTCTGTAATTGTTGTGTTTTGTCTGTTTGTGAGTTTTTGAGCTCTGTGTTTCAATGTATTGTTCATTGTACCCGTAGGTACTCCTGTGTGGCATGACCATATTAGCATAACCACTTTTTCCAGTAGATCTTACACCACGATTAAAGTATGTCGACCAGAACAGAGAAAAGTCTGGGACTGACAGCTAACATTACTGTTTTGTAATGTCTGTGTGTTTTGTGTTGTTGTAATACTCTTCTCTGCGACCCATTCACATGTCATCCTTTGTCTTATCCTCAACAGAGCCTGAAAGAGGGACTGACTGTGCAGGAGCGTATGAAGCTTTTTGAGGCAAAAGATTCCAAAAAGATTTGAATCTCAAGAATCTGAAGTTTCTTTTTCTCTTCACTGACCTTGTTCTTTGGTCAGGTTGCTACAGCCATGCCAGCATCAGATGAAGACTCTTATAGGAAATGGAAAAAAGTTTATTAAGGTCAATTCTAAACCTGGACCTGCTGCTTCCATGCCTCTGATAAGTTGTCATATTTTTGTTAGAATTTTTGTTTTTTAATGAATGGAAAAAGTTTTATTGAATCAATCCTGTGTAAGTTTTCTTTAAAAAAGACATATATATATAATCTGTCCAGGTTGGAGTCATGTCGAATAAGCTGTGAGAGGGATACATGACAGCATTTTTATTGATCCTCCAAAATGCCAAAACAGACAGCAATACACGGTATGAATAATATATATATATTTCCCAATATTAAGTACCTGCTGTATTTTATTATTGTTACAGTTTCTATATCTAATAATTTTTAATGTGTTTAATGTTGCACCAGTTTTGTTGTACATAACTACTGGATATATGTAAGAGTATGGTATGAGTATTGATTGTTGAGGCATCTGCTGTACTATAAATATGGTTTGATTTGATAGTGGAAAACAATGTGATGCTTAACTTGCTTATGTATGAGAGTTTTATAAATTGGAGTGTCTGTGTGTGAAGGGGGGTAAAGAGGGCTGGGATTGCACTTATCACTTGACTACTTGAGGAATCTTTTTTTTTTTTCGTCTCAAATTGGTGTAGTTACTTCAAGTCAATTATTGCAGTGCAACCAAACATCCTGACTTCTGTCAAATTTAGTGAACAACCGTGACTTGTTAGTGATACTGGATTTTTTTTTTTTTTTTTTTAAGTTTCTTAAAACCTGAATTTGTGTTTGCTCAGTTTTGACTTTGGTGTGAGAATATCATCTCAGAAAAAAAAAACTATTTTGGACTTTGCATGACTGTACAGTATCATTTGAATTGCAGAATGATCATGTTGCCTCATTTTCCTACTTTATGCTTTAGTGTGGAACTCTTAACACTAATAAGCTTTGCTTTGCAAGTCCTACTGTTTAGGTGTTGAGATTGAAATGTTTTACTGTAAGCGGCAGTCTTGAAGCACTTGGCCCAATCCCTGACCTCTCACTGAAATCTAGTCGTGCCTCAACTGAGTGAAGAATATAAACATCCATGAATCCTGTGCAGCTATGGATACACACTGTATAGTATTCAAACCACGCCTTGTATATATATATATGCCACACGGAAGACTTCTGTGTTTTGTTTTAAACTTGTACCTTGCTCACTAGCTCTATATGAAATATATATGAATATTTTTTATTTTCATTTGAATGTGTAACGTCAATTAAATGAAGTGTTTGGAAATCTTGCAGTAATCTTTTTTTTTTTCCAGCATACATGTAGTTTTTTTTTTTTTTTGGACTAAAAGTCACAGTAAGTTACTCAAGCTGGGCAAACTGTTGAACAGGTGGGGTTTATTAGATAGGAAGTCATCACACCAACATGGCAACAGTATAGTATTGTAGCTATGTGTTTGAACTTGGATTTTTTTTTTAACCCAATGGTATATATACGTTTTTACAAGGCAGATGGATACTAGTTTATTTAAAAAAAACACAAAAAAAAACAGCGGAGTTTGGAAAAAGCTTCGTATTCATTGACTAGTCCACATGTGTGTAATATGGAATAACGCAACATACAGTCCAAAAACAGACTGTTGAACAATTCTCCAACAACTAATTTTATCTCACGTTTTTTCTTGTCATTACGTTGTTGCTGCTGTTACTTGTTTATTACGTTGCCATTCATTAGCATTACCAAGTCCTTAACAGCTTAGAAATAAAATAAAATAAAATGACAGCAATGTATATTACAGGCAGTGAAAAGATCATTTTGAGCATGTTGATTAATCTTTGGTCTAGCTGACTAGCTTTGTTAAGTCATCTCCGCCTCCTCCCTCCTCCGCCTCCTCATTGTCCTTTAAAGCATCAATCAGTCTGATCCAGAAAGCGTCCTGCTCTTGTGGTTCCTCAGGCCACAGCAGGTAGGTCTTCTTCCGTACAATCTTGCGCAAGCGTGTGTAGGGAGACAGACAATGTTCAGGTATCTCCTCCAGGAACACCAGCAGCAGGACGTCGCTGCCATCACATAAAAGCTTCAGGCTTGCCAGCTGAAACTCCATCGAGCACCACTCGCTTCGCAGGAAGTGACGGGTCACCACGCAGATGGTGTGGCGAGAGCTGTAAATGGCCGTCTCGATGTTCTGCAAAACAGCAGTGCCTGGGCGGAAGTCTCTGTGGTGGAGGCACAGTTGGAGCCCAGGCACATCAGAAGCCGGCTTCTCCAAGTTGGGCACCAGCTGTCGCATCACCCAGGCCTCGTCCTTTGAGCTGTAGGAGATGAATGCATCATACTGGAATCTGGCCCCCGCTGCCCCCCTACGACCGCGTAGTTTAGCCCTGAAGATGAGCAGCAGGTAGCGCAGAGTAGGTCCCTGCGTGTGCCAGGACAGGCACGCGCACACGAACAACACATCCAGCACAGAGCAGGCGACGAAGAGAGCGAAGGAAACCTGTTCAAAGGAGCAGGCCTTGTCATCGAACTGCCACAGGTATTGAGATTGCCTGTCGTTGTCACACAGCAGGTTATACAGGTAGGACACCTGGAGGACATTTAACACGACGAACAAGAGAGTTGTTTCAATTCAACTGTCAGAGAAAGTCATAGTTGTTCAAATTAAAATGATTTACAACAAACATTAAAACTCGTCACAGCGTCTGCAGCTTCTGTCACCTGTGTATCAGTGTTGTGGATGGCCCAGGTCTTGAACCAGGCATTATCACAGGTACAGGTGAGTGGGTTCTCCGTAATGTCCAAAACACGCAATCTGAAAAGAGACACACCAAAGTTGATAGTTTTATTCATTTTAGATTCACACCAGATACATGAGCAGTGAGTAAATTCCAATGTGTTGTGTTTATTTGACAGGACATATGACGGCACTAAATAGAAAGCACGGTTTTAGATCCTCTTTTTGACAAGTACACATAAATACGCTTCTGACCTTCCTGTTAGAGTCTTGTTGTGTCTGGACTACTCTGTGTTTAGGCTCAGTAATGTAGCACAGCATTGGATCATGATTGTTAACACCAAAGCAGATCCACAGTCATCAAAAGTGTAAAGCCACATTGAACATCTGAGAATCAATCATGACAAATATACATATTCAACATCTTGTTGATAAAGCTAACACTAAAACTCTAAATGCCAGTGATTTACACATCATGTCCGTACAAAACCTGAAGTGTAAAAAGTTTCATGTGCTTGTTGCATGTTGAGCCAGCTGCAGTGACTTCCTAGTATCTCAAAAACACTCCAAGTTTGCCAGGCAACAAGCAGAGATATCAGGAACTTGTGTCTGGCTAATTTATTCATGAATTTAAAAAAAGATTATGACATGTCTGTCACTGAGGTGCTGGTGGGTGGTGCACAGAGGAGAGTGGTATCTTCTTATCTAACTCTTGATACAGCAATAAGGCAATAAAGAAAATAATATCTCAAAACTTTCCTGTAAGACCTCCTTGGTAGGGCTAGAGATATAAACAGCTCCTTTACCTTGGCAAAGCATCCAGCATTGTTTTGTCCACGATGCGGAGGTGGTTCGACTGGACTTTGAGAATTTCCAGCTTATTATCTGGAGGCAGCAGGTTAGCAGGCAGAGTGTCGATGTCTGCCCTGTAAATCGTCAGTTTCTTCAGCTTCCTCAGAGGGGACAGCGCTGCGCTCAGGTTGGTTGTTTTCATAACCACTCCAGCTATGTACAATTTTTTCAAATTGACCAGAGGAATGAAGGCATCGGGATGGAAGTCCACCATGATGCTGTGCCCGAGGGCAATCGAAGTAAGTCGACCCAGGCCTTGGAAGAAGTGCGGTCCAATGTTACCAATGCCTTGACCTCCGGGCCCCTGGTAATTCATTTCAATATACTCCAAAATTGAACATGAAAGATAGAAAGGTAAACAGATAAAACAACCGACTTATATACACAATGCATATTAATAAATGACTAAAAATGTTATGTCATACCTCCAGAGATGTAAGGTTAATGAAAGGAGTTTCATAGGACCTAAAATGGAGGCGGTTGTTGTAAAGAACAAATTTCCTCAAATTCACCAGGCCAGATAGAATAGATGGTGTCAGTCTCTTGATGCGGTTCCCACTTAAGTCGAGGTATCTAATAGACAGATGGATGTGTTAAATAAATGGATTGTGAGGAAAGTTGAGGAATGATGAATGAACAAGAAGAGAATAATCAATACTTGAGGCTTGTCAGGTCTTCGAAGGTGCCTTCTTCGATGAAATCAATGATGTTTAAACTGAGGTTGAGCTTCACAAGCTTCCACAACTTACTGAAGGGTTTCTTGGTGATGTATTTTAGCAGGTTAAAATGCAGGTAGAGCTGCTCAAGTCCAGTGAGAGCAGTGAATACCTTTGGAGGTAACTCGGTGATTTCATTTTTCAGGAGGGAGAGTCGAGCAAGCTTCTTCAGAGGGACAAACCAGTTAGGGTCAATGTCACGAATCTTGCTCCTATCAAAACTTAAAAATGTGAGGTTGGTCAGGTCTTTGAATGTGTCCCGCTGAATGACAACCTTATTTTGATTTAGCTGCAGTGTTTCCAGGCCTGGGTAACCTTCAAAGGTAGTACAGGATATCTCCTTCAACCCACAATTGATGAGATAAAGTTTTTTTGTATCCCCCCTGCCCAGTGACAACTGGGCAACATTCCCGAGTTTAGCATCCTCAATGATGACCACAAATGGAGTGAGGCAGTCCAGCAGGCTGGTGTTAGTCTGAGGTAATCTGGATCCTTTCAAGTCAATCTGTATTAAATCAAATGCACATGTCATATCTTTAAAGCACATTTAAGAAGGAAATATTGCATCCCAACAAGAACACATACCTCTACTTTCTTAAGTTGGTCCATTCCTTTCAGCAGCCCACAGATGGTCAATGGAGATTTCTCCACAAACAGAGAAAATGCTACCCAGGAGAGGTTCTTTTTTGTCTCCGCAGAGAGTCCAGCCAGCATTTTTGCTTCAACTCCCTGACAAAGCAGGCTCTTCAGCCTGCGGTTGGAGGCAAAAGCATCTGTCTGCATCTCCAGCTCTGTGTTGTTGGAGAGCCTGATGTACTCAAGGGCGGGGAAACAGCTCACATTAAACCTCTGGATGTGGTTTGCGAAAAGGTCGAGCTGCCGAAGAGTGGAGGATCCACCAACGTCTCCACAGTTGAAAGTCTTGAGCATGTTCAGAGACAAATCAACTTCTTGAATAGCTGGGAGGGAATTGAAAATACCTTGAGAGATTGTTGCAAGTGTGTTGTGGATCAGAAGAAGGGTTTGCAGCCTGGTCAGGCCATCAAAGGCATTGGAGTGGATGTGTGAGATATTGTTGCAGGTGAGGTTAAGATGTTCCAGGACATCCAGTCCTCTGTATACTCCTTCTTTTAGAGAGACCAGCTGGTTCTGGCTCAGGTCCAGGTGTTTGAGGCCAAGCACCTGACTGAACGATCCAGGTGGGATGACTTGGATCTTGTTTTTGGACAGATTGATTGCTGTTACGTTATCTGGGATCATGCTAATGACTTCAGAGAGGTTGGCGATGTTTTGGTTGAAGCACCACATGACGTCTGTATGGGGGAAGTTTTGAGAGCAGCCTTTAAAGCCAAAACCACTGCAGGTTGTGAAGTTCATCAAAAACAGGAACAGTACAGTTCGCACCATCTTGACTTGGCAGGAGTGTGTAAAGGTCGGACCGAGGAAATCTAAAAATACCTTAATACAGAAAAACCATTGCATTATGAGGAAGTAAAAAAATCTCTCAAAGTATCTGCACACTGACATATACATTTTAAACTGATATGATACATTTGTTAACAAACTGCTGTTTATTTACACATCCAGCAACTCCATAATATTTGCCTGAAAACAAGACTATGAGAGAGGTGAGAGTGAACAAAAACACTGAGGATGTGGAAAAGCGAACTGTAAAGCAAAGGGGAACTGTAAATTCAAGTGACACATCTCTGTAGCTTTACTGTTGTGCCCCCTTCACATTGTCATTATGATACATTTGTATAAAAATATTGATGCTGTTACTTTATGGCTGCAAATTAGTTTTCCCACTGTAAAACAACAACTCTTGGGTTTAATGAATACAGCAACATTTAGATATAATACACGTAGATATGAGCTTATGTGAATATAGATCTTTTGTTCTGATAAAACCACTTGTTTTTTGGGTCTTTTCAAATAACTTTTGAAATGACACATTTCACTTTCAAGTTACATCTACATTGTTCAATTTTTAACATCCATTCTACATGAATATGACATTAGGTGTGATACTTGAGCAGCCAGGCTTGAAATGAATGTTGTTTCAAACTAATTAGATAAAAATCTTTTACAAATATATATTTGACCTATATCTCATGATACTGAATAAATGTAACAATTTCTTTAAGCAAACTGTAAAAGATTTTTCTTCTGATTTTACCTTTCACAACAATTCTCCTTAATTGCTCACAATTATTGTGTTACTGCTTTTGCTTCCACCCCAACTCTGTAGCAATAAAGGTAAATTAACAAACCCTAAATTACTGCAAATACTTATTCAGCATAAATCAGCATGTTCTAACTTATAGTACTGGAATATGAAAACGTACCCTTTTTTGCTCCTCTTACGCTGCTTTTCTTACTCTCTTACTCTTACTTCTTTACTTCTTACTAGTTTGTCTACATAAATCAGGAAGTGTTCACGCTGCTGAAAATAGTTCCTCTACTGTTATTTTTGGTAATGAGATCTAAGGACTCACAGATATTATATTGGTGTCACACGACTGAGAGAATGTAGGAAAAGTGTGTTGAAATATCATCATAGAGGACTTCTATTGTTTCCTTTCTTTCCTATTTTTTCATATTTTTTTCCTTCACGCTAAATAATTTGACCACATGAGGGAGCTATCTACTTACAGTGACATTTCGCAGAAACCCTTAAACTACTCAGTAGCTCTTAAAGTAAATACAACCAAATCTGTCATTTTGAAACCAATGCAATTGTTACAGTTAAGAGAGAAAATTAAGAGGCTAAAATTTTTAGTTTTTATGAGAAAACATGTACAGGCATCTGAATCCACCCCCATTTTTTAAATGAACACACACACACACACACACACACACACACAATCTATCTATCTATCTATCTATCTATCTATCTATCTATCTATCTATCTATCTATCTATCTATCTATCTATCTA
>JBAJHX010000024.1:18786157-18813003 GCA_037176925.1 Amniataba percoides | reverse complement strand
GTCCTCCACCTGTCCCCCCCTCTTGCGCTCACTGGCGACATCACTTCCGGGTCAGAGGTGTCTGTTCCCGTGAGTGCACGTGGCTCCCGTGTGTGTGTGTGTGTGTGTGTGTGTGTGTGTGTGTGTGTGTGTGTGTGTTACCTGGCCCCCGCCATTGGGAAGATAAGTGTTATCTCCTCTGTGCTTGAGCATATGCTGCTGTGTGCTAACGCTTGTGTGGTCGCAGGTAGTGGATGGGGGCTTGGGTTCCCTCCCTCTTGCGAGTATTAGCTTTTGCTAGAAGGTACTTGCAGCCATAGCATTCCCAATTTAATGTGGTTAATTTGGGAATGTTTTTGTAATACTGATGCCGCCTGCTTTGGACCGCTGCTGCCTTGGTCAGACACAAGTTGGGCTTAAACCCGTGTGTTTTACTTTGTGCGTGAAGTGTGGGATTACACTGCCCTTTGATTCACCTGTATTCTGTTTTTGTTTAGTATTTGTTTCTCTTTTCGTTAGTTATACATACGTGTTGGCTATTTTTGTTTGTTGATTGAAGCTTTTCTGTGGTTGAGTTATTATTTTTAGGGTGAGTGGGTTTATTTCTTTTGTGTTATGAGTTGACTGGATTAGTTTTTATTTATTTATTTAATTTTTTTTTTGTGCATAATTTGAGTTGTCATTTGTAACTTTCATAATTTGTGTATTAGGTTTTGTTTGGGTAGTGTGATCTTATAATTTTTTCTATTCTCCCTTTTTAGTTGCTGAGGGCCGGTGGTGGCGGTGCTGGTGACCTGGGTGACGGTGTCCCCCTCCTCCTTTCCTTTCGTGTGTGTGCAGTGTCTTCTGGCGACGTGGGGTTCTTCACTGAAGGTTGTCGGTCACGTGTCCGGGTGAATTGTTTTAGGTTTGGTTGTGTTTATTTGGGTGGGCCTCCTTATCCCTGTCACTAGCTCTTGTCCCACGACAGGCCCCCAGCGTTAATTCACTGTCCCCTCCCTTTAAATGATTGGTATGATTTCTTCTTTTATTGTATCTCTTTTAGCCGATTTTGTTAATAAAACCTATTTTAATCTTTGAACCACGTCTCCTGCCTGAGTGAAATAGAATCTGTGTGCTTTTGTAAATTACAGGATTAAGTGAATCATTCCTTGGATGAAATTCCCAGGGTGGCGTTGTCAGGCACATTAATTCATTTGAAGCACTAAGGACAAAGATGGCTGTGTTTTTTTTAGATTTGCAGATATTTGGTTTTAAACCAGTCGAAAGTTGAACTCACCGGTTTGGATAGATCATCTGGGAACAATGAATGTGCACACAAGATTGTTGCCAAATAATCAAGCTGATGTTGAAATATTGGATTTGTGACACTGGATTTGTGTAAAATTTCACTTTCAGATGGTGCTAGAAGAACAGTCAGGGATCATCAACGTAATCAAGATTAATCCTCTGGGAACTGACCCATGCATAAGTTCCAAATGGTAGATATTTAATGGAAATCGGTCCCATAGTTGCTGAGATATTCTTGACCAAGCAGAAAAAAACAGTTCTCCAACAGACCAACACTGTCATCCCTAATCCCACTCTGCTGGCTCCAGTGACTTCAGTGCTCTTTAGTCTGACAGCTATGGAGAATAAATCCTGCTGAGTTTAGGAGCGAACCACTACTCTCCCCAGATACATTAAACCTGAGTGACTCAGTCTGTATTTTTAATTTAAAGTCACTTGATTCAAAGTTGCCTTGTTCTGTCTTCTAGGGGGTGAATGAAAGACAGTCCCAAACAGATGGGCAGCTTGTGTACAAGGTCCGTGGAGCCAGTCAGTCCTCCCTTTGGGCAGAGAAATTGTCCAGAGATGGACAGCTGTGCCCAGGGCAGGGCATATAGGAAGTGAAATCACACACAGTATTTATGGCTCCCTCGGGGTCTAGCGACTCACTGACCTGGCCATCCAGCAGCAGACAGGCAGACAGTTGGCTGTCCAAAGTTTTTCACAAGGTCAGCCACCATCCATCAGTTTTAAGCTACAGGATGAGATAGTATTACAGGCATTGTTTTGAACTGCACTTCACATTTGTCACTTCCTGTGCAGAACATACAGTAATGGACAAGGTTTCTGTGACATTTCATTTGTAATTTCTTTTTTTCTTTTTCAGTATATTTCACTGACTGAATAGTTTATGTGTATTGTGCTATTTCTCTTTTTGGTCTATTTGTTCCCTTAATGATTGGAGATTGGTCATAGTGCAGATACAGACAGTGTGATTTCATGGTATGAGTCCACCAGGAGGAATTTGTTTTCTTTAGATAACTAGATTAATCCATTGTCATGAAAATGACCGTTGCCATTTGTGAGATAAAATCATTAAGGAAATAAACATGACTTCAATTGATAAAAAGTAAAAATAAAAAGACAACAGAAGACTGGTAAAATAGTCAAAAAGGAAATGTAATACACTATAATGTTGATCAACTCATACGTGCATACAGTACAGTGGCCCTCTCTATATACAGTTGCAGAAGCCCATGAGTTCACCTGATCAGATAGTACAGTTATTCAAGATTGATTTTGAATTAGAACAAGCCAGGACAGTCTTGTGGAATTTCTGACATCTTTATGGATTTTGTCCACATTGATTTTGTCGGGGCTTGGCAACTCCTGCACTTGCACTCATATACACAGACACACAAACATGGACACTCACATAGTGACATGACAGGCTGCCTCACTGACTGGTCCATTGAGTCATCAATGACCTTCCATGGGATTGGAGTTGCCAGGCCAATTGACCAAATCACTGATCTTTAAAAGCAGCTCTGTGGGCAGAGGGGGAGTAAGTAGCCCCTCCTCTACTAAATACACACACACACACACACACACACACACACACACACACACACACACACACTCTCACACACACTCCATCCACCTCACTCTCTAATCAAGGAGCAGGCAGGCAGGACTCTGGGTCGCCACAGCGACACTAACGAGAGGCGACAGCTCCTCAGCGCTCGGGGCAACGACCAGCTCGGCTGTCGAGACCGCGGAGAGAGTCCGCCAGGCACGCACTGAGGCAAGGTTTGCTGTTTTGGGAGGAGGAGAGACTGAGGAGGGGAGGGGGAAGACAGGGAGCGAGCTGGTGGTGTAGATGCATGGAGGAGTTAATGAGGAGGCCTGGATCTGAGAAATGATACACACCGACTTCCTGTTTTGATCACTCACTCACCGCCTTCAAGTGCACATTTTATACTTTAATTTTGAGTGGAAAGACGCTCAGGAAAACACGCAAACGCAAGCAGGAGCAGGAACGCACACACAAGCGTACAATCTGAACTGATGCGCACCCTCACCAAGCCATCCAGCCCTGGGGCCTACTTGCAGAGTGCTGTTGCCCCCTCCCCACCTCCCCAAGCCCACCCTCCTCCACCCCTCTTCCCCCATCTCCTCTGGAAGACAGTTTAACTTCTGTCATTAAGATGAAGCAAGTGAGTCAGTCTAGGAGTGGCGAGAGGATGTGACAGGCTGGTAATGGACAGGACAAAGAGGAGATTTATGAAGTATTAGTAAACCTTAATAATTCACTAAACGAAAGACCCCGGGAGTCCCCCGACCGACCCCCTGTCTCTGGCTCTCATCCCACCCTGATGTCCTTTGATTTTCTGTCTCTCTCTAATACAGCGCCTGTTTGCAGTCAAAATCAAAGACAAGCACAATCCAGGCTGATCTTAACTGACTGACAGTATCGTTTAGGACAGTTTTTTTGTGACCCTGCAATCGACAGCATCACGCAGGAAGTCTAAAATAATAAATACTCTCCAGAAATGACATGTAAAATTTCATCAGTCTTATTGTTCTGATATGTATCGAATTGTGCCCCAATGAGAACTCAGTGAGCTGAATGAGGTCTGTCTCTAGTCAGACAGAAAACAACACACGAATGCCAAAAAGTGCATTTAGTAGTTGTCTGGAGTTTTCAATCATTTCACATGATCTTAATCAGCAGAAGAGTTTTACAAGTTGTTTTTTTAGCACTTCTGCAACAGTTTCCATCTAGATATTTTTATGTGCTCAAAAAACTCCCATCCGTCTGCAGACACCACCAACTTAAAACAATAATATCAATTCTAAGAGTTCTATGAAAGGGTCCTGAAAAGAGCAGAAAGCCACATTCGTATCTGCAAACTGAATAAATGTTTCTACCAAGATTCACAGCAGTCCATCCAGAAGTTGTCAAGACATTTCACTCAAAACGCAAATGTGTACGTCATAGTTGCAGTAAAGAAAAGTCAGGAGATGACCAAATCGTTTTCAACTTCTTTATATATTTTTTTCTGCCAGTCCATGAAAGAGATGATGAAATACTGTTTTGAAACACATGTTTCGACTGCTGGTGGCAGTGGCTGGTGATATTTCACTAAAACCCATAAATTCAACCTCATGGTGACCGTAGAGGAAAAGTAATAAAGTCAGTGTTGATGGCCAATTTATCCAATACTTGTTTAGATATTTCAGTCCAGTCCAAAGTGGTGGAGCAGCAGTGCCATTCTGGCTGCTCGCATCAGTGTCATCTTTTAGACCCCCCCCCCCCTCACCTGTCTCAGAAGCAAACAAAAGAAGAACAATAGCCACTGTCTCAAATTTAGGGTACCTTCTTCCACCACCACCAATTAACCGTGATCAGAGTTTAGCAGGTCACAATCAGTCAGACAGGCGGCCTTAAGGGAAACACACACACACACACACACAGAGAGAGAGAAGCTCCTCCGTCCCAGCTGCTCCACCACGGGTCCATCATCAAACAAACAGCGTGGAGCTAATTCCCTCTCTCAGCAGCCATCTCTGTGACGACTGCAGCCATGGCTGTGAGTGGCAGGCGCAGTCATTAGATCCCTAGATACCCCCACTGGCTGCTCTTTTTACCCTCTTTTGTGTGTGTGTGCTGAGTGATGATGGTGGAGGGGGGGGGTTTACAGAGGAGCAGTGACGGGTGTCAGTACTGAGGCCTGGTCCAGTCTGCTGTGGCCTGGTGTGACAGCACTACCGCCTGACCACCCCACCCCTGACCCCCTCTCTCCTGCCTGCATCGCCCCGAGAGACGTGGAGGGTGATGGGGACTGGCACCGCAAGGGCCTCCCTGGCTGGTGCCTTTGCTGGTGGTCTCCGTGGCCTATTAGTGTCTTGCTATGGGCCTGTCAGACTGACAAAACAGGGGACTGTCAAATTAAGTAGGGGCTGAATATCGGAGATATGTATTCAAACGCACCAAGGGGAGATGGTGGCGGGGAGGGGTGAAGAGAACCAGGATGAGGAAACCACCGGTGCTAATGTCGACACTAAGTGAGAATGACAGGTTGAGAGCTGATCGGAGGGAGAGGATGGAGAGAGAGAAAGAGAGAGAGGGAGAAACGGTAACAGTAGTTGATAATGGTGGCGTGGTTGTCCTGAGGAGACTTGTTAAGGGCCAGTCCAGACAGAGCCAGACAGCCACCATTCCCAAGGATCTGAACGCAGGTAAACTGCTCCAAGTTTGGGCCAAACAGCTTGGAGTTACAGCACTTCCACTTAATGAGATCAGACTGATGAGCCCCGTGTGCAGGTGAGTGTGTGTTTGCTCCGATGAAGCAGCCCAAACCACGAAAGTATTTACTGGAACAATAACTATTTCCTCTGTTGGCCTCATGCACCCAAGGCTCTGCAGACTTGCACATGCACATGAAGACAAAACAAGCATTCACGCGGGCACCGAAGGCATCTTGCACAGTATTTTCTTATCGTTGCATAGTAACTTAAACTTTTTCATTCTGCACTGTTTGTGTTACTTCACCTCTGGAGACGCGCTGGTTACCTGCGCTTCAGGCCAGCCCATTATGAAGCCATGCACAGCATACCTGTACTAAATTTCAGTAACACTGTCTGAGTGTCAATGCAACAGCTCAGCCCAGTCGCTGCGCGCGGAGCAATCTTCACAGAGAGCCACAGTCCTGGGATAGTTTCAGCTCTGAGCCTCGTCATGTGTTCGAGGCTCTCAGAAAATCGACAGTGAAACACAAGCGCAGGTGAAAGATCAGCAGCAGGATTAAGTGTTGTATGACAAAGCCCTGCGTGAGCATACATGTGTGTGTGTACGTTACAAGGGGGAGCTGTGGCAGTGGCTGTGTGTTTCGCAGAGGGCTGCGACTCTCCCTCTCATGTCGCTGCGCGTTGCTGAGACTGAGAGGCTGATGCACAGTGGCAGCTCCCCCCTCGCAGCCACGGGCCTGCCCAGAGCCACTGCAGATGATAGTTTTAATTGCTTTCAATCTTTCAGGCTAGTCCCTGCCCAGTGGCGCAGAGTGCTCGTGTGTGTGTGTCTGTGCATGTGCGAGATGGTGTTTCTGTGTGTGTGTGTGTGTGTGTGTGTGTGTGTGTGTGTGTGTTTGTGTGTGTGCGCACATGTGGTGTGTTTCTGCTGAACAGTCATTGTCTGCGGATGCTGCACACATATGTGGTGTGTGTTTGATGGATGTATTTGTCCGTTGTGAGAAGAAAATTAACAGAGAATTAAGACCTCGCAGTGATACATCTGATACACATTTCTGCAGGAGAAGGCCGTCGTCACGTCCACCATCACGTCCACACAAGCGCATGCTCAATTAAGATGAACGAACAGAGTGGATGATCAAATAGATCCCCCTTTCCATAAAGGTTATGTTTATAAATAATAAAGTTCAGGGTTTTCATGCAAAGACCTCAAAACACGCACTCACGTCCTTAAAAGCATTTTAAACGCGGTGCACTACAAAACCAACCAATCAATAATTCAGAAAGAATGTCGAGATGGCATAACAGAACACAGACAACAGCCTGCAATTAAAATGACAGTCATTTATTCCATACGTGTGAATTAAGTCATATCTTTACTAATGGCTGACACCTACGGTCAAACAGAATGGATGTGCAGTGTGAGGCTGCAAGCAGGCAGTGCAAAAATGAGATCTTATCTTTGGCTGTAGCTATTTAAAAAATTACATTATGCACAGTATCTGTGTAGTTGGTGATAGTAAGACAGAAAATGTTTTTCATGATTAATCACATCTTATTGTCAGAAATTATTTTAACATTTAATCAACTAATTGTAGAATTTATTTTTCCAACACAAATTCCAAAAAAATCTTTCACATATTTTTACATTTCAGTGTTTTATAGACAAAACATGAATCAATTAATAAAGAAAATAATATACAGGCTGATCAATAATAAAAATAATTGTCCAATTCAGCCCTAGTCTCATGATTTATGAAATGTGTTTCATTACTCAACATTAACTGTGGTTTTACAAACTATCTTTACATTTTTGGGATTTTAGATCTTTATATAGATATATAACTTTCACTCCACAAACCCTTTTCTGCATTTCAGATACTTTGTTATTGATCAATTTTGCTACATTTTATCTATATATTTTTTGTTGGTTTGATTTTCTTAAGTATTGCTTTTTTTTCTTCTTTTTTTTTTACCATTTATTCACACTCAGTGCAAACAAGTAAAAGATTCAGATTTCTCATGGTATCAAGGTATAAACACTGATAATTCAAATTATGTCAGTTCAATAAATTGATAACCTGTGATTATGTATGTTAATATGAAGGGTTCAAGTCTGAATTGCTATGTGAGGTCAGAATAAAAAGATGACATATTTTCCTGCATCTACCTCAAATACATAAGAAGGTTTTAGTGATCACCTTTTTCTATCCATTTGTTTTAAAAATGTTCATTGAAGTAAAAAAAAACATCCAAATACCACTACGACTGCAAACATTCATAAAGTGGAGATTTTGAGCAGCTTTTTACACAGATATATAAACATTGTGTGTAGCTTTCTGAATACTGCAGGTACAATACAGGTTATACAATATGTGCAAGTTTGGATGATTCAAGTCTGATGTTAAATATCACTGAGGTGCAATGATTCTTTAAGGAGACTCTGTGTAAAACATCTAATAATTCCTTAGCTCCTCTCCAAATTTAAGATTAAGACACAGAATCTAAAATGAAAAACAATGATAAACTGTAAAGCTCTGGCATGTATTGAAGGTTTGACAGCTGGACGGACTTGACTGCTCCTGTTGACCTGCTCACACCTGAACTGCTGCACAGCCTTCACCCCGTGAAACCGCAGCACATCCTCCACTGACCTACTCCTGAAAACATGCAATCCATTTACACTGGGGCTCATGTAGAACAACCCCTTCCCTCCCTGCTTTCCCTTTCACATCTACACACACACACACACACTCCCTCTCTCTCTCATACACACACACACACACTCACATATCTGGCCGGGGGGTAAATTAAGCCCTAACATTCCCACAGAGGCTAATCTCCATCCATTTAGAGGGCTGTAATATTTAATCAGGAGGCCCTGGACCGTCTCCCAGCGCCACACGCTGTGGCACGGTTCATATGTTCACAGGAGAGGCCAGCCCAGAGGCAACGGAGGGGAATTCACTGCTAAAAGCCACAACGCATTCAACCACAGAGCCTCTCGCTCTCTTTTACTCTCTGATGCCACGTTCCTTTGGGGTGGAGGAGACAAGAGAGACGGATTGGTTCTGGAAGGATGTTGGACATTTTGATTAGACATGCGTTTTTCAGTGTTTTTGTTAAACATACAACTCAGTACACATTGTTAGGATGGATTCATTGCTGTTTGTTACAGTTCTTCCTTGTTGTCAGACAAACAGCCCCTGCTGTTTTCACGCACTGCCAAGGCACTACTGATTGTGTTGCTGTCTTGTGAATATAACATGGGCAGTGTCACTTTTAAAAAAAATAAATTAATCACATCTACATCATACTACATCACGTCTAAAATCATTTTTCCAGGGAACAGACTAAATAAAGTAGTAGTAATTCACAAGTAATTTCATTGTCAAAGTTTAGAAAACATATAGACAAACAACAGTCCATGCACAGTAATTAAGTAAGACAAAAAAAAAGGGTGAAATGAAGAGGCTCCATGTGAAACTGATAAGTATAGTGTTCAAGTTAATATATTGATTGTTTCTTTAATCCTTTGTATTTTAGAAAAGACTAAGAAATGCAAAGATGCCCTAAAATCTTCTCAGATCCTAAAGTGTGTTCTTTAAATGGCTTCTTCTGTGTCACAAGCTGTCTAAAAAAGAAACAAATATGAAAGCAGTAAGTAGTTTTCAATTAGGTTGATAAACACCAAATCAATTAACAGAATTTTAAAATAAGTCTCAGTCATTTAGTTTTGCAATTCCAGTTTGGGGAGGACTCACAAGAAAATGATTTTAGTTTTAAAATGACAATCAATGCAGCAGATGGCAAATTATTCTCTCTTTTTGTTCCTCGTGTGAGTCCACCTCCAAAACATAGAACGTCATGCACATATTCAGCATGATACATTTGTTCTTTAACTTTCTGCATTCAGTGGCTTCCTTCCTTTTTGGGGATCAAGACACTCAAGTGATGTAACTTCCTTTTGCTTAGATAAAACTCTCCCAGAACCACAGAAAACATCATATAACCTTTTTCAAAACACTGAGTAGTGCCTGTGAGTAGTATCCTGCTTTATATGTAAAATATGTGTAACACCCCTTTTATTTTCCATCACATGAGTAATCAGCCAATTAACTAATCTGTTAAGCACTAAAAGTCTCTGCTGCATCTTTCATAAAGATAATAGTTATTGCAGGACTACTGTCTTAATCTGGCCGCTCAGCCTCATTGTTTCAGCGTAAGACCTCCTGACAGCAGGAAGTGCAGGGTGCTCAGAGGTAGACAGTGCAGTGTTAGCAGTCCTGCCTGGAGGTATTGCACCGGAAAGAGCCAACTGCTCTCACACTCGGCCACAGTAAAGGTCAGGTCTCACACCATTAGTGTGAAAAGTCTGCAGTGAAAAGGGTATGGTCCATATGTTTTTAACAATTCAGGACTGCTGACGGTTGTGTGTGTGCATCTGCATGTACAGTATGTATGTATATGCTTGACCTGACCTGCAGCAAAAAAAAAAAAAAAAAAGGCAGCTGCTGTGATTTTTTTGTTTCATAAACACAACATTTGTGTTGCTAAGTGGCGATTGATACAAAATGTGTCTTGTGTGTGGCCATTGTAACGCCTGCTCCCTGATTCAGACTGACTCTAATGGGAAGGCCTGGTGAATTTTTCATACAGCCCAGAGGGGCAGGAAGAGCGACCTTACTGGCAGATTACAACCTCTGAGAGAGGGAGAAAGAGAGAGAGAGAAAAAGAGAGAGACAGAGAGAGAGAGAGAGAGAGAATGAAACATCCAGGTTGTAGCTTCACCTCCATCAGCCTTTTGGTGAACATTTACTAAGAAACAATTAAATGAATCCAACTTGTTTTTTTAATCATGTCCTTCTTATGTTCAATTTTTATTTAATATTTTTATTCTAGCTTAAAAAAATCAAATGATAAAATAAATTCTTTAGTCAAGACTGTTGTGGAAAGGTCTTTCTGACCTCCAGTGTGGCTTATAGCAGACCAAAGATGATCATGAGCGAGAACACAACAGCCAACAAACTGTAATCCTTTTGACAGGTTAACTTTTAAGGCTGAATTTCTGCATGTTTGCAGCTCAGTGGAGTTTCTGCAGTGAAAAGTTTGCAAAATAGATTTTTTTACTCTGTTTGAAAATAATGGAAAAAAAACTGTCTCAGCCCTTTTTGTGTGTTCATTGCTTGGCTTTGTTAATGCATGAATTCTCAGAAGCGGATGTTTAAAACATACAGATTTCCTGTAATGTTTTTTATTCATCCATCATGTACTAAATCTGATAAACAAGAGCAACTCGATCCTGAATATTCTTTGTTGGCTTCATGAAGAAAAAGCAGGCGGAATAATGCCCAAGATCTCAATTTAATGGGCTGAAATTTCTGCAAGAAAGCTCTAAAAAAATGATCCATCTGTTCAATGCACACATGCCACAGCTCACTCAGATAGCTCGTAGCACTGTCTCGCGTATGCAAATATGTTTTGCCTGGAAATCTATTTAGAGTTGCTCGAAGGAATCCAGAACGGCCCTCCTTCTGTCTCCCCTCGCCGGCTCGCACTGGGCTCCCTCTTGCCGTCTATCTCCTCTCGCGTGGAAAACATTTTCACCAGCTCCACACGCGCAGACATACAGTCAGTGGCACCGCCTTGCCTCAGACAGCTTAAACCACCATGGGCCAATATGCAGATCTCACAGGCCCACACTGGCGGCCCTGTCCGCAAGCGGGACAAGGAGCCCTGCAACTGTTTGCTCAGTTGGATAATACACGCAATACAGGGACACAGAGGGAATAATTATCCAGCCTGTGACAAGCCCCGGCCACCCATTTTGTCCTTCTGTTACATACTTAGAGTCTTTGGTGCAGAAGCAGTGGAGTGTGTGGCCCCAGAACATTAACCTGTTTGCAAAAAAAAAAAAGAAAACAAACAACAACAAAGAAAACCATTATGATAAAATGAAAAGGTTTCACTTAAAGTCATTTCTATACACGCTTTCATTTGAATTTCATTTGCAGGAGAAATGTTGAAGATGAACCTGGTAAGGTATTTATTGCATTGAAATTTAGAGTGGAACCGAAAGATGCTTTTAAATAGAAAAAGTTCAACCTTTGTAAGTGGGAATTTTTGCATGTGTCTGTATGAGGAATTAGTACCCCTCTTGGGCAGAGATGCAAAAAGAAGGAAATAACAGGCCGTGTGTGTGTGTGTGTGTGTGCGTATGTGTGTGTGTGCATACCAGAGGGCTGAGAAGCAAGGCTTGGGCAGATGGTCCACAAAGGTGTTACCTCACAGTGAGTGGGCACTGCGATTGATGCATTGCAACATCCAAGAAGGTGGAACATTTGGCTGCTGACCCGCAGTCAGAACTCATTGGCCCTGCCTCCTCCTTATTTAGCTGCTGCTGGAGAGCCGACGGGTGATTTGGTCGGAATAAACACACACTCGGAACGCAGCACTTTCCAACCCTCAAGGGAGCCTGCATGGGCTGTGCACGCTGGAAACTTCTCCCTCGTCTCTGCAAGGAGGTCACGATGGTGGTGCAGGATGGGAGGATGGGTGCACGGAGCCATGGAGACCAACGGAGACGGCGCACTGGATCTCGGGGTTACTGTGTTACACTTGGATGGAGAAGATCTGACCCCTGAGCTTCTTCTGAGGGGGCTTGTTAGTGGAGCAACTCCATATGACTTGATTTCTGCCAGTAACATGTAACAATTCATCGTATCCGAGTCAAGTCAATTTTATTCATATAACCCAATATCACACATTTGCCTCGAGGGGCTCCACAATCTGTGCAGCACACGACACGCTCCGTCCTCAGACCCTCAATTCAGATCAGGACAAACTCCCCAAAGAAACCTCAGGAAGAGCGACAGCGGACAGAAAAAAAACAGCTATAAAATGAAAGGATCGACAACCAGGTCGACAGAACTATAATATTAAATTGTAACATGAAGAAAATGTATCCTGGAGCTACTCCAGGTGCCATCAAACAGATCTCCTCTCCACTAGGAAGACCTGGAAAGATGACAGACTAGAGCAACACACACGAGGCAGAGCTGGAGCACATCATGCACACGGAAAGGAGAGAGGAAACAGACAGAGAGAGAGAGAGAGAAACACACTTAATATATCTCTTTAGTGTGGTTTAGTGTGTGTAGCACTGGAGAAATGAAAATATATAGAGAAAAGAAGCTTGAAGTGACACCCTCTCTTTCTTTCTGGGGATAAAACAATTGTCATCTGAGAAATTATGTTTTATCAGTGAGCACAAGCTTTACTAAATCAATGAAAATGGCAAAATACATCTGAGATACAGCTGGATTAAGAAACAATCTTTTGATGGAGAAGTAGAATTATTCTACCTTTGTGGCATCTTAGTGTCCTCTCTCTCCTCCAGCTGAGTGAAATTATTAAAGAATATTTTATCATTACTTCCTAAAGAACAACATAAAATACAATTAACAGCTCCCATGTTGGAGTTATGTATACAAGTTATTATCTCTTTATAGTAGGAAAAAAAATAAGAAAAGAAAGTTGCAAGAGTTCAAAGACAAAATATTCCCTTTAATTACAAACATTATTAGTTATGCACATGGCAAGACTTTATTTCAGACCCAAAAGCGTTCTTACATCAGCTGAAACATGGAAAATTCATGAGTGAGTACGCTAACCGAAGGCAACATTATGGCAATGGCTTTTAAACATGATAATTGCTATTTGTCTCTGAGTGCGGTTAAATCATTAAGTCTACAGTAGAAATAATGCATCCCTCAGTTTGCTGTATTAATATCTCCTGCACATTTTTTATCAGCAGTTTCACCACACGAACAACATGTGCATCAATCACATGCATGATAGTTGTCTTTGTAACAATATGTTCAATGTTGACAAACAAAACCCAACTTAATTCTAATTAAAATATATTTTGAAATCACTTTTCACCTCTGACACCTGTGAGTTATTGCTGCCCTGCAGTTGTCTATTTAAAGTGCATATTTTTACAAATTAAATTAGCTTTTAAATACAATGAAGCATCATGGTAATATGAGCTATTAGTTATTTTAATTGCTAAAATTTCACATTCTGCAAACAAACCCACAGGAAGTCATTTAAATTGGCCTGGATTGTAGTGATAATTATAATATCATAAATGCTATCATTTAAATCGGTTATTGGTTGCCTCTTTAATAGACCCACTTAATAAATATAACTACGACAAATCAATTAGCAGATGTGAGCATGATATTGCTGTCTGTCTGATGTGAACTAGTAGGAGAGCGCCACCCTGTGGATGCATCTGGAAAATCCACATTTTGAGCTTGATATTTGCCATTTTGTTCTCACAGTAATGAAGGGATGAAGCTTTGAGATATGAAGACAAGTAGTAAGACTTGTTAAGGAATGCACTGTGTAAAATTATGATTTACATGTACGTTTGCACGCACTGTCAGCTTGCTGTCATTGAAAATAATCACAGGCTACATACTGGAGGAAGTTCAACCAAGATACTGACCCAAAAAACATTGCTTGTTTTTTGTTCTCTTTACCTGATTATTCAGAGGTTCCTCAGGCAACATTAAAACAGACTGGTGGACTTTAAGAATGAACAGCTGAAGTGCTCGACCATAAAACAACGCTGAATCTAAGCAAAGACGATCACACATGTCAGTATCAGTCCAACGCTCATCTCTAACGCCTCATCCCTCCCTGCAAGCGACTCCACACCGAGTCAGTCATCATCCACCACCATCACGTTCCCATTCAGCTCATACTCGAGGGTGGCCCAGTCAAAGATGTTTCCTTTGGGGATCTTGTGCCCGTAGTGCCAGGCCTGGATCATGCTCCTGGAGAGCACAAAGTCCCACATGTTCAGATCAGTCACCTCTCCCACAAAGCTCTGCACGGCCTCTAAAGCCCCCAGGTGTTTGTCTGGGTCCTGCCCCAGGAGCACGGTGCCCTTTGGACGGATGGTGTGCCCGGGTTTGTACACCTGGTAGGTGCTTCGCTTGCCTTCCACCCAAAAGGCAGCGAGGCCGGTTTGAGACTCCCAGGTCAGGCAGAGGCTGGTGCGGAAGGTGGTGAGGGGCGGCAGGTGGAAGAAGGCGCCGTCGCCGCTCAAGTAGAAAGAGATGCGCCCGTCCTTCTCGCGCCAAACGTTGAGCTCGTCATAGTCAGCCGTGCGGTAGGCGAACAGGATGATCTGCCGTTCCTCTGGCAGCTCGGTGGCCACGCGCATGCAGAGAGTGAAGGCCCTCAAGGCCATCTCCTTCTGTGGGATCAGGGCCACAAAGCTGAAGTCTGTCTCAAAAGGGAAGACCAGGACTTTGTCGCTCAGACCCACTAAAGCAACACAAACAGGGAAGACAGTGTTAATAAGACACTACCCCGCAGTGTTTAATAACATATATCTGAGGGTGAAATTTATGCACCAATCCAAGTAAAACTACATTTTCCTTATTGAATTACTTTAAATTCTTAATAAATTCATACCTTGGGTGCCTGAGGAGAGTGTCAGAGTGCATCCAAAGACACCAAGTAAAACCACAGCAAACCTCACAGTGTCGACACTCTGCAAACACACACAAAACATCCAATTTTATCTAAGAAACAGTCCTATCAACACATAAATTCCACCAGAGATGAACTCATTTAAAAAGTTAAAAGAGGAAACAAAAGCTTTTCTTACCATTTTGAAGTTGCTTTGTTGTTCCTCGATGCTGCTAACTCGGTCCCTCTTGCTGATCCCTCGTGCTCGGTCCTCTTCCCTCCTAGCACGGGCCTTGACGTCAGCTCCTCTGTGGGTGCTCTCACAATAGGCCCGGTGTGTGAGGGCTGAGTGACACTGTGCTTTTCGCGTGACTGATGCAAACACACATCATTTCACCTGAGTGTGCGTGTGTGTGTCTATATTACATGATGGGCTCGCTTCAGAGAAACTGATCTTTCATTAGCAGATGTAAATGATTTCTGCTGTTTTTGTAGTTCGACTTGAACAGAAGGTCACACTGTGGTTCAGTAATCACTGTTTTGCATGTGATTTTTTTAAGGGTTAGTTTACCCAAATCACAGAAAATTTTGAAAAACTCAGCAGAAACAAGCCTTTCTGGAAACAATTACTGCTTACTCTGGAGACTCCACTAACATCACTGGGAATGGTTTTCATTGGAACAACAGCGCCTAAATTACATAGCTGTCACCTATTTAACAGTCAGGAGACTTATTGTACCTACTGACCTTTTATTTCATGAGCATGTTACGTGGCAACTATAAACTATCAAGGTTCATTTGTTCAACCCAACCTCTTGTCTCAGGATAAAAGGTTCCTAACACTGACACTGAATCATGATAGAGAAGGTAAAATATCAGACAACTGAGTTTCTTCAAAGTTTTCAACTGATGCTACAGGCTGACTAGGACTGAAGGCCAATGCGAATGACAGTATTTATTTCAAAATTGGATAATTGGTAATTAACAGATATTTGCTGACATGGAAGATTATGCAGCATTATGTCAGGTCAAATGCCTCAGAATAAAAACAAATATTGCCTCACCAGATAAGACTTTATTGCAGAGCTCACATCATGGATTGTACTGCAAAGCTGTTGTTTTGCTTTATAGTACAGCTGTAATATCTTTAATATGTTGGAAAACATTTGGTCACGTGATAAATTCATAATGAGCAGCAATATAGCAGTCATCATACTTGGTATCTCTTAAATGACAAATGTGGTGTCAAAAACACAACAAACAAACCCAAAGTTTATGGTTTAATAGGGACAAATGAAAACGGAATCAGGCATTTATGTTATCAACATATCTACATTTAATACATTTTCTCAAGCTCTAGGATTTCTCAAGAAAAAAAAGAACCCTAATTTGTCAAGAAATAAAATCTGAGATACACAAGCATATTATTTACACCGCCTGCACCCCGACATGAGCCACCGACAGGCCTAATTCACCGCAGACACACATTCAGCTGAAAGACCTGTAAACTCATAGCGCTGAACTTAAAATGTGATTTACACACAACGCCAGTGAACCAGCACGCAAAAACTCGAACTGAGGTATGGACGAGACGAGATGGTCGTTACTCTTCCAGCAACACAGACGAGGTCAGCACAGCGATGCTAGTGGACCTCAAATCCCTGTGACAAGACACAACTTGGAGTAAGCTTCACACTGATGATTTCTTTAAATAAGCTGCTGCAACCATTTTCTTCGGAAGTGGGACACAGTGAGGAGAAGGTGCATAAACTTAACAGCAAAAAAAAAAAAGATTGAGAAAGATGGCAGCCATCCTCCTTTTTGCAGAGGAAAAGGAAAAATTCATTTCATGCTTGATGTGAGCGTCCGCAGTCATCCCAGGCAAACAGCACGAGCCAAACACAACAACACATCCAAGCAACTTTTTTTTTTTGTATCTATGATCGACACAGACGGCACGGACCATTCTTCAAAGCGGGTTTCATCATTGACCTGGACAGCTGACGTCACCTATCCAAATTCATTTTTACATTTTTAATTAATATCCAGCATTGTGTATGCAGCAGTCCATTTGTTTTCTGTGTCCAGTTCAAGGCCGCTTTTCATGAAAATGTTGTATTGTTCTGATAAAAAACATTTTGAATTACTGTAGGTCAAGCCTAAACCTAAAAGAGTACATTATGCATACATTCAACTTATTTCAATTGTCTGTAATGGGGTGTGATTGATATGCAAAGAGAAAGGAAAACTAACAGTCTACTCAAAATGTTACAGTATGGTGACACGGGTGTGTATGCTTAGAGCACCACCTGGAGGTGGAGAAAGGGCTTAGTTCTCCACGCCTGTTTTTTTATTTTTTTGTTTTTTTTTTTCAATTATCATCATGTAAAATTTGCATACAAACTGGTCACCCTCGTTGAGAACAGTTTTTGGCATTTTAGGTACCACTTCAGCAAATGTACATTAAGAAATGGCCAAACCCTCCCATGTTTAATGAAAAAAGGACTAAGAAATACTGAAGTAAATGCCAAATAAAAGGCCGACGTTTTCATGATCTCCACCACCATGTGGAATTTTCTTCTTTTTTATATTTATATCGGTGGTTGCTGTGGAACACTGGAGTGCAATGCTGATGCTTTCCAAGGATTGTGGCACTCAGAGAAAGAGAAAGGGAGAGAGAGAGAGAGAGAGAAAGAGAGAGAGAGAGAGAGAGAGAAGAGACAGAGAGGGGAGGAGCAAGAGAGACCTGAGAACGTGGCCCCTTATTTTGAGTAAAGAAAGGAGTCACGCTTGAAAGACTAGAAACAGCATGACAGAGAGAAAGGAGCAAGTAAGAGTGCAAGTGTAGAGGGAGCAGAATGGAGGGGGTTTAAAGGGAGCAGCAGGCCTTGAACGCCTAGCCTCAGAAGTTTGGAGTGGGAGGTTTTACAGCAAAGATAAAATGTGGGGAGGAAGAGGCAGACCACGATACATGGCTCCCATTTTGGTAGTCCACAGTGTGCCTTTTCCCGCTTGTGTAAAGTTCATATCCAGGCAAGGGGTGATCTGTTCTCTATAGTCTTGTGTTGTCCAGGCTTTGTGTTGAGTATCGGGGTAGGTGGGAGGTGGGGGGGTCCCTTTAATAGTCTTCCACCCAGCCGTTCTCTTGGATAAAGGCATCGATGACTTCCTTCATGGCCAGATTGGGGATCAGCTGGTCCTGGGTCAGGGGACTCCTGGTGACCGGGTCAAAGTGACCCACTCGCTGCAGAGAAAGCAGGTTAAATGCTAACATTAGTGGTTGGATTTTATGAACAACATGTGCAAAAATTAAAAACAAAACAAAATATATATATATATATTTGTCTTGGTACATTGGTGCAAAAACAATTATAATCATCTATCCAGGCATTTTGTGAAAACACTTGTGACAGAAGATAATAAAGCTGAGTGACAATACATAATGTTCCACATAATTATGTATTTGCATACAGCCACACCTACAACATATTAGTAATTCCTAAACCCTGACTGAGAATATATTTGTATTCTTTTGTCTGTTCCATTCAGGTTTATCCACCATAAATTACAAATTAACCAGGGATTAAGAAAGTTTCATATGAGCTCACAAGAATATGGAAGAAAATAATGATGCTCAACAATAACTGAATCAGGTATTCAGTTGCTCATAAAACTCAAATCTTCCCAGTCTGTACTTGTAAAGTTTACATACATGAAGTTTATTATATGCTTGTACCTAAATAAAGACCAAGCCTAAAATGCAGTTAATACAAACCATACAACAGGCTCAAATAAGAGGGAAACAGTATTTAAATTTAGAGACAGCAGAGTTTGAATTTTCTACAAGATAATGAGAGAAGCAAAGTCAGCCAAAGGAATTAAATAAACAGAAACACTGATTGTGTCCTTTTCTTTCTTTATCATGCCAGGCTACTTATTTTGGTAGCTTAAAAGTCATGAGTACCATGAGTGAGTTCATGTGACCAGGATTTATTAAGTGAAGCTTAACTAATTATACAAAATGGACTGTCACAAGCAAAACAATTCAAACTGTGACGTGGTCTGCATGCAGCCGATGAGGATTTTACCTGTAGGTGCTCTTCGATGTCCTTGCGATCATAGGTGATTCCACTGGGTGTGATGCAGGGCTCCCTCATTAGTTCAAAGCTGATCTTCCCACACAGGTAATCTGGGATCTCCCGCTTCTGAAGGGATGACAGAACACAGGAAGAGTCACACTGATGTACCACTAAAAGATTTATGGGTGTAATATCATAATTGCTGTCACAATGCTGTGTTATTTCTGATATTATCAAATCTAGTCTTTTTCTGCTCAGTGTTCATTACAGTTGTTACTGTTCCTTTATTTTAAATAGTTGGAATCAAGGCACATTGTATTAAAATGTATTTCTTTCATCATCCCAGCATAACACTAATCATCCCGGCCTTCACACCTAACACACAGAAGAGAAACACCTTGACGGCACTCAATAAGAAGCCAGTTCTAACCAACAATTACATGACAACTACCTTGGTTCAGTCAACAACTATCTATAGCATCTATATTACTGGCAAACAAATATGGTGGTTACCATAGAAACAGCTTGGGCTGGAAATAAGACATAACTGTCCGTCTACAGTACAGGTACATTTTTAACACATGCAATCACAAGCATTAAGGGTGGACTGATAAGGGAACACACACACAGGAACAATGCAGACACAACAATAAAAAAAAAACACTAAACCTAAAAAATGAACCAACACAACTTCAAGTCTGAAAGTGTGCTCGAGTCTGTTTCTCTTGTTGCTATGTCAACAATCAAAGAAGATGGTGCGGAGTAGGTGTGCGCCGTTAGCAAAGATGCATTTGTGTGGGTGAATGTGATCAGCATGTGCCAGCCTGTTCGTTAGCCCTGTAATGGAGAACAGTGACCTATCAAGGATGCGTCTCTGCTTTCCAGTGCATGCTGGGATAAAATAAGTGGGTTTGGGAAATGACTGGATCAATTAATATAACTATAAACTATTATAGGCTCAAATGAGAGAGAGGTAATAATGAAAAGTTCATTTTTATACTCACTTTTCTTTTCTCGTCCACCTGAGAGAAGAGCTCATCCATGTCCATTAGATACTTGTCCTGAATGTGGTAATAAATATTCAGTTAAAATAAATGTAATTGCATTATTTTTCATTAAGAGAATGACCAAGTCAAAGTCCAAGGTATATGAATGTAAGACGTACATGTTTTGATGCTATCTTGGCAGTGTCGCCTCCATTTTGATTGTCGTCCTGTTTCTCTTTGTATTCTTCAAGTTCTCTGAATAAATGCAAAATCATCACAAATAACCACACAGTCATTACCACACAAATAAGCATGCTGGATATTCGACTGCCACTCCAAAGCCTCACCTTTCCTTCTCAGCCAGTATGAGTTTGGTCAGGTAAGCATGTAACTCGTTCTCTTGGTTGATGCGCTTCTCCTCGATGCTATTCCAGCGCTTCTTCTTGGCAATGCGCAAAGCGCTGGGGATGTCATCTCCAAAGTTCAGCCTCTGTTCTTTTGCAAGATTATAAGCTGCAGAGAAAAAAACATCATGAAAGCAACATACAGGTTTTTCCTACAGTTTACTTTCCTTATGACATCTCGTGTTCCACAGATGACAATGTCAATGCAAACTTCTCAGATCTTTCACTGTAGAACATAATTATTTTAATTATGTAAAACCCTAATTAAGCAAGCTGCAAAAGCAGTACACGAGTATCGTGAATTTCATTATTACACAACATTTACTTGTTACAGATGGGCCTAAGATAAGCACTTTCATGCTGAGATAAATAAAAGCAGTGCTGGAAGACTGATAGAGTTTAAAAAGAAAGAGACTCACGGCCTGAAGAAAAAAAGAGGAAACACACAGCATAAAATTACCCAATACATGAGCAAGAAGATTCTACACACCACCACAAAGAAGTTTCACAATCTTTTAGGTGATTTGGCCTGACCTTTCTGCAGATTGCCGATGGCCTCGTCGTAGTTCTCCAGCTCCAGGTGACACTGCCCCAGGAAGAAGTGGGCCTTGACCGACTGGCTGTCCAGCTCCAGCGCGTGCTTACAGTCAGCCAGAGCCTTGTCATGCTGCTGCAGCTTCACATGGCAGAGAGCCCTGTTGGTGTAGTACACTGCCACGGAGGGATTACGGTTCTAGGAGACGGGACATGCCAGACAAAACACATGAGGCACTGTAACATTTCAGGCACAAGTACAGTCAAAGGGAGATCCATCCATTTCAAACACGTTTTGATGGTGTTGCACTTAAGAGGACGCTAAAAGAGTATTTATACGATTTGTTTTCCACTGATGGTTGCTCACAATAGCTTTACTGTAGCACGTAGCAGCCTCCTGGTACTTGCGGCAGAGGAACAGTCGGTTCCCCTGCTCCTTCAGCTCCTGAGCGGTGGAGCTCTTCTCCGGGCTGCCGGCCATCTTCTCCACCGGCTCCGCGGGGCCCGCCTCGCCCTGCTTCCCTATCCTGTTCCCCGTCTCTCCGGCTGGCTCGCTGACAGGCACCAAGAAAGCCCCGTCTCCCTCCTGGACCTGATCAGAGCAGATCGGAAGAGACACACAGTCAGAAAAGTGAAGTCAAGTCACCGCAGTGCACCTGCAATGCGCGTCTCTCTCGGTGCGAGTTTGAGGTGCAGTCCTCGATGCCACCCCAAAAGGCATCCGTTTAATTCGCTGAGTGTGCACACAGCTCAAACACACAGCGAGGTGGCCAGACTGCCGGCGATTTAACTATTGATGTGACGGACATCAGTGAAGACTAAATGAGCTGCACGACCTGCCACAAAACATCATTCGGCCACAACAGGCGATGCAACACGGCGCTGCTTTACAAAGAAATTATGTAGATACATGAGGGAATTAACGTGTGTCTCGCTGTTATTTGCTGCAGCACTGAGCGCAGAGAATGAGTGACAGTGTAGGTAACTTTTAACACAAGAGAAACAAGAGATCGGCTGTTAGCTTGTTAGCTATGTTAGCAGTGAGGTATGTGGTGGACGTAACCCGATCAAAGGACAACTTCCTTTGTCAATCAGAGTCACAAAATAACGTATCTAAGCAACAGCGGTTAGTGAGTTTGGAGTAGAGCCACTGTGGGCCTGAAAAGGTCGCCTCGGCTTTTATCTGAATATTTAGCTGAAGCCCAGACATTAGCTGGAGCTAACCGAAGCTAACTGAGCTACACAGACGGGTGCCGTCTGTTTTTTCTGTATTCGGCAGGTTACGGTTTGTACCTGAGCTCCACGATTTCTAATCCTTACCTTTACAAAAGGAATATTACATCCAGTTTAAACAGATTTTATATGATTTTATACCAAATGTTAATCGATATTTTTTTCCTCTACACTAGCTGTCATGACGGCTTGTTGTTATGCTGACGTCAGACGCTGACGGGACGTCGACGGAAGCCGAAAGGCTTTTTTGTATTGCGAGAGAAAGTTACGATTTTTGTCTTTTCAATTATCTAAAAGATAAACTATATGTAAAGGAAACAAAACAAGTTTTTTTTAACTCAATACTGTGAGCTTTTGCCTGTTTTTATATCTATGGGTCATTTTCACTTTTCATTTAAGTCATATGCACATTGTCTTTATCTTTATTTATATTTCTTGATAAAAAAAAAGTGTTACATTTAATTTATGCTTCTGACTTACATACTTGCTTTTACTCCTTATATTTTTCTACTTAGTCCTGCTATGTTTATCTTTTGCACCAAGACAAATTCCTTGTATATAAAAGCTGACATGGCATGGTTTAATAAACTGATGGCGATGAATCAAGTGTGATCAGATTTGTAAAGTCATGATACTGCCTTAAACTTTGCATTACTATATACTTATTACCAAGTTACTTCTGATGACAGGATAGCCCCACATCACAAAGTAATCAACAGCAGATGGCGCTCTATAATCAAAGTTTTATCCAAAGCTCAACACTGACAAAAGCCCAAAGGTTCATAAAATACTAAGTGAGATAGAGAGATGGAGAAATGCACAAAGTATAAGTCTTTGAGGAAATATGAAACTCTTTAAAGCAATAGCAAATAAGTAACTAGCACCTTAAAAAATAGATATTTAGTATTAATCTACTTAAATCACACGAAGCGATTAAAAGATAAGTAAGCAAGCTAACAGACGCCAAAATATTGCAAATATTGTAAACTGCATAGATAACCGTTTTAAGCCTGCAACATAATCAGTTGTTCACAACAATGATCTGTTTGCATGCAGGGGGTATGTTCAGAGAAAATCAGATTAAGATCAAGAATTTAGTATATATCATCAGGGCAATCCCACCCACAGAGATTCACCCACACACAGATTGATCCATAGATGACCTTTATGGGCCTTTATAAAGAGAAAAACATTCAAGTTTAGCTGTGGAGGAATTAGCGAGGCTGTGCCTGTGGACGGGGGGTCACTTTCATCCCAGCCTGATGGGCCTCTGAGCAGAGATCAGCGTGTGAAGATTAGGGCACATCCCCTGAGCAAACACACTGATAAATGTGTGAAGGGGGCCGCTGAGCCGCAGACCCACCAGCGATGTGTGTCCCCAGCTGTGTTTACCCATCTCCATCAGTCTGGTCCCCTGATCCCCCAGAACACCGAGCTACCCGTCTCTGTGAAAGTGAGGTTTTAGGCCATAGACAGAGACTGATGAGGATGAACACACACTGCAAGTTTACATTCAGTGATGTAGCTGAGTGTAGCATTGTACTAGTGTCATAAATTTGAGTGCACAATGAGACATTTTTAGCATGCAAAAAATGTATTTTGACTACATGTTACTTTTTTCAAGAGACAATATCATGTAAAGACTAATTTCAGCAATAAATGCATTTGTATGTTTGCTATAACCCACAGAAGTGCACAACTATAACTCCTGTCACTCAGTTTTATGCTAATTCTTGCAAATCACAATTGAGATACAGTTATAATTCCACGGTAGCTTTTTTTTTTTTGCAGAACAAAAACACATCACATGAGGAGATGTCATTGTGATTTGATCGACCCAAATCCCTGAGTGACATCTCAATACAGGTTTTATGTAGCAGAACATTCGTACCATTCAGTGTCATTTGAGTCCCCATGACACGATATTATGCATTTTGTGTAAAAACGAGTGAATACTTATTTCTAAATGCTAGTTTTACATGTGCCCAGCATTAATTCAATTTTACAACGCAGTGCAAGTGGACTAAACTGTTATGTCTCTAATTATGTTTGTTCAACTTCACTAATAAAGACAAAAATCTAATAAAACTTTATAAACTTTAAATATAAACCTTTATAGATTTTCCTTGTTGTTATATGATTGTATTTTTTTTTTTTGCAATAAATACATTTTTTAAATATCAATTGTTTCCCTCTTCTTCAGACTTGCAGATAATGTCACTTCATCATCTGTGCTTCAGGAAAACAAATGAAGCAGAAGCTGGGAATAATTGCAGGGATTAGGTGACTCCACATGGCATTCATATGAACGCTGTCTGAAGTACTTGCTTACATTTAAACTGCCTCACCCTCACTCAGCAGCTCTCTCCCCTCTCCTCTTGTCCAACATCCCAACCGTCACTCTCCGCCATCCCCCCATCAAACCCAACTGCTGCCCGCTGCACCAGTTGGCTGAGTTTCCAGTCACCTTGGCAACGAGACCAGGAAGTTGCCCGGCTCCTCTGGCACCTCTGAAAGACTGCCACTTCCTGATTGATTCTGGTCTTTCTTTCTGCCTGTGTAGTCGTTTTCCCATTTGGCAGTGGTCTCCGCTATTCAGCGCCAAAGCGTCTGAAAGGAGAAAAAGGGTGAACACGCTCTCCTTCGCGTTAAGGGAAACCTCAGGTTCAAATGGGTAAAACAAAAGCTTTATTTATCCACAATGGTGGCCCTTTGTTTGGTGGGTTTGCTCATTTTGAGAAGGGGAAAGGCTCATAGACTTATTGCAGTTTGTTCAAGTGGGTCTGAATGCAACATGTACACAGAAGAAGAAGAATAGTTCCAGTGTCTTTACTGAAAGAAGATGGAAATGCAGGAAATTATTGTTTAAATTTATGTTTCAACTAATTAAACAGTGTCTAATAATGTAATGAAAGGAATGTTGCAGATGCATTGTGGTCACTGGAGAGTCATGCGTGTGCTCATTTGTCCTGATGTCGGTATAGAGCATTTCTATCAAAGTCCATTAGGAAAAACATATTCCATAATGACTAAGTGGGCCTTCTGCGCGCTTAACACAAATTACAGATTGAAGGTTCGATCCAACTGTTCAGCAGAGTTGTTCTTTCTGGTATTTTTTCTTTAGTCCGTTGGTTTTTATTTTTCATTTATAGCGATCAACTGACTGTGTAAATGAGCCTTTATATGTGCATGCCTTAGCTCTGAACCACTGGTTACTTAAGTTGACTCCTCAGATTAAGAGTTAAACGTGGGATGTCTGGATGCAAACCTAAAGACAAGTAAGAGAAAGGCCGGAGATACCAAAGGGTCAAAGCCCATCCACACACCACCGCAGCTCTGATTAAGGTTCCTGACAAAGGGATGAAGGGGGTGAATGACTCATTGTAGCTCCTTTAGCATAGATTAAACTTCTCTATTCAGAGGCTGCACACACAAACAGGGAGCCAACTAAATGTGGATCGTTAATGAGAGCTGAATCTCTGGTGATCACATTTTAGCAAACTAACTTGCACATGTGAGTAAGATTTTTCTTTTTCTCAGACTGGATGATGTTCAGCTTTCCTCTCAGCATCTGCTGGTTTGAGACCAAAAAAACAAAAACAGCTTAAGTAAACTGAAATCAAAGAGTTTGTTTTTAAAACCTGCAGTGTTAGTCCAAAAATCTTTTACACCCTGGGGGGTTAAGAGCACACTGAGTGAGACACCCCCACTTCCCAAAAGACACGATGGATTGACGGCTGGGGGTGGAGGCGGCTGCTGCGTGGCTCGTAGCAGTGGCGGGGGAGAAGTTTTACAAAAGATTTTTTGGAGGGAAATCAAAACTCTTGTGGCTGAGCAATTCAGGGATGCGGAGGGAAAATCATTCTTCCCTCCTCCACCCCTGCATTTATATAAAATAAAGTTAACCATTGACTAACAACTAACAACTACCTCCAGATGGAAACAATATTTGTTTGCTGATTGTTATTAATTACAGACTGCAATAGACAAGATTGAGGGGTTTTTAAATTATAATGAGCTTTGTTGTAGTTTTATCTCATCACATTATCAACTGAAAAGCAACGGTTGTGGTGAAGCTCCTGCAGTGTACTATTGATGACTAATCAGTGTGTTTTCTTGCTAAGAAAATCAATGGGTATCTTCACAGGAGTGAGCATAACCAGCAGGGGCACCAAGAAGTTACTTTCCCTCCCTGAGTGTCGGTGTCCCATCCCCCTGTCTTCACTGTGACTCCCCCCATGGCTCTCCCAATGTCCCCTCAGGTCATGCTCTCCGGGGTCACCAAACCACACCCTCCCCCAACCCCCAACCCCCTGAACAATCCAGAGGAGCTAAGACAGACATAATGAGCTATAGGCTAATTGTGTGTGGGTGAATGTGTGTGTGTTAGCCAGACAGAGGTTTGTTTTGGGGGGGGGGGGGTGGTGTGTGTGTGTGTGTGTGTGTGTGATCATGCACAGTCCCTCAGGGCGGATCAGGAAAAGGGTGTGTGTTATATCTGACTGACAGTTCTTTGCAGGAGACTTTCAGAGCAGTCAGGCATGTGGGGACATGAATAGTGACATAGAAAACACATTTTTCAGTGATATTTATCTACATATTTCATCCTTAAATACAAGATC
>JBAJHX010000024.1:18764239-18785868 GCA_037176925.1 Amniataba percoides | reverse complement strand
CTCGCTTGGAACCCCGGCCGAGCAGGTACTACGATAGTACCTGGTACCAGGTACTAAAGCGTAGTGGAAACACGCGCTAACCGTGCCGAGTCGAGTCGAGTCGAGCCGAGTAGGTACTAGTGGAAAAGGGGCAATACAGTCTTCATTTAGTTTTTTTGTCAAAACATTTTATGAAAACCTTTGTTTAAATAAAGGTTGGTTTAGTCACTATCATCAAATGAGGTAACACAATGGTGTTTGAGTCTATGAATGAAAGGCCTTGAATTTTCAGTATTATGACCCGACCATTTTCCCAGAAAAAAGCTTTTTATGCAACAGACAGTTACAGTTACCATGGCTGAACAAACAAAAAAAAAGATTGATGGCTACAGAAGATGAAACTAGAGACTGAAGTGTGATCCAAAGACACACCTGCAATTACAGATTATTGTCAACGATGCTATGATAGATAACAAAATGAAAAAATCTCACATTATAACTTTAGATCAATTCAATTGATTGTTTGCCTTATACAAACACTGAAGTGAGTGTGTATTGGAATACAATGCTTGGATTCTAAGCAAATAAGCTAAACTATGCAAATTAAATTCAAATAAATAAATTAAGGATGCTGCAACAAGTGTCTTAGCAGAGGAAATGCACTTAATCAAAAGATCAACATCTTCAGAATTGAGTTGAGGGTCACAAATCATAAGACCACATGATTTATCACCATTTGAGCCATCTGCCGTGTTGTTTAAGTTTGATTCATACATCAGAAGCAAAACGTTGCTTGATCAACTTTTTAACATAAAGTAGTCTATGTGGAAATTTTTTATTACACTAAAATTCTCACACTCAAACATACTGTGTCTCAACATTGTGCTTTTGAAAACAGTGTCAGCAACTGTGCTATTTTGCATTAACACAGATACTTGCATACTTTGATGATTGACCGTGTCTGGGTGCTGCTAATCGTTAGACTTTGATACACGAGACATGTCTAATTGGTAGTCATTTAACGATTCATTGGGTTTTTCTCCACCTCTGCTTTACATCATTTTCTATGTTATGATTCAGTTACAGAGCAATAAAGATATTACTGTATTGTGTATTACATGAAGACTGTAAATCCATGACTAGATGCCACAGTTGGTGTCTTTTTTTAAACCTTTGTCCATCTCTCCTGCCTGAATGGAACAAATACTCGTCCCTTTACTCTTCCCGCGACAGTATCCGGCTATTTGTTGCCATGTAAAGTTGCTGAAAGCAGCTTGTCTTGATCCCAGAAGTGTGTAGTCGGCAGATCCCAAATTGGACGGTAATCAGATCAGTGTGAGGAGTTTGACAAATGACCAATGACAAGCACGGGACCCTGGAGGATGGGTGGGGTTAGCAGGGGTCAAGGCTGGGGGTCAGAGGTGGGCTTTTCAGAACCGCTCAATCGAAGGGCCATTAAACCCCATCTTTGTGTGATTTCTCAGTGAGGCGCGGTGGTTCCATTGGATGCCCTCGCTCTCTTTGCCCAGTAAAAGGTACAGGTCCTGGGCTGTGGTGAAGGTGTAACATCAGTCTGGCCATCCCTTCACCGGAGCCCCGCACCTGTGGCAATCATGTGCAAATCAGTGGAACATTTAGCCCATCCTTGGTGTATACAGAGCAGGAAAATAGCTGAAAATAGAGTAGAATTTATTGTTTGAGTCAACTTAAAGTGAAAGGAAACATCCTGTTTTAGAAAAATAAAATCACTTTGCAAGTTGTACATTCTGTTGTGCAATCCGTGTAAAAAATTAGGTTTAGTCCTCAACTTTGTATATTTTCCTGTGTGGATCCCTCTTGAAGGTATATCTAATATCCAGACTTGATAAGATGCTCTTCTTCCTCAGCTCCCAAAATTAAATCTACAGACAAAATCTTTCCTAAATCCGACTATTCTCTTATAATTTCGTGAAAGTGGCCGCGGAAAAGCTCTTTATCAGTAACATGAATGAGAAAGGCTTTGTGATCCTATTTTAAGGATTTTTTTTTTTTGCAACTCCTCAATGTGTGTTATCTCATGTGTAAAGTATGTCGTCTCTGGGGCGTCCTGTCTCTAGCTTTGTTTTCCTACGCCTGCCGTCCAAATTTCCATCACAAACATCTCACCCTGAGTGACCCTTTGCTTTCTGTCTGTGGAGAGGCCCTGATTAGCCTGCATACATGTGCAGATAGGCCCAAAATCCTTAAGTCGGGTCGCTGTATGACTGCGTGTTTTCATGCGCTTGTGTGTGCGTGCACGTATATAAAAGGGGAAAGTATGAGTGACTGCATGAGCTCATGCATATGTGTGCATGCATGAATGTGTCGAGCGATTCAGGACTATCCTCCATGCTCTAATTATTCCCCTTTTCTCTCTTTCTCGGTCTCTCCTTTGCCTCCTCGCTCGTCTGCACTTCTCTGCAGGACGACACAGTTCACTGCAGAAAGAAACCACCTCTATTGAAGAGTCACTCAGTCAGAGGACAGACTCTGTTTTGTCTCTCCTCTTTTTTTCCGCCTTCTCTATCAGCTTCCTCTTTTCAGTAGTTGAAGAAAATAAAGCCAAATAACCAAGCGGAGCTGTGAGATAAATATTTATTGCCTGTGGTATGCTTTGCAGAATTCCCAATATCCTTTGAACAGAAAAACAGGAACTAAACACCAGCCAAGTCTTGTTTAAAATGAAAAGTATTAAAACATAAGCACTGTTAGATGTTAATTAATTCCAGTGTGAGAGAAAACAAAACAGATAGAAAACAATGTGCAAGCCAAGAAAACTGCCACAGACTTCCAGCATTCATCCCACCTGTTGTATACATTCAAATACACCTGTTATCATGAGAACATCCAGACTTGCACACCAGCATACCCCAAGGGAGAGGTGATATGATATGCCTGAAGTAAGAGGTGTGTGTGTGTTTCAGAGAAGCTGGGGGGTTGGGGTTTAGTCAGTGATGGAGCTGGGGAGACACCAAATTTTGGCGGTCCCCTCAAGGGTTTCCCCCTTGCCTCCAAACAATGGCTTCCTCATTTGCAACAGATGTATACATTTTTAAAAGGCAGGTCCCATTGATGAGCTGGAGGACACTGAAGTGCAGGTGCTGAGAGAGCAAAGGGGAGGGCACCCCGTGTGTGAGGGCATGTAAAAAAAAAATTAGATCAAAAGGGGGCTCAGGGACGAGCTGCAGGTCACCAAGGAGTCTGAATGGAGTTAATGAAAGATGGTGGGAGATAAAAGACGATCCAGATTCAGATTTAGTGCGCAATTATGGCCCCTATTCAGAGATTTTAATTGTCATCTGGAGACTGAAATGTGAAGCCTTTTGGATTACTGCCGAAGCTGGAAGAGTAATCATTTTTATCCAAGTTAATTTACGGGCATTTAAAGCATTAATCCTGTTATTTTTGCTCTCACATTATTTCCACCTTACTTTTTATTCTTTGGTGTTTGTGTTTCATATTGGCTAACTAGCTATATTGTAAGTAATAGTTAATGCAGCAGTACATGGAAAAGTAAAATTAGATTTTCAGCGGTTTATGAAGGTAAAGCTCAGCTCCAGCTTTTGTTACACACTGCACAGCATCCGGCGTTGAAACACATGATTAACTTTATCTCTTGAAAGTTAATACTCTGACGCGATGTCGAGTGTAATTCTGACCACCAGCCAGATTTCAGATCGCCACGGGAACAGCTGAGATTCAGCACCTGTTAAGCTCATTATTATTTCTCTGATATGATGTGAAATGTGAGATGGAAAAGTGTAATCTTATCAGTCTCAGTATTCTGCTGAGCGAGCAGGAGGGCGGAGGGTTTGAGGATGAACAGGGAGTTTTCTGTGCTTGGGGAGGCAGCCAGGGGGTCATAGTACTGGCATGTGTCTATTGTATGAGCAGGCCATTGTGTAGAGGGGGGGGGGGGGTTTAAAGTTTAAAGTTTGTATGTGTGTCTATGTGTTGCCAGGCTAATTATATTCTGCACAGCCAAGGATGACCTGGCTTGACCAAACTCAATTCACAGAGCAGGATGCAGTGCAGAGGAGGAGGAGGAGGAGGAGGAGGAGGAGGAGGAGGAGGCGATCGAGTGCAGCCAGTCGAGAAAAAAAAAAGGCCAATGATCCATTCCTTTAGTCTTTTAGTCTGTAGTGTTTTACAAGCCTGTTTCAGGTATAAATATGACAGATTTGTTGCCATAGAAATGTGATGATTTAACTAATTCAGTCTGTTCTGTAAAACAGAACAGACTGTGAAGAGAGAGAGCGGCATAGGTCATCTCATTTAACTCTGTGTAAAAAAGCAAATATTCATATTTCGAATTGTGTTTACCAAAATGGCTTGTCTTGATATGTTTCTGTTTCATAAAAAAGTTCCATATCTCAGAATACACACACACACATACATATATACTGCTATAACATAGTAGGGTTGTCTAAGGCATATTTGCGTAACCCATTTTCATGATCAGGATGACCTTCAGTTAACATGTCTGACAGAAAACCATCCTGTTTTCCGTGTTGACAACTGGCACAGATGTGGACAAGACACGACAGGAATCCACAGATGCATTTAATATAATTCAAACATTTAATGGTTATTTGAATTAAAAGCCACACACATCAAAAGTCTGAAAAGTCGACTTGTCTTGACCGCCAAAATTATGCATCCGTCTTGACTGCCAAAATATAAACCCCTTTGTGTTCTCCCTCATTGTATCCAAATAAGGGTATTCAAATGTGGATGTGGTCGAGAGGGACAACATCTGTCTTTCCTGTGGACATATGTAAAACACTATACCTATTGTCAATTTTGGAGGGATCCTGCTTCTTGTTAAGTTTCCCTCCAAATTGATTCAGCCAATTAGAAGTAGTGTGGGGGGTGGGAGAGCAACAAACAAGACAGACAGCGGAGAACCTCTGTCTGACCCCCAGCTGGGCTCCAACAACGCTGCCTATCAAACCCACCAGGTCTGAGGCATTGCAATAAAACCACTGAGCTGCTGATAACAATGCTCTCATCTGGATTTCAGATAGCAGGATTGGGAGTTGGTCAGTTAATTGCAGCTAATGAGAGTCATAAAAGTGAAGTGAAAGGAGCTCAGGATGCCGCCTTCCAAAGGGGAACGACTATAGGGGGTTTCCCTCCAAAAACAAGTCCGACCAAGCCATTCACAGGCCTGATTTTGCAAATAAATGTCAGGCAATCATGACGAGCTCACCCACACTCTACGATGCCCTAATGAGGGAATTCTGCATCTCCAAAGGAGCACGACACAGGCTTGTTTCAGTCTGGCTACAATCAAAAGCTGCAGTGAGGACAGCAGACGCTTTGTAGTCTAAATTTACCGTCAAACCTCACGTACCGCAGGAAACTTCCTGTGCATTCTGCGGTGACTGCCATGTTTTGCTGTTTTTCATCCCCGCCTGCTGCTCGCAATAAAGTGCTGACTGACAAAAGTAAAAATCCCAGAGTGGAAACAGTGTGTGTTGAGGCCTGTTTACCCTCCAGCTAAACTATTCCCTTGTGTGCTTTTGAACACTGAGGAATGTGAGAATCAACGCCAATGACATCAAGGTTGGCCGCAGTATTGACGCTGTCTCTGTTTAAAGTCAGTCTCAGTTCAATGACACTATCATTATCTGCTTACACTGAGATAAGGGACTGGGGTCCAACCTCTTTGTCAAGATGGGGATACAGCAATTAAGCATCAGGGAAAAACATCGCTAAAACACCAGACTTTTCTGAATAATACAGCCTTCGCTCTGATAAACCACGTGACATGTCAATGTTGTGTTCTCTCCCTTTTATAACCAAAGAGCAATGCCACACGAGGCTTTGAACTTTCTACAGGATTACGTTTCAAGATGTGAACCATGTTGAACCTCTGTGGTATTACAGACACAAAAGTGTGAAATTTGAATGAATTTTCAGCTGGTGACTTTCAGAGTGGCCTTACAAGCTGAAATTCAAAGAAGAGTTTCTTTTTCAGAATTCTAGTTACTGAAAATCACAATCCATTCCTACTAATAAAGTTTTGTAGCAGGTTTAAAAGCCCTAAAATATGAAAAAAATCCAAGTTTATGGCATTGCATGATCATCTAAATGCTTTTGTAAAAAAATTGATATTCAGCATAAAGGGTCTGTCTACCCCTTGGTTTGACTTCTTTGTCAAGGTCTTTTTTGTCAATTATTACGCATCAGTAGTAACAATTGGAAGTAGTAGTCTGAAAGGAAGTTCAGAAAAGCTGTAAGCTTCATTTTAACTGTTGGAAGAAATAAATGATGAGCTGGAAGTTTGACACAAATTAAACAAAAGAGAACAACAGCATTCAAAGGGAACCTGAATGCCTGCAGATGAATGAAGAAGTAAACTGGCAGAGATCCTGCAGTGGAGGGTTTCTGACATCTCTGGCTCTCTGCTGTCTTTATCAGTATCTCAGCCTGCTACTACTAAACAATGTCAGGGTTCAATCAGACACACAAACCGTGATGGAAAAAGTAAAAAACTGCTCATCATTTTAAATTCTTAAGGAAAGTTACGTGTATAAACAGCTAAATGTACTTGAAATATCAAAGTATCATATAAAAGTTCTCACTATATAGAACTTCAAATTCTGATGCATTGCTGTGTAATTTTTATTGAGCTGTTGTAACTTTCATGTCTTGTTGATACTTTCATGTCTTGTTGGATAGATTGATTTGTAGCGATGCGGGTCCATACATAAGATGATCAGATGTTTAGTGAAGATTTCTTATCTTCAAAGTGACTAATAGCTGTCAGATAAAGATGTTTGCCTAGTTGAGGACAATAGCTATAAAGTAGCCTAAATTGATTATAGTAAATTAACACAATTAACACAATGAATAATGTGCAAGACCAAAACAGCCACAAAAGTTTGAATTCATTGATGGAGATCTTCTATTCCCTCCAAAGTGAGGTCCATTTTAGACACCTGCAGCCTTTTCCCTCCATTTTACTAATGAAAAGTCCCCAGGGAACCCAGCTGTGACCTCTGACCCCAGACACTATAATTAGGTTATATTTGGAGCTGCTGAATGCTTGGCTGTGTGTGGAGCTATAAGAAAGAAGAACATCTTCTTCAAACATCTTCAAACAACTTCTTAAAAAAATGAATTTGTCACTGAGGGACACAAACACAGATAACAATGATGAAGCGCAATCGGTTACGACAGACTGTGAGTTGTAAGAGCTGCTGCGAATGTGCAAGAGATTACTGCAGAAGATATGTAAACTGAGACTTGATCCCAGCTGCCACAAACAAATCTCTCGTGATTTGTGTCGTTCTGACTAAATCTTGAGATAATTCTTCCGAACACAACGACACATGGGCCTGAATCTTCATGCAAAAGTTATGCGAGATCCCGACGGAGAAGATTAAAGCTCACAAGGGCCGTATGAGAGTATTGTGACAGTGCAGCTAAGTGATCTATTACATGTTTGGAAAAGCATTAGGGAGCATTCTCAGGGTGTCTCTGCACGTTTCCAGCTGCGTTTGCTATCAACCCTCTCTGACACTGTTTATCTGGTATAGGGCCCTCTTGTATTCGGTTTCCCACTGGGCTTTACACTAACACACACACACACACAAACTACACAGACCGAGATGAGAGGCACAAAGAGAAAATTTACTGTCATACAAACAAACACACACACAATCGGGATCCTGAGAAAGTGCAATGAGAGAGCAGGTGTCAGTTTTCACATGCGGCTCTCATGGGGGCCCGGAGGGTAAATATCAGCGCAAGTTTTTCCGGCCTCCTAGCATCAGCTCTTCTCACAGCCTCTGGCCGCCATTCGACTCCGACCGTGGGCCGGGAGCCCCTCACCTGCATGGAGAGGTGGGAAAATGCCACCTTCAGGGCTCTCACTGACTCATCACAACACAGAGATTCAGTGGTGTATGGGCATCGTTTAAACAGCCTCTTTCCCATAACTACACATAAAATGTCACAGTTTTCCTCACTTACAGTTAATGCATATAAAACTTCTGAAGTATAAGAGTCTAAAATAAAAAGAACTAATAGTCATCATGGACCTCGTTTCAACTTGAGAACTAAATGTATTGTAGGTTTTTATGTTCATGCAAAAAGTGTATTTCTTTTCAGCGTACATATTCTGGCGTTCAGGTTAAGTTTTTTTCTCATTTGACCCTTAAATTACATGCCATGATTGCATGGCTATTTAAACATTATTTCCCATGACATACCTCAAACTAACAGAATGTGAGACACAGCACAATCCCGTGGTGGGAAGGGCACATTTTCTGCCACCCTGAACACAGGCTGGTTATCAGGCTATCCCGACAAGGTCTTAGATCTCATTACCAGCAGATAGATGACTCTGTGCAGGAAAACAAACAGCAGCAATGTCAGATCAACCAGATTAGCGCTGAGGTGCCATGGGAAGCTGCTGAAAAGTCTGGGAACGGCAACATCTCAGCTTCTCAACTCAGACAGGGTCGTCCTCCGGTGCTGCTGCTAAAACACCAGACGTTTCTGAATAATAAAACTACCGGCCTTCGCTCTGTTAAACCACATGGCACGTAAAGGTTATGTTCGCTCCCTTTTACAACCAAAGAGCAATGCCACATGAGGCTTTGAACTTGCTACAGGATTAGATTTCAAGATGTGAACTATGTTGGACCTCTGTCGTGTTGCAGGCACAAAAGTATTAAATTTGAATGAATTTTCAGCTGGTGAGTTTCAGAGTGGCCTTACAAACTGAAATTCAAAGCAATTTCTACCAATAAAGTTTTAGACATTGTGTGATCATATATACACTTTTGTAATGTATTTAATCTTCAGCATAAAAGTGTCTGTCTACTCCTTGATTCTGTAGCACATTGAATATTTCTCATTCCTCACACATTACCCTGCTGATAGTACATATCAAATGCTTGAAAAGAGTCTCTTTTCTGTCAACGGGAACAGATAACAAGAGGAAAGTTACACACAATGTCAAGGTCCCATAAATGCCAGTAACACCACACTGTCACTACATCCTCCTTGTGTTTGAGGGCTCGCATGCAAAGAGGAATACAGTATACCCAGCAAACAGACACAGCAATAACACATGCATGCAAACTCTTGTACGCATACAGCGGCACTGTTTGAAGACGCTCCCATTGGCGGGCGGATGAGAATACAGCAGAGCTACGGGAATCTGGCTCAGTGAGTTAAAAGTACGAGGACAACCAGACAGTGTTTCGTTAGAGTCAAAGATGGCTTTGTTCTGGATGCAGAGCGGAAACAACCAGGTCTGATGGTTCACACACTCAGACCGACCTTTAATAGTGGCTCAGACACTGTTTGATTGCAGCTCTGCACAGACGTATAATTTGGGATTCACTCGTATGTGCAGGACAAAACAAAGGTCCTGTGATGGCAACAGGTTGATACAAGGTGGATGAAGGCTCCTGGTAATGCCACATAAATGTTTATTGTTGTTTGATGAATTGAAGTATTTATATTCTAAATAAATCATGCAGAAGGGGAAAAGGAATCTCAGATGATGTAACTTAAATCTTATTTAATCTAATCTTAAACTAAAGGCACTGTCTCCCCAGGCAGGCAGATAAAACCCTTTTATGAAACTGTTTGTTTGGTTGTAGCCTCAGTGCCTCTTCACATGTTCACCCATTAATGGAGGTAATGTTATTATGTTTGTTGGGATTTACTCAAGCCTTGTATTTATATCATTGTCTACAGGGAATTTATGAAAATAATCTTAAAGGTTTGACATAAACTACAAAAATATTTTTTGTCGGAGTGCCACTTTGGTGCCCGACGCCATCCAACAGTCTCAGCTGGCAACTGGTCCCATGCAAGAAATAGTCCAACACAAAACGTTTTAGAGGTGCTGATAGGTGTACTTTGTTACTTTTGGATAGAGCCAGGGCTAGCTGCTCCCACCTGTTTCTAGTCTAGCTAACCAGCTGCACATTAAAGCTTCATATTTACCACATAGATTTAACAGTGGTATCAATCTTCTCATTCACACAGTGCATACTGACAATGCTGCATGCACCGCTTTGCTCTGTGTATGAGCTGATGCCTGTTCAAACAAAGTCAAGTCAAATGTTGTTTTACACACCAGGACCTTTTTTTTTTTTTGGTGATAAAAACTCATAACCACGAGTGGGAATTACATTTCACATTGTAATAAAATAGTCAAAGACCACATCAAATGAGTTTAATCTCCATATGTTTGAGCTGCAAGATCCTGCATACCAGTGCACTGAACGGCCACATGAAAGCACTGAATATGATCCAAGCTGAATAAGAGTGTAGCTAAGGTCATAGCAGGGTCGCAATGCGTGTGCCATTGTTTTAATAGACACACATGAATACGTGCACACTGATGTGTTTGACAAAGTGTGTAAATCTGACTGTCCCTGTCTGAATACACTGTGCACACATGGGTGCTATGACATATTAGTGAAATCCATAACTAAATTTAGGCAGTAATGTATTCATTTTTCTTTTAGTGGGTCACCCCCCCGTCACTCTGCACTTTAAACTTTGCTGCTTTGAAATGCCACGCAGAAAACAAAGCTCAGTCCTGCAGCAGACAATAAAGCAGCTGGATTTCTGCACATGTGCCTTTGTGTTGGTCTGAGGTCTTGTCATAACTCCATCGGAGGGGCCTGAACTTTCATCACACAGACACGCAAAAATACACACACACACACGCACACCGAAAGCCACTGACTCGAGGAGATGGATGGCAGTGTTAGCACAAAAGAATATTTGATTTGGTTATAAATACCGCAACATGAAAGAGAAGGGCATGACACCCAGAGGAGACATAACCTTCATCATCATCATCACCGTCATACGTGATGCGTCTGAAAATCAGGTCAGCATTACTGAAATGTGACAACTGCTTTGTGTCTTCTCTTTTGGGACTTTGATTTGATTTGATTTAACCTTTATTTGCTTCCATTTTCATGAAAATATTATCTAAGACTTTAGAGGCCTTTGAAATGGCAAACAATGTTGCAGAGTGAAGCTCATGTAAAGCAGGCTGCTGAATAAATTCATAAAACTTTTTCAGAAACAAGTTCAGTAGATTCAGGATGTTAAAGGGTGATTTTCTTTGTGTTTAAGTGTAACAACTGTGACTTAAACTAAAAATGTAAAAAGAAAAAAAAGATAGTGTTTTGAGATTTCTCAACTATGAAAACGAGTAACATAAAATGATTTTATGATGCATATAAAAGCATTTTACAAATAAGTATAATAAAATAAAGATAAAGTTAATACATACAATAAGACTGGTATTTAAATTCAAGAACTGTACATTTTTGCTGGATTGTGGAATAACATTTACCAGGATGTGTAAAAGTAGTACTTAAAAAAGTTAAAGAATCAAGAATTTAAAAAATGTTGATATTTTGATCTTCACAGGAAGAGTGTGACACTGAAAGTCTGATTTCATATATCTGCTGAAGAGGGAAAGTTTTCTAAGTTTAACACACAATCAGCCAATCACAGTCCAGCGTGCAACTTACAGAAGAGCAAACTTAAAGCCTCTATAGTGCAGATACAGTGGGAAGAAACTGAGAGACTGAGACTGAGACTGAGATATCCAAGGCTGAATAAATATCTCATTCTCATTTTGAAAGGAAAGTTATTTGTACATTTATATATCCACACACTTTGTATTTGTAAGGACAGAGAAGGAGACCCTTTTAAGACTTTTCAATTAGTTCATTAAATGCTTCTTGTTTGGAAAAACAAAATCCTGCACAAATATCAAATGCATTGTATTATTATATATGTTAAAATATACAATTAGCGGACACTTCATTTGAAAAATTAATAAAGAATAAATTAGAAAAACCTCTGGGTATAATGTTTTTTAACAGTGTCAACTGTGACTTTAGTGCTAAACAATAAAATTGAATTTATACATTGCAGACAAAATCAACAAAAACTGAGTATTTTAAGGTCTGTCATTTAAAGCAGAGCTGTATTCAGTTGCATCACATTGTGCTGGTGTAGCAGATAAAGTAGCTGCTGGGTGTATATGGGGAGGGTCTTTAAATAGTAATGATCATAATCTTTATTCATGAGGCATTTTTTAAGAGTGCTTCACACAAGGCAGCAAATTGAAAATTGAATACTACTATCTTTAACATAAAAGCTGTGAAATGCATTCAAATAATGAAGAAATAAAAAAATAAAAGTACATTTTGCATAAACTCACTCACTGCAGTGAGTTGATTAGTATTTTCTCTGCAGACATGTCAAACACAATGGTGAGCTGAAACTTCGCTCACCCCGCAGCTCAGACGTCCCTCCCCCTCCGCTGTGTGAGTGGTTTAAAGTTTCCCTTCTCGGCCTCTGATTGGCCCGTGAAGTTTTTCTGAGGGGGAATAACTTCGGCGCTCCGCAGCCTCACTGACTCACATCAGCCCGGAGAGCTGAGAGCAGAGAAAGTCTTCTCTTATCTGACGCATCAGGGAGAGAGGATAGTGTAGAAGTATGGAGGTTATCATAGACAGGATCACATTTGTTTTATAGAGGAGAAAGTTTTTTTTAGGACATCGCAGCTTTGGAATAATCCTTTCTAAAGTTTTTTTTTACTTTTTTTTTTGCATCATCCAGCGTCGAAAATGTCTGGTTTTGGGGTTTGGATTAACGCAATGTGGATTTTACTTTTTGCCATTTTTGAAGGGGCTCTTGCAAACTACTCTGAAGACCAGTGCAGCTGGAGGGGCAGGCAAGTAATCCTCATTTCATCTGCGCCGATCCTGCATGAAAAGATGATTCAAAGAGATGCTACAGGTGTCTCTCCATCTATTTTCTTTTTATCATCTAGACTCAGTGCCTGTTTGTTTGAATTCAACTTGTTGTGACTTGCCATTAGGGCGCAATTAAAATGTTTGTTGCTCTGCGCCTGCGGGGGACTTCTGCAGGAGGCATGGAGAGAGCAGACAGACAGGAGACTGCAGGATTAACTGATACTGAGGGGGGGAAACGCGCCGTGCATGTAGTTGTTGAGGGGAATTTTTTTGCAGATATATTGGTTTAAAAAAAATCCTGCAGTGGAGTTTTAATATTTTTAGGAGTTTGGACCCAAAGATGCTGTCTGATTGGCCCCTGCTTCCACAGAGCTGCCAGCAGGCGGCGCCTTCTCTGTCCTGATCTACTAAAGCCGTTAGAAGTTTTTATTTTAAGTCATCTTAGGTTTCTTATGAAGTGTTTGCTTTGAGTTTAGTCATTTTCAAAGCAGCTCAATGCATCCTGCAGTTAATCAGTGCAGTTGTTTCAGGAAACCGATGATGCTCCTGTCAGATTTCACTCCCAAACTTTTACCAGGTATAAATCCTAACTTTGTCTTCTCTCCTTGTTGCAGTGGGTTGTCGCAGCAGCAGGGCAGCGTGGAGCAGATCTCCCTGCACTGCTCCGAGGGCACTCTGGACTGGCTGTATCCCAAAGGAGCCCTGCGCCTCACCCTGTCCCCCCGCCTGCCCTCTGTGGCGGTGGGCCCCGGTGGCAGCAGCTCAGGCCTCATCACGGCCTGCGTCAAGCCCTCGGAGCAGTTCCACGGGGCCCAGCTGTACCTGGAGAGGGACGGGGTCCTGGAGCTGCTGGTAGGGGACCGGCTGGAGTCCTCCCCACCGCCGAGGGTCCGCTGCTTCAGCCGCCTGCCCGGGGAGAGGGTGGCCCTCTTCCTGCAAGCTACACCTCATCAGGACATCAGCAGGAGGATCGCCTCCTTCCGCTACGAGCTGAGAGGAGACTGGACCGCTCGCCTGTCGCTGGACAACAACCCCATCAACAGTGAAGGTGAGTCAGAATATAAGCCAGAAATACTTTCATTTACCATTTTTAGGTATTAAATGAGTGAACAGAGGAGAACTTTTGGCCTGTTTTATCTCCTTGCCACAGACACTTTATGACTACTTTAAAACAACAATATGTGTCTGTTGCTCTGCAAACACCTGAAAGGTCACAGTGTTTCTGTCTTTATTGTTTTTTATGACTTACTCCCCTTAAAAAAAATGACACAAAACTGTGGTCAAAGCTCGTTTTCTTGCACCCAAAAACAGTTTGGGAGATGCAAGGTTTTAAGCTGCCAGTGATGATATTACACACCATAAAATGACTCATAATTCAGAACAGGCCTCTGTGGGCTGGTTGGACTTTCCGCGGCTCATGCAGAGAGCAGAAGTGGCCAAACTTTCCCCAGAGGCGCGCTGGGTTGGTAGTAGGAGAAGTGGAGCGGTGGAGTGGGGAGGAGGGGGACAAAAGCACAGTATGTGGGGTTTTCTCCAGAGTCCAGGGCCCTTTGAATGGGTGCCGCATGAGTATTCTGGGATTACTGCCGTCGCCTAGGCAACGGGGAGGCCTCTGCCCAGCTGAGATGCTCTTCTCTTTTGTTGAGCTGCCTCTCTGTGGGGAGACTTGTCTGTAGGAGTATACCCACCCCCTCCTCCTACATCTCTCTCTCCCACACATACACACACACACACACAGTGATTAAGTTTGGGAGGGGGTTAGCTGTGGACTGGAGAGGAAGGAATCTCATTTATCAAGAGGTTTTCACTAAGGAGGAGAATGTGTGGGGTGGGCAAGGGGCCTCCAAAGAACCGCAAGGAGAACTTTAAAAAATGCCAGGACGTTTTTTTGTTTTGCTTTCTTTTTTCTACCCGCAGTTCAGTCAATGCAGGCAGGCAGAACCTTTTTTTTTTTTTTGCTGGCTCCCTGAAAATCTTGTTACAAATTTTAGTAAAGTGCACTGTTTTTTTTCAAAGAAAAAAATGTCAAGTCCAAGCATAAAGAAAGGGGTGTATTTTCTGGGAAGTGGGATTGTGATCCTTCAACAACAAAAAAAAATCTTTGAAGTCCCCTTCCCCCTCACCTCCACCCCACACTCCCTCTCCTTGGCCCCTGTCTAGGGGGCTTTGATGAGGTGTGACTGTAGACACCCTGAAAGGCTTTAGGGGGGGAAGTTTCATTTGGCCTTTAAATCGTCTGGGGTGGAAGAGCCTCGCACCTTAAAGCTCCCCTGGTCCTCATCCACCAACTGTAAAAGTAGCAGCTGTCTGTTAGAGCGCAGTGGTTGGTCTCGCCTTTGTTGCCCGTCTTTGCACACAGTTCTGGATTCAAGTCTTGCATTCCTGTGCACGCGATCTGGAAATGCTGCCCTTGATGTCCGGCGGCTCAGTTTAAGGATTAGCATATAGGTGTTTTCTGGCAGAGTGTTATGTAAGGTCACCAACTGACTGTCTTTTCTTTCTCCTTCCTCTCCTTGTTGTCTTTCCAGATGCCTGCAGACCCTGCAACAACACTGAGATTCTGATGGCCGTTTGCACCAGTGACTTTGGTAAGCTGCCCGATGTAACGAGCTGCCGATAAAACACTGAAAAACCCAGAAAACCAGGAATGAAATGTTAACGTCACACAGTCCCCCAGTCCGCCCAAGATTAACTAATCAAACGAGACCACCAAACGGCAAGAAATCCAAAGCCATAGAATGCAGAGATTTCACGTCAGGATCTACAAATTGTTTGTGTTTAAAGTCAGACCGCCCCGGTGCCTCCAAATCCTCTCTGCTCAAAAGTGCAAAGGTTAAAGGTCAAACAGCAGCCCCAACACACACACACACACACACACATACAGACGAACCCCTAATGGAAGCACTGCAGTGGACTAATCCTAACATCACCCCCCCCCCCCCCTTGGGTAGGAGCAGTGGACTAATCTGCAGGCCCCTGCCTGATTGAGCTGTAACGGCACCGAGGAGAAGTTCAGCTGGCAACAAAAGTTAGAAGGATTAGTGAGCAGGCTTTGGCCTTTGTATGGTTTTTTACCTTCAGTCGGTAGCCCTCTCACACCTCTCCATAAAACAGGACATGCAAGATGACAAGATTATACAACACGTTTAAAGCAGAGAATTGCAAAATAACCACATGAATTAAACTGAATGTCCTGTTTCTCCACAGTCGTGCGAGGTAACATCCGATCAGTGACGGAGGACGAGAACCTACGAGCAGCCGTGATCAAGGTCAGCGCCACCCGGGTGTTTCGTCAGAAGTACGCCCTGTTCACCGGCAACAGTCGCCTGAGCAGCCGGGGGGAAGTCAGGACTCTGCTGCAGTGCGGCGTCAAGCCGGGGCCCGGCAGCTTCCTGTTCACCGGTCGGGTCCACTTTGGAGAGGCCTGGCTGGGCTGCGCTCCACGCTACAAGGACTTCCAGCGGGCTTACATTATGGCCAAGGCGGCCCAGCAGATACCCTGCGAACTGCCAGTAGACTGAGTCCCGAACTCCGCAGCAGCTTGTCTACCGCTCAGAGCCGAGGCTGTACAGAAAGCCGGCCACAAACTCAGCCCTGTTCCCTGTTTCGGAAGAAGCCACAGTGTGCAGGCCGACTTAGCCACGGTGCCACCAACATCTTCCCAAAGGACTGAGGAGTGAAATGGACTTTTCCCCAACACCATTTCAGTGCAATATGCAGTCACCGGGTCAGAAAAGAACCAGGTGGAGTTGTGACATGAGGGACGTGGTTGAAATGAAGATTATAAGCATTTGGCATTGGACAGTTTTTACACACAGTGATGCCATTATGCAGGTTCAGAGAAAATCTATTGAAAAGCTTTCCATTCGGGATAAATTAAGTCGAGCCCTTAATTCAGGCCTATTGAGAGTCATTGCTTAGAAACTCAGGAAAATTTATTAAAAGATCTATAGAAAGCTAACTGCCTTTTAGTATCCCAATGAGGATACACTTCAGGCACCTTTTTTGTTGAGAAAATGTCTGGCCGTGGGAAAGTGATGTGTTGGTGGCTACCCCTGTACTGGGGTCATCCTCAGTGTTACTGTTTTTAAGGAGATTATTAAAATAAAGTCCTCACAAAAATGAAATGTTAAAAACATATATATTTGCACTGATAAAGGAAAGGGAATGATCTGGAAAGTGTGATGCTGCAAGCACTGAAAACCAAATAAAAAGCAACTATATGTAGCATAGTGGAGCGATTAAGAATTTAATATATGTACAGATGATGTGTAGCGACACAAAGCTAAGGCTACCCGAGCAGGTTTCACAGCTCAAACTAGTGCTGAAAGAATTTTCATACTCTAGCCAACTCTGAGATTTTGCCTCTGTAAGGAGATGCAGGCTTTTAGGGATTTTCATTTCAGTATCCATGCAATATTTCTGTAAAATGCAACTAATTGGACTGTTTTTGACGTTAAAGATGAATTATTTAAAGAAATATGTCGAAGTGTAATTGCAGCAGTGTTTCCAAAGCAGCTCTGTTAAGTCATTCACTGCTCCGCTGATGTTGTCACATATTATCACACAGAAGAAGAAACCAAGAAGCTATTTTATGATGTGAAGTAAAACATGTATATATACAGCACTGTTCATAAAAGTGATGACAACAGCCATTCTGAAGTGAAGTCCAGTGTTGTATGTATGAACGTAACAGTACAGATGAAAAAAATCAAGCTTTTGATCATACTGGACAAGGCTAGCTCAAGAGAAACACAAAATATGCATTTATTGTATTTGATTCTGTTTGGTTAAATGATTTCATATCTGATGTGCACTATATCAACAAGGGGAGAGGTTCATACCAAATTACCGTGATGTGCTAAAGCAGTATGTCTGAAATGCGTACACTGCCATTTTGCTGTTTGTTGTTTTTTATGTGAATTTATGTCAATAGCAATGTGAATGTAAATATGTCAATAAGAAATTCTAGAAAAAAAAGGAAAAAACAACATTGTGTCAGTATTGTGATTATTTTTATGTTTGTCCGCGTTATTAAAATATACTGTGAGAAAAGCACTCTTGATGTTTTTGTCCGTATTTATTTTCCTCTTAAAGCCTTTCTCATACATTGACTTTGAACTCATTCTCTGCTCATTTCATGCTCCACAGACATAATGCAGCTGGATCACTCATTTATCAGCCCTCTAACCCTCTCACCTCATGCATCAATACAGTTTAACTCGCGTTATAGTTTCTGGGTCCAAAGGTTTCTTACATGGTAAACTTTTCTCAGGCATAAGTCACTTCAAGTACCCATGAATCAGAACCCTGAAGGCTCAGAACAAATGGCATGCCTGAGAGAGCGAGAGGCCTTAAAAGCAGAGAGATTTAGGGAGTGTTTAGGACCCTGAGGGCGTTCGGACAGAGAAGGAGGTAGAAAACAGAGGTTGGAATTCTGTTGTCCTCGGCCTCCCATTTTAAGGATTCAGGAAGCAATAAATTGCCATTAAGGGAGCGGCATGGCAGACTCGGCTGAGCCGAGGTGCCACACAGTCGCTCGCTTTATCCTGACCACGTGTGCATGGGGACACAATCAACCCAAATCTCTTTTCCACTGCACTTAAGACATACGCCTTCAGCATGCAGCAAAAGTGTGTTTCCTTTAACTTGGATTTGATCCACAGTACTGCACAGCGTATCTGTTACCTGCTGCGGCCAACCACGACACGTTTTCTGCTTTTTAACAGATCCAGGGCTACACTGTAGACAATACAGAAACAGCCATAATACTGAACCTCTATGATAAATTCACCACCTGTTTCTCCTCCTTGCAAAGTTCTGCATAAACACGCACTGCATACACCTCAGTAAAATCTCAGATTTACTGCACGCAGTAAATCGGTTTGAAAAAGAGCAGCTGGGAATTAACATGGTGTTTCATGAAATGGGAAAAAAAAATCACAAAAGCTCGACATGCCTCCCATGTCTGGCAAGCTACCTCCTATAGAAACCCTGACACCGCTTTGCCACTGCATCAGTAGTTCATGCGAGTGAACCTCCAACCTCCCCAGCTATTTACTGCCTCAGTGCTCCTTTAAAACATCCCGTAGCTGGGGGGCGGCCGGGCTGCTCAGCTCTGCACGCACAAACATAGACTCCTCTGCCCCCTCCTCTCCAGTCCATCTCAGCTTACTGCTGCAGGGCTGATAAGCCAAAACAAAGAGCACTCAAATTATACTCCCTCAAATAATACATCATGTGACATTTTGACAAAGCTCGACTTCCTGCATTGTTGTCACTTCTTTGTGACCCCGGCTTGAACCCCCCAAAAACAGCAGAATTAACGTCAGTGTGGACACAATGACACAGTGGCACAGTTACCTTTTGCACTAAGTAAAAGCTGTTACTGTTGTTTAAAATAAGAGAGTGTCCAATACAAATGAAAATTATACAACATTTTTTACTTATATAAACTTGTTTTCAGTTTAAATCTAACTTTTATATTTACACTCTCCACCGCTGATGATTGCGTGCACTCTTTACATCCTGAGTTATTTTCATTTGTTTTATTGTGTGCTCCAGACACACAATAAAGCCCCCCACACCCCCTCCACCCCACTGCTCTCTTTACTCTGTCCTGTTGTGTGGCTGAGGTGAGGTATGGACACGGCAAAGCGGGAAGCTCTCAGGAAAGGAGGAATCCAAGAGGAGGGGGGGTTGGCTGCTGGGTGTGGACTTCCATCTGCCCAGGGGGAGTTTGAGGAAAGTGGCCGGAGACAAAGCTCCAGAGATGAGAGCACAGGCAGGGGCAAAGGGCTGCAGGACACTCCCTTGTTGTCCAGCATAACAATAATACCCCACCCAGCACGCAGGTCCAGCTATATAGAGGGCTGCAGATCAGACCTGCAAACTGCTGATACATTTCAATTTTCCTGATGCATTAAGGATTTTGCTGATTTTTCTCCTCAGTATTGGAAATACAATCTTGTCCTTGGAAACAGCAGTTGACACAATATCATGTTCAAGTGAGGGTGTTCAAATTTCAGAGCACTGCTGTTTCCAAGGTCAAGAAAAAAGTTGGAATGAGACTGTTGTGTCAGACAGTTTTTTTTTTCTTAGCCTACACTGGTTCATACAAATCAACTTGACTTTGACTTAGTCAAACCATAAACCAGCTTCTCTCATTTTTGGGTTGATGTGCATATGCAGGCACCTAAGTTCATTTGCTTCAGCTACCAATACCCTCTGTCACTCCATTTCATTCATTCCTGTTCCATAGACTGAACCCTTTCAGTAAATGATTCTCACACTAAGCCTTAACCTGGATCTCGCTCTACGGGGGCCTGACTTTTCATGGGTTCATCACTAAATCGTTCCCACAGCCTGGTCCACAGCTGCTGGGTGTTGTGCTGTTGTGGATCCAAAACAGTGGCAGCAATGCTCTGACGCGCACTCGATGCTATCTGCCTCCTTGTGCCAAAAGGCACTCGAGGCCTCTATATGACTGAATCTGTTGGATGACTGTTGCTTATTCTTTCCAGTGATTCCTCAATGCCAGGTGTGATAGAGAGAGACAGAGAGAAAGAGAGCAGAGGATCCATGTTTGTACATGTACACTCACTTGAGTCCGTGTTTACTTGTTAAAGTTTGTCCAAATATTCCAATTTGAGTTTTAGAGCTACACCCAAAACATTCTGACAAAAAGTGAAAGGGCCAAAGAGTGAAGACAACATGAGGGCACAACCTCTGCAACTAGATTAATAATGAACAGCTGTGGATCTTATCAGGCTTTATTTTCCACATAAACAAATTATTTTGTCGCACAGCTAATCCAACCCACTGCAACCAAACACAGATCGTCTCCGCAGCACTTCCCGTGACTCAGTGACTGTTCATCCTGCTGCCTCTCCATCAGCCCAGCACCAGCTGACAGTGAGCCGAAGTCCACGACCACACTTTGGCATCTCAGATTCCCAGCTGACAATGTCTTGTTCCCATAACACCCTCGCACAGCTGGGAGTGATGAATCCCAAATGGAAACTGTGAACGTTCCCGTCTGAGTCTCATCACCAGGGAAATGCGAGCAGAAACCAAACAGTGAGCTTGAACTTTAATGGCAGAACTCTTTCGGTAAAACGGTTGTCATGGGGAACTGACTCATATTGGTCGCTCTGCGGCGAGCGGTTTGCAAAAACTGACGAGCGGCCTCTATTCACAGAGCAGGGTGAGGTTAGGAGAGAATAACGTGGTCAGCTTTAAAGTAGAGTGGGCAGTTCGGTTGGGTTGAGAGGTCAAGGCAGAATAGAAAGCAAGTGTAGAGCGGTGCAAGAGCATGTTTATCTGGCCATGTTATCCCTCTGAAGTGCTGAAGGGAGGAGAGCGAGGAGCCCCCTTTGTTCCTCAAGAGGCTGCAGATGGCTGTAATCCCTTCCAAAATGCGCACTGAAAATCAATCAAGACAGGGTGGACATGGTGTATGAGAGCAGAGGCGGGCGACACTTTTCTCAGGGAGGGGGTCCCACAAAGAAACACAAGTTGGGTCAAACAAGCGTCTTTGGTGCTTTCCCGCCAAAAAAAAGTATTGTGAGGAAAGACACAAGGAATGAATTGCGACCCCCTCCAACGAAGGCCCCGCTCGCTACCCCTCAGTTTGAGCTGAACACAGCTGCCATCCCCTCAAAGTATCCTGGGGCTGACATCGCCTGCAGGGGGTACAACCACAAAAACCTCCAAACACTGACATCACACTCTAATGAGGCTACTTAGAGACTTAGAGACATTCACTGTGGCAAGATAAGGGGAAAAAGGCCCACAGATAGATAGATAGATAGATAGATAGATAGATAGATAGATAGATAGATAGATAGATAGATAGATAGATAGATA
>JBAJHX010000024.1:18677486-18764099 GCA_037176925.1 Amniataba percoides | reverse complement strand
ATAGATAGATAGATAGATAGATAGATAGATAGATAGATAGATAGATAGATAGATAGATAGATAGATAGATAGATTTTTAAAGCAATTTCTAAAAGTTGTAGAAACAAGTCATCAAGCTTAACCTCATGGTTGTGCGAAAGGAAAGGTCAGAGGATGATCACTCAGTAGAATCCCTCCTCAACAAATGCATAAAACAAATACATAATGTAGATGTTAATTTATTACACTGGATAAGTTTTGAAGGATCACCCAAGTCATTACGACTGTGGATCATTATCCCTATTACAGTTGTCACGGTGTTCCATTAAAAGAAAAATAGCACAAACGTCATCTGCTAGAATGGCTGAAAATTTCACTTCTGTGTCCTGCTTCTTCATGTGGCTGACGTCAGCCTTCTGGATGCTACAGCACCGACTGAGAGTCTCCCCACAAGAAGGAAACACACCTGTTTTTGGAAGGGCTCTCCAATCCTGCCAATTAACCAACGGGATTATGGTTTTCTGACAAAACCTGCCCGATTGCCTTCACAAAGGGGAGAAAGCTCCCTGGCAGATCAGTTCAGTTCTTCTCTCGCAACCTGCCACCCACTTCTGTGTTTCACCATCTAATCCTCCAATACTGCCGCACTACCCGGCCTCCCCTTTTGCACCCTTCTTTTTTCTTTCGTTATCTTTCTCCTCTGAGAAGTCGTCTCAGGTTACCCCCTCAGAGACTTATTGCACGGTGCCTATTGTTCAAATTGTTTATTAAGGAAAGAGGTAGGCAGGAACGAAACTGCCACTCACACCGGTTTTGTTATGTTACTAGTATCTCCTTCCATCCTTCTCCTGCAAAACTCTGCTTCAGGGCAGGATTTGTCAACAGATACGCCCGGTGCACAGTGCTGAGAAATATGTGAAGATGTGATGAAATTTGATACCACTCCTATTATGAAACTTGTGTAGAAAGGAGAAATACATCACTTGATACAGGAAAATAGAGATATTATTGATAGGTAACATCTATACAAGGTTGTTGTTCTGTTCTGTGTCTCTCACGCCTCTTTAACTTCTCGGTAAATTAATGAATTCTTTGAATTTTTTTGAACAATTGCAGAAAAGCTTATAGCTTGAAAATCAAGAATAGGGATACACACGAACCATGCTTTTTATCTTTGATACCTTTATAATACCCATCGTGTTGTAGCTCCGCTGCATTCTGGTCTATTGAGGCAGCCGATTGGAGGATCTTCAACATGTGACCTCAAGGAGACCTTGGTTTTTGCTTAACTCGAAACTCTTTCACATTTACTTTGAAACTGCGTAGAAGCATCTCAGTGTGACGTCATGTGTGGTGATTTGAGAATATGAAAATTGGAAACCTGTGCTATTCCACTTTGTTTCTCTTAAAGCAACAGTAGGTAAGAGCTGAACAGAATAGATTTAGCTTGAAATTTTGAACCAATCCAACTTCCAGGACCCTTCCCTTCTCTCTTCGCTGCAGCTCCCAAAGCCCCCCTTGATGATATGAACATGAAGATGCTATTTACACATCCAGCATGATATGAAGTAACATGAGCATTCATTTGTGAGTCTGCTTTTGCCTGCCTTTTAGCTCTGTTTTGGTCTCCACCAGCCCCCAAGGGAAATATTGCACTTTGGCCGCTAAATTCTTCACAGTGTTCAACACCCATAGCTGCTTATTTTGACTGCTAAAAATATTGTATTTCCATGAATAAAACTCCATTCACTTAAACTGTGTTTGATACCATCAGAAGTCTTGGCACAAAACATTATCGATATCAGCAGATGTGAGGGGAACGGACTCTTTAATGGTGTGACAGTGTTATAGAATTTTCCTTTAAACTTTAAGTTACACGTTTCCCACATGGTGCAATGCGACTGAGCAATGCTAAGTGGCCGCTAAGAGCACTTTTCATGTTGGATCGAGTGAAAAGAAAAAAGAAACAGGGAAGCTCGCGAAGCCATTTATGCCGCCGATGTGCTGACAGTCAGTCGGCATGTTTATACTCCAACAAAGTGCACTCGCACATTGTGCATCAGCCCAGCCGCTGTGGCCTGTCTGATGTGTCAGGAGCTGCCCGGCCTTCCTCTCCCTTCGCTCTACGCTCATTCCAGGGGAACATGTGCGGTGGAATTCTCCCCCAATTAAGACAGGGATTAGCCAGGTCCACTGTGGGAACCGGCCGAGTGTGGGAAAACAGAGGGTCTGTCCCTCTCTCCTTCCCTCACCGACACTCAGCCTCATTCTCACTCGCTCTTGTTCATCGAGCTGCCTCCCTCCCCTGTCTTTCTCACCCTTACTGTAACTCTTCCTCCTCCCTCATTCTCACCCTATATTTTGTCGTTCCACAACATTTTATACCTTTCAATTTCTCTTTGCAGCTCACTGTTCAAGCCTCACTTCCAAATATCCATTTTTCATTGTTTCCCCCTCTCATCTTTTAAAATTATGTACACAGACTCCCTTTATTTTTTTCTTCTTTTCATTCTTTTTTCCCATCTTTCTCTGCCACCCAGAATCCCCATAGCTTTCAGTCCCAATTCTCCAAGGTTTTCTGAAGTGCACGGTTCTTCTGTGCTCCCCTCTCCTCTCATACCCCCTCCCTCCTCCCTCTTAATGCCTCTCCAGACTTTCATACTGAAAGCTTGTCTGGAGGGAGGCTGGGGACTCTTGCATGAATAGTCTGAGACTGTCAGGCTGAAAGAGGGGGTCGAAAAGACAGCTCATCAGAAAAGAAAAGACAGGTGTCTCAGAAAATAGAAAGTTGCATAGTTTTTAGTCAGTCGCATTTTGACAATAATGAATTAATAGCTGACATAAAGAATTTAACTACTGCTGTCACTGGTAAATTACACATAAAGTGACCACCTACAAATGAACCATAATTCATGGTAGTATCATGGGAGAATTCAGGAAACAACCCATAAAATCATTAGCTAAACATCCATGGGAACATCCTGGTTGAACTTCGTGCTCACATTTCCATTGTCACTGCACTTCTTTCTCATGATCTTGCGATACTCTCGCTATCACATCGGATTCCTCTCCCACTGCCGGCACATTCCTCGTACTCATTGCCACCTTTTCTTGCTCGTTCCCACTCTCCCTCTCCTCTCCTTGCGTTCCCATAAATCCCTTCCCCGTGCACTCCTCCACACAAGGCTTGTCCGTTCCAATTACGGCGGGGCCGTCCAGCCCCCGGCTCACACACTCTGCACACACAGGCCGCTCTCATTAAGCCTGTATCAATTAGGCATTAACCTCCTAAAACAAAGGGCCTCTTGACGAGCGGCCCATCGCCGGCCATGTGAGGTACTTCCTCTGCATCGCTCCACCCTGCTTCCCATCCTCCGAACGACACATTCATCCAGCCTCTTTCCCACTGAGCTGGCCACAAAAAAAAAATCTGGGCCCAAAGCATCACCGACAAAACAGGAGAAGTGAAGAAAAAGTAAATAAGCATCAAATATTTACTTAGTTTACACTTGAAATGTTGTCTAGGTCAGGGTCAATATAATACTTTGACATAAACCAGACTGTTAATGTTCGAAGAAACGGAACATTAACAATCTGGTTTATGTCAAAATACTATATTGGTCAAACAATTCATGATTGTTTTTAGGAATCTGACTTAACCTTGACCTTTTTTTAAAAATATTAGTATTTCCCTTCACAGCGATCCCAGTGACAGAGAGTTTTTTTACTACATAGCGTTATCAGACAAGCATAACATTTGTTTTCACCTCCCAAATGAATAATGTGAGATATTGAGTGAATTTAAAAAGTCATAATCAGTTATTTTATTTCACATGATAAAAAGGGATCATACAGTGACAGAAAAGCAATAAAAATAGAATATAAACAATGTTTGTTGAGATGAAGGCATTAATGTGAAAATGACACAATTACAGTTTTCATTCTTATGCCAATGTAAGATATGAAACTGTTTCAGTTTGGTGCCTGAGGTAGAGGTAGCTGAAAATGAACTCTTTACTACAGAGCCAACGCCTGAAGAAATGCCATCTTTGTGAAGCTCAAAACAAATCAGAAGGGAGTTAATTTGACTGGATGGTCATTTCTGAGGCTGAAGTTTAAATTGCTGTGAACTGCATCATACTGTAGGACTGAGTGCAACTTTGCTAACCTCAAGACAATACAGAAGAAGAAAAAAAATAGTTCATGATCTCTAAATTAAAGCTTCTCACTATCATTTATAATAATGCGCTTCACACAGCATTAAGAAATTTATATAGCATTCTGAATAATTAATTATATCTTTATAAATAATGAAAAAAATGAATTACCACATTAATGTTTTATACAGATATAAGAGAATCCAGGGAAACTTCAGTAATTGTAAAATGATGACAAAGAAATTTTCATCAATATTTAGTCTTTTACCATATATTTAACACTTACTGATGTCAAACAGTGTCGGAGAGGGCAAGAGATGTGCTATAGCAGATTTTATGCCTATATGTTTTATTGCGCTGTCCTCTCAACTGTCATTTCACAAAAATGGATTTATTTTGGTTTGGGTGATAGACATCATAAGAAGTGGATATATCATTTACTTTTTTCCTTAGTTTTCTTATTTTTCATGGAGATAATCGTCTTATTGGCATTTATATTTTTACTACATAGATATAAATTAATGAAACACACAACTTCACTGTTTACTGGGGTACACTATTGGGGGTGCGAAATGCACATTTGTTTTCTCTCTCCATCACTAGCAGCCATGACTGTTTCTCATTGTTTAAGAAGACCACACAAAGCAGCCCAAGTAACATCTAGTTTCGCTGCTGTGTCTATTTGGCACGTTTTTGGCAGTTTGTCAAAAAGCTTCAAGGAGACTATGTGTTTTTATTGAGAAACAATAACTTTCCTTTTCCTGTCATGATTTCAAGTGCACACTACACCAGCCTCAGGTAGCCACCAGGACGTAGACGAGTTGCAGGCTGTGTTATGAGAGTAGAAAACAATCTAGAATTACTGTAACTATTTTTTCATATGCTTTCATGTCAAAAAAGCCCTCAAATGTATACTGTAAATGATCATTTTATTTATTTATTATTATTATTATTATTATTATTATTATTATTATTATTATTATTATTATTATTATTATTATTATTATTTATTTATTTATTTATTTATTTATTTATTATTTTTATTTTATTTTACTATAAGCTAATTATTCAAACATTTGTATAAGAATTAAAGTCTTTTGATCCTTATAACCATGATTACTGCAAGGTGTTTTCACTGCAATTAGATTTAAAACAAAATGTGTCAAATTTAAGAGTATTTTGTTTATTTCACTGACGTGTAAGCAGATGCCTCCAGCCTCTCCATTTTGTTGGACTTTTATTTTGCTTTTTAAACAATGTCTGCTAGCATTTCAGCATAGTTACAAAATCAGTATTTAGTTTTTTTTGTTGCCACATTCATTAGGCCATTTGTATCTCATCTAATCTTTATTATAAGCAGTATTTGCATCATAATAGTGACCACATATAGTGGCTAATAAAAAGAGTGAACTTTTCTGAAATGCCAATGTTGGGGGGTGGAAACTTGGCTCTTGGCCTTAGGGACCAGCTGTGGTGGACCAGACTTCAACTCCTACTGTTGAATGTTTGTAATGTTACAATTTCCACTACTTATCCAGGCTACAACTGTTTTATATACTTTGTTGTTGTTGTTGTTGTTTACTCAGGTTGCATTTCATTTGTGCAAGTTTGCAGAGGCCTCTGCAGGAACACGGTGTCTCTGTCTTTGTGGCACAACAGCAACAACCTGGTTTCGATTTTCCCACAGATCTGCCGGTGAGAGGAGTGGTCCCCAGCACCCAGCGCTTTGGCACAGTGACTATGTTGGCACAGAACCAAGCTGAACACCCCCCACCCCTTTTCCCAGGGCTCTGAGAGTGTAATACATTACTAACAAAATCCTACTTCCCATTCCTCTCAAACTTTCACACCCCTGCTCCCCTCCTCCTGCGGCTGGCATGCCCCCTAAAAAATGGGATTGGGGTGACATGCGTATGACTTTTTTCCATCTCCTCCACTTTTCCCATCATCTCCCAGAGAATTTTGGTTTAAAATCCTTTGCATTTTCAACACAAAACTTACAGGCAAATGTTTAACCAAACGTTTAAAGTGCTTTTAAAAGGACTTTCCATTTCTAATGTTATGTCAGCTAGGGCATTAATGCAATCTATGAAACCCAGCTACCACAACACACGAGAAAAAAATGCAGATCCTTTCACTGTTAAAGGGATTTAAAGGGAATAGATGCCCATTCACACCAACACTGAGGTTATAAATATGAACTCTCATTCTGGAAAAAAAAAAAGCCTGGCTTGTTTGCGCCATAGTTCTCAGCGAGGCATTGAGGGAAAGTATTCACGGGCGTGTACGTGTCTGGGTAACATGTAATGACATTATTCTCACCAGGGTGACCCCTCATTGTCACCATGCTTTCTTCTCCCGAGCTCGTGAAATTGACATAAGCTTTACAAACATTCCAGGCATTTTTTTCTCAAGGCCGGATTTCTTTGGGGGCCTTTCATAGAGAAGCCAGCAGTATGAGCAGCACCACCTAGTGATAGCGTAGATGCACACCATATATACTCAGATGTAAGCTAACACCAATGGTTTATGCATGATTAAATTACAGACTATATGTATTCATTGCATGAGGTTTAACCTTAAAAACAGTGTCATTTTAAATTGTAGTGCAATTCATTTCAGAATTTAGCAGCCGTTATTCTCAATGAGGTGATGAATTAACACTTTGGGAGCGGCCCTCCTCCTGTATCCCATGCAGTCTGCAGAGATGTGAGATCTCCTCTTTATACCTGCAGACAGTGGTAAAGCTCAGTGTGACGCTCTCCTGAAGGTGAACATAATAAGACTTAAAGTGACTTCCTGACCTGCCCAAGTGGTTGTTAATATAGTCTTGCAACTCTGACACCTGCGCCTCTGCAACTGTGGCTCTGCTGATGAGAAGGGCGCGCTCCTTCTCGAAGCCCACCTGTTCGGAGAAAGGAAATGTTGTCTACTTCTTCAAACAAAAGCTTTTAAGTGAGGTTGCGGCCGAGTTTTGTTCACCAGCGTAGAGTCCGTGATCTCCCTCAGCTGTTTCCTGATGTCCGACCAGGATTCCTCATGGATCTGCTCCAGTTCTGCTGACCTGAAAATGTAATAATTATCGTAATTTTCTTAGACACAATCCACAGCTGGTCACATTTCTCATTAATTAAAAAACAAAAATGACACTCACTCCTGATAGCTTAAATTTTGAGGTATGTGGAGGACCTGGAACAGAGACATTAGGGTGAAAGTCTTTAATCAACATCAAATGTATGTATAACATCAGTGCCAGATAAATTGCTTTAAATTTTTTTCTGTAAGGCTTATTGAGAGTCAGGAACTCCCTTTGAGTAAGAGAGACACATTTCAACCAGAAACACTTATCAGAACACTTTAAAGTAGGGGCAACTTCTGATATTACTCTCTCTGGAATAGCTTCTTGTAGAGAAACTCCAAAATGGAGGGTTGCCAGTTCAGGTTCAGCTCAGATGAATCAGTATGGAGTGTGAACTGGTAGCTGGTGAGGTGCCAGTTCACCCACTGAGCTGCACCGTATCTGCTTTCTTTCCGAGAGTTAGGATGAAGATCTGTGCCTCTTTCATGTGTATGATGAGGAATGCAGCTGGTTATTTTAGCTTTGTGCACAGACTGGAAACTCTGGGAACTTGGCTCGATAATATAATACATATAATATATAATATGTGTTCCACAGCAGTAAAAGACACATCCTTGTAAATGTTAAAGATAGCAAATGGCAAATTTGCAAATATATTATTATGGCAAATATCAAAACAGCTCATTGTATCATTTTAGATTAGAAGGTCTTGCTGTTTCTTATTTGTTTATAACAATAGTATTTTTTCAGATAGATAAATTGGGAGTAAGTGAGCTTGTTCACACGTACAGGTACAAATGAGTACCTAATGTCAAAGGTACAACACCTGTAATTTAGTGTTTAGTACTACTGTTATTACTATGTCATTGTACCCTTAAATGTACAAATGAAGCATATAATTTCTTTGGTCTGTGGAAATAAACCTCTTTATGAACATTTAAAAACTGTTATTGTCATAAAGATACAACTGAGCTGCTGGCAGAGGACAATCTATGGATTATCGGGATGCCACACACACACACACACTTTGAATATCTCATGACTGGGTGCAGTGACTTCCTGGAGTCCGACTGAATGACATCAAATCTCACTTCCATCAGTGCTGCTACATAATCCACCTGCAGAGCAACTCTTAAGTTTTCTTGTCGCCGTAGGACACAAACTTTGAAGTCATTTCTTTCCCCTCACAAAACGTTGTTTGGCTTTATAAGGGAAGTGTGGACACAAAGATGAATCCCCACAGACCAAATACAGGCATTCACCAGACAAAACAAAAGCAGATCACTCTCACTTCAAAGCAGTAAACCTTCCTTTGTGCTACCTGTTCCCGGGCCGCCTGCAGCTGATCCTCCAGCCTCGCCTTGTCCCAGCGAAGCTGCTGGAGCTCCTTCTCAGTTTCATCTTTGAGCTCGCCGGGCTCCAGGCTGAAGTGGGCTTCCGGGGGTCCGGGGTCAAGACCGCTCTCTAGTTTGGCCAAGATCTGCTCCCTCTGAACCCTTAATATCACAACGCACTCATGTGGCCTTTACAGATTAACTGGGAATGTACTCTTGAAGGCAAAGTTTTATCAACGTAGATCAGTGGAATGGCCGATAAAGATTTTGTTACTTTATGAATTTTATCTTCAAACAGTGTCCAAATCTCTGGAATCAGCATATTACACTACTGAAATCTATATACATTTGGATCACTCTGTTGTATACTTACAGGCAGTCACTGATCATTGCTAAATATGTATAGACACCCTCGCAAATGGTCTTGGGGTGAATGTAGAGGGTGCCCAGATGATCACAGATGAGTGAATAATGAAAAATTGTTCTTCTCATAGCTTGTTTTTAAAGGGAAGTGGAAATGGAAAGTAAAGCACGCAGGACGTCTCACCTGTACGCAATGAGGAGAGCATGATGGGTCTTGGTGACCTTCTGAAGTCTCTTCTTGTAGGAGCGAGCGGCAGAGGCGAGCTGCTCCTCTCTGGCCCTGTAGGACGACCGAATGTCCCGCAGCATGCTGTCCACAAACGGCCTCATCGCGGAAGCCTCTGAAGGGCTTTTACCTTCTTTGAGTCCATCAGCGTACTCCTAAATGAAAAAGGAGTGGATGCTAAGAGATTGTCCTACCGTACTTTGTGAACAAGGCTGTGTGGGCGTTGTAACTCACAGCTACGTCCTGTAAGTAGGACACCAGCCTCGCACGGTATTCCTCATTCAGCTCTTTGACTTGAAGCTGCAGCTTTGAGTTCTCTTCTTCTACTCCCTTCACTTGGCTCTGAGAGCACATCAGGGCCTTGGAGAGAGAAAACTCAAATTGAATTTAAACATAAGTATCTTTAAGAACCTGCCACAGAAATTATCTTAACATTAATTCAAAGGCTATAAAATGGTAAAAAGTGTAGAAGGTGCAATATGGGATTGTTCTTGCTCACCGCACTTTGCTCAGATAGTTTCCTCTGGCTTTTATGGATCGTTCTCTTGTTCTCCTGCTGCTCTTTACCCATTTCCACCCTGATGACCAAACACAGGCCCGACCACAAGAGAGCATTGACCAAAATCCACAGACAGCCACATCACAGGGAAGAACAAAGACACCACATCACACGCACACACACACACACACACACACACACACACACAGCAAATAGAACAAAAAAAATCAAAGAGGGGACCACAGAGCGACATTCACTCTGAGACATGTTTGGCTGTTTGATGACTGGAAATGGAAAGATAATCGAGTTTCGTCTTAATTAAGCTTGTGGAGTAAATGACAAACATCCTCCGGCCCTCACACTTTCTCCTCCAGTTTCTTCTGCTGCTCCTCATAACTGTTCCTCATTTTCTCCAGCATGTGTTTGATCTCATCCTGGTTTCCCAGCAGCTACGCGAGGCAGATGAATGAGGCAGACATTTACTTTGGCTGTACAACATGAGCTGGACACTATTCGCAACAATACTGATGTACCAAAGTACTTACAGTTTTTTCCATTGTTTTTTGCTCCTTGTCCAAAGCTTCCAGATCCTCAAGCTGTTAATACAGTGATGTTTGTAAAATTGGAATAAACATGTCAAATTATAAAATAGTGGTGCAATATTGCAAACTGAACACGTAGCGTACCAGAAAATGCAATGAGTTTCTTTTATGACCGAAGCTCCATACGTGAGTACAATATGGGAAGGTATGAGGGAACTATAAGTGTTTTCCACACAGCAGCACATCAAATCATGCTGCAGTTTTTGCATAAACTGGGGAAATGTGAGAAACATGGTCCTCACATAATTTTGTTTTATCCTTTTATACGTGGACAAGAACAACTTCTGTTTGTGTTGGAGCTGCAGTAACGTTTTTCTTTCAGATAGCTGAGATGGGACTAACGTGTTCTGTGATTTGTTATCCAACAAAAATGGCCCAGCGATTCCAAGAACTACAGAGTGACATGAAGTAAACTCGGGGATTTAACTCTCAAAGTCCTTTTATGCCCATTTGTTTCCCCTGCATCTGGTGCCGCGCTTTCTCACCTTGACTCTGTTTCGTGACATGCGGCTGATCAGGGCCCGCACCCTGTGCAGCTCACCGTGCAGGCCCTCTGTGGTCGTCTTCACACTCTGCTGCTGCTCCTCCAGCTGCCTGCGGAGGGCGTCCTGAGCCTGGGCCAGTACCAGCAGCTCAGCGCTCAGCTCTTCGTTCTGGGCCACCTCTGTGTCATGGGCCTCAAACAGAGCTCGGTAGTTCTTCTTTAGTGTGGCGCACTCCTCCGTCAGGTCTCTGCTGCTCTGCTCTCCCATTTTCAGATGAGCCTGAGCTGACTGGAGTTCCCTGAGCAAGTTGTCTCGCTCCATCTGAAGCTCTGTTACTGCACCGCTTTGGTTCAATATCTAACATGGGGGAAGAAAGTGCAGCACAGGCACCTTCAGTGATACAGGATCGCACTGAATACAGAGATTTAGCTGAGAGGTATCTTTTCAGGTATCAATTCAACCATCAGAAAACATGTTCTTCAAACTATTTTAGGCTTATTAAATTTTCTTGTCCTAAAATCCAAGTATAGCAAGGACAAAAATAACTTTACTCCACAACTTTACAAACACAGTTATACCTTAATGTGGGACTGATCAAATAAAAGTCTCCTCACCTTGTTTTTGAGCTCAAACATCTCTTCCTCAAACTGCTCTCTCATCTTGTTGGTCTGAATTTTCTCCTCCACAAGCTCCTTAGATATCTGAGAGATGAGTCAGGTAAGTCAGGTGATCACCCAGAACAACTTTGCATTGATTAGCTGTGATCCTTCCCTCTGAGGGGACAGGTTGACCTAAACCATGCCAACATTCAGGATTGTCCTTTAAGCTGTCACCCATGTGCACATTGAACATTTGAGTCATCTGCAGCTCATGAACTTTACCTTCAGTTTTTCCTCTTCACTCTGGACCAGCCTGCAGGACAGATCAGTGTTGGAGCTGGCCAGGTGGCTCAGTCTGCTCTCCAGGTAGCCCACTTTGGTGAAAAGTCGTTCATTTTTGTCGCACAGCTGCAGCTTCAGCAAAGTAAACAGAATCACAAGGAGCAGTAAAAAGGAACATTTTTTCCCATGTTGGCTGTACAGAAGCTACATGTCAGGGACAGTTTTGCAAAAAAAAACAAAAAAAACAAAATAAGGGTTCTCCAGCAGTGAAAAATGCCAATAATAACTGCACATGTGATTTACTAGTATATTTTACTTACATTTTCTTCTGTCAGAGTTTGAAGTTGCTCCTGAACGTCGTTTGAAGTTGGCTGGCGGTTGTCCGTGTCCATCTCTACTCACCACTAATGGCTGCTTACACTCACTGTATCCACCAACAGTGTGTTACCATGGCTCCACAGCACAGATTAAGCCAACTGACCCGTTTGTTGTTTGCAGAGATTATTTTGTAGGGAAGATTAATAATTATTTATTGAAAGAATAACACAACAAATACCATTACAAATGTAACTGATAATGAAGTAATTTCAACTCTCCTCTGGTGTCTTTGATTATCACCACCAACCCAGCAAAATTGAAATAGTTATTTATTTATGAATTAGATTTGGTCACTTTTTCTCCTGTAGCTGAATGTTATGGACACCAACGCCATCTTGTGACTACAGTTGGGATAACTGCTGTTTTCTACCAAAATGCTGTGAAAATGACTTTATTTCTTAAGGAAATTATCTATTCAATTTTGAGTTAATATGCCACGGTATTCTCATATATTACATATATTGGTAATAATATCCTGATATTCTAAATAATTGAGATTTTCTGATCTGAGCTAACCAGCAACATGAATACAACTGATAGAAAAATGTTTAGAGTGAGATTCATTTTTAAAAAATGTTTTTATTATAAGAACTTTACAATGTATAGTACCTATGCATTGTTAAACCCTATTAATTCACAATACAGTGTGCTAAATAGAAATCAACTCACAAGTTATCAAAAATATCTGAAAAAATGCTTTTCTGAAATACGACTTCTGACAGTGAGAGGATACTTATAATACACAAATTGGATAAAAAAAAACCCATCATACCAGATGCATGTAAACCACATTATCAGATCTAAGGATAAATCTATGACAAATACCACATTCAAACTTAGATACAAAAGTCAGCTCAAAGGCAAAAATCTGTATATGCCAATCTGTGTTAAAAACAGAAAAGCAGCTGTAAAATGAATCATGACTGAAGATAAAATAAAAGAGTTGCATCAAATCAAATCATTTGTTATCCTTTTTTGCAGATCATACAGATTTGGGGTTACTTGTGTTCAAAAATGTGGTGTAGATTCAGTGGAATATATGTAGCTCTGGTCTCTAAGATATCTGAAGATTGCTCCTTAACTGGCTCCTCCATCACATTGTAAATTTGCACTTTAATGTTGTGCTGGTAATTTTTTTTTTTTTTTTGAGATAGGAGACATCCTCTCAGGTCAAGTGTTTTAATGAGTGTGGAAGATTTTAAATAAGCTCATGTTATGTTGTTTCCTCTCTGTCTTCAATCCACAGCGATCATCAAATGCATGAACATCAAGTGCTTTGTTTTACAGCCAGTGACTCTGCTCATCTTACCGATATATAACTTCTGCTGGTTACTCTGACGCATCTCATGTTGCTGTTTTATGCAACTGCACAGTCATTCCCGGTCTGAGAAAGTGCAGATTCCTGCATATTCATGCATGTGTCAATGCAGATTCTTCTTACACAAGAATCCAAACATATGAAAATATACTATATTGTTTAATAAAATATTAAAAAATCACTGAGGCCTCCTTAAGATACGTTTAAGTCCTCCTCCACTTCATCCTCATCCTTCAAACTTTGCCTGCGGTCGCCACGATCCATGGGTACACCCATCTCTTTTTGCATTACCTCTAAGCTGGACGGGCTAATGTAGTATCTGACGTTCTGTGATGGCAAGAGCTTCTGGAGCTCCTCCAGCTTACGGTAGGCCTGGAGGAAAAAGATGGAAAGAACATAAAAAGCTGAATATTTCTTCACCTGGAGACATCAACTCACAATTAAAGTTGTTTGATATTTCACACTGTGCAAATGTGTTCTTTTTAAAGTCATTTCACCTAACAAAAGAACCAAGAAAAAAATGACAATCACCATTTGGAAGTTGCCTTGCTGACAGTGGTGCTCGACCAGAAAACCATACACATCTCCAATCCTGACAGCAGGGTCCAACTCTGGCTCTACCAGCAAGGCTTCACATAACTGCACCGCCTCACCGGCATCCTCAGCATACAGCCTGCAGAGAAAGAGTGAAAAGCTCAAAAAAACAGAGGAAGATCAAAACAAGATGTTATCAGAAACAACTCAACAAACAGTTCTGAGTAATATTCTTACCTGCGTGCATGCACAAACTTCTTGATTAGGGTGATTTTATGCTGAAGGTCAGCCAGTCTCGCTTCCTGTGAAGAGTCCTTTGCTTTTGAGAGGCACTTAAAAGCCTCAGTCAAAGCATCTAAAGCCTTTTCATAGTTCTGGTAATCATCAATCTCCACCTTAATGACAGTCAAAAAAAAGAAATTTGTTTACTGAGTATATCAACATTTCTTCTTCAAAACATGTACACTCAAGTCTCTTCAAATCAACTGTTGTGAAGAACGTTGGGAGCCCTAATATACATTTTTGTCTCGGTTCAAGATCACTGCAACACACGCACACACACACACACACACACACACAAACAAAAGCAAACACAATTATTTGAAAAACGTATTCCTGTTAAAAATAACATGTCTTACAAAAAATGATTGCTGTTATTTAGGAACATTTCCCTCAATTAAAACTGAATTAACTAAAAACAATGACTTTCAAAATACTTATTGTCCGTTTGTAACCAGATAAGAACAAAAATAAACATCATGAAATGGACTGATATTCATTTTGAATACCTGAGCACAGGCTTCATAGAAGCCAGCAAGCAGGTCTGGTGCCCTGCCTTTAGTGTAGAAACCAATGATCGTCTTCAAGATCTCTGGATTTTTTCGCCAATCCAGAGACTGGAGGTAGTTGGCAGCCATGATGAAGAGCTCCTTCTGACGAGAAACATTGGCAAAGAAGACTATTTTCTCTGTGTCGCCTGACTTGAGGAGTGCCCTCATAGCCTGTTGAAAAATGACACATGGGAACATTTTTAAAGGTTTAACATTCACTCACATTAATTTGTACTTGTGTGCAAATGTATTGCATCATAAGACAGAAAAGAAGGAGCAATCGTTTGTCCTCTCATCCAGATTCATGCAAATTCTAAGCTTGCAGAGAATCTACAGTGTTTAATATACATCAAAGTATTACCTTGAGCTTGTTGCCCGCCTGTGTGTATTTCTTGGTTGCCAGGTGGTAATTGCCCTGACGCATGCAGCAATCAGCTATCCTCTCCAGCAGCTCCTTTCGTGCCTCTTCAGACAAGTCTTTTGAATCAGTTACAGTCATCCTCTCTGCCAGCTCCTCTGTGATGGTCAAGTTTTGGGTTACACACAGCTCCAGGGCTTGATGGTACTTTCACGCACACACAAATGAGAAGACACACACAGATAAATACACACATTTAAAGTGATATTTTTATTTAGGGGTGATGAGTGTCAAAAACGGGCACCTTCTTGGCTGCTACAAGTAACTCCACAGCCTTTTCATACTGGGAGTGTGTGATGAAGAAGTCGGAGCAGCGGGCCAGGATGGCTGGGTCAGAGTTCTCATTCAGATCCTCAGCGATCAGCTGAAGTGCAGAGAACTGCTGGGTGGCAAAAGACAACTCCAGAGCTTTGGAAACATAACCAGCCTAAAGGAAAGAAATAAAACCAACACTGCTGTAAGAAAAAAGAAGTCCCCAGCTGAAATATATGCTGCAATACTGCCCCCTTGTGGAATGATCTAGGACCTCTGTCATTCAGGAAAAGCAGACGTGTGTGACAGACCTTGTGGTAGAGTGCAACAGCTCGGTCCATATGGGTGCCTTTTTCTTCATAGTAACAAGCAGCCTCCATCATGTCCTCTGGGTTACTGAGCAGAGCCAGGTTCATCAGCTGGTCATCCAGACCATTCTCCTGTACATATATAAAACACACACGTCAAAAACCTACTGACAGAAAGGAAAACATTTGAAAACAAATGAAAACATTTCTGTATTAATTAATCAGTGACATATATGTTTAAGGCAAGATAACCAGCATTTCTGTCTGTACAATTGGCAGGGAATGGAGTACTTTACCTTGCAAAGTCGTATAGCATTGTTGTAGGCCTGAGCCCGTGTGTAGAAGTGGACGGCCTGTTTGATATCATCATGGCCCTCGTAATGTCTGGCCAGGTGGTATGACGCTGCCCTGTCTCCTGTGTCATTGGCTATTTCAGATGCCTGGTATCATAGAGAAATACATGATCAGATCTATGGATATGAATATAATGTCCTTATTATATTGCTTATTATGCTAATCCCACTTGGCATCCCAATACAAACTGAGTGACCTTCTGAATATTTCCCATGTAGCAGTGGACTCGGACCAGGGAGAGGTAATCCTGGGCTAATTCATAAAAACGCAGCGCTGAATCCATGTTTGACTGGCTCTCCAGATACTGGGCCCACCACTTATAGATGTTCCTAAAATAAGAATAAGATGTTTAGTGTGCGCATATAGTATCAGAAGGGTGGGATATTCTTCTCCAGATGACAACAGAGCAAAAATTCAGGTCTTACTTGTCTTTCATTTTGTTGACGTAGATCTCCAGGGACGAAGTGTCATCCTGAAGCATTCTGGGCACTTCTACCCTGTGTGTGTCTGAGTTCTCATAACTGTAACAAAAAGGTTCACAATCACACTTTGTCTCACAGAAAGTCTGAATCGCAGTTTCACTGACAGAAAGCCACAACAAACTCTGTCTTACTAAGCCAGGGCCAGAGTCTTGTCACCCGCAGACTCCAGGTATTTAGCGTAGTTGTAGTAGGTGGTGCGCAGATGGATGCGATCGTGGTTCTCTGCTGTTTCCAAAGCTTGCTGCCATTTTCCAGAGGCCTGGTAGAAACTGTTCAGCAGGTCATAGCGATGACAGGACTTGTACAACTTTTCTGCATCTTCCTATTGAAGGGCAGGAAAAGGTGACGGACAGATAAATGCCTTTGGTCCGGAAAGTCCCGTTGTCTTTGTGTGGCGCAATGCTTTGACCTAACAAGAGCATGTGTTTTTTGTAGCCAAAGGATCTGGCATGATGTCGGACTATGGTTTAAAGGTTATTCATGTTCCTGAAGTATATGTTATAAAGGATTTTGTCAGAAAAAAATATGATAGAAAGTATGGCTGAATAAAAGAAGGAATAGCACACCTCTTAATAAGGATTTTATGTATTTATGTAATGTAAAACTGAAGGTGACTTACACCAAAAACAGGATTCAGGCCACTCTATCATCCTGATTGTGGGTGAAGCGCGCTCTAACACATTCTAAAACTTATCTTAACAACAAATCTTACCAGCATGCCGAGCTGAATGGCCAACATTGCAACTCGGGCTTCTGGCTCAGGTTCAGCCTCCGCCTCCTTCAGTGCTTTTGCTGCCCTGGCATTTCCCATATTCCCAAGGCACACACGTGCCACATCCAACCGGCGGGTTTTCACACACATCCGTGCCATGTTTTCCCATACTGCTTTACTACAGAGAGAAGAGAAATGGCTTGTTTGCAAGGGTGTAGCTGACTGCATTGGTATTTTATTATTCAACAATGAAAACAGTTGTACACATGTGCGTTCAGTGTGTTTTGTTTTTCTTTGGGTTTATATGTTAGACTCAAATTCTTAGTATGCATACAAACATGGTGACAAACATAACCCACATATTGAAATACTTTTGGTTCTCACTGGCCAGACCTCTAGTACTGAAGTGTTCGTCAAACATGACAATTATAACACAAAAGACCTCCTACACATTAACACTAATATAAGCACAGCCATATAAGAATATGTACAGGGCTTCAACTCAAAGTAAGGGTGTGTTTTTCTATCTCTGGGTTTCTTTTTTTCCTTTTGTCCTGCTGACGTAAATTCCACTCCTCTACCCCCTTTTTCTTTTGCTTCACTTCCAAATTTAAGATTCCACAGCCATCTGGTCTCTATTTGCGTCTCCTCCCTCCTCCTTGCTTTAGCTGATACAGATGTGGGCTGTTTATTAAAGTTGGGCAACAGGAAATACCCCAAACCTTTAGGGGCCCTGCCATAAGAGGAGGAATAGAGGCCAAGTGAAGAAAAAGAAAGCAAATCTTTTTCTTCACTGTAGGAACTGTCAGCCAAAACCTTGCTGTATATGGTCACAGAAAATCAGCCCTGAAAAAGGGAGATTCTTCACTGTGCTGAAAAAAAAGAGCTTGCTGCAAACAGAGCGGCAAGATCTGGAGAGCCAGAAAAGGAAAGACAAGAGAAGGAACAGGTCTACATTTGGCCCCTCTTCCCATCCTCTTTTCCTCTCAGGAAACACATCCTGTTGCTGGCTGACTGTGGTGGCCAATATGTTTGTTGCACACGAGATAGAGGACTTTAGCAAACGCCCCCTGGGCTCCAGACAAAAGAATACACAACAGTGACGTCTAAGAGGGGGTCTTTTTGGACATTCTCTCACACAAACACACTGACACACACACACATTTAAAGTGATCCTGGAGGAGGGAGCTATCTGTTAAAAGCTTCCTACAGTTGCGAACTGTTGTCTCGGACTATTACGAACAGCAACCCCCACACATTTCAACTCTGACCTCAAGGATTTTCAGCGAACTAGTGAGCGAGGGAGAGAGGGAAAGACAGAGAGCTGCAGGAGGAGGTGGGTTAAAGGACTTCTTGTTTGAGGCAGTGGGGGCTCTTTTAGTTGAGAGACAATCTTGGTGAGCCTCAGTAGAGCCACTCGCGAGTCAGCTCAGAGCAACTCTATCCTGAGAATCTAAGATTATTTGCAATGTGAAGGGGCTGCAGCGAAAAGGCAAGAAAAAAAAAAATTAAGAAAAACAATCTGCTGCATACACAGAAAACCCAGCTGCATGGATAGAAGTCAGATCAGTGCAATAAGTAAAGCACTGAAAAGGGAAAAATAGAGAGAAAATCAAGGAAGGACTGTGATCCAAGAGTCAAGCTGCAGCCAGCCGGAGCCAGTGGAATGGACCTAGGTGCCAGTTGGATTAATCCCCGTGTACCCGCAGTGCTGTCTGAGGAGGAGGGCTGAGGAACAGCTGCAACGACAACCAACTCCTGAATGAGGATGAATGGAGATGTTCTTTAGCTAATCCTCAAGACAACACTCTTGTCCATTTCCACCTCTGAGTGAGCTGAGACAACAGTTGCTAACAGCTGGAGGAGGAGGAGGTGGTGGTGGTGGTGGAGGAGGTGGAGAGGAGCCAGGGGGCCCACAGCACTGTCGGTGCTACTGTCCCAGAGGAGAGGCAAGGGAACGGACAGGACAGTGAGGAGGAACAGGCGTTGGAGGAGGGACGTGAGGGAGCAGGAGAGGTGGCAGTCGCCGGGCGCCGCATGGCCGTGCAGAGGCTGGTGGCGGCGGCGGTGGCAGTAGCCCTGCTGTCCCTCGTCCTGAACAATGTCGCAGCCTTCACCCCCAGCTGGGTCCTGCAGGCCCTCGAGGACGGGCGCAAGAGGAGTGTAGGACTATGGAGGATGTGCCCCGCTGGTGGGGAGAGGGAGAAGGGGACACAGAAGCAGTGCGAAAGCCTCGGATGGGGCTCTGATTATGCAGGCTACCAAGAGTCCCGCAGCACTGTCAAATGTAAGTTTTAATGCTTGTTTTGATTTAAAGTCGCACATGTTAATATTAACCAATTTCCACGTGTCTAATCTGCAGAAAAACGTCTACAAAGAAATAATTTCAGTTTTCAGTGGTCTCTGATTGGGGGACCAAAATAATTGACTACATATCAAAACTAAAAAGCAATAATAATAATAATAATGACAACAGATCAGCTAACACCCACAAACTGAATATTAGTGGTGTATGTGAGGTCGGTGGCAGTCTGATGTATTAGCGTAAACAGTAACACATGGCTAGCAGCCAGTGATTTACAGTGTGTCATTTATTTAAAAGCCAAATACATCATTTGTTGGGCAATGATGTTATTGACGTAGTATGAGTATGGACCTCATGTGGGGGACATTTTATGTAGAGCCAGAGCTGTGATGGATTTATGTCCTTCATGAAATTAAGCTCCATTGAAAAATTTTCATTCAAGAACAAGTCAGGGAAATGCTGAGCGTCCATTGGCAACTTTACTGGGCTCAATGGGCGGCACTGCCAACTAATGCTGGACAGAGATGTTTCATTCATAATAAACCACCTTGCTACACATATTTACCGGTACTTATATTTTATAAAGACCTCTGATTTAGATTCTAATTAATTTGCCATGCATGTCCAATGAAAGCGCTTTGATAACAATGCAGGAGAAATAACACAGCTCTTCTTCTTCTGGTCCCTCAAGTGCAGTTTGACATGATGCGGGCATGTAACCTGATGGCAACAGTGGCCCTGACTGCAGGTCAGCTGATTTTCCTCCTGGGCCTGATGGAGCTGCCCTTCATCACACAGGAATCCCAGTGGTGGGAAGAGGCCATTGCTGCACTCTTTCAACTCGCCAGTGAGTACCACCGTTTCCTTCTATCCATCAAACTGTGCACATGATATAGCTCTGACACAGCAAGAAAGCAATTGTGTCATTGAAATTTTGAATTGAAGTTTGCATGCTCTCTGGTTGAACACCAAAGAGAAGAGATAAAATCACAGGAGGGGGGGTGGGCAGTGGTAGACTGGCTGACTCTCCAAGATTGAAGATCAGCCTCTCAGTGCAAATCTGACAAAAGGCAGCACACCTCCTGCTTTGAGTTTATTAAAAAAATAAATTTCTAAACAATATTTAAAAAACAAGTCCAATCCATGGTATCAATAATAACTCACTTAACTGACTGTACTACTGCCCGTCATCATTTCATCTTTTACTTTTATTTTAAGCATTTGCAGAAACCATGGTGTTTCTGAGTTTGCCCTTAGAAGTACAAAAACACTTAAGTATGAAAAGTATAAACAAACCAAATACAACAACAGATGAGCCAAACTAACAACAAAGAAGACAGAAGAAACTAAAAAAACTGAAAGAGGGTCATCCTCAAGATTAATTAGAACGGGACATAACTTAGTGCAGCCATGGTAACAACCCACCCTCCCCACAACCAGCACCAACCATCCATCCATCCCACTGTGCCACATTAAGAGTCGGCTGGTAGAGCCTGTCCCAGTGCCCCTGCTGAGGAAGTCTGTTGTGTTGCAGGGGCTGCTCAGCCCGGTTGGTATCACTGTGGCAGAGCAGCATGAAGGGGGTCTGCTCTGGGTCTAAATTTAGTCTTAGTCCACAATCCACAGGCCAGAGCTGCAGCGAGCCAGGGAGCGACTGTCGGGCGCCAGGATATCCCTGCTCAGGACGAGGAAATGTCTGTGACTACCTGTTATGCAAACCCCCGAGCTGAAGAAGGAAAAAGAGGGGAGGGGGAATGGACGGGAAAGACAGTTTTGACAGGGACTGTGTGTTTGTGTGCACACTGGCAGGAGGGATTATGTGCATGCAGGTTTGTGTATGTCAGTGCATGTGTTGTGATTGTGTATTTATCGTGTGTTTTGGTAGAGAAATGTCCTGTGGTATATTCGACAGCAACAGGGTGGGAATAGCCTCTGTCTAGATAAGCAGGCCTAGCTTTCATGTCTGTGTTTACAAAATGTCCAAGAGCAGCGGCAAATACAGAATCTCCTCTTTATCATCAGCGTCTTTGGCACGCATTGCATTGGGGATGAGGCCTTTTATCTGAAGGCCTTGGTGAGAGGATTGAGACCCACCCAACATGACAGTATTTTCCTATATTAGACCACCAGCCAATGACCAGGAACTCATCTCACCATAGTACCATTAATTAAAGACAATGGCAAAATGCATTCATGTTCCTGTAAATAGTTGTCACCAATGTGGGCGGTGGACATTTATAGTTATTTTGACAACGTTGTCGGTGATGATCTATGACTATTTTTTAGTCATAGATTTCTAATGTTAACTTCAGTAACAACTGTGACTAAGAATAAAAAGCAAATAAGAGTACAACAGCACAGTTTTTCCCTGACATTTAAAAATAGAAATGCTTTCTGGAGAAATGGTGTCTTCCAGTTTGACCGTATATGGTCAACAAAGCTGATGAGTAACAAGATGAGATGTATCCTGGAAAATGGGATGTTCCCATTCAAAACCAGAATACCAAGGACAAAAATAATCAACCAGATATCAATTAGCTTTTTAATACCAAATCAAGCCAAAATTGTTCATAATAATACCAGTTTCTAAAACTTGATGATTTGCTGTTTTCTTATCTCTTGGTCTTTCTGTGTCTTTGTTATTAATATCTGAATATTTTTGGACATTTGGACCATCATTCAAAATACAAAATGCAACATGTATTTTCAAGTTTTAGGAAATTGTTTTTTAAATATTTAAACACTTAACCAATAATTAAAGTTGATGCTATAAAATTTCATGAATAACATCTTTCCTCAGCCAAATTAAAAGGGCCTCATTTTCTGAGCACAGACTGTTGTACAGGCTTTTACCGTTCGGTAATTCATTCCTACATTAGACCTCCCCCACTGAGTCTTTCAATGGGCTTCAGCTCTGAATGAATGGAGGTATTTTTACCCATCACCCTCTTTCTCAGGAATGTTTTCATTTTCAGACGTGCCAAAATGCTCAGCTATTGCAAGCAGGCCGTGGAACAACAATATCCAGTCCCATTCTGTTATATCTCATCAGTGATGGCTGGTCCAGGCTGAAAGCACAATATTGGTCATTTCACCCCAGGAGAACTGTGGAATGTGTTTTCTGAATGGACACAGCTTTACCATGTCAAAAGTCATGACTGCGGGTCATGTCCCTCTGAGACACAATATATCTTTTCTTTTGATTTTGAGGAATTGCATCTCTTGAGCGGAATTCAAATCTGGTTCAGAGGAATAAACTTTTCCCACAAGTCCGTGGCTCAGGGGATTTCAAGTAATATGGGAGTGATAAAGGTTTGAGCAGGACATCCTCGCAGGCCAGTCACCCAAATCAATGCTGTGCCCTTTAAATATAAATCAAGACATTACTAACTGGAAAGAAAACAAACCAGCTAAATGAATTTCCAAGGCTTGACCTTAAGATAAGACTTGTTTAGATTTTCTCTGTGACAGATCATGTCAAATGTCCAGCAAATATATTAACCTCGAAGCTGAGGGTGTGGAAGGAAGGGAAGGAAGGAAGGATGGAAAGAGGAAGAAGGGGAAGGAAGTTTGAGAGATAAGTCCGTGCCAGTAAAGAGGTTCACACAGCCCACCCTGGCTGAAACCTGGACAGGAGATTATTCATGTTCTTGGATAAGGAGCCAGACAGGTTAAACATGAACAGATTGAGCAAACAGTTGTATTCTTATGCGTACACATGGTGGTAGACACGCAATGACACACAGACACAATTATCCACATCCTCACTTAAAACAATGAAAGCCATCTTAGTATAGAAGTAGAGAAAGGAATATAAATGAATTCCCCCCTCTGTGCTGCTGACTGTTTCAGGAAACTGACTGATTCATATCCTAAAGCACCAACATCCCTATTTCCAGTGATTATTTTGGGTCCCTATATTTATACCACTGTGGATAGGGCATGTTTTCAGACGTGTATCATTGTTGAACTACTGGATGGCTCCAGAATACACTTGAATGAGGTGAATGAGTGCTTGACTGGGGGATGGTTGCACAGCCCTGACTGATGTGGGCCTCCGAAACACCTCTAAAGAACGAGGAAAGGTGTGGGCTACTGAGACAGTGAATAACTTTCCACTAAAGATCATGTTGATGAAACAAAGTAAAGATCACAGAAATAGCATGGAATTGAAGGCGGTGCTTTTTACCTTCACAAGCAAACCGGAGTTCCTCATTGCGTGAGTCGAACTACTGTGAATCAAAGAAATCAGGAGATAAAACATCTCAAAGGCTTTTCCAAGCATATATCCGTGCTCTGATATTTTTAAGCTATTGAGAACTTTGATCTTAAGATCTCAGAAGTTCTTCCTTGGAGGAAACAGATTTCCAAATTCAAAGGGTTCCACACAGAGCTCCCGCTGAACTGTGAACTACAAGGCTGCAGGGATGGATGTCTAAATGCAAGCAAGTGAAAACCACGCAGACACTAAATACGCTCACCATGAATTCTGTTAAACTCTGGCATGTTTACACTGTGGCTCCCTGAACACAGTAAGATAAAATGTATCTAGGAATATCAAAATACACACAAATACATAGTTGTAGAAAAAAAACAATCTTAAGAATCTTCTCTGCCAAAGATTAAGTCTGTTGGTCCACCCCTGTAGTGCATTATTACATAACCTGCTATGAAATCAGTCCAGACATCCATGATCCCTGTAGGATGAATCCTAGTTATCTATTCACTTGTCATCTACCAGCACCACTTAGCAATTACCAGAAACTGTATCAATATCAAACATAACTATTTGCTTAAATGTGAAACATGACACTGCTTATATAATAGCTTAACATTCAATAAATATACTCAACTTCACTTTACAACGAAATGTTGCTAAATGAGAATAGTAGTGCAGTTTTGCTAATTGAAGCTTTTTCTCTGTGTGCTCCCGTACAGGTTTTGTGCTGGTGATTGGACTTGTGACCTTCTACAGGATCGGACCCTACACACACCTGTCCTACTCCTGCTACTTGGACATAGCTGCTTGCCTGCTGGCCACGATGGCTGCAGCCATGCTCATCTGGAACATTTTACATCGCCGGGATGACTGCCTTGCACCTCGAGTTATAATCATCAGTCGCTCGCTGGCATCGTCCTTCCACCCTCGTCTAGACAACGACTATGTGGACTCGCCTTGTTGAGCCACGCATCAATACGGAGCGATAAACTACACTAACGAGACTGTCCAGCTAACAGCCTCCAATGAGATTATCAAGACAGAAGGAGGGTCCTGTGGACAAATTAGTATCTGCAATAGTAAAACTCTATATTCTCTCCCAGCATAAACAAAGATTTGAGAATTGTTTTGCTTTAGTTCACAAAAGTCACAGATTTAACTATGATTTCTGTATAAAGCAGCCCTAAACTTAAAAACATTCAGTTCTATATGAGATTTATTTTATTCACGCCTGGGTGAACTAATTGGTAGTTTAATGTGGAATTTTGAATTAGGACTGTCTTACATGAAGCATCCTGCTCATGAAAAGATCAAGCTGGAACTTGACCTATTTTGTTATATGTGCACTTATTAAATGGCCTCCTTCACGATTATAAATTGGGAATGATGAAAGATGTTGAAAATGTAACACCAGAATACCTCATATTTGTTTTCATCCTTTTACATATTATTACAATTTTAACACATATTAATATCACTGATGTATGTTGCAAACAAAGGGGTAAACTAACAAGGTAACACAGGAGGACTCAGTCAAATGTTTGACTGGGCTTCCCTAAATCAGTGACATTTATTTTCAAACAGTCATTCAGAGGTGATATTTTGATCAAATAAATGCATGTCGAAAGACATGAGGAAATATTTTCACTCTGAGTCTTTACCACATGATTTTTTTTTCCTGAAAAAAAAGGAAAATAAAAGAGACAAATGATCTGTCAATTAATATATGTGAACTGATTTAGATTTTTTTCAGCAGTATTTGATCAGTTGTTAGTAACTCATGTTTTGGCAATGTACACATTTAAATAAGTTTTTCATGATGCTTTCCATATGAAACTCTGCTCGCTTGTGGTACATAATGTATACTTAAATTAATATAATATACTTGTATAAAGAATGGCACTATCATCAGTAGTAGTATTACTGTGACTATATCATACATCTGCAAAGAACTCCAGGCTATCTGTGGGTGTTCCACTTTGCCAACCATAAGGGCACATTAAAATAATAATATATCATATAAATTCAATAAATTTATTGGTAAATATTCAAACAGTGGTCGTTCTTGTTGTTGCTGTTTTGGTGTCCAGCACCACACTTTGGACAACACAGAACCTTTATTAAACATAAACACACATCTAACAACATTGGATATGATGTGTTTTATGGACAAGAAGCCAGAAGTTTAATCTTTAGCAACAGACCTTCAAGATAAAACAAGCTGTTTTATTCTAAACCCAAGATCCACTTACTAAGTCTTTCTGGGACTTTCGGCCAAATATCACTGCATCCCTCAGAAACTGGAATTTGTTCAGGTGTCATCAAATGACCTTAGTACAATAAAAGTAGATATCTCTATTGAAGAGGGCTGTAAATATGGCTGAAGGCTCAAAAATAATTTAGTAGAAAGTAGAAAGGTGAAGAAGGGGTATCAAGAACAAACCTCCATGTTTAACCTTCAAGATTAATAAAGAGTAAGTATGAACGGTGATTTGATATATTAGTTTAGCATTATAAAATACAGAGAGAGGTGAGAGTATAAGAAAAAAATACTACACACACTGTATATTGCTTCAGGTGTGCTACTGTTATTAAACCTAATGAAACTGTGTTTAATGTGATTTATGTGATACATGTACAACTCAGCAATGCAACTCTAACGCAACTATTTATCAATTAGCTAAATTCCAATAATATGAGAAACTGATCTGAACCTATCAGAAATAATACCATAACAAAAATGTATCATTCAAATTCTAATGTTTGCTTCAGGGAGTGAGGGTACTTGTTTCTTGAAGAGGAGAAGACCAACTAACAATGGAGAAGAACTGTAAAGGTTTAATTGAGGGAATTACATATTTTCCATTGACAAATGGCACAAACTGCGCGGGGCACAGCCAATTATGACGACTACAACATCCATCAGTCTCCGCTTCACCCCTGGACACTTCCTCTGGTGTTTTTTGTCCCCGATGGAAAGGGGGAGTTTTGCTATTAAAATAGGCAAAAAGACACTAAGAGACGGCATGCACTCAAAAGGGAAGATAACCCTGCAGCGTGTCACCTAAAGTCAAGGACAACATGAATGAGAGGAAGTAGCACAGTCTGGACTGAATAAAGACATTCCAACCTGTACGTGACAGGCTGTTTCAAGAGGCATGGGGACTTTCACACTGAGAATATTTATTTTGGATAAAGAGGAATATAGGTTTTACCATTTTCTCTACTTGACTCAGAACATGAAATGACCCTTTACTGTACACATGTGAAATAAGGTGTACTGCCTCTAACATCTTCAAAAGATATTTCATTATATCAATGAGCCTGACTCCTGGAGAGCCAGTGTACGACTTAAGTACAAGAACCTTGTCAATACAAAGATCTGAATCATAGAGACAAGTCTCAGTACAGGTTACTGCAGCAGGAAAGGCATTATTCCTGTGGGTGGAGATATGCGGGAATCGAACACAATACTGATCTTTTTTTGAAGAAAAGAAAAAAAGTAGCAGTAAAAATAGCCTTCAATGAGGAACTTAGTAAAGCTGTCATCATGCCGATTAAACTCTTGGAATATCCGGCCACTGGGATCCTATTTGTTTGTTTTTATTATATTTTCCCATTTGCGCAACTTTTTGTACGTGCCGAAGCAACACTACTGCAAAATTCAGGCTGAGTGTCTTGAATCACATACACGCAGGAATGGACACGCACATCCTTTTAGTGACCTGATTCAAAGTTTGCAAGAATGAAAAGGGCACTCCTTTTGGACCAGAATGGCAGGAGGATCTAATGTGTGTGTCTGTGTGTGTGTGTGTGTGTGCGCGCGTGTGTTCGTGTGTGTGTGGATGCATGTGTGTGTGCATGAGTCACAGTGTGTTTAGAAAAGTACATCCCCTCAGTATACACCCGCACACTAACAGAAACAGTCACATATATACACGTTGAAGAGTTCCTTCCCTTTGCACAGATGCAGAAAAAGCCCTTAATCATGTCCTGTGTTTAAAATGATTTTTCATGTACTTACATAAACAAATAAAAGTATGTATTGTTGAATCTGATTTTATAACAGCACCATGGTGTGATACACTTTAAGAGAAACTGCTGTATGAATGCATGTATAGCCAGTGTTTAAAATTGACTCACCTTTTCAAAAACAAACACAGAGGTGTGGTCATTTTTGCACTGATCTGTGTGACTGGTTTGCTCTTATTTCTCAGCAATGAGACAAATTTGAAATGGTAGCAGTGTTCAGTGCCTTCCTTATGTGTCAAACTTAAAGAAAGCATATCAGAGTTAAGGTTAGAAAGCCATTGTGGTGGTTTTCCTCTATGCTTATCCTCTTGAGTCAAAGGTGCTGAAAGAAATGAGATGAGAAGAGTGGCAACAACGCCCAATTCTCATTTAAAGTCAAAAGCAGTTAGTCTCAAGTAATTCTGAGAAGAGTCAAGGCTGTAGCTACAACAATGCTATCCCAGTGGCCTTTGCATTAGCCTTTGAACTAAAGCCCCTGTGGAAAAGGCTGCAGGCAGAGGTGATGACAGCGATCCAGCAGGAGGACGTGCCCACAGCGGGCATGCCATCCTGCACGTCTCCTCTCTTTGACCGCACTGACACATGAAACAAAACAAAAGCATGCACACTCTGACGCCTTACCTCTTGATGAGCTTGATAGACTTAAAGGCTTCGTCCATGTCGCCGATGGTCAGATAAAAGCTGAAGTTCAGCATGGCATCACGGGTGGCCTTCTCACAGTTCTCCAGGCCCACAAAGTCTCTGAGCGCTCGCCTGGACACCATATGGGCCAACCCCTTTGATGGCTGGATCTGGTGCGGAGGGGCTGATGTTGTAGCTGAATCCTCTGCTAACCCCAGATCTCCCTCACCAGGCTGAGGGCAGTGGGGGTAACACAGGTAGAAAAACACAGTCTTAAAATTTGTAAACATGTAATTCACAACCAGTAATGAATGGTAATTACGGTAATCATTAGTAAAACAAATGTAAAATACAAAATCTTGGGGGAATCGTCACTTTAGGACAAAACATCACAGAGCAATTCTACTCATCGTGAAAAGGTGGATGGGAAAAGGACACATAGTGAGACACTTCAGGGATGCACTTGTGCTGCTGATCTTGGAGAGCCAATAGAGACATTTTTGCTCAAATACAGCACAAGGTATACACGATCACAGCTGCTGGAAGGTGGGAACCAAGAATACTGAAGTTTTCTGAATGGACTGTAGGGGACACAGACTTACTTCTGGTCGAAAGACACCACCCCTCCGAAATAACAGCTGGGGTGTGTAAGACCAAGCACAGAGTTTCACATTAGAATAGTGAAGGGTGCAAACAAAAACACAAGGAATATGTTAAAGAAAACTCAAGAATTGAAACAGCCTGGCTTCAACTTTCGGTGAAAAAAAAACACATGCTCCATGAGCACTGCCCCAAACTGAAGAGACAACACACAGGCTGAACATAGTGTTCTCCGTCCTCACCTTGCAGCTGAAATAATAGTACGGTACATCCAGAGCGAGGAGTGCCTGTAGGCCTGAAGGTTTAGGGTAGCAGTCCTGTAGGAGGAGCCCATGCTCCTGTGTACAGAAGAGTGTCACGACCGACACGTCCATCTGCACAGAAAGAGGCAACACAAGGAAAATTCACTTTACACTTAATAAAGCAGGTAACATAAAGCAGGTAATCACATGCTGACTGTTGGTCTAAAATAAACATACCAGAAGTATTTTATTTTTTAGCACCAGCAGCTCTATAGAACTACCTCAATATAAAGGAGTAGTCTTTACCGTATCCAACAAGCTGCTTCTTGACGATTCAGAGCTGATTGGCACTGTCTCACAGACAAAAAGACGAGGTTCGCACTCATCCCAGAAGTGAGATACAGGGCAGCGACCACTGAGCTCTGTCCCCTGGAACTGCTGCCTGAAGCACAGAACAGACATGTAAAGTGTAAGACAACCCAAGGTCATACACAAACAAAAAACAGAGCCAAATTCTACATCAGGTACCTTTCACTCTCTTCTGGCTGTGAAATACCACTGGACGGTCTGCCAATGAAGAAGTCAAAGTGTGTCACAGTGTCCATCTCAATGTCATAAAAGTACACTTTGTGATCAGGTCGACCATTAACCTGAGTGAGGAAGAATCACAGTTCAGACAAGAGAAATATTCACATGAAATGGTCATATTTTAAGACACTGAAAGTAAACATCAGTGCTCGAAAACACATATTGGAGAGCTTTTTCAGAAAGGTTGTCCATTCACCTGAGAGATTAGAATGCTGACTTGGCTGCCATTGGCATTACATTTGACCGACCTCAGGGCTCCGAGATTGGCAATCTGGTCAGACAGATTCTTAGCACTGCAGTGAGCTTTGGCATCTCTATAAAGACATACAGTAAGACTGATAAGTCAAAAAATAACTGAACGTAGAAATTTACAAAACCTAGAAGTTATCAGGCATTATTTTTGCTACATCTTGAACTGAAGGAAATTATGCCAACATTCACATTAACATTATACCTTCGGGAGAGGTCAAAGACTCTTATGTGAGCTGTGTCTGTGCCTACCACCAGGTAGGACTGACACACACTGAGTAGTACAGGGTTGCCCTCTGCCTTGGAGAAGGTCAGCAGTTGCTTCACAGTTCCCTAAAGGAATAAGGAATAAGGAAAGAAATATGGTTCATGAATAAACCAAATTTATGGTGGCAAATATTACTTGCCTGCTATTTATACTCATTAAATATACTAATTCAATCCATGTGTTTAAGTCAATATTGGATAGTAGGTCCGAGGGGGGGGGGCGACAGACCTGTGGCGTGCGAATCTGGACCCTGTTTGGCTCCACAGTGTAGAGGTTCTCTCCATGTACAGCTACAACATGGGAGTCACAAGGAAATGATCCTGGGAAGACAGCAAATGGGAGGTAGAGAAAGAAAGTTGACCGAAATGGAGAGATAAAGGGAATCAGCATGGTTTATAAAATCTAACATCTATAAAACACTGTCTGGTCAGTTCCTTGTTGTACCTGTATTGCGAAGACCTGTCCTTGAAAGCTCATACACAGTCACCTGCTTGCCGCTCCACACTGTCACAGAATCCTGTTGTTATGACAACACACATCCAGACACTATAATATCAATTTCAGTTTTTACTGGTCTTCACAGGGGAAACCTTTGTTCAGGTGTTCAGTCTGTTACATGCAGAGAAATAAGAATGATACATCTATTTCTCAACCCCACACTTACATTGGTAACACGCACTCCCTTGATGTGTATGTCAGACTGCAGAGTAACGTGCACTCCTGTAGTGAACTGAGTGACGCTGAGCTGGGTTGGGGTGAGCTGCACTGCCGCCACCTGCTGGCCGAAGTGGGCTGACATCACATGCTCAGACAGGATCAGAACTGTGTTCGAATTGTTGGCCGCAAGCAGACTCAAGCTAGAGCCCCACTGAAACAGAAGGCCTGAGTGAACTTTCCTAGCATATTACTAAAGAAACTTCAACAACAACTGAACTTTCATGTTTATATTAGATAATTTTACATAATTATCATGTGCTAATGTCAGATTTTGTACCTGCAGCTGCATGACATTTCCCTCTACTTCTGTGGGAGTCTGCAGCTTCCACTGGGCCTTGGTATCACCTATGCTGCCGCCTGGCTGCACCACCATCCTCCACATTGCTATGCGTCCATGGCTGGTACCAGCTGCCAAGATTTCTGCCGAGGCCACAGCATCATACAAACATAATGAGGCTTCTTGACATTTGAAGTATGCACAACAGTAGTAACATCACGGTAATCAAGGGAACTGATTATGTGTAATACATTCACTTGAGGTTTGAGTATGTGATGAAGTCCTTTCTTTCTTTTTTTTTACAGCTACCTTTTCCTGCACAGTACGAAACACAGTTGATCATCTCTCCTCTTTCAAACCCCAGAGCCTCGTCAAGAGACAGAACATAGTTGTCATCTCGCTCCAGGTCCCATAGCCTAAAAATTTTAATGGATATTCAAGTTCAAAATAGGACAAAACATAAAGTATGTGTGTACAATCATGTATCATATATGTGTACACAGACCTGATAATCTGTTCCCCTGTCGCTGTGATGAGGAGGCCGTTGTCTGTCCAGACAATGTCAACATTCTGCCCAGTCTTGCTGCTCAACTTAACCTGTAATCCAACATTAACATGTTCACAAAGCAAATTCAGAATGTTTCCTCTCAATTGGGTCATTACAGTGATCTACCAGCACAAATTTAAAAATTAGAATAAAAAAACCCATTAAAATACCAATGTCTTCAGCAGATTAAAAAGAGATGGTATCTTTGATTACTCTGGTACCTTCATAAATTCCTGGGCTCCTCCCTCAGGTCCAAGAGTGTATTGTGACAACATCAGATTCTCTGTGATCACGCCCAGCGCCTCTCTTTTCTCAAGATAGAAGAGTTTCTTGATTGCACCCTCCAAATTAAGAAGTGTGCTTGTCTTACAGTGATCATCCACACTGTGGACCTTGCCTAAATAATAAGGGACATTTGGTTATCTATTGTTTCATAATGCAAAATGAAGATATTCTGCAGAAATCTTATAGGACTGTAGTCAAGAACAATAGTCTGATTAGTTTAACCAGAAGAAACTACTGTGTTTTCTGGAAGTGCGTTACTTAAATAACCGGTCATTGCTGAAAATCACCAGTTGCCTACAGAGATGGTAGAAGTCGTGGTACAAAAACAAGACAAACTCTTACCATCTGCCGTGCTGACATAGAATGCAAGTCCCTCCTGTGGGCCCATCTTGAGAGGTGCTCCCTTCCAGCTAAACATGTCCAGAGCATTCTCATCTCCACTCACTGATGCACGGGCAAGCATTGCCACATCGCTGTAACATAAGTGAGGTCATACTATTAGCGGACTATTTTCAGATCAATAAAGCATCTGGATATCACAATGTTTTCAAAGTAAGAATAACTAATTCAGAGCATGGCATCTTGTTTACTTACTCCCCAGGTGACGCGGATTTGAAAATGCAGCAAGTTAGAGGTTTGTTGTACTCATGCTTCATGAGATGGTTTCCTTGAAGTCTCCCTCTTGCATCTATCTTCCATACTGCTAGCACTCCAATCTGTCATTCAATAATTACATTATATTTATGTATTCAATAACAAGAAATGCTTAAAGGTTGCATCTGCACATACAATTTATCCAGTTTGTGCCTTTTTAACCCTAGATAGGGCTTGGAAATCCAGCTTTTGGACCAACTATTGCCAGAAAAAATGTTTATCATGTATGCTATGCTATGAATACAGCAGTCTGTTAACATGATATAAACATATGTACCTCAGTGCCCATAGTACACAATCACTGCAACACACTCACCTGGTCACCAGTTACCAAGCGGCTACCAGAGCTACTCCACTCCAGCAGTGCGATGCTGGCTGTGTGTGTGCTAGGAAGGACTGTTTGATCCCCAGAAGGGTGTGTCACCAGGACCACCTCTCCATTATCCCAGCCTAATGCCAATACTGGCTTTGTGGGATGCCAGCGCAGCACTGTGGGCTGGTGAGGACGGTCTAAATGGCAGCTCTCCACATATTCCCCCTGAACATGGACAGGGATGGGGTTTGGGGGAAAAGGGTTAAGTATGCTGATAATCACACACAGTGAATATTAGTGGATGTCGCATTGTGGGTGTTTACCTGCTGCAGGTAGACGTCCACATTGCCTCCAGTGGTGGGGCTGCTTGAGGCCACAGCCAGCACAGGAAGAGCCGGGTGCCAGGTCAACTGAGAGGGCACACCACTGCTGTCAGGGGCCTCAATACGGTGGTCAAAATACACCGCCATGTCCCCGGTGCTCCCCCCTGGATAAGAGAGAAGATCCAGGAGGTGGGAGATAAGTGGGACCTCCACTACCATACATTCATTTCATGTTTTTGTCCTTGTGCCGCTTAATGTCTTTTTTTGCAGCCACTTACCAGTTAGCTGTTTTGCTAATTTCTCATTTAAAAGCTCGTTTATCACATACAAATAGCATCCATGTGTGTAATTTCACTTTATTTAGGCGTTCGTTGATTTGAGCCAGCTATTTCACTCATGGACAAAGCTACATGTATATATATACTTTACCTGAGCAATAGATTCACCATAACACTTAGCACTATCAGCTACCATTAGCGTTCTGTTAGTAATAGTTAAGTTAGCTTTAGCTGCTAACATTAACCTAGCCAAAGTTAGCATTCACTGCTGGCCCTCGCTGCTGTATAATGAAGTTAGCGGTTCTGTTAAATTGTCCGAAGACAAACCTCGTTGTCGCTTGCTTCAGGTTAATGCCGTCTCTGCTGTTCAATGTCGTTACAAGTTTTAAAAACATCGACCGTAACTTCCACTGCTGTCGAGTGAGCAGAAAGCGTCTCTCCCAGTTGCCCCTGACAACCCCCGAGGATGAAGAGGAGGCGGGGTTACGGAAAATTACGTAAAAAGCCGAGTGGTGCCGAAGAGTTCAGCTGATGGTAAACATGGTGGTGGAGGAAATATATTTTACTGGATTAAAATAACTAATACTTTAATAAATACTTGATAGGTTGTATTTGTATTCTATATTAACTATAGACTGTATTTAATGATGGATTACATGACAGCTACCTGGAACTGAGGCCAAAACATCATTATATTGAACTGCAATGGCAATCAAAGACTGGGTTTATAGATTACACAGAGCTGAAAGTGACACCTTCAAATATCTTGTTTTGTCAAGCCAAAAAGTCAAAACCTTGAAAATAATCTGTTTACTGTGGTTAAAGATAAAGAAAAGCATCAAATCATCACATTTGAAAAGCTGAAACCATGAAAAAAGCCTTAAACAAGTAATCAGTTGTCAAAATAGTTTGATTGTTTGATAATTAACTATTTCACTAAGTGTCTTTCACTAAGTATCTCAAAAAAGCATTTTTAATATACTTGGTAGGTTTTTACAATGCATCATATACTATAAGTTCTTCATATGCTTTTGTAAAATAACCATAATATAAAGACACCAGGTAAATATAGTGCAACTCCTCAAAGAGACAAACACTTTTTTTCATTTCTGCTCTAGGAGGAAGTAGTAGTATTTCCATTACGTTTGAACGCATGTATGCACGTGAATATTCGCAGGACATCCTTTGCAAACAAACAAGCAGAGTACAGAGAGATGTGCCTGAACAGGAAAGAGGTTGAAAAGGATATCCTCATAACATACATTTTATTGGTGGACAAAAATGGAAACCTATTTTTCCATTCAATCAATATTTTATCTGCTTCATAAATAATACACAGTATGTTCTTCTAAACAATACAGTATACTGAAATTTGTGTACATGCACGATTCAGCAGACAGATATATACAAACGTGTGACAAGACACGTGGCCTCCTTTCCCGCTGGTTTGTTGTGTGTTCCAGGATACATTAAAAAAAAGTTCAGCTCAGTGAGGACCAGGTGGAGGACACACACAGTATTTCATTGTTCATTATTCATGCTGTGCTCAAGACTCTAGGCTCAGTGCTTGTTGGTCTTGTAGTTGTTTCTTCACGCTCTTATCAAGCAGTACAAGACTCTGTACAGCCAGACTCCTGCAGTCTGCATCAGGATCTCCTTCGGCTACATCTGTGGACATTAACAGCATAAAAAAAGACTGGTAAACTTCAGCAGTGGTGACAACATGATGAATCTCTCTGTATAATGACAGAGGCTAAATCAAAGGAAAGATGTTTCCCATGTGCAGATGTCTTTCAGCTCCATGTCACTCACTGCAATGTGGAACTACTTTTATCCTCAGAGGGGTAAAGAAACATCCAACTGTTGATGAGCCAGTCGCGTCACGGACAGTCTGTGTAGCACAGGACATCCTGGTCCCTCATCTACTTCCCAGAAAGGCTCAGTCCAGCTGTGCGTGTGTGTGCTGCACGTGTTTGTGAGTGCGTGAATGTGTGTGACAGAGGGACATCCCTGACAGAATTACTTTGTGCAGGTGCAGCCTCAGACCTTTGTGCATTTACAATAAAATTGTGCGTTGAAGGGAAAATCTATTATTAGTAACATACAAAAGTTTTTTTTGCCTTATGCATGTGAATGTTCTAAATTAAACACCAATGTATGAAACCCTTTGCTTCACTTTTACCTCAAAAAGTAACATTTTAAATCAGATTTTAAAAAAGCAGCAACATTTTTTGATTTACCTGCCAGCCAAGTTCTGGTCTCAAACAGCTGATCACTGAGATCCACCAGAAGGTTCTGACTGTTCATACTTAGAAACACAGAGCAAACAGCGAAGAGGACACCTCGTCTCACCATCCTTTAAGAAACAGATTTCTGGTTACAGCTCAGACTGAAATAAGACAAGAGAACATCCTCTGTAGATATTACAGTCTGTTCATGTTGTTTTTTGACTAAAATGAAATGTGAAAAAAGCAGAAATGTTGCTAATGAGAGGTTATAGCTATGCATAGTTATTACATAACCTAATGAATATAATAATATAATATAAAAATAAAGATGTAGTATGCCATTATAATTTTGTCAACAACCAGCTTTCTCAGACTTTCCTCAGAGATATCATCCCTTTAAAAACACTGATTTGCATCATACTTACTGGTCAGCATGGTAGCGTACCGCCCACACAAAGTCCAGCAACGCACGACCCATCTGTGCAGCAATCTGCAGAAGAAAAAGAAATGTAGGAAATATTGCTTGAATATTGTTATATAAAACTGATTCTGTGGAAATGTTTCTATATTGTGTCTTTTCCTGGTCTTAAAAAACATATATATGTAATGTGTGACTGCAAAACAAAAATGTCAGCACATTGACGAAAATTATTAAAACTACCGGTGCATTGACTGCCAGATGCATGAAGAGGCCCAAGGTGTGGATCAACCTGCCCAGTACCAGATGGTCACTGCCCAACAGGTCAAAGGTCACCTGAGGCCTGGGAGAAAAATAATCCATTTCAGTTTTAAAATGTTCTGTTGCACACATAAGCATAGAAAAACTGTAAGTGTTGAGCTTTTAGATTATCATACTTACTTGTCGTAACTCCTGAGCAGAGGAAAGAAAAAGTATCCAGCAACAGGGGCATAACGGTTCGGGGTGGCCTTAGCTGGAGGTTTTGTGACACCCTTTAACACAAGACAAATTAGAGAGGTTAAGGTTAAGTATTCATTCAAACAGCGAAAAGGCAGATGAGTATGTGGGTCTACTTCAGCTACCTTGCTGAGGCGTTTTGTCTTGCTCTGAATCCGTTTCTCGACTTCTTGTCGCCAGTGAACGGGGTTGTCACCGGGGTATGGAGTCAAATCAGCAGGTGGTGCCGTATCTGTAGATGGATTCCTCTTTTCAGTCACTGGCTTAGAGAGCTCCTGCGCTGCCAGGGCGAGGACCTGACACACCAAAATAACAAGTGTCATGACTACATTACAAATGTATTTGGTAAAGGCAAACAGTGGTAAAGCTGTTGATTTCACCTCAAGGATATCGAGCCGCTGGCGAAGGCTGTAGTTCAAGGAGTAAAACTCTGTGGTCAAATACTGAGTCACCTATCACGGAGAGCAAAGCGAAAATTTGAAGTAAAAAGTGGTGAGAACGCTGTGTGGTAATGAAATCTGATGTAAAAAAGTAACTGAGGTGAAAGATCATACAGGGATACAGTCAGTGATGGTGAGTGCCACCATGGTTGCCTGTCTGAGATGCAGGAAGTCATTTATGCTGTATTTATCCTCCAAGTGAAGAAGAACTTTGGTCATCTGGACACTGATCTAAAAAAAGGCAGAACAACAAAACATCAATTGAAAAGTGATCTATTTAAATCAATTCTATAGATGGTGACATTTCAATAAGGGACAAGACCTTTGAATGAAAAAAAAGAAAGTGCACATTTCTGTTATTGTCTCGCTGTCCTACCTCTCTGGTTGCAAAGGCGTTCTTCCTCACCAAAGTCTCAGCAATTCTCAAGCTGAGCTCCACACGCACTGGATCCTCAGAGGAAGTTAAAACTAGATGGTTTAATGCAGATAAGAAAGCATCAGAGCTGGAGTTAGTAACACAGCATTTTAAACAGGCGGGGTGGGATAAAATCATTTTAATCTGTGGAGCCATACTTTCCAAACAGTCCCGCAGGTAGCGGGGCGGGGATGCTTTACTCATTTCCTGATCAGCAGACATATCATATGGAGTGAGCTCGTCATCACTGTAACGGTGAAAAACAGCAAAGAACTTAAGTACATATAAGATACAATAATTAAATTTAGTGCAACAGCATCAGTGAGTAAAATGAAGAGATAATACTCACCTGTCCAGATCAGACTCTGCGTCAGTCTTCGATGGCTGAGGTCCTGACTGAGATGAAACAGTCTCCATCGATGGAGCAGTTTCACTGGAGTCAGCTCTGCAGATAACAGAACTTTTCTTAAATAAATTCATGGCCATAAAATATTTAGTGACTTGGGGTTTTTTGGGATTAGCCCACTTTACTTTAATAAACTTGTTAGATAGTTGCTAAGTAATTAGAATATTAGTTTATAATAAGACTATAAACACAAAATGTAGTAGTTAAAAACTACTACATTAAAAAGCCTTAAATTTTAACCATGAAATATTTGTAATATAGCATCATCCGCAACACTGTGATTTTCAGCCTAACAAAATAGGGATGGTAACAAATGGTAATAAATCCTACAACTGCAAGACTTTGTGCACATCAGATTAGATCCCCCAGAATTTAGTAATACTTTAAGTTAAGAGAATGTACTTCTTACTTCTACATGCAAAACTTTCAGAATCCTACGTGTAACCACAGGGATCTGTTTCATCTGCTAGTCAGAACCTTACGTTTTCATCACAAAACAACCAGCCAAATCTGGTGACAACAATGTAAAAACACTTACCCATCTACAGAATCAGCCTCTGGTTCTTCACCAGCGACGGGAGTCATCAGAGAAATGAGCTCTTGAGTTTCCTCGTCCTGATCGTACTGCAACACAGCACCATAAAAAAAAAATCAGATACAGGTCTGTCAAATAATCAGCCTTCATAGCTGACGGTATTGCATCTCGCTATTCAGACACTGACTGTACCTCAAATTTGAGCCTGGTTTCGTTGAGATTCATGCGACAGCTCAGGCACTCTCCCACCACCATTCCCATACGCCTGACTCGCACCACGCTGCTGTCCAGGTGGCTCTGCATGCCGCCCAGCATACACTGAAGTAACTCTGAAAAAAGACGCACAACATGGAGAAGAGAGATGAAATAACAGTCCTTATAAGTAATGTAAATAAAAACTTAAATGTCGTAATATAAATCACACATTATTGCATTATTTTGACCAGAGATGCTTTTTTGTACCTGAGCGTAACTCCTGCAGCTCACAGTCTTTCAGCAGACTCACACTCAGCAGTAAGGCTTTGCTGACATATAGCTGCTGCTCCAAAGGTGTGTGCTTTACCGCACTGGGGTTAGCCCAGGCCTGGGACACAGACCTTAAAACCTAACAACACAAACACACCGTCACATACACACACACAAAATCATCAATATATCGAAAATTCAGCTGCTGAACACACGAACGCACTCACCTGGATGAGCAGTGGCCTTCGCTCCCTGTCTGCTGCGAGGTAACCCAAAACAGTCCTCAAGACTTGAGTCTGGAAAAAAAAAACATAAGTTTTATATGATATTAACATGACACACTTATGATTTAATGACAGGCTGCATGTTATCATCTTACCTCATACTTGTACTGTAGTAACAGCAGCTTATGAGTGATGACATACTGGGCCTTTTTATTTCTTAACACTAGATTCCCAATGATCCTTCCCAAGGCGTCAGGCCTGACAAGAGACGCTGGTGTCATCAAAGAAAGCTGATAGAAAACTGATAGAGGCCTGAAACTGCTCGCTGTTTAAATGTGTGTAACTGAAGGTCTAACTATCGTACCCGCTGACAGCCTGCACTAATCCAGTCAGCACGCTCTCCACCCATCGCTGCGGCACGTTCTCCATCAGCTTCCAGCAAACCCTCTGCCACACCATGTCTGAGCGTGTACAGGCAGACAGCCGAGGAGCCATCACTGCCTGCACCCACCCTGGAGACAGAAAATGAAAAAAGTACAAAGGTGGAGATAAAAGAGTTTATTTTGAGAGATTGCTGATAAATGTAAAAAGCCAATAAATGTGAGCTCTGATCAAACATTTACCATTATTAGCTGTCAACAGCCAAAGAAAATTCATAATTCCCTCCTATTTTTAACATCAATCACATTTCATGGCAGATCAAGGTGGTCTATTGCCATTCATACCCTTTAATTTCTTTAATTTCTTTGGAATGCCCACAGCTGTTTATTACTTTTGTTTAGCTTAATTTGGTGCAAAATTTTGCATTAACAAATGAAAACTTCCTAAACTAGGAAGAGCAACCACATTTGGGATTTTTAAGAATTTCTAATGAATGAAGTCTCGAAAATTGGAATGAAAGCTCACTCTTCATTATACTTTGCACAGCTTTCAAAAATGTTACTTAACTCACCGCTATGGCCCTGGATGGACACCTTCCCAAGTGTCTGAGCCACAAAAGTCAACGAGCAGTCTGTGCCATCTGTTTGCAATACAGGACATGGATGAGAAATGATCATTTTGATATGACAGCAATGAATTTTGGACTATCTTAAAACATGCTCCCTCACTTTTAAGTGCTTGGCAGGTCCGCTCCAGAGCTGTGAGCATCTCCTTGGCCAGCAGCGGGTAGTACTGCTGGGGGAGAAAAAGGGGCTTGTTGTTCAGATGTAACTTGTTGGCGGTGATGTCCGGCAGAGCCACGATACGGCTCAGGAGAGTCTCTCGGAGCTGGGGAGAGTCAGCGGGATGCATCTCCAGGCAGTACGACCACAGCAGGTCTGCGAGTCGTCCACGCTGGAGGAACCTCTCAGTGATGCCGGCCATGTGGTCCAGATTTGAGCTGGGTCTGTAAAATGAGGGAGAGAAACAGTGCTGAAGAGTCAGAAACGACAAACATGTCGATCGTCCCCTGTCCAACACCACCCACCTTAGCTCTCCCATCGCCTCCATCAGCACCAGCAGCGCTTGCTCCGGAGGGCCTCTGAGAAACAGGCTGTCCCACAGCTCCGTACGCTGGGCCGCGGTGAGGCCATGCAGCCAGTCGGCCTGGATGTTGCTGACCAGGAACTGGAGCGTGCGAGTGAAGTGAGCTCTCCTGAACTCCGCCCGCTCAACGGAGGTGGTCTCACTGTCTGGTCCTTCATCCAGGTAAGACTGGAGGCTTTTGAGAGCAGCGATGACATCTTCGTTATCTGTGGAGGTGGTGAGGGTCCGGAGACACTGGGCCACCTGTCCACGAACCTCAGTGTTTGGACCAAGGGACTCCATCTTTAACTACCTTGTTTCAGAAACAGAATCAGAGTCATGTTTAGTGTCAAAAACGTTTTCACAAGAAATTTGTCTCCATATGTTATTGAAAAAAATATATAGTAAGCAGAAAAAAATAAGGGAAACAGCAAGCACTATAAAGTCAGACGGACACATTAAAAAAGTAGGCTTTATTATCAAGTAGACAGTAGTATCAGTACTTTATTATTAATCTTAAATTACACAACTAAAAATAATGTACAGCATTCACTCATGCTAAAAAGATGTTTAGCTAAATTCTCCCATTACTCCTCCAGTTCATTGCTGTTGTAAATAAAAATAAATATTAAAGCTGTGATATTAGCTCCGGACTGACACTCACCTAAAGGCCATTTTCATGATTAAACATAACAAACGCTTAACTTCAACTCTTTGTGGCGCCTGCGGACGTGTTTTACAGCCACAGCGACATTAAAACGTTTGTTTTCGAGGTGATTTTTAAAGTCCTTGCTTCATGTTTCCACAATTTACCGCCCGCCTCCTCTCTGGTGCTCCATCATAACACGTCCGGGCTGAGCGAGCAGGAGAAGGAAGGTTCCGACTGGTGCGGCATTCAAGAACTCCACGTTTTTTGCAACACTCCTTATGCCATGATAAATTGATTTATACATTGATTAATAAGATAACTCAGAGCTGATAGTTGATAATAATCTTAGGCAACAGATGGGCTTCACCGCTTTGGTGAGGGAGTTGATATTATGGTTGATGGGCACACACACATATGGGGTTATACTGTATTCATGTGATTCATAAATTGTATGGTTATAATGTATTTTGATGCTTTGGTGATACTGTTTTAGAAACTTTGAATATCATTAATAACAATAACTAGTGAAGGCACGAACAGGATTATTATTTTAGGTTGAGGGCCTGCAGTACACATCCACAGCCTGCAGGTGGAGCTGATGGGTGGAGGCAGCGAGTCCCAACATCTGGTGTTGATGGGCAAAAAAGAGAAAAGAACAGCTCCTCTGTGTGTTCAACAACACACATATGATAAAATGTCAACAGAACTCGAAGGACTGCATCTTTTAGACTTTTATAAATATTTACATTTGGGCTACATGAATTTTAGTTCATATGGAAGTGAAACTTTTATTGTTTCATAATGCTAAAGATGTGGTCAGATGAAATATTTAGGAAGTTCCCTGAAGCATCACTTTGAATGAGCCTCTGAGCTTGTAATGTGAGAATCTGCACATCTGGAGCTTTCCTCTGGCAGAGTAACAGAGTAAAGACTACGCCTGTTTAAAATCAAACCTGCAGGCAACCAACAGTCCATGCAAACATACAGCACAGTGTAAATAATGAGGCAGTCAAACACAGGGTCATTTTATTCCATTTATTTTTCTAATCTTACTTTCACTGCTTACCTTTAAATTTTTCTCTTTTTACAATGAATGAAATTATATTTCCCCAGTAACAATTAGGATTAGATCATTTGGGGATCTTCAAAAATAATATACAGCTGTAACCAATACTGTTATAATTTATACATTTATCTTTGAAAATAGGAATAAATTTAACTTTCTCTTTTCTACAATATTCTCTTTTTATCTTCCCATGTCACACAACGGCAAGCCATGCACTACTCCAGTAGTGATGTCCGTGCCTTGAGCAAACTTTCTTTGGACACTGGAAGTGAGTATGTGAAAGAGAGAGAGAGAGAGAGAGAAAAAAAAAAAGAGTTCACAAAAATGACCATTCATATTTACAGTTCAGGTTTCATCATTATAATTTAACAAACTGACAGTCACGTGGTCAGTGCTTTCCCCAGGGCTCATCATCAGGTTAGTTCAGAGGCAAAGTTTGAGACACAGAGGCACAGTGTTTAGACTAGCAGGTCAGTTTGTTTTAACTTTTAAGGGCAGAGTCTGTTGGCTTATGATTCATCAGAGGAGGATATGTTACCAAAAGCGTGATCACGGACCCTGATAGATAAAATGATCAGTTTTAACATCTGTCTTTGGTCGGTTTTGAAAAGTGGGAGCGGGAGAATTTTGGATCAGGTTAAAGTGCTAAAAGGGAATGTTTCGTCAGCTCTGTGTTCGCACCGTCTTGTTATTCTGCTGCCACGTTAATCCCCAAGCTGGACACTAAAATATGAAGCAGGGAGAGAGTTAGGTGTATTATAACCTGCTGTGTTCAAGCGTCATCCCATTTTCCTCTTTGTAATGCAAAAAATGATTCATTAACATTAAGTATTAAATCTATTGGGGCAAACCTCCAGTCAGGGTTTGAGGTTATTTGTTGACATTACGAGGTCTCACAACCTACGAGCCCACCAATGGAAAATATAATATGTGATCTGTCAGTCTGAACAAGCGACTGAATCAGAGATATACAATTAAAAAAATTGGTGTTTCCATGCAGTACCTGACTCCGTCCAGGAAGACAACAGTGGAAAGTGCACACTCTGCCATAAATCTATGAGCATGACCCCTGAAGAGGTCACAGCAACATCAGCGTTATTGGAGGAGTGCGGCAACCTCGACAAGCGACCATTCGCCAAAAGACAACGTGAACTTCACTTTCAACACCTCCGCGTGAATTTCTCCCAACACAAGCAATCAATCTCCCCTTGTGAAAAAAAAAAAAAGTACAAACGTATTGTCAGCAGAACAGATCACGGAGCGTGAGTTGTCATTTTGCATCAAAATGATGAATAAATATCGGCATGTTATTAAAAACAAGAAAAAAAAAAGAAGAAACCCAACAGATACTGTACACGCTACATGCTAGAGAAGAATACAGGCAGCTGTCTCTCAGCATAAGACAAGAAATGTTTTCTTTTCGTCGGACTATAAAAATACCTAGAATCTAGAATGAGTGTAGAAAAAACTTTACATGTACAAGTCATTTACATCCAAGGCCATTTTTTTCATGGAGTGGCAGGTGAAGAAGAGCAGTGAGATAGAGAGGTGAACAGGGTGAAAAATAAGACTTCTTCTTAGCGTATTGGTGCAGAACGCCATGCTGTATGGACAGAAAATGACCTCCCCGACTACCCTTTGACCGTAAATCCGTCAAGATGTCACTTAAGTCCGGTCTGAGTCTGAAAGAAATGTCCAAAAGTATCGCGAGATGGCTGTGCAGTCTTGATGAGCACGGCATCAGTCCCAAAATCAGTCCTCACATCTCGTTGCTGCAGCAGAGGAAATAAAGGACAGGTTTGTTTTCGCCTGCCTTCCACCAGTGTCCACTTCTCGCCAAGCATTATTGCTACCAAAGTCTGCTGCGTCTCTTCAGTATTATATCTGCAAATCAAGAGAAAACTGGCCAGCAAAAAAAAAGAAAGAAAAAAAAGCTCATCTGAATTCCTGTTGGCTGAAGAAAGTATGTAAATGAAAATTAAACTCATCTCAAGACATGGCTGTAAAACATTTTGTAGTATTCTTCCGATTCAATGTGGCGTTTGAATTAGTGTGATTTTTTCTTTTTCCTCTTTGAGTTCAGTGGAATGTCCCAACTCCACTGCTGGTAAGTCAGTAGCAACAAATCCTGTGCACTCATCTTCATATGGGGCTTCAAAACTAACTTTGTTTATGATTTGATCCCTTCACAATAAACTTCTTTTCTACCAACAATACAATAATGAAATCAAAACAAAATGTAGTGCAAAGTACAATCGTTTGATTATTCACATACAACGTGTCAATTTTTTTTTCACTTGTGCAGCAAAAAAGGAAAAAAAAAAGTTGGTTACCTGGATAAACTTGCTCCCCATCACTTTCACTCAGCAAGAGAACACTGGGATCAAGTGGGCTGTACTTCAAAACAAACAAACAAAAAAAAAAAAACTACACTACAATTCCCAGAATCACCCGTCAGTTTCCCTTCATGCTTAGTTCAAGTGTTCAGAGAGTTTCTCATCAGTATGAGTGAGTTACATTTTGTCAGTTACAGTACCCAGTCTGTACTTCAAATTATCTCATATTTGTGCAAAAGAGTGATGGGAAATGTAGTGTTGCTTTACCCCCCAACTGGAGGTTTCCAGCCCACCTGAGCTCCGGGACCCTGTTTCATCGTAAAATAACATAAAATGAGATGAAGCAAATTATAAACTACCCAGTTTCTTCATTTGGGACTTTGAAGCTTATATTACTCCTCCTAGTGTCACCGAGCTTTTTTAAAACTTTTAAGTAACACAGAGCACAAAAGGAAATGTCTCACACACACACACACACACACATACAGAAAATAAACCCTCCGGGCATTTCTCATCTTGGACCCCTAGAAATGTCCCTCACTTGGGTTCACCGGAGACACGGCTGAACTTGGTTGAAAGGACAGAACCCGCCGTTATAGGGGCCGGTAGACAGCACAGCAAACCTTAAACATTTCAAAGACGAACTTGAAAGAAAAATCGCTGCTCCATTCTCCTGATCAGCGCTTCATACGGCTTTTTTCAATTGTGATTAAAACACAGTTCAGCCTGTCAGGAGATCACAGCCCAGATAATACCACCGTCCCTGTAACATTTCAATGACCGAACCGAGGTATGTATGGTACGTTTAATCAATGAATACTTTGATCACCTTTCATTTAAGGCCTTTCGGTACTGTGTAATTGTCTGATTGTTTTTTTTGTCTTTTTTTAACAGCTCAATCAAACATTGACACTTTTTGAGAGGGACGGGAAGATTTTCTACTCTTTGTAATACTGACCTCTTGCACACATTTACACATTCACTCACTCAACACAGGAAACTCAGGTCCCTCTAGCCAAATACATGGAAGTCACTAGAACCCAAGTGTGTTCAGGTGGGTTGACACATACACTCACAGATAAGCACAGACTTGAGGGATATCTAACTGAAAATTGCTTATTTTTCACTGATGGCTGTGGACTTCTTAGAAATCTTGAACTCTTGTTTTTTAGGGGGAGGGAGTTGGATGAGTTGAGTGCGTCGTTGCTTTTCTACCAAAATGATGTTGGCGTATTTTTACATCCTCTCTTGGTAGTTTTCTTTTAGCCAATTCTCCAGTATTTCCAACAGCCTGAGGAGTCACTGCGTGTGGTCACCCTGGCTGCACAGCCTCTATTTGACCTCAAGGATGGAGGGGTTGGACTCCATGATGGCCACAATGATTTTGTCAATGTAGTCCTGGAGTCTGTAGTTGATCTCCTCCTGTTTGTGGATAGCCTCCATCAACTAGAAACAGAGTGAAAGAGGTCAATGGAGATAAAAGTGACAGAATAATACTTTGATTCAAATAAAGGCTGGACTGACGGTGAATATGCTTCATGGCTCCTGCCCTGTTTCCTTGACCTACCTCTGTACGAGACACAGAGTTGATTTCGGCTGCAAGGGAGTCGGAGAAGGAGGCCGACATCAGGTTCTTGGCTCCCTGGATGCTCAGGTTGATAATCTGCCCGTTTAACTCGTCGTTTTGCTCCTTCAGGCTGCGGTTGTCCTGGAGAGATTAAGTCAAATGTAACTCCTCATTAAATAGTAAAGGCCAGATCCCAAATCTGTCTGTCTGGAGTGACAGACCAACAAAAACACAGAAAAAATTGAGTGTAACAGCTACCTGTTTGAGTCGCTTGATTTCCTGCTCCAGCTCGGCTTCGCGGGTGCGGGTCTGATATTCCTGCAGCCCAGCGCCAGGCAAGCGCCCTCTCTTTGCTTCGGCTTCCAACTTGTACAGCTGTAGGTGCTCAAGCTGTTTACGCAAGTCTTCAATAAGCTGTGATTGAAATAGATCACAGATATCGATTAATGAAGCGATGAATGAGGAGATTTAGATAAGAACGTTTGACACATGACAAAGCTACACTATAATATAAGTAAGCAGTCGCACCTCCTGCGTGCACTCCTTTTCCTTCTGGCTCTGGTGGCGCTCATGGTTCAGCTTGTCAGCCATCTTCCTGCGGGACTCTGTCTCCTCCTGAAGCCGGTCAGACATGGCCTCTGTCTCATCCTCGAGCTTCCTCTTCTCCTGGAGAATTAAAAAAAAAAAAAAAAAAGAAAACAAGAAGGTGAGGATGAGGAGGAGTGTTATGAGAAAGCAAGTCAAACCAGGCGATGAGACACTATTGTTCTCACCTCCTCCAGTCTCTCGATGTTTGCTCGGAGACAAGGAACACATGACCTGAGCTCGCTGTTCTCCTCATCCAGCTGCTGCAGCCTGAGAAAAAAAACACAAATCCTTTAGAGAGATGCACACCAGAAAACTGCAGTGAAGCCACAATGCAAATAACTGACACATCTGCATAGTTTGTTGACAGAAAGCAACAGTAAACAATGCTATCCACAGAAAAACAGCTCATATTCAGTGAGACATTTGTGCCAGAGGGTGGCAGTGTAGAGCCACAATTCCTCTAACAAACAACACGTCAACCTCAAGCTCCAGAATGAACAAATCTGTTTAATGTAACATAAAATTTAATTCAAAAAGGCCCCAAAACATACAGAAAATCTTCAATAATGCTGATGAAAATGGAGATTTTACATTTTGTGATTTATAAGCATTTTTCTACTCATCAAATAAATATGCACAGTCATCAAACTGTTTTAAACATACCAGGCAGCACATGTAAATCATATACAGGATATTAATCTATCTGTCGTACAGTACATAAACATATTAATTTTTCCCTGCTGTCAACAAAGATATTGTTTTTTCATCTGCTCACCTGGCCTGCAGGTTTTCCAGCTCCAGCCCCCTCTCCCTCTCCAGCTTGGTCAGGGCCTCCTTGTGGCGACGGGTCTCTTGCTGCAGTTGCTCGTCGGCGTGGAGCTCCTGCTCCTTCAGCTGCTCCTCCAGGGCATTGGCCCGGTGAACCAGCTGAAGGTTCTCCTGACGCAGCCGAGCGTGCTGCTCCCCTGACGCCTCCGACTCTTTTTCCAACTCTGCCACTCGACGCTCAAGCAGGAGCACCTGGGAAAAGTCAGTATTTCATGATTGGTGACAGACAAATTAAAACATATTGTATTATATAGCACCGTATCTAGGTGACAAACTAGGATGTATTAACAATTGTACTGATATAACTGCATGTATGAAATGTCCCTTCTTCATTTCACAATTACTGCAACTAGTATGAACCAACCAGAGCAATGTGAAAGCAGGATAATCAGTTAATTTCCTTGACAGATGAACTCTCACCTTGTCTGTGATGTCGTTGTCAGCGAGCTCCAGGATGTCCCGTGTTAGGTCACTCATGGTGTCCAGTGTCATGGAGCTATTCTGGAGGAGATGTCTGCGCATGGAGAGGGAAAGTTCAAGTTCAGACATTTGATGAATTGCTTTTCTTCCTCTTGCCGAAGACAAACAATCTGTTACAATAATATCAGTAATATGAGCCCTTCGCCCACTGAAATTGTAGCAACTATTTAGCTTACCTTGCTACTTTCTTGCTGGACAGCCTCTTGCCAGCGCTGGATGGGGAGACAAAACAACAGGAAAAATGGTCAGGAAGAGAGAAAGGATAGAGGAAAGAGACGCTATCTCCTGGTATTCGTCCTATCCACCCCCACCCCAGTCCCGTCTCTGCTAGTAGAGGAGCCCCACAGACAAAAGGGCATATTTACTAATAAACCACTGGATGTTTGTTGAAACTAAAGCTACAATGTATTCACACATCACAGCAATCTAACACAAACACAGCAGCACATCTTTGCTCGACAGATGGACACCAACCTGTGACAGCGTTACAGAAACTTGAGATAAAACTAAATTCTTATCATATATTCCCAATAGTGAATAGTGAACTTACGCTCTAAATTTAGTTGTTTAGCAGATCAAACAGGATTTCAGTATTACCAAGTTTCTGTAAAACAGCTACTGGTCAGTAATCCTGGATCAGCAAGTCTGTTCCAATAAAAGCAGGTTCTGTGAAAAGCTTTTCTGCACTAACAGCAGTCCTTCTGCGACAACTCAAATGAAGCATGAAGACAGAAGTGATATGATTAAAAAAAACACTGGAATTGACACCACTTACCTGTGATACTTGATCATTTTATTTCTACAGTCTTTATTTAGGTTACTTTCAGATGAGCAAAACGTTTATTATGTATGTATGAGTAACATAATTGGTAACAATGGAGGAAATGAATACTGCTATGTAAAAATGCGCATCGTAGGCACTGAGATACCTTAAGTGAATTTTCCATCAATAAATGCTAAAAAACAAAAAAGGATTGGGAACAGTGTGAGGTGAGATGGGTCACAAACTATACCATAATGTGTGTGGGCAAGTACAATCTGTACCATGACACACACCACGTTGTCGCAGTCCAACACAGCGGGCACACATCATGAAAACATGCATGATACTGCGTCTAATCAGCACTGCAAACACATTCACACGGCTTGCAATCTGGAAGGGTTGTGAACGATGTGTTACCTAGTCATCTCTAGGAAATTGAGGCGAGTAGAGAGGTCCTCAAGACGACTTATTTGTTTATGACACTGGCTACAGAAAAAGTCCAGCGCCTCCTCCCTGAGGAAGCTCTGAAAGCAGTCAGGGAGAGGAGCAGGTGCACTGGAAAGAGGAAACAGGGAGGAAGAGGAGGAGGAAGTGGTGAGTGACGGACAAGAAGGTGGTGTGCTGAGGTGGGACAGGACACCTCTGGGGATGCAGCAGAGGTGTTAGTGAAATCCACAGGAGAGTTTGAAAGAGCACAGTGTGAGGGCCACAGTGGGAAGGAGACGTGAAACAGACTACAGCGTGGCTGTGAGACATTTTCTGGGAAACAAAACGTTCTGGGAGAAATATCTTGTGGATGTCTCTCCGGCACAGTTAGGATTTATTGTTCTGCCTATTTCAACTTTGGCATGTGTCTCACTGACAGCATACAGGACAGTGACGATTAGGGAACATAAAAACAAAATAACACAAGCTCTCAAGCAAACAGACACAGCACAATGCTGATTATTTCATTGTTTGGAGTCGGCACTCTCTCCTCACATCACCTCTACCAGCTGATTGTTCATTCAGGGAGCGAGTCAGGTCTGAATTATGCAACACGCTGGCACAGGTTCCTGTTTATGTAGGCAGAAATGAGGCATGGCAGACTCTGAGTGTGTGTCACTTGATGGTCATATGCACTGCCGTACCGAGCCATTTTCTTCCGATGGCGTGAGGGATGACTTTGTTAAATAATGCCTATGGTGATGTGTGTGTGTGCATGCTTTTGTAGAACAGAGGCAATCCGAGAGTGTGTGCGTGTTGTCAACGTACTGCGATATGTAGATAGATAAATGTGGGGGTGTGTGTAGGCAGCACTGCTACATGCGCCAACAATGAGCATGATTGGCTCAAAACATGGTGACGCATTCACACTGAGTGGGTGAAGTTGGTGGGATGCAGTTATTTTCTTGTGGTTTTTTTTTTTTTTTTTTTTTAGCCTAACCGCTTAGCAGATTTCTGAACAACTTGTATATCATGTAATCGTTCACATAGTGCGTATCATTTACTAATTGACTTGCATTTATTCATAATTAATTTGAATTGAGGATACATACATAACCTTTATTAGTTGTATCCTTTTGTTTATACTTTTCAACTTTGATGTATCACTACTGCTTTCTACTACAATGACAGCATCACGTTATAAATTCATGCACAATAAGGTTGCCCTTCTATTATTGCCAATCCAGTTACACCAGCTTATTTCCATATTGTCCGTGGGCAATAGATACTACGCAGTTAGTTGTTATAAGCTTCCTGGCAAGGAAAATCATGGAAATATCACCCAAATGGGAATTACGCATTATCCGGCTTTTAGGTCTCTGATGAAAACAGAGGAGGAGGAGGGGAAAAAGATGACGAGGAAAAGGCTACAACAGAGACTTCAGCGTGAATGAATGGTGCCACGGAGGAGTGTGTGGATGTGTATAAACCTGGCTGGATTTTTGGTGTTTGGCGGACACCGTACACTGCTGGAGTAAACTTTGTTCTGTACACCTGCAGCCCTCAGGCAAAGCTTGTTAGATACTCCTTAAGAAGTCTGAAGTCAAAGCAACAAAACATCCACCTTCTGTCTGTCCCAGCAGGCTTGGCAACAGACGTCATCCTCAAGAACAGTGTGAGTGTAAAACATTTACTCTGATTACTCATGAACGGGTGCACCGTTTTAGAGCAGAATTTAGCCTCAAAAACTTTCCAGCAGTGACTAGTGGAATAAACTTTGTATACACTTCTATCTTGGCCTTTGCCAGAAAAAAGGGGCAGATAAGGATGAGAAGGACGTCTCCAGAAAGCTCTTATCAACATTTGACCTCAATGTCTTTGTTGAAAGAGAAACATTTTCTCTGAGGAACACAAATAGAGGCATTTGAACATGGACAACACAGATCAGAACGTAACAGTGTCACACCTCTTATGAGGAAGGGTTGGTAAAAAATATAAAGGTGACAGCGAGATGAAAATTAACATTTACACCGCTTAAATCGACTTCAGGTGGTCTAAATTCCAAAGGTCCAGCATGTAAAACATGTCTTTGTCAGAGGTTTAGTTACGTAAGGAAGATAAGTTCATACCTGGGAGAGAGCAGTGAGGAGCCATTGACCTGCTCAGGGGGCTGCACAAGAGGGGAGTCACCCCCCCCTTCGTGCCCCTCCACGCTGCTCTCCAGAAGCAACTCTGAGGTGTTGCTTTCCCCAAAGTCCTCAAAGTGCTCCTCCTCTCCGCCGATGACCGTCACCAGGGAGTGGTTATGGTGCTCTGAGTTCAAGGAAAACCTGAGGGGACGATGAGAGAAAGGATTACTGTGTTAGCGTGTGTGCTTGTGTATATAACAACAGTGCTGTTAACTTTAGGTCATGGCCAGAAATAAGAGAAAATGTGTCAAGTTTAGGCCGGATAAAAATGGATGCCCGACTGGATATAAACAGCAACATAACCGTCTATTTAAAGAAACCATAATCTCAGCCAAACCAGACAAGGCTCAGCTTTTGACTGAGAAAACAGACATGCTGTAGTATTTGAGCAATAGTATGGTTGGCTACAGCTTTGTGTGTTGGACCCAGAACACTGCAAATGACTAGAGCCCACTACAAATCCAAAACAAGAACAATTAATCTTCCCCCTGGAAGAGCGACAATCTGGACAAGTTCGGCGATCACTCGTCTCCAAAGGTAATCTGTTAATTCACATTAATCCCCAAAGGCTGCTTTGGCTGAAACAAAATGTCTTGTGCAATACTGGTGATGCCAAACCACAAAGGGAACACTTGAAACACGTGAGAGGAACGTTCAGGTAGTTTGATATGGGTCAAGCTTCAAAGCTGTGACTTTCATAATTGGCTATTTAATTTACACAACAATCACCAGATGGTCAGATTTGGAGGCCTCTCCTGTGAATTTGAGTTGAGTTTCAGTGAATAAGCTTTTTCAGCTAACAGGAAAGCTTGAAAGCTGGTCTTTCCTGTTGTCCAACAGGAGACGTTAGATGTCTTAAGGACACGCAGGATGAGGATGTCCAAATCAGCAGAAAAGATTGCTTTCTCAGCACACGATGACAAAGCCCATTTTGCTTGTTCACTAGAAAAAAAAAATAATTTGTACAATTCAAAGTAAAATATCACCTGAATTTACAGTTTAAAGATGATTAACTGTTGACAAAGAAAAAGCCATCAGACTCTACAAGTGACTCATTTAACCAGACACCTATTCAGTGTCAGCCACAGCAATGCTCTGTACAAACGTTGGGCTCAACAGGTTTAACAGTGACACAACCAGTTTTAAAGCAACTTACCCTTTACTCAGGCTCTTACTAGTGGGCCCCATATTGAGGTCCCTCACACAGAGGGACGGCGAAGAGAGAGAACGCATCTTTAAACGCCCTCCACTGCCCTGGCGTGAAAGCCGTGGAGCAACTGGAGTTAAAACTCCGGACAACCAGAGTGGAATCCTGAAGTTTCACAGGTCACACCGATTTAAAACAAAACTAAGACTCTCCAGGTTGGAGAACACCAAACCTCTGAAAACAGCCAAGTCTGTGGTCCTGATGAAGTGCCAATCAACACTGCCATATGACTGACTGCATCTGCGACACCCGATAGACTCGAGACTGTACCAGAGAGGGTTGACTGTGAGTGGGTTAATCAGATTTGAGGCTCAGCAACGGGCAACAGACAGTCCTGCTGACTGTCCAAGGACCAAATGTGTGTGGGGACACAGGTAGGACAGAGGAGGGCGGGGGAGGCTAATCCCGTTAGATGCTTAATCCCCAGTCTAGTGCATATACTCCTACCCTGAATATGGCTGGGGGTAGCGGGTTAACATAACTGCATCACAGAATCTCAGTTTACTTTGTGACCTTTTTATCAAAACTGAATCACTGTAAGGAGTGAATTGTTCCTGACTTGAAAAATCATTCAGAAGTTTGTACATGAGAAACATGCAAATATTTTTTCTCCAGTCGCAGACTATCAAGGCATTCACTGGCATGATTATGTGACTACTGGATCAAGAGAGTTCTTCTTTATTCTGGGAGGCAAGTCAGCTATGAGTTTCCACATTTTTGGTAAACACACAGCTGTAATGAGGGATTTTAAAAGGTCACAGAATCATACAGCATGAGTGGTGACTTCCAGTCAGTGATTTTATGAGTAAGTTAAGGGGGCAGAACCAGATTAGCCCTCGCCGAACAAAGAAAAAAGGGAAAACAACAACAAAAAAACTCGCTAACGCAACACTTCCTGGAATTCAAGGCTCAATCATGGAATGGGAAGTCCAAACACATCTCTGTCAGGCAGGCCGCTCCAATCCGTCATTCAGCCGGACAGACAGGTCACAGAGTCAGCAGATGAGGCCTCTCTTTCTGCGCTTCCTCCCTTGTGTTTGCACCTCATACTATATCAACAAGAACATTCATGTGCAGATATAGAAACCTCATCCTTTTTAACAATGAACTATTTAATCCAAAAGAATGCATCAAATTCAACCAATTAAATTCTAAGAAATCAGGTGCATGATTTTTGGTTCTATCCACACCTTAAAGTATAAGCAGTAAACCACTGACTCATCCTTCTTGTCTGATACAAATAATGGGTCACAGAAGCACAGAGAGTTATTTACTATCTCTGCTGATACATAATGACGCACTTCTGTGCTTTTCAATGACACATTTTACAATTTAGCTTACTGTGGTGATACTTAGTCTTATATTCCAGTTTCTGGAGCTTACTTTTATCAAAGAGACAACATTAAAACAATATTTTGTCAGTACTGAACATACAATGGTGCCAACTCTTTTGATATAGCCCTTTACTAAATACTTTAGTCCACCAGTCCATAGTCTGCTAATTCAAACTAATCAGCATATACAGAAGAGTGACAAATTAAAGGAAAAACCAACAAAGTGTCAAAGTGTAAGGTGCTGGGCCACCACATGCTGCAGATCAGGTTCAGTGCTCCTTGGCATTGATTCTCGAAGTCTCTAAACTCAACTGGGAAGATGAACACCATTGTTGAAAAAGATATTCCCTTGAATAAGTTATTCCCTTATTTTGTGTTTTGATGAAGACAATGGCAGAGAGCACTGTCTAAAATGTCGCCAAAAATCTCCCATGGGTGTTCATTTGGGCTGAGATCTGGTGACTGTGAAGGCCAATGAACATCATAAGAACAGAAAAAAAGCATCCCAAGCAACCGTAAGCTAAGGAACATATGGTGAATGAAAACCACTGTGAGAAAAGTATAAATTGAGTCCAAGTGATACCTGAGAATGTGTCACTCTGTCCAAACCCAGAATTGTATTAAAAATATTTCACTTATTGTGATCATTAACAATATATGCCATGAGCTCATGAGCTCAGATAATATGCACAGTCTCTTTTCAACCGATACATATAACGATTCACTTACACACTTACCGTTGGGCTGCACATTTTTTACTTATGTCTGAATAAGGTCAGTCTAGGAGTCTTACAGAAATCATCAACAGACAGCTGACTTTGTAAAGTGTTGCCTCAAATTTCATATAAAAATACATGACGTATGGATACACAAGAAGTAAATAAAGAAGAATAAGACATTCTTCCCACAGGTGTATCTTTGAGAATTTAAGCCATTAAGACAAATCAAACGGTGGCTGTCTACTGCCCGCCTGGTGACCTAAATAGGACCTTAGTGATCAAGCGTTGGGCAAGACTTGTAAACCACGTGATCTGTGTGAAAGGTCAGTGCAGGGCAAGTCCAGAGCTAACCCTTAGCTGTGAATCCGACACACATTTACTGTAACTTCTGCAGTCAGCAGCTATTGCAAATAGTGTTATGACGTTGATGTGGTTGCCCTGATATGAAGTCATTTAGGATCTCAATTACCTTCTCAGTATCTAACACAAAACTGAGGACAAGAAATTTATATATCTAGGAAATAAGCTGCCAAAATTGACATTGTATATCTAGATGGATGTGAAACTTGTACCAACCTATTTCCGCCATCTTCAGGGTCGTGCAGCGTGGCCTCAATGCCACTGTCCGTCTCCACATCCTCGTGCATCTCGGGGGGTACGAGGGCTCCTGTGTCCTCATCAGTGAAGGTCTCACACTCACTGTAAGTGCTCTCCGAGCCCAGGTACGCGCTGTCCGTCACCTCATTTTGCTTCAGTGAGAAAAATGGAGCAAGACAAAACACATTAAAGGATGCCCATCAAGCAGTAAACATAATCAATACAAGTCTAAATAATTCATCAACAGGACAACAGTGTGTGAACATGGATGGAACTTGAACTAGCGTGGATGCCATGTAGACTGTATTTTCTGAATAGTTAAAAACTTTAGCTCATGACAATACTGCCCATACAAAGAAAAAAGTGCTCAGCAAGCTGTTAGAATTATAATTAGGATAAACCATTGTATGCATTGTGATTATGAAATAATTTGTCAACATAATTTAAAATAAAAGCTCTATTTCAGATCAGGGTCATTTTTAATTCTGAGAAGAAAAGCAAAAGCCAGACCACACACACCTATAGGCTGATCAAATAGCGTGAAAAGAGATTATTCTTTTGAATCTTCTGGAAAGTGTACACAGTAGGTACCAACGCCATCTGCACCGATAACCAAACAAATCATAGATCATAAACAGACTTCAGAGACAGTCTGCTAAGATTTAGATGGCTGTTCCAAGTAAAACCTGCTGCATCAAACACTTCTGAGGAACAAGTTCAAACAAAATAAAAAGGCTTTCGGCTTTCCAAGCGACAAATACCAAATGCTCAATACAAATCCCACAGACTGACGAATGCCAGGAAAAGGAACATCTGAAGCTATTAGCAGCAAGAGACGCGTTATCGAGTATCAGAGCCATGAAGCAATATTGAAGGCAACACAGGTGAGTCACGTTGGAAAGCATAACGTACCATTATAAATGAAGCACCACGGCCCAGAGGGCTATCCACCATGGCCAGAACCATTCTCTTTGTCCGGTCTCACGGGCAGGAAAGCTGGCCAGTCATGAAAGTCTCCTAATAGCTGCTACTAATGCTCCTTCACCTTCACTCTCAGAGAGTGAGGGAGGACATTTGAGGGGAAAAAAAAAAGGAAAATACTGTAACACCTCGTTCAGCTCCACTGGGTGGTCAGAGGGGAGGAGACAGAGACAAAGTCCACAGAGTAGCGCAAGTCAGCTGTAACGCTCAACCAGCTCTCTACCTGGAAGCCCTGAGTTAAAACACCACACGATCAGCTGAACTACTGGTTAATCTTTCCTGGCTCCTGGGAGCTTCCCTCCCTGTCCCGGAGTGACAGTATAAATCATTAAGCCATGTTCTCATTGTTACAGACTGTACGGTGAATAAGGGCAATACATCACGACAAGCTGTCATAACTGCCCGACCGTACGCCGACAGAAAACAAACATGCTGTTTAGAAAGAGGCGCAAAGTTTGGCTGCAATAATAACCCTGCATATGACAAGCGGGAAGGCCACAAATACCCGTCTTATTTGAGATATTAAAATTCGAGTTGGAAATGTGGAAGTCAGCAACGGCAGAAAATATTTAATGAGGGAAAAACGGGGTGGATGGGGCGGTTGCTTTTCTCTTATGCCAGGCCTCAGCTGAACAGCCTCACCTTGCCTGTTTTGAAAGCAAACATGGCTAGAACAGCACAGCCATTGAGAGAAGGAAACCCTTTTCTGGCAGGGACGCGAAGGGAAAAACAAGGCCATGGACACAGGTGTGGCGTCTACTTCAAACATAAATACAAACTTCCCCAAAACTCTGCTTACGGGATTCCAGTAAATAGCAAAAACTCTTTACTAGACGCAGGACCTTTCGCATTGTTAGTTCTGCTTTTTGAGCAGAATCACACATCATTCAAGGACTGCTAGAAAACGCAGGGAAGGATGATCCATTCTGCGTTTTCTCTGCACAGACGCAATTTAATAAACAGATCGTTTAACATCCAATTACCTTAACTCTCAACTTGATGCCACTCTATAGCTTTTAACACATCCTTCATTGTGCTGTAGAACCTTGGAGCAGTCAATAAATGCAACAAATCTGTACAATACATCAGGCATCATTTTAGTGATTCTTGCATTGTCTTCTCAACTAGAATCGACATGGATGCAAAAGCATTTCAGGTGCATTTCTGATCTTATCATACAATTATGAACTCATAAAGACTGTGAAATCAATTAAAGTGGAGGAAAATTGAGGGAAATTGTAGTATTTACATTAGAAACACCAGGCTGCATTTCTAAACCATACCAAGAGAGGGTGCTGATGCTATGCAGTGCACAGCCGTAAAAACAACAGCTATTCCTACAGTGCTCAAAGTGCACACAATAGCAGAGACATTGAAATTTTGCGGAGGCCAGCAACAATGATGGTTAAATATACAAGTTCCATGCACAAGAGGAGACAGGAATTCCAGATATGCTAACCACAACTGTATAAACACAGGTCCACACACATGTAAAAACTCAACACACATTCCAGCTAATTCAATATTTGTCGAAGAATACTCTAAAGCATAGCCTGCCAGATGCTATTTAGTGTCAGCCAAACCAGGGTGTTCAGTCTGTGGAACATTCACAGAGTAGTAATGATAGCTCTGCGAGCCGCTCATGGAATTACAGTGGGAAGAGTGAGAGTGCACAGGGAGTTCAGCCTGTGACCTCCATACTGTGCTGTTGTGTGCACTGACAGGAACTGAAGGCACAGCAACTGGACCACATACCCAACTAGAGAAAGAGGCTAAGCTGCGTGTGTGGCGTCTCACCTCATCGTACTCCTCTGGACAGCCCACAGCTCCATCCCCTGGATTGTAGTTTACACTGTAGAGCTGTGGCTCTGGACCTGGAGATATGAGAGGAGGAAGAAGACAGGTTTAATGCGAGCAGAACAAACACATAAAATGAAACAGCAAAGGAGGCTCAACAAACACATGACTGGTGTGTATAGTACCAGTGTGTCCATGTGAAAACAAACACCCATTAATTAGAAAAAAGGTGCCCTAGCAGAGTATGGACTCAGACACTGGCTCTAAAGAAGGATTCTCATGTTTTAACACTGGAAGATCTTTTATTGATCCCACAGTGGGGAAATTTCACTGTTACAGTAGCTCAAAAAAACACACAGTAAAGAAAAAGGCATTAAATAATAGACAAAATAGAGCATAAAGACACAAAAAAGACAAGTATGTACAATAAATAGTAAAATAACAGAAAAGAAGGAAACAGTATTTGGAAGCGGCAGCAACCGCAATATCTCCTAATGTGAAACCTCATCACTGGATGCTACTAAATACTGTACACTGGTCCTTTAAGTACATTTTTTATAAAGGAAAATCCACAGTAATTCATATTTCTTAACCACAGAGCAGGGTAATTTTATCTGCACTAGTAAAAAAACTAATGTAAATGTATGTATCTAGGTTTAAAAAAAAAACAAAAAAACACTGTATTTCAATTTTCTAAAAATATTTCATGGAATGCCATCTTAATTTATGACAAGCTGTAATGTTTTCCAGATTAAGCTTTCCATTCCTCTTTAATCCAAGGACTAAAAGGTGACTCCACTCTTAACAGAGTGGTGGTAAATATCCGTGTTTGACAGACTGATCTTTCTGCCTAGAATGTGTTTGTTCTAGTGTCTAATCAGCACATTTAAGAGCTTGTGTCCTAACTGAGCTGCCCTACTTCAGCATATTTACAGTCAGCAATCTAAGCGTGATGTGACAGTAAACATTATGCAACTTTTACACTCGCATTTCAAGGGCTATAGAATGTCATGTACTAAAGGTAGTAAAAAAAGACCAGAAGCAACCCATATCCAATTCAAATTTGTCAATACAGGCTTCTGTTGAAAGCATTTACAGACAAGTAATGTAACCTGAGACAAACGAATAGTCCCATCAGCCACTGCGGCTCCTGTATCTAGTAAACAGAGCTGTGAATAACACCCTGCTGGGAGAATAGAACACAAACAGTGTTCTCCAAAGCTGCCAGCAGACCCAAGGGGTTTTGTGCCCCCTGGTCTTATGTAACCCGTTGCTCTTGATGACTCGTATACATAGCGGGCCATTGAAAGGAGTCTGCACCAAATGGGCCTTTGCAGGAGAAGCTGGCTTCTGTTTGTGCAACACACACCTGCAGTCTCCTGGCATAATGTCAAAATAGTAGAGGACATTTTTTCTTGACTAAGTTTTGTTGTTTCAGACATGCCAGAGCCACTACGGGGGACAAGGCATTTCCACAGCCTGTGGGCCTGTTTTTATTAAAAAGGTACTCCAGTCAGTGACAAGTGGGCTGCAATGAAGTTTATACTGGAACTAGACAGCAGGTTTTAAGCTTCAAAAGCAGCTCTTGCTGTCTGATTACAGTGGATCTAAAAGTTCACAGTTTAACTGGAAAGGGCCTGAAAAACTGTACCCCGCCTTTACATGCAAAGGGGAATTCTGTCAGCAGTGTGTGAGTGACTTGGGAAGTCACAGCAGAGGCCCAATCTTCACACACTGATGGGAAACTGTCTTCCAGCCGGAAATATATGATTCATTCTCCATGTTGCTGATCACACAGAAAATACGGAGGAGAAGCAGAAAAGATGGCACAGAGTAATGGGAACACGGGACACAGATCTCTGGCTGGATTCTGACCCATGACGTCATTGTTACATGATATGTTTGTTAGAACTAAAACAACAAATCACATATGAAAACAATTAATGAGTTACATAGATGTTAACCCGCTATCTATCATGGCAATTATTTTAAATTACCTATGCAGTGAAACTGCTCTGAAGTTTTGTTGGTGTTTTAGATATATCTTTTTAGATATGCAACAGCCTTGTCAATATGTGCAAACACAAGCATGTCTGTGTTGTCTCAGTCTAAGTTTATAAAACAGCTCTGCATCAGAGAGCAACAAGGGAGACAGAGGAACAAGGGAGAACCAGAGAGGACAGGGCTGAGAGAGAGGACAGTAAATAATTTAGGTGAATAGGACTCTCAGCTCAAACCCCATCTCTGTGCCACTCCCGCCCTGAGACCTTGCCAATAAGCCCATGTGTCCGTGCAGCTCTTGCTTTCCAGCACATGACTTATTCATAGTCAGAGTAACCAGAGCTGTGCAACCCAGAAAGCCTGGGAAAGAGGACTATCAATCAATAGACTGGGTGGACTGAGGCAGGCTGTTCACTACTGAGGTGACGTCACCACAACCTGAACAGTATGTCAACACAACCAGCATGTGCTGTGATCTGCAGAGCTGAAACTCTGAAGTAATGTTGCTTTAGGGTGTCTGAATTGATTATGTACACCTTGCTGACTGTTGTGAAAAATAGCTGAAATTTAAAAGACAATTTAAAGATTTGGATTAGATTTACTGCTGAGCTGAGGCCTGAGAAACATGGTGACACAGCCATCAGACTAATAGGTTGCTCCTACTGTAAGAAGGAAATACAGTATATGAGTCTTTACAATTTACAACAGTATGTAAAAGCTTAGGAAGTGGAACAGGAGGGCAGCAAAATGGTTAAAAAAGAAAAACAGTATTATAAAGAATTTGGGTCAGTCTTATGGCGTTCCTTTTAAAATCCCTCACCTCAGCTGAACGATGGATACGAAACATACTGTGTTGACAACAATATTTGGCACCATGGGGAATGCACAGAGATAGAGCCAGATGCTGGAGACTAAATGTAGGTGCAAGAATCTGCTGCTGAAGTGCTTTTTCTTTAAACAGCAGAATTAGGTTAACGGCAAGTTAGCCAAAATGAAACAGAAAGAACTGAAAAAAATATGTGAAATAATGAAGGCAGAAAAAATATATATAATCAGTGCATGAATCACAGTTTTTTAGTTACTGCAAGTTATTTTTAGCATGTAGGTTTCACAAATCATTAACTGTAGACCCTCTGGAGTGTTAAACAACAGGCCAATTGAGTCTACAAAAAGAGGACACTAGGAGTTTAAAGGAAAAACCACTGAAGACAAGGTTTACTTACTACATGACAAAGCAGGTTTGGAATGTAAGATTAAATCCACTGTGGACAAACACAGTGTTAAAAAGGGCATCTAATGACTCACCTCCATTGCTAATTGCAGAGATTCCACGGTGAAAGTCTTCAAAGCTGATCACTCCCAGTCCGCTGGGATCCAAAAACTTGGTCAGATCCTTCACCTGAAGAACAAAAGTGCAACAACATTCAAACTCAAATTCAACTAATTTCATCACGGCAACACAAGAAAATCCCACAACCCTAATATTTGTTCTGCCAGGAAGCTTCAAAACGATGTCATAAATGGAGAAGGGAAATTTTCCATTTTCTGGGAAAATGGCTCAGCTGCAATGTTTGCATACTGACTTAAATGGAAAAAGAACAAGGTAGTGCTTGATCTGAACATAAGTTACATAAAACTGCTAAGAACTGATTCATCAACATGACCGTTTACAGCAACTGTGTGAAGTCTCGTGATATTTTGATGACAAGCAAAAAGCCACCAATAAAAACTTCTGACCTCCAGAGGAAAATCAGCTTGTCCGGACAGGGCAATAGTGAGTTTACAAAGAGTGTGCAAAGGGTACAGTCTTTATTGTATTTGCATATGACAGGGAAAATAAATGAGAGAAAATAAAATGATGCTGAAAACCTATTTTCTACTTCAATTTCCATTAAAATATGGTTTGTAGAATCATTCTTACACATGTATTTATGTAACGTGAAGCAATATAGCTTGTGCACAGAAACTTCGCAGCGCTCAGTTGTTAAATGGGTTACGTAAGAGCACCTACATACTGTATATTCCTACAGCCAGTAACCTGGCAACAAGAGGATGTGTGCTTCAATGATTACAGGACCTCAGAGCACAGGGAAAAAAAACAGTGCAAATTGGATCAACAATTGTTTTTTGGATTGAAAATTAACTCGTAGTGTATGTGAAATTAAATCTAATCTGATCTGATCTGTAGTGGGAGAGCTTTCACCTGTACAATGCCTTATCTGGTTGTCTGGCTCCCAAAGACCTGGGAGCAAAATATGCGCCTGTATCTGCAGAATTATTGGTGGCGCCGAGCAATCAAAATCTATTTACACAAATAATAGACTAAGTCAAATGTCGCCCCTCACAAAATGACACTAACCCATTATTACAGCATCATTTCAGGCGTATATCACTGACAAAATTAGCTGGGAGGGAGCCTGAGAGTATGTCGGGTGAGGTTTCTGTGGTTTTTGCTCACTTATTCCTTGAGAAAGTGAACGCATGATGGGAACACGCTCACTGTACAGAGACTTTCCTTCTGTGTGTGTGGTTTCTGTCTTCAATGCTTTTTATATCGGTTACACATAAAAAACAAGCTGATCTGCTTAGCAATACCGAGCTCTGACTCAGGAGGCTGAGAAGGCTGAAACTCCTAATAAACTGACTCCAACAACCCCCGTGGCTTATGATCTTGGTCTGGTGAATTAAACCCAGCTGTACTTAGTGAGAGGAGGGAAGCGGCTGATCTCACTGAATGGTGGTTAACACTGCGATGTGAAGTTTAGCATGTGGAATCAAGAAAGCCTTTCCAAGAAGTAGATTGGCTATATACTGCAGGCTGAAGAAGGGTTGGTGAAGAAACATCTTTCAAGGATTGAACTTTGTGGTTGGGGTCAGTGGTAGGCGTTTGAATGCATTTTTTTTCCACTTCACAATGGAGCAGATGAGCACCACAGATGAAAATAATTTTGTTCCTTGCAGCTATTCAGAAACACCTCCGCTGGGTGAGGTGAGAAAACTGAGGTGTGATGGGGGAAATTAACTATGAGTGTCTGTGGTTGTGATGACATCTTTACATAACTGTTAAAATGAGCCGTGAATTAGTGTTCGTTATTGCGTCTGCAGTGAGAGACTTGGGCAGCATACTATAATAAGCAGCCACCAAACTAAACAGGCTGGACGAACCACTGTGACAGCAACCGGAGCAATGTTAACCTACTATATTGTGGAAGCCATCCATGGCCTACATCAGAGCTGTTAAGCCTGTACAGCAGTGCCAGGCCCCTCAGGTCTTGTGAGCAGAGCCCGTTGGCTATTCCAAGGTCTAACCTAAAAACTAAAAAAGGTGAATGGAGTTTCACTTCAGTTGTATTTTGGCCCAAAGATCCTGGAAATGCCTCTACACAAACTGTCCTCAATCAATTAATTTCCTTGATTTAATGTTGTTGGAAGCACTGTGTTTTGCCACATGTCATGTACTCTTCGTTTTTGTTGTTGCTGTGCACTCTGTACTATCTTTATTGTTTTCTTTAATGACTCTGCAATGTGCTATATAATTAAAGGAGTTTACTAGCAGGTTTAAGCAAGCATTTTACAATGGGTAAGTATATATTGAAATTTGTTTGATGTATTTATTTGTCTGTCTTTTCTTTCTGTGTTCTTGCCATTTAGTGCATTTTTAAAATTATAGCCAGCCTTCTTAAAAGTATACTCAGGAAGTATTACCATTATGAATACTGTATTATATAATAACTTGTATCATTTTACAGCCCTGAGAGACAGTGGTAAGGCAGATAACAACTAAACTCAAAGGCAACTCTGCCAGCTCCACTGCTTTGGGGAGAAGCGAAGGCACTGTGGTTTTTCTGTTTCCTCTATTTGTGTCTAATCAGTGCCGGGGCACGCCTGACCGCCTCCACACAGACCGCTGTTGTGCATAACCCCATGGAGAAGAATACCCTTTGGTGAGAGTCATTCCTGGAGGGGATTTCACAATAGTTATTAAACAAAGCTCTGATAACCATGATCATAAGCCTGGTGGGTTGGCAAAAGATGATGGAGGAAAAAAAAACAGAATGATCTTTAGATATAAAACATTAACACAGATACACACAAAAAGTGAACTCAAGAGAGGGGAGGTTTCAGGGCATGGGACATTCCATTGTGGATTAGAGGGGCAGTACATAAAAGCAGCGGGTGAGGGGGAGAGAGGGTGGCTAAAGTAGGGTTGGGAGTGTCGACGGACAAGAGAGACACGACCACAATGCAGTTCAGTGTGGCTTTTGTGCAGGATCAGGGTCAAAACCAGTGAGTGAAACCAGTGGTTAGTCAGATCTTTTTAACATAATTTCCAGATTTGGTACATGCCTGCAGTGCAATTTACAACTAATGGCAATTTTCTTTTTTCTTTTACTCAGTCAAAAGGTGGAGCAGAACCTACATGTGTAATAGCAGGTCACAATTTACTCCTACTATATTTCTTGACTGTTTCTAACACGGTTGCATAATATCATCAAACCAATGTAAATTAAGTGGTTTCATGACTCTGACGTGACACCAAAGGGCTGAAAATCAACCTTCTACTACTTAGCCTACAATAATACTTTTCCCTTCTCAAAATGATTCTCCTACAATGATGTCTCATCCAGAAAAGTGGCAGAGGGAGCACTTATAAATTAACATAATGACAGCAAGGAACATCTATGATTTTCATTTGCTTTAAATTTCTACATTATGTCGTTGTCTTACATTATAATATGCTCTTTTTCCACATACAAGCACAAAGCAGTACGTGTGTGTATCCGTATGGTCCCTATCATATCCTGGAATAATTCTGGAGGAAACATTTGCATACTTAGCATACAGCCACCAGCCGAGCATGCATGCAAATACCTCATGAATACCTTCCTGCTGCTCTTGACAGGTCGGTGGAATATTTGCAAAGCGGTACAGGATAATACAGACCTGCTGCTAGGATTCAGCTACACTATGACAATATAAATACAAATACAGATACTGAAGAATACCTGTTGTCTGTAGGCTTTATGGGGAAAAAAGAAAGTCTGAATAATCTGCAGTTTGTAGATGTGATAAAAACAGACGGAGGGCCCTTAATCCCACTCCACTTGGCTTACATCCCTCTAAACAATTTAAACTTTTTATTTGTGCTGAAGTGTATGGATGCCCTTAAGAATTAGTATAACCTATCCCTGTGGTTCTGTTGAGCACAGTGCTAAAATACTTGTGGTCCACAGTAAAATTTCAATAATCTGAGCCGCTCAGCCGTGGAGGTTATTCAAACTACTTTTAACTCCAGGTGACGGACACGCAAGGACATATCAAGGCAAATCTTACTCAAATATGAACAGCACACTTGTACTCCGAACTGATATGAGAAAAGTGAAGCATTTGCTACCTCAGCAGAAAAACAGTCCACTCTCTGACTGGCAAGTGTTTTCAGGTTTTGTTAGATCATACCTGACTTTTTCCCCACTGATCTTGGAGTTCAACTATGAATTCCAAATCCACGGAAAGGTCACAAGTATTATGTAACATTCCAGAAATTCTGAAGATAAGTCTGTCTGCTGCCTGCTTACTTATTGTAAATGTGAGAAGCAAACATGCCATAGCCTCTGTCTCCCTCGCTCTGAATCACAAAAAGGACAGAAATCTGAGAAGAGTTTTCTGTGAGGGCACAAATTAGCTCCTGTAGCTCTTGGTTACAAGAAATCGGATAGCTAAACACAAAGAAAGACACACACATCATCAGTCTGCACAATCTGGTTAGTCAGTCCAAGAAAAATCAAGATCCAAAGGAGACTGCTGGAAACCAGATACTAAGGAGGTACAGTGGGAGAACTCCACCAGAAACCAAACAGTCAGGAATGAGAGTAAAACAAAACCACACCTATAAAACAAAATCAACTCCCAGTGTCATGTTAATCTACCACCTTTAGTAGTGCCGAGAAAAACAACAGGTGCAGCTGATTTACATTAGGCTAACATGACAAAGACCTGCTCCTCTGTCCCTAAAAACAAGGTCATGGGCCGTTAGGGGACGATACCCAAATCATGGAGTCCCTCTGACTCAGGAAAGTACATTTTACTCTTAATCCTTCCCAATTCCCTGCCTGGGGAGCCACAGATACCTACGGCTAGACACGGGAAAGATCAGGGGCAAAAGAGGCGCTTTGAACTGGGAGTGAGGGGATTAAAAAGCATTAGTGAGCCAGCATCACACTCTGTGTATGGAGTGCCAAAAAGTAGCCCGTCCCAACCCCAAGGCCTCAAACTTCAACAAAAAGTTGGTTAATATGTAATAAATTAATTAAATACGTTGACTGAAGCAGCCCCATATCTGAATCAACATTTAGAGTCATGGAATATATTAAAATGGATTAGACATGCTCTGTATGACACAAGATTAACCATCATGTCAGATGAAAAACAGACAACGTGCTAATTGGGGCACACTTGACAGCTATGCTTGTTTCTGTTACACATTAGGTTAGATCATTGCTTGCATGCCTTTACCATTGTTTGCACACGGTGTGAAGGCTTACTGAAGCCCAGTCCGATTCTTGTAAACATTTAGACAAACAGACAAGCATGTCTGACTGGAAAAGAAATTGACGTCATTTTTTTTTCACCCTGGGGGGTGTCAACCTCAAACTGAATTTAACTTTCAGCTGAAGGAGAGACGAATGCCTAAAGCTAAAAATCTCAAAGCATCTGGATAATATGTTTAGATAAACTCACAAAAAAGGGAAAAGGCAATGATGAGTTCTACAAAACTAATTAAAAGCAAGTTTGCTCCATTTTTATTGCATAGAGAGAAGACAAGAGAAGACTTATCAATTAGAATTATTCAATTTAACTTAATGTGACACCCTCTAATTCATTCTTAGTAATTGCTCTTTATCTCTTGTCAGTGACAGTGAAAGTACAGCAAAAATGTTGACAAAACCTGCTGCAAAAGACCATATGCTATAATGCTATGCTGGGTGAGGGTTTTTGCTGGAGTGAGACACATTAGCCATTTCACAAGAGATTATCCCCCAGACCACAGGACATGTAAATGGAAAGACGAGTGTTTGTCGTTTGACATATGGAGGAGTGCCAGGCCTGACAGAATTCATTACAGCCAATATGCTTGACAGACTTATCTGGATAACCCAAATCCCAGCTCTTGAACACTCACCAGATATAGATGACAAAGTAATCCAGGCGCGGTTTTAATAATATGGTATTAGCCAAATCTATTACACCAAATGTTGAGAGCTGCTTTGTAGGAAATAAACTACGTCTGAAACAGCACTTTACCTCTGCTTCGGTATATGTCAAAGCAACACAAACCTAGTAGAGTTGATGGGTTTTTTTCACAGTTCTTTTCTCTGTATGAAAATTTGACAGAAACCTATCAATCAAAATAACTAAATTTGGCTTATTTAAGGGCTTCTGATGATAGTGAGTTACAAATAGCTTTAGGTCCCTAAACAACTTGAAATACTGATAGCAGAGTAACATGAGCCAGATGGATTTCAGCTGATTGAATTAGGCAAGCTTTTTGCAGGAAGCTCTCTGAGGTTGAGCAGAAATTCAATAATAAATCATTTATGTATATGGGGCTTTACATTGTTTTACATAGAACTTCACTCTGCATGCATTAACCAGCAGCTGCGAGCACAAAACAAGGACATCGGCAGAAAAATAAAGGCATCTCACCTGATCGGCCCCATAGGCAGCAGCAAACTCCATAAACTCCTCGATGCGAACGAAGCCATCTCCATCTTGGTCTAAAGCGTCGAACACAGCTTTTAGTGGGGAGACATCTTCCTCCCTCGTGTTCACAGCTGACACCATTGGCAGTGAGTCATCCACCACCATCTTAGAGAGGGAAATTGTCTCCACAGTTTGCTCACTAGTCCATCCAGCCTCAGGAGAAGAAGTGTGCAAGTCCTGAACTGAAAGATCAAAAGAGGTCACTTCATGACAGTCTGATCCTCCGCGCTGGTTGTTGTCCGTCAACCTCTCCTCTTCCCTCTGCTCTGCCGTCGGATCGGGAGCGCTATCCTCTTGCGAACCCTCCTGTGGCTTCAAGTCCCATGTGTCCTCCTCGCGGACCTCATCAGCAGTCAAGCACAGATCCAAAGCCATTGCCTCGTTCCCCTGATTTTTAGTTTCAGAGCAAATCTCGCCTTCCATCAAATTCTTTGACTCATTGTCCACAGAGTAACTCTGACTGGTGAAATCACCCTGGATGAAGGCATCTTCAGCCAGAGGCACAGTCAGTGATGAAGGTTCGGCTGACAAACCCAGAGCAGGTGAGTCATTTTCACATTGTTGCTCTGAAGTCAGATTTCCAATTACAGTAGCTCCTGCGTGCTCCACCTCCAACTCCTCTGTTGATAAGTCTAATGGCGTACCTATGCAGATAACAGGGGGAGGACTGGTGGGACACAGGCTCAGACTGCTGTCACAATCTGGAACCTCTAAATCCAACAAAGGCACAGATCCTTCAAAACACTCCAGCAGCGTGCTGCTGTGGTCACGCGGTAGGCAGTTCTCAGGTAAACCTGGCAGGGTGGTGCTACAGGTTACAGGCAGCCCAGTCACTTGATCGGGGAATAAACCTTTGTCTCCAGTTTCAGGTGACAAAGTCTCCCTGCTCGGTGAGGGAGGGAGATCTGCCTGCTCCTCCTCGTGTGACAGATCTACCAGCTCCTCACTGACACCCTGTGGGTTTGACTCACCTGAGGACTCTGGGGGGAGACAAGAGTGTTCATCTGAGAGCAGATCTACCAACAGAAAGGGATCCCTCATGTCGGAACTGCTCTCGGAAATTTTTGATGGAGAGACTGGTACGCTGAGGCTTACTAGCTTGGCCTCATTACTGATGCCATCTGAGCTCTCAAGGCTGTCCTTCTGTGTCAGACTCACATCCTCACAGGTAGAGTTTGTCCCAGCTGCATCAGAGAATTGGGGAGAAAACAGCCACGACAATGTGAAGTCACTTATTTCATCTGGTCCCTCAGTTTTTTCTGTGAGGGACAATTCCTCTATGTGAGGGCTATGGAGAGAAGAGGACTTATCTCCCTCAAACTGAAAATCTCCACAAGGAAAATTTGAAATATCTATGAGTGTGTCCAAGTCTACCGGCTTGTCCTGGAAGATATTTTCCTCTTCACCTTGTTGGGATGGTGGATCCTGGTCAGCGTTCCTGAAATCCAAACCTGTCTGGCCACTCTTGTTTGGGCAGAGCACACCTCCATTGTCTGAGTCCAGCGTGTGAAATCCAAGAGGAAATGGCTGTTCGGACTCCCACTGTGTGTGCCCCAAAGGGCTAGACAGAACTGTCGCTTCCATTTATACTACCTGTTCCACTTTGCAAACCTGAGAAAGTTGTCTTATCTCACCGACGTCGTTGAGATCCAGATCTTCAGTTTTAAAGCCATGATTTTAAACAGCAATGTGTGTCCCCAAAGAAATCTTACAATGAACGAGTGGAAACATTATCTAGCTCTGACATTTAAAAAAAGTGATGCCAGATATTGTGATTTCACGAATGATAGTTGGTGGACTAGTGAGGATGCTTTAAATATGGCAGGTGGGAAACAACAGCAAACAGATTAACTCACTGTATTTTCAGTGGCTGCCATCCATATATTATCCACAACGACGTGACCTAAACGAAGAAATCATATCAGTTTCTTAGCCTTTATGAATTTCGTGCTGATGTGACTCTGTTTTAACTCACTATATCCCTTTCTGTCACGGCAGGTCCTCTCCTGGTTGTTGCTAAATTGTTCCAGCTGCAGCACATCCAGCCTCAACATGCTTCACCCAGGGCCTGATGTGCTGGGCAAGAAAAAAATCAAATAAAAATAACCGGAATAAACTCTTTTTAGGGACGGAGGCCAATTTGAAACAGCACAAGTCAACGCGTTAAGGCCCGAGTGTTTGTCAACATTAGCCTTTCTCAGCGGATTATCTCACTTCATCCATCTCATGCTAATTTGGCCGAGGAGGCAGCGCAGCGAGAGGACAGACGACGCTTGTTACTCGCACCTGAAATAACCTCAAGCTATAATGTTAACCCTCCCATTACGAGGCGGCTTACTAAACACGGCACCGACTGACCGCCTGCCCGTCTTCACGCTGGCAACTAACATTAACTCCTCCTTGAAGCATCCCACTTCTTCCTGCCATTGGCCAGCTGCTGCGAGCTGCTAACCGACAAGCTAACGAAATTAGCCTGTTAGCTAGCTGCCGCCAAACGGCCGAGCGACCACCACCGTAAATTAAACCAGCTTCGGTACTCAGTTTTAAGAGGTCACAGCGGGAAACGTCGCCTCTGTGATAGTCCGAGATTATGTCTTCGTCTCGGTGCCTGTTTTTCCACCTGTGTCAGGGAGCAGGACAGGCCAGACGAGAGACGAAGCCGTCCTCTCCTCCTTCAAAATGTTGTCCTCCGCTCAAAACACGCGTCCGCCGCGCCGGTCCTCACCGGAGCCCGCAGGGAAACGAGAGGGGCCAAAAATGAGGGGGGACCTCTCCATCGTTTGGTCGGTCAGCCCTCCACTGTTAATCACAGACGCCGAAAGCTCTCGCATCAGCATCAGCAGTGTCCCATCCTCCCCCTCCTCCTCCTCATCATCATCCTCCTCCTCCAGCCGCATACACACCGCTGACGTTTCACGCAAGCGTACAAAACACCCCGCAGTATCACTGGCCTTTATGGCAGATACCAACTGAGGTCTTATAATTTGTGTTTGTGCACAGACATAACATCCAAACACGCCCCTGTACTGCCTGTCAGTGTTTTCCACAGAGGTCAGGGTCACACAGAGGAGCCTGGCTGGGCTGTGCTGCTCATTGGCAGTATTAGTTTGTCTGTGAAACCAATAAAAATAGATGTCTCTGATCTTTAATTACTCGACAGTCGATATAAAATGACATGTAAGATAATCACAAATTGATGAAGAACTCAAAGGAACTGAGATTTAAATGTTAGATGGCTGCAACTTTAATGTTTTGGCGCCCCCACCTGGTTTACCTCAGTATTTATTTGCTTCACTTGGTAATCAAATCCAGTGGAAATCCAAATTTTCTGCAAGAAATTATAATCTGCCTACATCACAGTGACTTTCGTTTGAAGTTGAGAGCATCTTAATCAAAGAACACTTTTCCTCCAAAAAGAGTTTCATTTGTAAGATTTTCAGGGGCTTGAAGAATCCAGTATTTCACAAGAAAAATGACAAAAATAGAAAACAGTTTTGCGTAACAGTAATATGTTTTATTTTGTTTTGTGTTACTTTTTCCCCCATAAACCCTAGCGGAGGGGTCCTGACCCCTAAGTATGGAGCCACTAATCCACAAATAGATAAAAACAGTCTTTGCCTTTGTACAGGTGCAATCTAAACTTCAGCTATCAAGAGAAATGTGTAACCAGTTAAGACAGACGCAGCTGTTTGTACATTAACAGGAAAAAAAAGATTTCCAATAGTAAATGCAAACAGAAGTCACTGGTAATTATAAATGTTAATGAGAAACATTGTAAAATCACATTAAATGGAAGATGATAATCATGACTGTACATGAAATGCATAACTCAACAGCACTGTAATGGGGTAAATATCCCTGATGTGTTTTTGGACAGTAAGTAGCTAAAGTCCTGATATGTTAAACTCCTCCAGCCACTTAATAAACTCCTCCAGCCACTTAATACACTCTTAAGGCAACAGTTGTCGAGATTAACCACATATACTGTACGTGCATCATATCATTACTGCAGATGGCCCCAACATTACTCCTTGATTTCAGCATTTACTTGTCTCTTCTCTTTTCAGACGACCAATAACCTGAAAGAAAATAAGAGACAGAAGCAAATTAATATCAATAACACTGCATTCACGTCATTTCACCATCTTTAATATGGATTACAGATGACACAATGCACAGCACACATTCACAGCCATTCGGTCTCTCAGGCTGCACCTCCTCCTACACACCTGGGTCAGGAGGAGGACAGGAGAGCTCCTGTTCAGAGTTTAGCGGATTTAGAGGAGGCTATACCCGACAGCACGGAGAAGTCGTTGGCCGAGGTCAGCCAGGCCCCGCCGTCCGCCACCAGGATGGCTCCAGTCACGTAGGAGGAGGCCCGGCTGGCCAGGAAGAGGGCGCAGTGAGCCATCTCGGTCTTGTTGCCCGCTCGCTGCAAAGGAATGGACTGAAACGCACCAGCAGCCTCCCCTCTGGGACCACCTGAGGGTTTTAAAGAAAGAAAAATATATGAATAAATGCACAGACACTGTACATCAGTGGTTCTCCATGTTTTTGTCCCCCATAGCCCTGTCAGAGGAGCTCAAGTACTCCCTCACATCCTGTCATGATACAAATATGTGTGTACTATGTAGTATAATGGCATGCTATTTAACACTATTGTTGTAATTAATTTTTCATACATCTGAATTGGCAATGTTGGGTCAAGTTTGCCTTCTTACTAGTAAGACTTTTGAGTGGCAGCTGGACATTTCAACCATTTATTCAGTATTTCTATTTTACTTTTAGAGAACACTTCAGCTTTGTATCTAACCATTTTAACTGGTTATACTATTTAAGCAGATAGACAGCTTGCTGATCACTGTAAATTTACCCTTTTTTTTCTTCCTGAACACAAATGTGGATAATTTTTTAAAAGCAAGTGGGAAAGGGGTGAAAAAGTAATATCTGTCATAAAATGTCTTTGAATACCCAGAATATACAATAAAATAGTAATATAAAAGCCACATAATTAATTAATAACAATAGCCCTTAACAGCCTTTTTCTGGATTCTCTTCCATCTGAGGATTATGTATTAAATAGTTACTAATAGTACTGTAACAGATCAAACCATTGCTTGTATTAAAGATGATGAATAAATCATTCATCTTGTCAAAACTATGTGAAATCTTTACCAAGTCTGCGAAAGCCCTCTGTGCCAGAGACAGGACCTGGAGCAACAGTATTGACTCTCACCCCACTGGGCCCCCACTCAACAGCCAGGTGCTTCGTCATGGCATCTAGGGACAGAAGAAGGCAACACTTAGTCATTAGATTCTTTCTTGATATCACCACATAACAGTAAAAAATCTCTTACCATTTGCAGCCTTTGCAGAGCCAGCATGCACCTGGAGGGACTGTCCTCTGTATCCAAGCGTTGCAGAGATGTTGACTATGTTGCCACCGTGACTCTGCACACAGAAACGATGGGACGGGACTTAAAATCGATGTAATGAGTCAATAATCAAATCAGCCTCAGAGTGCAGAGGCTGCAGCTTAAACCCCATTAGAGATGAGACGGCATTTAGGGAACCCGCAATCTTTACCGTCCTCCTCTGGTGACCAGAGTGAACTGCAGAAAGTGAGTCTCATTTTAAGTTATTAATCCATTATTTTAATTAACATGGGGCTGATATACAGTGTCACACAGATGGAAAATATACTGTACCTGGAACCACTTCTCAAAAACAATCTTGCTGGTGTTGAATGTACCCATAGTGTCGATCTCCAGTACTGTCTTGAAGGCATTGAAAGAAAGTGAGGTAGCCGGGCAGAGGAAGTTTCCAGCAGCATCTGTCCAAAACAACACTGTCACCTTAAACAAAGCCAAAATTGTGGCACACCGCAGAATAAAAATCCTGTGCAAGACAGGCTGAGGAGTTATTATAATACTCCAGTGACTTCAAATAGATCTTTCATTATACCTATAAATCCACTGATTGTGTGGTATAATTATTAAATAGAAATTACCTTCTACAGCTGATCTGCATTTATAGTTTTCAAAGCTTTACAATGACAGTGATAATCTTGTAGTGATGTAACAGTTTGTGAAGGGAACTTGGGTGCAAAGATAAAGAAGATAAAGGTAGCTGTGGCCTCAGAAAAGCTAATGATTAAACCAAAAGCTTTCACACTTGACCTTTCTTTAAAAAGGCACATTTGCTCGTTTTCATCCTACAGACACCTTAAAATGTACGCGCATCTCTGCTGGCAGGTGGCATTGTGTAATGACGGAGAGCGTAAAGGTGAGAGACTGTGAGCGGCACAGCTCAGTCATCATGAGCAGACAGACATATTTTTAGGAAAGGTCACATACTGTTGATGAGGATGTCGATGCGGCCAAACTCTTTCAACGTCTCATCCACGGCAGCTGCGATGCTCTCAGGCTGCCTCACATCTATACACACAGGGAGACACCGGCGTCCTGACGCAGCAGACAGCTTTTTAGCCGCCTAGGGAGAAGCACGATCCTATTAAGTGCGGCCAACAAACTAATACTCAGTTATAAGGGTAGATAACTTAGGACTGGGGAAATAATGTGAGTGAAATAACCTCTTTTAGCTTGTCCAAGTTCCTGCTTGCAATCACTGTGTCACAGCCATGCCTGAAAGGGAAGAAAGACATATAAGAGACAACACTCAATGAATATGTACGTCTTTCACAAATAAAGCTGACAGGAAGACAGAGGGAGTAATTTCTGACTAAATGAAGGAGAGAGGGTGGGGTGACAGGAGCCAGTGAATGCAAAGGTGAAAGGTGTGCTGCTAATTTCTAGAAGAGATAAACAATATCTGCCACGAGTAAATTATCTAACTATTTCAACTTTGTCATGCAAGCAAAATTATGAAAGTCTGACTGTCAGATAACAAGACCAGAGGGTTTAAAGTACACCTTCATATCATCGCTCTCACACATTTTACTGTTTTAGAGTAATGGTAATGACATAATGCTGATGGAGCACTGATTCCACATTATACAGATGTAGTCATATGTATTCTTATACTACACATGTTCCAACAAACAACAAAATTTGACTCAATATCATCATGTCTGCATGGTCTGAGCTTGTAGTGGAATACCAAGCAGGTGATCCTCTCACCTCATGAAGATTTCAGCTATCCTGAGCCCAATTCCAGATCCACCGCCTGTGATAAAAGCAACCTGATCTCTGACAAACACAAGGCAAACCCTCAATAGGTCACTTCATGCAGTTATTACAGTGGCAAGCATGTCAGCATTTATGTGCAAACTGTGGAGCCTTAAGATCACACCAGGCAATGAGGGAAAAAAACAGTTCACTTTTCATGCATACTTTATTAAATCTGGACTGTAGATGTGCGTGTACGATGTTAGGCAGTCGTCTGTGCCGACATCTTCGGGCAGCAGCTCCCCTTTTTTCTGCTGCTCCGCCATGCTGAGAAGTAATTTTCACCAACTAGATGAAAGCAAACCCATGATGCAGTTAAGCGGCTGGTCTGCAAATGCAGGAGTCGTACAGAAGAACAGAAACACTGTGCAGCAATTTGGTGGAAGTTAGCAGGACTGTCAGATAATGAAATTAAGCCCAAGGGTTGTTTTTACTGTCTGTCAACTGGTGGCAAAACTCTTCTTACTCCCATTTTCTCTTTTTTTAAAAATTTTCTATTCGTGTGCACTTGCTGTCATGATATTTGTGACTTAACCTGTGGCACATTGTAGAAAGCAAAATCAAAGCAAATCATTGTAACAGTGACAGCAGTTTCCAGAAAAGTTTTTTTTTCAACAGATGTGAATGTGGCAATAACCAGCTTTAGATTTTTTTTTTCATGCAGTAACATTAAAAAAATCATGGTGGTTCATCAGCTGAAAGAAATCTGGATTTAGATTAAAAAACAAAGCCGAAAATATCATTCAGGCAGATGATAAGACTCTTTAGGCTCTTAACAAGCTGGCACTGAATGGGCCTGGGGTGTTTCTGTTGTTTTGTCCACCCCTGTGCACACATTTTAAGTTAGTTTAAAGCTCTTTTACAATGCACGGGGTGCCATTAGCCTTAAACTACCAAATGTAAACTTTCCATTTCATTATTTTGTGTCGTGTTACCTGCAGATAGAAGGTAAATTTAGTTTGGCAGCGCTGCAGGAAGAAACGTCCGACACCTCTGAGAAGAAACACCAAGCTCTTCTCTGGCGTTTATCTCTCAGCCATTAAATGTTTTTCTAAGTAGGAACTGTTTGTACCTTGGACGCTTGCTTTTTCGTCGTCCTCCAGTGGTGCATTATGGGCAATGAAGTCCGCCCGGGGTGCGTTCAAGAGCACCAAAACATCTCACAGTTCAACTTTCAGCGGGGTTATTATTCAACGTGTCCAAAGACAGAGATATATTTTTAAAAGACTTTTTGAGGGATCTCAGCAGAGTTTAGAATCAGGAAACAGTGTGAGCAGCAGACTTTAGAGGTCAGGACTGATTTGAATCAGGCCAGAAAGAGAAACTATGCCAGACAAGCACCAGACTCCAGGGGACTTTGAGGTCTTTGATAACCTGGAGAGTGAAGGAAAACTCAGTAATTCTCCTCCACAGTAACCACCATCTTCTAGGATGGCACCAGTGAGGGTCTCCACCAGTAAACCAACACTGAAATGAACGATCTCGGGTTTACGGTTTCAGGGCCGATGCTGATCGGTGTGCATTAGTGCAGAGAGAGGCCCTTATTGATCTGTACTTTGGGATTTACTGTAGCAAAGAGCTCTATGCAATGGATCCCTCAAATGCTTTTGGGATGGATTTTCTTCTTTGGACTGAGCAGCTTGAGAGGATCAGGGTTGTAAGATGAGTGCTTTTGTAACCTGATTTGTTTTTCAAGAGGCACAAGTAAACAAGAGGAAAAGCAAAAGTTCAGAAAATAAGTAAATGATGGATGATTTTATACCACAGATGCTTTAGCAGAGTGGGTTGACTTCCATTGACCTTCCAGTGTTTTTGTACTGTCTAACAGGTCTGCTATGAATCACAAATTTCACAGTATTAGTGCCCTTCTTTCAAAGCAGACCCTGATGTTTTTATGATTTTAACGTCCTCTTCCATTTTCTTACCATTAGTTTTCATTCATTTGGTATAACACAGCATGCAAATAACTCCAGCTCATTATAGAAATTACTTGGGGTGGTGCTTTTACTGTCAGTATTGAAATGTAGGATCAACTGTTAGTACTGTGGGGGTAGGGGATCTGTGCAAAAATGTAAAAACATGTTGATAAAAACAGCTCCTAGTCTGTATTTTGATTCTTTTTTGCAGCCAGATGGCGCTATCTGCCAGGATGTTCTGCATGTAGCCTCAAACCATTTACAGTAAAGCTGCATGAAAATGCCTCCCACTATAAATACACATTGTTCAACTCTTCCTGGCATCTCTGTGTGAACTGAAGCATGTGAAATACTCTATATGTTTCTGTGTCATGGGATTTTAGGGTTGACAGGTTCCAACAAGCATGAAAACAAAGAGGTAACTAAACTGCAGAAAAACAGATTTTGAATAAAAAAAATAAAATAAATCAAATATTCCTTTTTATTCCTCTCTGCTTTTCACATAAGTAGCTTCTGTATTTGCAAGCAATGTATTTAAGCAGTTCATATAATTCCAAGTGGGTTTAAATTCATATGAATAACTTAACTTAACTTTGTAACTTTGTACTGGTAGATGTTAAAACATTGTGTTACAGTAGCAAACATACAGAAGAGTCATAAAGTAAAAAAAACACACAAACTGTCTCACTAATGTTGGTTACACAGCAATATCTTGTTAAGTTTGCTAATGCGTGCTTACATTACACACAATGCAACTTGCCAGCCATCATAAGCAATTGGTCATACCAGACCAAGTAAGGCTGCAAAAGAAAAGTCCCTGAGTTTACTGAAGTGAGCAAGCGTGCAGTAGTTTGTTTATGAATTCAACTTTTTATTTATGAAGGAATAAAAGTGCTGTTTTTTCTTTTTTAAGTTACAGAGTTTCACTTAAAAAAACAGAGTTGAGTGTCCATTGTCAATTCTGCCTGCCACACATGTTGTAAGGAAACCATCCTGATGCAGGAACATAAAGGCGCATACAAAAGACTGCTATTATACAGACATCCAGAATCACAGACTCAGACGGTTCATTGTTCCAGTGAGCCTGGCACAGCTCAAGCCATAAAGGTCCATTATCTCCCGCTGGCCCAGAGGCCGGAGCAGACCTGCACAGCACTGACAGCTGGTCCCGGGCTCTGTTCACGTGTCTCCACTGGGCCTGTCTGTGCAGCTCCGCTCTGGTCTTCAACTTGTGGGTTTAACTTGGCAGACAGTCCCTCCTCCTCCAGACCCACCAGCCTGCTGCTGACCTCCCACAGCCTGCGAGCTGCCTCTTCATCCAGGGCCTGGGGTGCTGGTTCTTTTTCCGTCATCACGTCATAGTAGCCTCCCGTCAGCCCCTCCATCTCCTCGGACACAGCCAGGTAGACGCTGGGCTGGGCCCCCAGCTCTGGACCCTTCACCAACAGGGTGAAAAAAGGACCTGCAGTGGTGGTGTTAGGAGAGACCACAGGTTTGCTCGTTATACTCGACTGCAATATAACTGTTTTTACTACCATCGAGAGCATCATCCATCAGAACAAAAGTACTTCATTAAATTAATCAGCCAGTGTCAAGTACCAGTCCAAGTACTAACTGAATTCATGTTGCTGTCTCTGGCTTATGCCGAAAGGAAACACTTACATGCGTGTACCTCAGTGACATTTGTTCATATCCAAATATGGCACATGTTGGTAGATTTTTATCATCCTCTTCACTGACTGTAAACAACCTCAATAACAAACACGGTTCTCCCCATAGTGGAGGATCTTTATTACCCCTGAGTGCATGTAATCAAAAAGAAAATACTCATTTCACATTTCACAGGTTTTATTTGAACTCTGATAGAATTTTTCTCAGGGCTGTTCGTGGGAAATACTGATTTTTTTTTTTTTTGCAATACTTCAGTTGAAGTATTAGATGCACCTGTAAAGTAATTTATGAAAGAAAATAAGTGGTGAACAGGAAAATTTATACTTTCCATTGATTGCTACAGATAGTAATTTCTTTACATGTTAAGATGTGATATACTAAATGTACAATGAGCTCATATATTACTATTTGTAAATGGAATAATTAAAAATTAGCTCCACCTAAACCAGCTATAAAAGACTCTGACTCATTGTGCATCATGAATGATAATCTAGTATAACAGTGTCACAGTTTTTCTTCTTTTACCACTTTTAGTTCAGATACTTTAAATATATTTGCTTAATATAATTTTGTTACTTCAGTACAGTTTTCAATAGTTCTACAGCGTGATACCACTAATGTTAAGAACTTTTCATAATAGAAATAGAGTCATTTCCAGTTCATGTATTTATACAGAACAAGTAGATAAGAATAGAACATTTGCAGAGTGAATCAATGCCACATATCAGAGATATGTATATATATGTATGCCTTTATTTATTTGTCTAAATTCAGAATCCATTAAGGAGGCAGAATACTCACTGAGCACAGAGGTCGAGAACTGTGATTGGTGCAGACCTGTGTGTCTCCCGAGCTCCGTGGCAACAACGCCTGGGTGAACAGCATTCACTGTGACTCCTGTGCCTGTAACAAACAAACACACACACAAAAACACACACACACACAGCATTGTTTAAAAATATATATCCACTGGCCAATTACAAACAAGAACATAGGCCGTACTCCCTCCCACACATGCCCACGTATGCAGCAGCCAGTAGACTTGCCTTGTAATCGCTTGGCGAGCTCTCTGGTGAACAGAACATTGGCAAGCTTGCTCTGACAGTACGCCTGCTTGGTATCAAACTTCTTCTTCTCCCAGTTCAAGTCCTCGAAGTCAATCTTTCCAACAATGTGGGCGAGTGAGGCCAGGTTGATCACTCTGCTGGGGGCGGACTCTTTCAACTTATCCAGCAGAAGATTTGTCAACAAGAAGTGGCCTGGAGGAAGACAGAAACTAGCGGATTCAGGTAGTGATGGAGTGAGGGAGAGTTTATTAGCATGTGAACATAGTTTTGTTGTACTTTCTGGGAGTTTAGAGAAACAGACACCACTATCTGTAATCTGTTTTTCTTATTCAGTGAGCTCAAGTACCTAGGTGGTTGACTCCAAACTGCATGTCGAAGCCATCTTCAGTCTTCCACGCTGGACATCTCATGACACCTGCGTTGTTTATCAGTATGTCCACACTTTGCTCCTCTGCAAGTAATAAAGATAATGTTTATGAAACAGTTACCGACTGTGCTTTATGTCTATAATCAAACACCTCACAGGAGACGTGGAAATAGATGTGCTTGTGTTTTGGATCCTCACCTCGGTTGATTCTCTCCGCAAACTCCCGGATGGATTTCATGGAGGCCAGGTCGAGGTGACACGCGTAAACATGAGGATTCAGAGTCTTCCCTCGTATATCTTTTGCAGCTGCTTCGCACTTCTCCATGTCCCGGCATCCCATTATGATCCGACCGCCTGATGATATGGGGATGGGAAAAGGAGCATGTCAAAATAATTGCTTAAGTTTTTATATGTTGTGTGACACCGTCTTTCCTCCGTACCTCTCTGGGCAAGTTCCCGGGCGGTCTCTTTCCCGATGCCTGTGTTTGCTCCTGTTATAACCACAGTCTTTCCATTAAGAGTGGCCTTACTGGTACACCGGCCTCCAGTCACATGGTTTCTGTGAAAAGAATACAACATTCAGTGTCATCTTATTTAACATACCTGCTTTTTTAGCATCAAATCCAGGTATTGTGGATTGTTTGTGCTGTTTGGCTGCAGCTGATTCAGTTTTTTCCATGCTAACTGTGGGAAAACCCACCTTCAATAGTTCAATTTTGTATTTTTTTTCAATATATTTTGTATTTTTATGCAGTAAATCAAAATGACCACGTGTGAAACTTGGGGCGACTGCAAGACAGGAATACTGTATAAATTGTTGTTGCACGAGGGCCTCCTTCACTGGTTAATTGCGCTGTATTCTGGGTGGTATAGTTGTAGTCAAGTCACTCACAAAATCAGTTCTTCATCAATAATTTGACATAATACTGCTACCTGATAATATAATACAATACATTGTTAGCCCCGATTCTTTAGTTGGAAGCCCAAAAACAAACTGGAGCCATCTTCAGTTATCAGGTCACAGGTAAAGTATTACAGCACTATGCTCAAAATGACAGAGATCTCGCAGGATCTCAGTCAGATGGAGCCTAAGTTTCCAGGTGTGATTCACATTTACCTTCTTGGACTAGTTCTGCCCCGTACAGAGGCTGGACTTAGGTGCCACTGAGTCTCATTGGCCAGTTATCTCTGATGTGAACAACATGAGTGTGTGTTGTCCTTGAGGTGTGTATCTAATACAACTAACAAATTAAAGAGGAATTTTTGGGAACATCAGATTCCTTCTTATCAAGTTGAAGGTTACACGATTCCAACTGACTGAAAACAACTAAAGGTTACATGAGTTCAGTGGAAAAGTACAAATTTAAAATGAACAGAGTGCAAATCTTAAGTTAACAGAGTAAAAGTGCAAATACAAAATAAAGTTTAAAACCATTTTAACAACATAATGCAGTATTTTATTCAGTGTTAGAATCACTTAACTAACTTAACTTGATTTTTTTTTGTTGTTGTTTTGGGATGGTGGGGGAAACCAGAGCACCCAGAGAAAACCCACACTGATTCTTAAAAGAACCTAGATGTTAGGCGTTGGTGCGTTTTTAGAGCAACATTTGAATGACGGAGTCAGCAATGAAACCACAGGATATTATTACTGAACCGACTACTATCCCTGCTCCTATAATAATGCCAGCCTGTCTAATCTTACTCCAGGGGTTTGCTCTGGCCACAGCCCACACCGGGACAAGCTCCTCTGGCTCTGGTTCAGTTATGTGATGCATAATTACGTCCTCCAAATAATTGACAGTGATGTTCACCACTGTGGACAATGCTGTACCAACAGCATATCCAAGCAGGAATTTTGACATTTTGTTAACGTTTGTAAACATTTTGTCTGTTTTGAGACTCGAGAAACTTGCTCTCCTGTCTGCTCTGAGCTACAGAAATAATCTGATCTGTGCTTCTCTGTTGTTCTCTGTTGGCACCCAAGTGGCTTTATTACATCACAACGTTCTCGCGTTAACGGCTTGATGTGACGTCACAGTCAGACGCGTCAAAGGTGTCAAAAAGCTTCCCAAGGGTGTATGCGCGACACGCGGCCCCTGATACGTTTTTGACTGATTGTGACGTCACAACATAACAAACACATACCATAAACATACCAAAACTTCATGCAGATAAATCATGAGATTATGTATTTTACATGGCTAGTCTTACTACATTAGTGGCTAAGGGAAATATAGGTGGTATATGGGTGGCTAGCTAGCTAGCAACCAATCATGATCAGTGTAATTGTATCAGTAAGTAGTTTAACATCTAGTTATTATAACAATGGTATCCCCAATACTACCCTAAAACTACATCACACTATTACTGGTGTAATTACACAATAAAGTGTTAAATGCACAACCATAAACTAATTTCATCATTTTGACTATTTTTCGTAAAGAATGACATACAACAGATATGCTGCGAGATGATGATGACAATGTTGTCATGTGTTCATGTTTTTTAATCAGTTTTATAACAATAAATAACATGTTTGTTTTTTGTTGTTATGAAATAGATATTAAAATAATTAAAGACAAGGGGAAATGTTATGTAATTAACTACCTAAGTTATTTTTTATTGTAAAATTGTTTTAAAAGTATTAAAAATATGCATTTTAATCATTTGAAGTTTTGTCATAAGTAAAAGATATTAAAAATCATTTAAAATCACATTATATACATTCCCGAGGGAGAAATGCATGTATTCTTGAAAGAGTGTGTATTTTCAACTATGTGTTTAAAGGTTAAGTAGAAATTTTAGGTACATTAATTGAGTACATTAATTTAGTGCAACTTTATACTTCTATATGCCTACTTATGACACATAAGCGGTCAATATTGAACATTTTACTTCACTGCATTTATCTGACAGCTTGATGATTTTCATACACTTTCTGTCCAGTTACTCAAATGAAGAAAATCAGCTGGACTTGCTGGAAGTTCTTTATGACTTATCACATCTCATCCAAGAGGCTTCTTGCTTTTCTTCAAACCCTTAGGAACTACCATGACCTGGATGACTGAGAATCTTCACAGACATATCTTGCTGTGCAGTAAAAATTCTGAATCGCCAAATTTGGTGACTCGAAATGTCATTTTTCTTTGACAAACATAAGGAATAACTGTTCTTTTATGTCTTGAGAAATGTCTGGATCTGCTATAAAACAGGCTGTTTCCTTGAGCAAATGGCAACTTTTTGAGGATATGCGGTTGCAAACCACATGGTGTTCTTAAAACCATCCATGGCTGCATATCACACTACTTAAAGCAGTCAAGATCACCTCCGCCTGAAACATCTACAGCAGTGAAATGCAACATGCACATTAACGCAGCAGTAACACTTATGAATGAACATCACATGTAAAGTAAACACTCTTTTCCTTTAATAACTTTGAGATACTTATGACACTTAAATACTTCTATGTCAGTAAGAGTGCAGGACCTTTACTTACTTTACCACTATTTTCACAGTGTGATTACTTCAGTAAAATAATGAGAATGAGCAGAAGATAAGACACATACAGAGTAAAATGCACAGTTACATCAGAACACAGTGGCCTTATGTCACATTATGAAGAGTCACTCACTTCAGTAAGACAGCGCATCCAAACACGCTCCCAAACACAGAAACCGGTAAAATATATTTGTTCATCGCTCTTCAACAACGCTGACAGAGAAATAAATAATTAAGCAGCTTCTAATACTGTTTCTACTACACAGCTCATCCGAAAACACTACTGAAGCACAAGGTTATGCGCGCACGTTGTTGACGTCATCAACTATTACTGACCAACCGCAAGGAGCGAAAAACCAAAAGGCATTCTGGGAAATGTAGTCCCGCTTGAGATATGCATCCAAAATCAGCAATGATCTACCTTTTCATGTTGTGCAACACCAGCTGATAATGATAATGATAATTGATTGGTATAAATAAAACAAAATAAATAAAATACACAATGTTATATGGAGCACGGTACCATAAACAATCAAAAAGAATAAAATCGGATAAAGACTATATATGCAATATGAGGACAACATACAATATGAGTTCACATGGACAAAGTAGCTCAGATGAAAATCCCTGTTGAATTAATTTGTGTGTTTTCTGTTGCTGTAATCTTTAAAATGAGTTAATGACTTAGGAATTATTTATTTGTGCAGCTTATGGGTTGTCTTCTAGGAAACCTGAGATGTGTCATATTCTGGTTTCATGACAATGTCCCTCTGACCGCAGTTTGGAAATCAAAATGCCATGACAACAAATAAAATGAGAGCTATGAGATATTGAGGGTGTTTATAGGAAGGTTTGGAGTCAGCAGAGACAGAGAGGACTATATATATATGGATCAGTGGGAGACATGGCTGTGAGCCGCTTTCTCTGTTTTTGGACTGTGGGGAAGAAAAAAATAAGCGAGATGACTCTGCTGTTGTGACTGTAGTCTGGAAGTCATTTTACCTGTGTGACGCCAGGTGTGAAAAATGAGGCAGGGGGCAGAGAGAGCTAAGGGGAAAGATTCATCTTCATTCATGGACCTGGATATAACCGATAATTGCTTGTGCTATCTGCAGTCTAGTCCCCTCCTACTTCCTCTGCTTTACCTAATGACAAAGGAGTCTCTGACAAATATAGCTCAAATGCTCCCTGAAGAGTCATCAACTTGTCAATTGTTCATTTTTAATTGTTAAACATTAATCATAGTCATCTTGGTCTCTCCAAAAATATAGTCGCTGTATCCTTTTTTAAGCAAGTTTAGTTTTTTTTTAGTCCTATTGTAGATTTTAGTCCAAACTCAAGTCCAAAAATGGAGCAGAGTTCATCTAACTGTGTTCCACAAACTTTAAGGACCCTTTCCTCGCCCAAAGCCCTTCACTATGATGCTGCAGTTTACAAGACATAACCAGGCGTAACAAAGAAAAAGTAGCTCTTCATGAGGAGAAATTTTAGGACAGTGGAAAAAAGCAAGGCCATCCCCTTGCAGCAAGATCTGGAAAACTTGAGGTGACACATAAAAAGTAAAAACTGGGACGTGAATCTGGTTTGTGTGGAGGGGAGCGGGAGGAGCAGCCCTGCTCTATTTGTTCACAGCTCAGAGGTGCGCCCCCCCACCCAGTGTGTCGACCCTCGGTGCTCTCCACTGTCAGCCCACAGTGCTTGACCTTCGCTATGATTTATGACAGCTCTGTTCCCAAGATAACCCCGAGGAAACTCTTCGCCTCGCTGCCTGTTTGGCCCAACTCTGAATGTCTCAAAGAGGTGCTGAAGATGCAGCTATTTAATATCCACCCATCTCCTGAACAAGGATAAAAAGCACCCCCGGTCAGATGATTTTGTTTCAGGAAACAAAAGGATCATATTTCCCTGCACTTGCTTTTTTTTAGTGCTTTCTGCCTGATCCAGGACAGCTTTAAAACAACACACCAGAGTGAGCCTGACCTGCCTCTCCTAATTCTGAAGAGAGTAGCCAGGAAAAATGCATCATGCAGGGGAAAAAACAATGAAATTGCAGAAATAAAAAGGTCTCTATTGATGATTTTATTGTGTAATTGGCATCCTTGGTCTCAGGTGAGATAAGCATCAGAGAAAATATCACAAAAACACTCATCAAGGGACTGCAGGAGCAGCTTTATTTTTGCAACACAGCTTCCAGTCACCTCTCAGAGCAGACACCCCTTGGCCATCTGATCAGCGGTGTCTGATCATGATGCTCTCAGGTTATCCCTGTCGTGTGGATACTGTTTTCTCAGTCCAATCTGCTCTGGTTGGCGAACATGGCTGGCAGGAGGCCTGCTGTTAAGCTTGTACAGTAAAGGGGAGCTGCCGGGGCACTGAATTAATCGAAAGCCTCGCCTGTTACCTAATAAGGACAGTTGGCAAAGTCACCACATGAAGTACTTGAGACCATAAGCTGTTGAATTATGCAAGAGTGGGGCAGTATGCTCCTTCAGCGCATGAATCAAAAGTGAAAAAGCGATGAGGATGCTGGGTGAGTGGGTGAGGAGGGGAAGGGGTGGAGGGGGGGGGGGGGCGTCCAGGCGCTAGGACCCGGTGACACGTGAGCGCATTAGTTTGCCAGAGGGTGGAGACGGTGAACAATGAGGGAGCTGACTGGTATGACCAGCGGAGGAGCAACATCTGAGACCCCCCACAACACACACACACACACACACTTCATCCTCCTGCTACTCAACCTCGGACACATCAGACTGACAGCGGACAGTGAGAGC
>JBAJHX010000024.1:18649137-18676202 GCA_037176925.1 Amniataba percoides | reverse complement strand
ACACACACACACACACACACACCACCTCTCTGCCTTTGTGAGTTAGTCTAAGCTGGATGGATGTGAGGGCATCCGGGCCACTCCACTTTTAATGGCCCTTTTATACTTTGTCCAGGGCAGACAGGTGATATCTCATCGTTAATGCCGTCTAATGCATTTAAATGAGAAGCTGACTTGATAGAGCAAACCGTGTAAAAGCAGAGCCCCGAGGCTCATAATGGACTCTAAATGAAACGCAACAGCAGCCAATACACAAGGATTTGCTTTTGTCACAAACACTGCGTTGGCCGAGAGAGGCAGCAGTAATGGCTGGGACCTTTAAAGGAGCAGTCATCCCGAAATCAAACACTATTCATGGTCCAAGCTGCTTCATCTGGAGCAGGTGTGCTTGTTGTTGACTCAACACTGTAAAGACTTTGCACAGACAGAATGCTGCCATTTTAATATTGTTCAAATATCAGCAATTATACCAACCATTTAACTCCTATTTGCATTTAACACAAAAGAATGATGGAAAATGCTGCACATTCTAATGTTAATCACCCAAAAACAAACATTACTTAAAGAGCAGACATATGCAAGTCAGGGACCTTTCATGGAAGCAATGCCGGCATTCAAACCATCATTACAAAACTATATCTTACTAAAAATTCTCCACCACTGATTAAGCAAAAGACATCCTGACACATGGCCTGAAGAACTAGGAGGTAGTCTGCTGCCACAGATAAAACAGATTAAAAAATATATTACGGCACCATGTAGAAACAGCAGACCCGAGACAATGACCTGGCTGGCACACACACACACACACACACACAAGCTAAAACCATTGTTGTCCCTCGCAAAAGGCATTCAAAGAAATGTACATTCCTAACACTCTGTTTTGCAATGAGCTCTTTCAAACTGACGTTAACGGCGGCGTTTTACCAAATCAGACTGAGCAGACACAGTCTAGCAATAAATTAGCTCCTGTTGGTGGCTTAGAGAGCAGAGAAGGATGCAAACATTGTCAAATAGGACAAACAAAGGACAGAAAGCCTTTATTTAATGCTCTCTTGTTCAAAAGTCTGTGTGCTGCTGGATGAAAACTAGAAAAAAAAAATAGTCTGCTGCAGCCATGATAGTGAGACAAAATCTGCTTAATAGTACACCTGTCAATCAATGTACACACTGTGCACATGTATGAGAGCATATTTAGTCTAATTTGCATTCATTTGTGTGTGTTTGCTGTATTTGATTCTATTTTTTCTGTTTTATTCTTTGGCTCATCAATGTTTGCTTTATGTACAGTATGTTCTGGCTTTTAATTGCATATTTGATTTGAACATAAGAAAGAGGGAGAGGGGTTGAATGCAGCCTGAGCCAATCAACATTAGTGCACTGATTGTGGTTAGAGGCTATTGTGCACGAGCTGGATCACAAATCACCATATACTGTTAGTTTGCCTCGAAGTGGAGGGCGAAATGTCCTCCTCAGTGGCGCTGTTACATCAGTTAGCCACACCCCCTTCCAGACCCCATTTTCCGAGCTCATATTAGAGTCCCATTTCCCCCATGTATTTGACATCAAAGGGACGCAGTCTATAGCGTGTGGTACAAAGAGAAGTGATGCTTCAGTTCAGTCTCATTGGATTTCCCCAATCCTCCTCTCTCTCTCCTCTCTCTCTCCCTCTGTCTCTGTCTCTCTCTCTGGTCACATGAAGCCTCCCCACTGGAACTTGAGGCTACTGGATTGTGATAGAGTGGGGGTTAGGTACACTATGTTCCCTTGGTATTTCATTGCAGGGATATATTACTGCAAAATGATGTTTTGCAGGACACAATTACAATGAGGGGTGATGGTAACACAGCATTTATGATCAGGAGCTCTACAGTGTCTAATCCCAAAGCCTTAATCCCAAGTATTGGTTTATTCTGCAGTGGGATGCTTTGTTGTTGTTTTTCATTGTGCCCATTTCTCTGCCTGATGATCAGCTGTAGTCGACATACAGTAGCTGAGCTGAGTGTCACCACCCACAGCTAATTCCCACTCTCAGTCATTGTCTGGATCCCGTTAACCTTGGGTTATCACCTCCCCGGGCCTAAGGTCACCCCAGCAGGAGGCCGCTGGCTTCTGCCTTTCAGCTCCATGGGATGTGCGGCATACAGTAGAGAGCGAGAGGGATGATGGGAGAGCAGATGTGAGGCAAGTCAGGGACGGGTTATACAGAACTCGGTCCCAGCAGGGATCCTCTGCACGGGAAGCCGGGCGAAGCTGAGAGCGGGTGATTTGTCAAAATGAGTGTCCGTGGCCGGGTCAGCCGGTTCACCTATCACTGCACAGCGGGAGGCTTCAGGAGCTGTGTGTCGATGGAGGCAGTAAACCCACAGACTCACTGGCTCTGATGCTCTGTACAGCTGATGAAGGTGATTCAGTTCTTTTACGCCCGAGTAGGGAACAGAGTGTCCTGGCTGTCACGAGGAAGCCCAGTTGTTTTTTGTTTTTTATGATCGAGTGATAGTCTGTTTAGGATTGCTGCGATTTGTTTTTATTCTGCGCATCCACACTGAGACAGCGAGGAGTGGGGCACCGACTCAGCGGTGGATAAAAATACATGCCATCGACTTACATGCGCTTGTGTGTGTGTGCAGCTGCTTGATTTTCAGACAGACGGTGACAGAAACCACATCAGTCACATCGCATTTCACTCATTCTTATTCTCTTTGACCCAGAGGCAAGGCTCGTTGGGCATTTTGACAGCAAATTGGACACAGGAGATCAGTCCTCACCCATAATGACTCTTCTGCCGAGAGCAAAGCAACCAGTCCATTAGTAACGGAGAGAGGTAGAGACGTGAGGCAGGCTCTGCAATCTATTTATTTCTTTCATTAGTCCCTTGTTTACATTTTTGGGGAACAGACAGGAGAGAAAGGGAGGAAGGCTGGACTTAAAAGGGCAAGAACTGTGTGTGAAACTACTGATACCAGCAACACACACTTTAAAAATATGCTTTGGGTATATTAAAATCAATTTGTCCCAAATAAAGGAGCAACATCAGTTCTGTTGTTCGAATGCTCATCGTTTCTCAGCTCTATGGAATGTCACAGGTCACTGCCACTGGATCATTCACATAGTTTCGAATGGGAGAGCCAGGTGCTGACTGAATACACAGTTGTTGTCCCTAATGGGGTTTGCATGAAAATACCACAGAGATGACACAAACATGTCCACTTGCAAGGTCTGCTTCCCACGCGAGTGTGTTTCGAATATCAATGCAGCTCATCTTTGGAGGCCAAACAACCTTGGTGTTCAGGAGAAGCTTGAATGTACTGAAATAAGGGAACAAGAAGTCGATAGTCACGTTAGCAGCTCTGTGGAGTTGTCCCTTTGTCAGCACGCTAATATTAAGAAGGTATATCTTTTACCATGTTCCATGTCTTAGTTTATGCTCGTATGTGCTTGTTAGCACTAATCATAAAGTGCAGCTGAGGCTGAAGGAAAAGCCATTATCTTTTGTCGTAAAATGAAAATGAACACATTAAATTAATTCAAGTTGATGATGGAGCTTGATGAATGGTTAAGGGGTCACCGGCTGTTCACCCCGAAAACATGGGAACATGAGTAATATGTGCCACATTTCATTTCATTTCACTGCGACTGACGTGACTGAAAGTAAAGCTTATATCTGCAGACTTAACCCAGGTGTAACCCTCAGAGAGTCCAGGGGCTAGGAACACACCAGACAGGTCACGTGTCAAGAGCACACCCCGAGGCTGTTGAGACACGGCCTGTGACAAGAGAGACGATTGTCGGTGGCATCTCAGGGGCTGATCTCTGTTCTCATCTCCAGCTAAGTGTTTACAGAAGAAAAGGTCAACTGCTCATGCCATTTAATCTCATGTGTTACACGCGGACTCAGCCACAACAGGTTTCCAGGCCGTCGCTGTGCTCATTAGGACGTAAAAGGGGATGTTTTGTCTTTTCTCTGGGAACAACCTGGTTTTTTAAGAGGGTTACACTACAAATGCACTCAGCTCTGTTTGAGTAATTGCTAAATGGAGCGAGATTGTCAATCTGTATTTGAGGGGAATTAGCGGTGAGGAAAACAGATTGCTGCTGCTGAGGGAAAACCACGTATCTCCACTTTTTAGCAATTAGAGCATCGGGCTTGTTTTCTGGCTGCCTTTGTCTTCAGACGTGGCGTTTTTCAGTTTCTTTAATGACATCTTTAAAAAGGGTCAGACACATGCGTGGCTTTTTCAGCACAATTAAAACATGAAAATGACAAATTTTGAAGTTACAAGGTCTTACCTCGACAACAGTGACACAAACAATGCAGGAGCTGCCTGGGGATCTGTTTTAAAAGGGCTTACAGATGATTAACAATAAGTGGGACTGGCTCAGAAGCCCACAGACATTAAAAAGTATCTCAAGCCAAATCCTCATCTGTATGTGCGGCGCGTTGCCGTTACCTTGTCTTTAGCCGCCTGAGAAGACAGGAGAGGAGCAGAGGGCAGCATGAGAGATCAGTGGGGCATGTGGCTGTGGTCGAGCACGAATGCTGAGTTGTGCGGAGGCTCACAGCTGCTCCCCCTCAGAGGTAGGAACACAAAGGGCCTTTGGTAGAGTGTCACTGTGCAACTGATACACCAGACCTCCCTGCACCTCCTCCTCCTCCTCCTCCTCCTTCCAAACACTCACACACACAATCATCTCCCAGAGACCACATAACTTCATCCCCACACCTCCGGGGCACTACAATGCAGTTTCTGGTTCGCATTTACAGCGTCATCACAGCTGCGGAGAGCACCGTCTCTCAACCACTCATCACATTTCAAGACTCTTAATCCAGTTCTGCAAAGGAAATGAGTGCAAAGCATCCTGGGCTTTTGGGTGGGGTGTGCTTTTGTCTTGGTGGGAGCTGAGTAATGTGATTAAAATCCATGCTGGAGTGCTGCACATTTTGCCCGTGGAGCTTGACTGCAAGAAGTGCCAGTAAACAAGCGCCCCCCTTCGCTCTGCTTCTTTCCCGCTGATATGGGGCCGCGTAGGGTGGGCGGTCAGAGGAAATGTGCTTCCAGTCTGTCTGTCTGTCCTGTTTAAATGTTTAATCACCAAGCCTGGACAACAGTCTGATCTGGATAATTATCAACTTTTTTGTTGACTTGCTGAAGGCTATACAGTGGGCACGCTCAGCATGAGTAGGCTACAATATTCATGGTCTCTTATATAACCACCATCTCCACGCTCATGATAAAATCAAGAAGCAAGTGTTATCTACAGAGATACATACAGCACACGGGGCAATCTTTCTATTTGTAGTGCTGCTTTTTTTTCCCTTCGACAAAGAGTGATGAGCCAAGAACACAAGGCTGCAAATGGTTGCATCCTATTTTAGTTTTCACTGCCTTATAGCTAAATTTATCATGCTCTTCCCACAGGAGAGCTTAGGAACCTCGACTCCTTCAGAGTGTCTGAACAAAACTTCCTCTGCTCGTCCTCATCAACTGCACATTAGCTACTGTGCATTAATGACTGATTGACACAGACACATTTGTGACGCTCTCGTTTAAAGCAGCGGTGCTGCAGGAACAAAGAGCAAAGCGGCTGCCTTTGAATGATGGATGAAAAAGGCCATCAGCAAAATTGTTTGTGCTGATTTGGTGCCTATTAGTGCTCGTATGGGTGTGCGTGTTACGCATGATTGGATGATTAAATTTGATTGTGCATGTGGGGATGGGGGGATTGAAGGGAGACAATGGGTAAGATCATTAGTGTGATCCACTTCATTTCCTCAAAAGGTCCATTTAGTGCAGTTCCTTTAATAGTTATGGTTTCCCTTCATTTTACCTATTCGAACACTGTAACGCTAACATGCACAGTCACTCATTTCTGATTTTTAATTTGTTGTCAGTTGGCACATTTAGTGTGTCTGACTCCATCTGAGCTTGCAATTAAAGCAGCTATATCTTTCCCTCCCAGGATCAGTTTGACCTATTTCAAACTTGGCACTTCTGAAAATCAGCAATAACTTTTCTGTTGCAGTATTTTATTTTATTTTCTCAGCTTCAGCAGTTTGACCGAAACACTTAGAGCAACTGCTGTGCAAATCCAGAGGGGGAAAAATAAGCAAAGCCTTTTTCTTACAGCCCCACTGATTGTTCCTAGTGTTAACGTGCACGTATGAGCACTTCGAAGTGGTCGCAGATGATGTTCGGCATGCCTTACCAGCGTGCATACACCTTTAAGCTGTCGGCTCTCCGCATTTGTTTCCATTTGTTAGTCCTTCAACCTAGTCTTATTGATTTTCCCATATCTGTCTGCCAGTAAGTGCTGTCTGAGACAAGCCATATCTGAAAGCTGGCCAGAGTGTTCCAGGGGAACAGCAGGAAGTCCAATATATTTACTGAAAGCACTTCCCCTGTTGATGCCTTCCCTGAATTGATTGTATGGAAATGAAGGCCTGTTAAAGCATTCTTGATTTAACCACCAATTGGGATTTAGAATCAGACAAGAGTACATGGATATGCGCCAACAAATATACTGACAGACACTGAGGAGCATTCTGTCATAAACACATACCTGCATAAAATGTATATTGCCCGCCATCATCAGAGCAGAAGAAAAGCTGGCTCTAAGCGATGTTCTTTCCTCTTCATTTAGTCTGCCGCACAGCGTCAAGGCGAGCCTGTCTCTTTCTCCATCTGGGCCGGGACGAGTGGGTAGTGGCGGGGGCTCCCCTACATCCAAGATGGGCTACTGCGGAGGGGTGCCCGTGGAGGACATGCAGGCCCTGGCCATCACCTCCCTGTCGGCAGCAGATGTAGCCAAACAATACGAGCACATCCACGAGCTGGGGAAGGGCACGTACGGCAAGGTGGACCTGGTGGCACACCGGACGCAGGGTGAGTTGATTGTGGCATCAGGGATTCAAAATGTTGCTGATGATCTTTGTCCTCTAATTCAGTCTTATTGTCATGCATTGTCCCTGACGTCAATCTAATAAAGTGTAAAAACAACAACAAAAAAAAGAACATTTAGAAAGCAAGATTGTTCAGATCACCAAAATCCTTTTTGTGTTTGCATGCCTCTTACTGCCGGATAACCAGTTAAGGCAGATCAGCATGCTTAAAAGACTCAAGGCAGAGGGAAATTTCAGCACATTTAAAAGGTTTTTTTTGCAGATTTTCTATTAGGTCTGCTGATTAATCCTAGGTTTTAAGAAAATCAAGGTTAGAGAGCTGTCTCAGTCTGAAAGTGGTATAAGTAGGTATTGTGAGGCTGAGAGGGTAGCGGAGCCTGAAAGTGCTGTGTGTGCACTAAAGAGCCTGCGTATTTCTGCGGATGTGATTGCGAACAGCTGTTTGAATGTGAGTAATGGAGGTGAGGTTCATTCACTGAACATGTGTCTGTGAATGAATGTAGCAGCTGTTGCAGAGGCAGGGTTAGGTAGCTGGAAATCACTCCGCTCCCCCCGATTATCAGCCAACACTTCCAAATTCCAAAACCACGTGCAGCGTTTGGGATGTTGGCAGTGCTCATTTGATGTACAGGTTTAATGCACCAGAGTTTTGTCTGACCTCGTGTCCATCTGATTTTTGTAGGCACCAAAATGGCGCTGAAGTTTGTTACCAAGAACAAGACGAAGCTCAAGAGTTTCCTGCGGGAGTACAGTCTAACAGGCTCGCTTAGTTGCAGCCCTTTCATCATCAAAGTCCTGGACGTGCTTTTTGAGACAGAGGACAGCTTCGTGTTTGGACAAGAATATGCGCCCGCTGGGGACCTTTTCGACATCATCCCCCCACAGGTAACGCTCTCATCCTTCCCTCAGCCAATCACTGCCCCCACTCAGCCAGAGCTGCTCCAATCAGTCGCCATGTTCAGACACGGCGGTTTTAACAAGCTCTCCTGGGATTGGAGCCTTGTCTTCGTCCCGGTTTTCTCTCTGCGCAGAGCTCTCACTTTGCTTTAGTGCTATTCCAGTTGATGTGTTGGGACCGCTCGACTTCAGGGTTCTTCTAAAGGCTCATTAAAAATGGTTGCAGCGGAACTCAAAAACTGAGGCCCTTTTGTTTCAGTTTTCCTGTTTGGAAACACTTCTCACCCTTAACTTTAATTCCTCCTCTCAATATAACCATCACTTATTCTTTTTAAAAGTCCTGTAACCTAGTCACCACAAAGCTCTTTTCTTGTATCACCTCCCATCGTCTCACCTCCTACACAATGTTCTGTTTCCATTAGACTGCATTAATCAAAATCCTCTCCGCTTTTCTCTCTTTCTGCCCCCCAACACTTTGTCCTTCTGTCCACTCTCTCCTCTTCTCAGGTGGGTCTGCCAGAGGAGATGGTCAAGCGCTGCATGCAACAGCTGGGCTTGGCCCTGGATTTTATGCACAGCAAAAACCTGGTGCATCGGGATGTCAAACCCGAAAACGTGCTGCTATTTGACCGTGAGTGCCGCCGCATCAAGCTGGCCGACTTTGGCATGACCCGACGTGTGGGCTGCCGTGTGAAACGGGTGAGTGGCACCATCCCCTATACGGCACCAGAGGTGTGCCGTGCTAGCCGTGCTGAGGGTTTCCTTGTGACCACCAGTCTGGATGTGTGGGCGTTCGGCGTGTTGGTCTTCTGCATGCTGACAGGCAATTTCCCCTGGGAGGCAGCGCTGCCGGCCGACGCCTTCTACGAGGAGTTTCGGCGCTGGCAAAAAGCAGGGTGTCCTGTGGGAACGTACCCATCTCAGTGGCGACGCTTCACTGATGACGCCTTGCGCATGTTTCAGAGGCTGCTCGCCGCTGAGCCGGAAAAACGCTGCGGAGTCAAGGACGTCTTCTGCTTTGTCAAATATGAGCTGGTCAGCGAGCTCAGGCGCAGGGCATCCTGCCGAGCCAAGCGAGGCGAGAGGTCAAGCTCGGGAGTGTGCACTGGCAGTTGCACTTCCTCCTCAACCTCCACTTCATCCCGTTCCTCCCACAGACACCCTGAGCCCTCCACCCCTCCGGGAACATCCTGCCTGCGCCCTGCACCGCTCAAACGCAGCGTCCTCTCCGACCCGCTGTCTCCCAGAGAGGAGTCTGGACAGCACCAGTCTCCAGGCCGAGACAAGAACAAAAGCCAGATGGTGATGGCAACTGCCATCGAAATCTGTGTGTGACCACACTAATGTTAGCTGCGGAGACTAGATAGCTTTTCACAGAAATAACAAGTTGTGAAGAGGTGTTAATGACTGCCACAGAGACTCCAATGCAAAAAGGAGAGGTACTTTATCCATGAAAGAGAAGCTCAGGATCACATCCCCGGCTGTGGAAATGGACATCATCAATCAGCAGTACACACTCGGACAGCTTATCACTGGCACATGCCGTTTAGGTTTTGATTTGTGACCAAAGACTGCTTCCCAAGCTGAGGAGCCATGCAGGCAGGGTTTAAGAGTCCGCTGATGTTGCTCCTCTCAGCAGCTCATTCTGCCATCCAGACATTTGTGTTTTTCTGTTCATACACTGTGGTGGTGCTAACGATTCTATAATTAGATACTCCATAAAAACTGACTGTGTCTCTCCTCGCTCATCACTCCACGTCTCTTTACCAGTGTTTATTTATTTCAGAGTAAAAGCACCAGGGAGGCCAAAACTTCATCTGAGCAGGTGATGCCGTTCGGTCGGAGGCCGGTGATCTGGGAGCAATCTACGCAACTACATCCGACTGCCATTTCTTAGACTTCCTGCCAACTTCCAATGCATAAAATTTGTCCTAGACTTTTTCAAGAGAAAGCATTATAAAGAAAAAAAGAAGAAAAAAACAGATGTTAATGTAGCAGTTTGTATGAGATGTCTTTTCATGTACGTGTCTAGACTTAGAGACATATTCTCAGTGATAGGTATCACCTCAGGACACTTCAGTGGGTCACTTCCTGTTTTATTATTAATGGAAATCTATTGAATGGCTGGAAAACACATCTGCCACTTTTGAACAGCTCCCAACAAGATTAATTTCCGACATAACAGAACAGAATACAGGGATATTGTACATTTCCTGAGTGAAAAGGGTGGCGAACAAAGAAGTGGAGAAAGAAATGTCTTTTTATTGTTTCTTTTCTACCTGCTGTATGTTTTCGGATGTGTGTGTGTGTGCGTGTGTGTGTGTTTCAAATGCTAAAGCACAAGATTTTTGTAAAAGAGGAGAACTCATAGTGAAAACTTCAATGTTATATTGTAAATAATTTGATATAGGAGTGCACCGTAATATCAGGTAGTTCAACTATGTAGCGGTACTAATTTTCTATGACAGGGAAAGGGGTTGTTAGGGTTTTACAGGTACTGTCGGGCAAATGCACTGTATGTAGCAACAAAATATGACAGAATGTACAGCATATAACAACAAATTAAATATATAAAGATATGGTATAATAATTCAATGTATAACACGGTAGCAGCTGCTCTTCTTTTTTTTCTTTTATTCTGTTGGGTTCATCTGGACTGAAGTTTTCTCAACACAGGTATGACATGCGAATTGGCAAACAGACGTCACTCTTTCCGCATTTTTCTTTCCACACAACCATCACAGAAGCAACATCCATTTCCTTGGTAAAATCATTGAGCTTCCCAGATGCCACTGAGTGAAGCCCCTTCTGTCTTAATTCAATCAGTAGAAGCTGACGCAAATGGGCTGCTTCGCAGGTCGACACCTCGCACATTAATTTCCCTGCCTCACAATAGGTGTTCCAATATTTGATTATCAAGATTTGACATTAACACACAATCCCTACTGCTCAAACTATGTTGTCGCACCCCCGATGCTCACTTTTAATCTAATCTTCCAGCCTCCCTGTCTGGGAATTCATCCAAGTGTATCGCTCGAGTGGCAGAGCCCAGGTGTTTTGTTGTCTAGAGGGCTGACCTCTGTGTCAGCCGCTGATGTTTGGCGAGCTGATGATTGATCCTGGCTAGTGCACAGCTTCCAAAGAGATGCTGCTAATTATGAAAGAGTCTAAAAATGTCGGCACGTTCAGTGTGGATGCTTCACCGTGTGCTCATTACCAATATTGTTTGTGCTTGAATTACTGTTATATCAGGTATGTGTGTGTGTGTGTGTGAGAGAGAGAGAATGTGCGCTTCACTGTCCTTACCCCCCCTCAACCCCTCTCCTCCCATGACAGCCCATCAGCTCTGTCGCTATAGTGACAGTGCCGGTGCTCCTCTGGTTTGGCTCCTGAAAATCAAGTCTAATTGAGCCCAAATGAAACAACTGGTCACCAGCCCCTCCTCCCAGTCACCCACAGCTCTTCATGACAGTCGCCTGGCTTATTATACTGGATAACACATTTCTGCAGCTACACATTTCCCTGTATTTTATGAGCCAGCTCACCGACCAAAGTCTTTACCCAGTCTCATCAGGCATAATCGAAAACTGTTGAGTGTCCCTATCATTTTCTCTTGTCTCTTTCTACATTTACTTTCGAGTCTGAAGAGGTGACCTGATTGAGTCTGAAGACCTGTCAAAGGGATGTATTGTACGCCTCATTGGATCTGTCAAAAGAGAATCCATCGGTAGATTGTAGTTCATTGTGAATTGTGAATAATGTAGGATAAAGACATAGATTAGATGGATGATGTGCATAAGACAATGTGAGGTAAACAGACCGTAACACCATGTAACACGACACAACATCCTGGGACACGTTGCATAACTTATGTATACATGTAGCCCGAGACTTGGCAAGTGACACAGTGCACTGATGTGAGCAGCTGTGGCTTTGTTAAACATCACAGCCATTAGCATGATAAGAGTATCACTTGTTGCAGCGTGCCATGTGGTTTCCCGTGGACTATTATGACAGGAATTGTCATATGTAATGATGAGGCATCACATTACACCCAGTTTTAGCGAAGCTCCAGAGATTAGCCTTCCGTCAACCCAGTTTATCCCGATCCCACTGATCCAACTGTTTTCTGCCAGCGAGTGTTATAGAAATATCATGTAAATATTGTATGTATTGTGTCTTTAACAAAAGAAAACAAACTTAAAAAAAAAAGAGTAAACAAAATGTTAATATATGTTGAAATAAATTTATGCACCACATCTTATGGCTCCAGGGTATTTCTGTGGGTATTTGCAAAAACTGCGGTGGTATTTTTTTTTTCCGCCAGTGTCGGCAAAGCTAATCCAGCCCAGCTTTGTACGGTCCCCAGACTGCACATTAGATGAAGGTCAGCTTGAATCACATGTGATTTCCTGAGGCTTTGGTCTGGTTCGCCAGCGAGCCCCCAGACTATTTTAATATGCTGACTTCCTTCTGAAAGCCCAATTAACACATCTGTAGATAGGAGTTATCTGCTGCCCTCACAGAGCAAATGAGTTCAAGGGCGGCTAGAATACGGGGCTAAGGATGAGAGCAGTTATCAGCCCACCGCCCCTTCATCCTCCGCTGTTGTGTTTGGGTGGAGGAGTTTGCTCAAGTTGTTATCGGACCGAGTTTGGACAGTGGCGGTAAGCTGTGGTGTATCTGCCACTGAGAAAAGCTAATCAGTTCAGACAGTGCAAGAGAGAGGAAAGGTCAGCCATGACACGCAGGGCTTGTGTAGTGAGTGGAAGCTTGTCCTTTGTGATAGCCTGTTCTCTGCCCGTAAAGGGCTACAGCAGCCCAGTGGCAGTGCAGGAGCCCTAATTGTGTTAGCCTGGATGAAGATGGAAGATGCTGAACTGGAGGCACTTAACAGCAGGCCACACAAAAATCACACACAAATCACAAAAAGCCAGACATCTCCCCCATTCATCTGTTGTGGTATTTACTGTTTTCAGGTTAAAGCATTAAAAAAAGAGTCATTTTACTTGACAGCAGCCTGTTTTTGCAGAAGAAATGTCAGGGTTTATCTTGAAAAATCACAAGCACATTATTCTTTACCTACACAACTATCTGCATTGCATTGGGGTTAAATGATAAATCTGAGAAAAAGCAAAACCAGAAATCAAATTTGTTGTTTGTGCACACACATAAAGCAGATTCTGAAAATGTTTTTTTCTCGCGATTGGGCTGAACTGACCCCGTGAAGGTTCAGCAGTGCTGGATTATTCCCTGGCTGCAGCTTTTAGAAGACCAACAGCTAAACCAAATTGATTCCCAGGACTGGAGGAATCTGGATGTTAAGCTTTCTGTAGGTGGCCCAGAGCGTGGACGGAGAGGAAAGCGATCTCCCTTGATGCAGCTGTCTCCACGAGATCAAGTGTTAAATCCCGTTCTGTTATGCTTCCTGAGCAAGGGCTAATGTCGGTAACACGAGGTGACTGTGTGACTGACGGCGAGACTGTTCACTGTCCTGATTCATGTCGGCATATCTCAACTGCCAGGACTCGCCGAGATCTCTATGATGTGCCGCTCGGACAAAACATGACAAAACTTCAAGTCGGTGCCAGCAATGACTTCCTCCTCCAAAGATGCCTCTCATGTTTTCAAGATGATGTTATCGCAGCGTGAAACGTGTGGTAGAAAAGAGAGGCTGTCAAATCCCTTGTAGCTTCGCCCGGGATGTATGAATCAAAGTGAACTCAAAGAAAAATAAATAATTCAGGTGCTCTTGCAGCACATGCTCCAAGTGTAGCGGAGTTGTTTTAACATTTTAAAGATCATTCAAATGAAATAATCTCAAACTGTGTGCGCGTGGCTTTTAACCTTGTTCGACCTCAGACATCTGGCTGCACACTTAGCTCACAACCTCCAAGTTCTGCCTAGTAATACTTGAAATGTCGCTTTTACAGATGAAGATGAGGACAGACATGTGCAAACAGAGGTCACAGGCTTGCAGTTACAGAGCATTTCTTGCCTTGATGGTGAACAATAAAAAGATGCAGCTGCTGCGTTTTTTACATTAACAACCTAATGTGGGTTTCTTCAAAGGAAATTCAGCGGTGCAACTGGGCAAACAAGTGCAGGCAAAGCATTCTTCTGGAGGTTGAATGCATAGTAAACAAAGAACAGAGGTATTTTTAAGTTCTCTAAGTTGCAGACTGCAGAGTAATATTATTTTATTTTCTGCTCATTTTAACACCACAGGGAACATACTGTACTGTATTAAACCTCCTGCGTCACCTCAGCTTCCTGCCTCTGCACCTAGAGATGAATCACTCTGAAAACCGTCAGATGCACCACGAGCTATTCTTCTCTCCCTAATGTATTTTGCAAAACAGCTGCAGGCGTGACGCTGGAAACGCGGGCGAAGATTCGAAAGTTGGAAACTGGGCTAGCGATAGTGGTCTCAGCAGGGGTCGACCATGAGGGGATGTTCCCTGCTCCCTCAGATCCAGACTCAGGCTCTCATTTGAAATAGCGTCTGATCACAGCTGGAGAGCCGGGAAGAGAAAGGAAAAGAAAGGGGAAGAGTGCCACAGTTGAGAGGATGGAGAGAGAGTGAGAGAGAGTGGGACGCAGGCAGGAAGGGATGTGTCAAGTGGGACAAATGTGTTTGTGTGGATGCTCGAGAGTCACACAGGGACAAAGTGAGCGTACAGCAAACAAGAACAGTGGAGTCATTAGAAAATCACCTTGTTTATCCTACATTTGCTCTCTTTTTAGGTCACTGCAAACCTGTATCCCATCAGAAACCTATTTGTGCCTACTGTATGTGTTGCCTGAGGTATGCCACTAAATTTTGTCAGTGCCAGACATAAACTCTTAGACAGTATGTGGTCGTCTCCCACCATTGCTATAGCAACTGAGACGATCCCAGTTTAGAAGAGCTCTGAAATGTTATTCTTGTTTTAGAAACCAGCGCCACATTCTTTGCCGTGAAGCCACTGCGTGAGCACTTGCTGAGTATTTGATTGTGTATTTTTGTTTTGGTTTATAATCCTGATACATTTTGTTCTTTATGTTGGAGTGGGTGTACTGTCTCCAGCACGGATGGCTCATTAAGCTGGAGGATGCCTGCTTGTGCTGCTTTTTTACCACATCTCTACCTCCGAGCACAAGTAGCACAGCATCCAGTACAGTCTGTACAGATAACAGGCAACAGTGTACAGTACAGTACTGTATGTGCATATTATGCACAGTGAATTAGATGTCGTGCAATGACCGCAGGATTGCACGAATTTCTTCCAAAATGCAACAAAAAAATGACCCTATAGACATGTTTAAGTTTATTTTAATCATTCACAAATATTTGAATTAAGAATAAAAGACATGAAAAAAGAAAACTACTGATTCCTGATTCCCAGTGGATGATGCAGAATGATCTGACCTTCCCTCTAGCAGCATTTTGACTGCCAGATTTGGATCAAGTGTGCTGTGGATATTCATAAGTCATAATGGTTTTTATGACCTTCTGATCTTTCCTTATAATGCCACAATCAGGAAAAAATATGTAAGTAAAAATCCTGCTCTTACAGGGACAAGCCATAATACATTGTAATAGCATTCCCACCCCAAGTCGCAAAAAGATTGTTTGGGCTTTTGGGTCATTTTAGATGGATTTTAGATATACTGTGGAAGCATATAGCAGTATAATTAAAGGGAACCTGATATAAGCACAACACAATATCAAAACATCAAAAAGGGTCTGCAAATAGCAGGTGTTCATGTGAGCCAAGAGACAAAACATCGTAAGATGTAAACATCATTTTAAGAAGCTGGTCTGCCTAATTAAAATGTGACATGTACACACTCGGCATGAAGCTCAGATGGCCACCAACTCTGTCTTAATCCTGGTTTGCTGCTCAAATTTGAATTCTGTCCGTCATAAAGAATCCTGTTGTTCACACTGTGGAGACTGTTGTGGCTCCAAATGAATCATGACCCCAGGACGCTTCACATTTTCATCCATATTCATACCATCACCGCTGCAGGGAAGAAATTATCCCTGCATTTTAGAGCCTGAATGTGTACTGCCACAAGACCTGCATGTGCCACCCACCAACATCTGTCATCTCCCATTCTTCAGCTCTCCAGCCTAAAGGACAAATCCAGCACCTTGTTATGTAGGCTATCATCATCTGTGATGGTCTCCTTACACGGAGGGAGGCTGATGATACTCCTGCATGCACCAGATCTTTAAAATGCATAGGCAAACAAACAGAAAGAGGAAATGAACAAAAATAATCTCAAAACAACAACAACAACAACAGCATGGGCTTTATAGTCCTGTGATTTATTATTGCCTAGAAAACATTTGGGAACAAAAAAGATTGAGAAAGGGTGATTGAAGTGTGAATGGAAAAGTAAATAGAGTTTTAGACAGAACTGTTTTGTCATTAATAATCTCACAATCTCAAAGAAATAAATCTTATTTTCAAAGGATTATGTCACTCTCGTGATACTGGACACGTTAAACTGGATTTGGGTTCAGCATATGGCAGAGTAAATACAGTAACATGCTGATAATCAAGCCACAGATAATACATTTATCAGTGCCACATCTCAGACTTCTGTCTAAAAATAGAAATAGACAAACTGATAAATGGTCGAGTTGAGAAAAAGCAAATGAAGGCACTTGTAGCTGCACTGCATTCCTGTCCACTGACTGAGACAAACAAGATATAGCCTAGAGCAGGTATCTGATTTTACTCTGGGATGGATTTCTCCATAAATGAGTCATTTCCGTGCAAAAACCATAGAAAAGTTCTCCCTTTCAGTTTGATTTGTGGGAGACTCGCTCTCAGATACACTTATTTGCTGTCTTGATGTTTTCTCTCTCTGGTCTCACTCCATTCAAAGGGTAACAAATCCACCAACTAGCGTCTTTAAAGCTCACAGTGTGTCAGTTTATCTTGAGTTGGTTTAATTTTGTGTAAGCCTTCACAGAATTTTGTTACCCTTGCACAGTGCCAGGCTAGCACTTTCCCCCCGTTTCCAGTCTTTATGCTAAGCTATGCTAACTGACATTTGGCTGTGACTTCATATTTACTGCACAGACATGAGAGTCACATTGACCTTCTCATCTCATTCTCGGTAAGACAACAAATAACAGCGTTTCCTGACATGTTGAATTTTTCCTATGAGCCTTATAGCTATTTATGCTGGAAAATTTTCCCAGAAAACTAAGATATGACAGTCTTTAGTAAGGGAGAAGACGAACTCCATTGCTCTTCTTGGAGGTCAGCATAGGAGATTGGAGATTAAGACAGACATGCTGAAACTCAACATAATAATTAATCATAACCCAAAGCTTTTTTTTTTTCCCTCTCCTGTAAACAGCACATCTCCCTTTTGGATTGCGGAAGACAATAGCACCGTCCGCATTTCATTGCCAGCTCGCAAATTGCAAAGACCCCTGGGATGCCGCTCAAGCGCTTCTCATAATCAGTGTCGTTACTTTCAATTATCTGCTAATGAGTTTCGGTAACAAGTGGGGAAACAAGGGGTGCAGCTGTGACAGAAGAATTACAGCTAGCGGCTCCGCGGAGATGATTCATGTCCACCACAATTCCCTGATAGCAGGAGGAGCGAGCCACCATCTCCGGCCGGACATGGGATATGATTTTCTTGCATTGTCTTGACTGGATCATTTAAATGGCTTCTCATTTGGCGAGGATGAGGAGAGATAAATCACATCCCCTGATTACAAACAGACCTGAGCTAGATTTGCTTTCGGCAAAAAGCCAGCGCTCGAGCCTCCCACCTCAATAGTTGTGACATTTAACAACAAAGTATAAAAAGGTGAAACACACTTTCCATTGGTGCGTTCATTTGAGCAAGTCCCCTCCAAGTGGTCTCTCAATTAATGTGAAAGGTAGTTAAGACACCTGCTGGGACATAGATTGTGCATTATTGAGAAAATAGCCTGTTGGTGTGGATCCTCCCCCTCAGTGAAGTCCCCTCACTGTAAACTGTGGTTAAAGGGCACTGAAACAGTGTGCGACTGTGAGGCAAACACCGCGACAGTTTACTCTCCCGCTGCACGATCAGCTGGGAGAAGTATTGGAAGTTTAATTTTAACATGTTAATGCTGAAATGCAAGCCTCATGTGAGAGTGGAGAGAGAGACAGTAAGGACCCAAACAGAGACAGTGGAAAAGGAGGTGGGATGATTTATGCAGTTTATTGACAAAAAGAGCTCACAGGCAGGTACAGGTAAGCAGGAAAGTTCATATTTGGGTGACAGAAGCTCAGAAGCACAGACACAAAGCAAATGGGGTGAATGAAAACGGGCTGATTAAGGGACTGATGAGGAGAGTAGGGACAGGTGAGCAAGTGGGTGAGTGAAGGGAAGGAGGCAAAGTCCAATAAAAGTCAATGAAGGTACAAAGAAACAAACTGCAAAACTTTACATTTGCTTGACTTGGAAGCACATGAGAATCCAGCAATGTAGCGCTGGACTTGTGCAGAGGATTAGAAAAAAATCGATGCAGCAGTGGCCGAGATATCCTGCAAGCTCTGAGGACCCGAAAGAGCTGAAGCAATTAGCAGCTCAATCAATCAGTCAATCAGTAACCATGTTGATAATCAGTTATTATTACGAGCAAAACCTCCAAACACCCTCTGGTTCCAGCTTTTCAAATGTGAGGTTTTCATGCTTGGTCATTTATGACAGAAAAATAAATATTTTTGGGTTTTATAGATTAATGATGATACATAATTAATCAATTCACATAGAAATTAACTGTCTGACCAGTTAATAAGAATATAATCAGTGTTTTCTGCACTACTTTCAATGATGCAACTCTTTTTCTGGACTCTGCCTGATGTTCAAATGCTTATTTGAATAACTTAGTTGGAACTGAACTGGAAAGGTGTAGTATCATTGTGTTTATGCATTTATTTTATATTTCTGTCTACGCACATACACATCCATCACATGCGTACTTTTTCACACTCATCATTGTACCAATCAGTCATTATTTCTGTTACTTTACATAAATCATATCTGCAAACACATATGAATTCTTTTTTCTTTCCTCTGTCTTTCTCTGTTCTCTGTTCCTGCAAAGGAACTGCAGCTACTTTGGTACTTTACATATTGTCTTATTTCTTATTGTTCATTGTACCAACTTTCCCCATCTGTGTGTCTCTTCATACTTCTTTCTTATATTTATTATTAGCTGGACTGTCAGGGGGGGCAACACAAGTAAAGGCAGCTCATTTTACAATAAATAATCTATAATAAAAGAAAAACACTAGAAAGTAAAGAAAATAACAAGTAAAACCCAAGTTGTCATTATTAGTATTATTAATATTATATTGTATACATTACATGCATGTATGTGCACATCTAGATGCATTATCTTTTATTTCTGCTTATTTACTTTTTATATGCTCTTATTGATTTACCAGACAGCTTGGGATATGAGTCTAGACAACAAACCTTTCATACATGCACACAAACACATACTCACATACTCCCACTCTAAACAATAACTAAAGCTGTACCAAAGGTCAGACTCAAGGTGAAACCGTATTAAATATTTTCTATCATCTTTTGTATCAGCTGTGTGACAACATGAGGCAGTTTCATATAAAACACATTGTGTCCTCTCTTCTGTTTATCTCCACTGAAGGACATTACTGCTCAGTATAATTGCCTAAAGGCTGCTAATGCCACATATATGACCTTGAGCAAGTCTTAAATGTGTTGTATTTCTCCTGGGCCCTGTGAAAGGCAGGCTCACATAGAGGAAAGTATTTTCTATATTATATCTTTTGACTAGTACCCACTGCGCAAAACAGGTCTCCTCATAAAGTGCAGACATCTTCTGGATCTCAGTGTTTGTGCTGCCTGAAGCTACAGTGAATCAGAGAATGAGGCTGCAGTGATCTGGATGGGAGAAAAAAAAAGTCAGCCTTCTCTCTGTGCGAACACATTTATCTGTGACTGGCCTCTTTTCTCCGTCCTGTATCAAATAACTGTCTGTCTCAGTTTATCCTGTCGCTGCATGTTTTTTGATCATTGCAGGCTGGTTGATGAAGCCCGAAGTACTGACAGCTAATGAAGAAGATCTGACTTCACGTGCTAGACTTACTCACCACCATCATCAGCCGTGGACGCTCTGGGAATTCACGCTCCTGTCTGTAACAGATGATTCAGCCACTGGTGACCCAGCGCAGCATGCAGCTCCCGCCAGTGTAGGGATAAATCTATTTCAGCGTGCGACATACTTACGGAAGAGGATTAGAGACAGGAGAGATGGTATTGGAATATGTCACACTGACACTGAGTGGTGAAAAATGTTCAGGTGAATTTAAAACCAACTTAATGAAATGAAAACACCTTAAAGTCAGCTTTTAACTGTAATTGAAAATGAACTTTTCTCCATTAAAGTTGTAGCTCTTATTATACCTGCTCTTGGAGATTATATCTTCAAGTATTGTCCTTACAAACACTTTTATGGTTCTTGTACACTGGATGACCGCAACATTTATGTTATGGGTCCTTAATTTTGGAATTTCTTTAAAAATACATTTCTTAGGAAGTTCCCTGGTGGGTTAGAGGTGTTCAGGTTACACTTTTATGGGCCTTTAATTTCTACCTATATCTCCTGGACCATGTTGTAAGGAAAATAAAGATCAATACACTTCCAATAATATGATAGATAATAAACATGATTAAAAGATATTTTCCTACATGCCAGTGGACTAATAAAGAAACTATAATGAATGATTAATTAATTGGGCTGCTTGCTACTTTCAGGGAAAATATCCTCTGGAAAGCAAAGACTGCATAGAGATCCAATGCAGCTAATTAAAACAAATTAAACTAAACAACTAGAATTTGTCTCTATTTCCTCCATAATTAGTTTCAAATTACATTTCTTTCCATGAAACTGGAAATGATGGCTCCATAAAGTAACGCAGTAAATATAAATACAAACCAGTATCATTTGCTGCACCACCGCATGCAGTCTTATAGAAATGCTGCACTGATAGAGCGGAGGATCAGGCAGACTCTGAAAATAGAAAAAGAACTGAAAAAAGTCAGACATACTGTATGTTTATGCGCTTCAGGTCGAGACCTGGGTGAGTCATACCGTACACCCCTGTGAATGAACCAAAGAAGTGAATCACGCTCACTGATTTCAGCTTCACGCCACTTTGGATCGCTCCTCGCAACCTGTGATCTCGCAATTGTTTCTGTGACGTGGAGACAAAGTTTGATTAGGGTGATAACACACACTGCTGGTTTCCAAGAGGTGATTAAACCGAGGCCCATGCGGTCTGAAGTGGTTGCTTTGCATCTGGTGTAAACACACCTGCCCATGTTGCCTGGGTAATCTCAATTCATCACCATGGTTGGTAACAGGATATGACTGGATTCTTGTTGTTTGTCATTAAAACTGGGGAGAGAAACGGCTTTTAGGAAGCAAACAGGCGTCCTGCTCAGAGAACCATCCACTCCCTGCAAAAGATAATACAGCATGAAAAAAGATGAGGTGTTCTGGGGGGGAAAAAACAGATTTCATATTTGACTTTATTTCAGTGTTTAGTGTTAATAAGAAGAAATTACTTGGCAACACATTTTTTTTAAAGCAGGAGAAGAAAGCCACAATAGCTCCATGTCTCATTAACTGCATTAACAATAAAAATACAACGCGGCAGAGACTACCTCATTAATTATCTCATTGTATATAATGTTATTAAGACATTTCTGCTCGCTCTTCAATTTCAACACATCATTAAAGGGTCTGTAGGACGTCGCTCGGCTGACAAGGCCACCAAACAATGGAGGGTCAAACTGACTTCAGAGAAGAAACTTTAAAAGCAACATTTCTGAAAGTTTCGCAGCAAACAGAGAAAGTCACTCACTGTACGCCAAGAGACAGATTTATTATGTGAGCTAGAAAAAAGCTCTTTCCCCCTGTCATTTCTGTGATATTCAGACCGAGAAGGATGGCAATTTCTCTTCCTCTCTCTGAACATGTTTGTCATCAAGTCTGCACTCAGTCTTTGCACTTGATTCAGAATGACATGAATAATTTCATCCAGGGTGACGTGAGGTCTTTGCACCCAAAGAACCCGGAATTAAATAATGCTTATCAGCATAAAAGAGCAAGGGTGATTTATTTCCCTTCTCTTGTGCTAAGAGGTACTGAAAGAATATATATTTGTCTGAGCGGTGGACTGTTTTTAATTAACCGACACCAGGAGATCACAGAGACACGTGTAGATATTCTAATCAATTAAATGTTTACAGGTCTGAAGTCTGAATTTAGTATTTATTGCTTAACCTTAGAACAAGAAGTACTTCTAAAGGGTTTGTAATTAGTTTTTGCAAAGTCAATAAATATTTTATCAATTCTTTACTTTTTCATAAGTCCTTACAAAAAGAGAAACTTCTCAGTTGAAATCTTCCTACTTTCAAGATCCATTCATTCTGATGCACCAGTATTAACTATCTAAACATACAAACACACAAACTTATTAATCAGTCACAGGGCACATTTTGCTTCCTCCACCTCTGCTTATGGATTCTAACTCCACCCCTATTATATATTCTTATATAATAGATATATATTATGTAATTTCCTGCAATACTTTTTTGCCCATGTTAAAGAATAATAAGAACTATGGCCTCCACCTATTGCTATTACATAAGCTTCACTGGGCTGAATTCACATAGTCTGTTTCTTTGTCTAAACTCAGTTACATCAGAAAAAGACACAGCTCCACCTCCAGCAATCAGACCGCAGCCGTAATCAGAGCCCATGAAGCGCAAACTGAACCTGAGAATAAACCCAGTCAGTACAGTGAGAATAAAACCATTAGCAGCACCTGATTGAGTGTCAAATGACCTGTTACATCCTCCATAACGGGGTCAGGTTGCCTAGATATAATTGCAATATGTTCTGAGGTTCTGGTTTAAGCTTGTTATGCAACACACTCAGTGGTTGATTAAAATTTGTCACATTACGTAAGCATTTCTTGAAAGCTGGGTTGCCAACACGGCACAATGGTGGGCAACGGGAAAAGAGTTTAAAATTTTAATCGTTCTTAAAGTAATTTGGCTTGTCTGTCTGGACCGGCTGAGTTTTGGCGAGGCTGGCCTGAATCAAAACAGATGGAGCGACGCAGGGGAGCGGTTTGGAAGTTAAAAACAGCTTCGGCTGTAAACATTTCTGCCGTCCTTCATCTGAGAGCTGTCTGGACGGACTCAGGCAACCATCAGGCGACTATTTGCCATTACGAAACTCAAAGACCGGAAGTGCAGCTTTGGAGGCAAAGGGATAAACACGCCGGCGACCACCTCACACACACACACTGCAGCCAATCAGCAGCTTTAAAGTTGAGGTTGCCTAGCAGCAAACAAAAGGAAGCCCACAAGCTTCCTCTCTGCTCTCAGCAAACCCTCTGTGCTGCTGCGGGCATCGCTTTTTTGGATCAATTACAGTGATGAGTGGAATCAGACGCATTGTGTCCAGTGAGCATGTTCCTCTTTATCTAGCATAGATCTATTCATTTCATTGTGGTGGTGATAATCCAGAGCAGTTTCTACTGTGGTGCTTTGGTGATTCATAACTTTTACCATACTCACAGATAAAAAAAACACATTCAATACCTTTGTGTGATAGTTTACAAAGTTTGTGTCAAAGTTAAGGAATGCCTACATAAAAACACATTTTCATCCCTTCTAAAGTCTTTTGTATGAGCTTAATTTCTGTTTCATTCTAGCAATTACTCAGGCTCTTCCAGCGCAACTACGCTCATGATTACAAATCAGAACTGTGCTTACCAGGTGAATTAAATTCATTTTTTGCGTTAGTCATTATAATGCACTGCATTGTTTCACTCGTGCATTAATCCGCCATACTTGTAAAAAAACATCTTTTTTTTCTCTTCCACCTTGCGAAGGGGAAGCTTCGTCTGCTCAATTTTTGTTCTTTTGTTTTCCTCTCACATAGACATGGGTTCTCAAGGACTTAGTGCTCCACACAAAGGAGCCTACAGGAAGTAAGCCAAAGCAGCAAAAACACATTAGCATCCTCTACGTCCCCGTCTTCATAAATCTTTCCTCACCGTCCTCTTTTGCATGCATGAAGCTTTTATTCCCGGCCATCACTCGAAAAAGAGTACAGCGATGATCGTGACGCGTGGCTTGCAGCATGTTCATTTGAAGCCGTTGTCATTTTGTACTTGACTGATTAGCCCGGGACAGTTGGAGCCCTTCAGAAATATGATAATTGTGTTTTCATGCCGTCCTGATGAGTCTGCTACACTCATGTTGAGGAGGGAGCAAAGCACTGCTGCACTTTGTACTGCCTTGCAATCATCCTCCTCATCATCAGATAAATTTTTAAATACACTAAGTTTGCTCCACATTAGTGTTCCTGCCACCAAGAGGAAATAACAGCTCTGCACACACACAATGCTTTTGTTTACACATACAAAGTATTGCAGACAGTAGCTCATCTCCTGGCTCAATTTCATTTCTAGATGTGCTGTTAACACTTTCTTTTTAAGAAATGATAAAATAGTGTGTAATTAAAATAGACTAAAGAGTTCTAGTCTGTTCAGTAGGAGGTTTATTAATACAAACTTAGAAATGCTTGGGAATGGAAATAATGTAATTCCACACTGTCAGACAGTGTTAGTATATATCAGTATCACCTTATTCCAGCTCCTCACACATGATGTTTACACTGTGAAATATTCATAACCACGATTTTAAGCACATCAATCTGAAAATTCAGCACGACAAATTTGGCATCTTTGGAAACTTCAGGGTCTCCACTTTAATTTTTATAGTCACAAGTTATCAGGGTTTCAGTAATGTTTGAGTAGTTCGTGAAGGTGGGTCAGTAGATCAGATCTGACAGATGAGTTGTGTGGAGCTGGATGGCAAAAACTTATTGAATGAACCTGAAGAATTCCTCTGTTGAATCCAGTCAACATGCCTGCCACTTTACATTTAACTGGAAAAAAATAGACCATATACAGTCAAGTCTCTTATTCAGTTAGTTCAACAAATAAAAAAGGTAAAAATCACAGAAACGGATCAGTGCACTTTGCAATCACTTGTTGTCTAGATCGGAGTATGCGTGTCAACTCAGGTGTCTTTTTCAGTTAGTTCGACAGATGAAAGAGGTAAAATCAAAGACACCATCAGGTTTCATAGATCACTTTGTATCTTCCTCCTGCTGACAGGCTAACTGGGTAGACAGCGTCTTGTCAGCCTGTGACTATACTGCAGTGGAAAAGCACAGTTTTAAAGCATGTGCTCACACACACAAAAACAACCACGCTGAGTCCTAAAATATTATTAGCAGCAGTCCTGAATATATATCCTACTATGTGCACAGTCACGATCTCTGTTGTGGCTATCGGTGTGTTGTAATCATCACCTGTTTAAAGAAGCTTGCTTTTCATTCATTCTGGTTGAGCTTTAAGTAAAGCTGTTTCCAATGAAAACAGATTTGAATGTAATTTGCCCCAGACTGCCGCACTATGGAAATCGATTTACCCGGAGATTTTCTTAAGCACGCTGCGCTCTCACAAACAGAAGCATCAGCAGGTGTCACGTGTAACTGATCGGGCCGTTTAGAGCTGTAAATTCAACATGCATGACATTTAAAAGCAGTGACAGTGGATATCATAATAACATCGCTGTATCAAATAACAATCTGAAAACAATGTAAAAGGTCATGTAAAACAATATAAAAGCCCTAAAAACCCGCTGTGTGTTACACAACCGCATACAAACACAGTAAGAGACACAGGGGAGCATTTAGCTGCTCAAGGGTCAGATATTTCCTTTTACGTTGTTAGAGGCCAAGCTAAAAGAGCGAATACTTGCTGGATGCTAACAGGTTTGCCATATTGAGCGCATGATCACATAAAACATGATATGTTTACTTCTGCTGCCCCTAACAGGCCAAAAATCAGGTTGTTTTACATTTAAAAAGGGGGGCAGAAACAGATTTATCTTGAACATGAAACACATATATCCTCATACATTTCTACAAAAGGCTTATGAGTACAATCATCCCTGCAGACAAAGTTTGCCGTGTGCAGGAATTTGCCATTCCCCTCCTGTAGTCCAGCTGTAGTCAAATGTAACTCTGCTGACATGTAAGTCTCTCGCAATGCACAGACTTGCACCCAAAGCAACGCGCAATCACATTCGAGCAATGGTTAAATAATTTGTTGAGTTTATTTTTGTCCTTTTCAATCTCCATTTAGGAGGGACTGGAAGATGGAAACAAGGGGGAGCTTTGAATCTGAGCGGACCTCCTCTCCAGTCTCTTTCTAAACATCACTTCAATTTGAAACACTTGCTTGGTGTAGTAAATTGGCATTTGCATCGCCGTGGCCTGCACAAACATTCATTCATCAATCTGTCCCTTCTCACATTCCCCCTCTTCATCTGACTCCCTCAGTCACCTCCCTTTCCACTCCTATTTCCCTGTCCCCTTTTATTTCTCGGTCTGCTCCCTGCCTTCTCACTCAGTCCCCCCCCTTTCCCTCTTGCCACTCCCCACCCTCTGTCTGTCTCTCTTTAGGACTGCACCCCCCACTCTCATGAATGCATCTGCGTCATTCTTCCCATGCAACTACGTCAGACCTACTTAAGCATCCCAGGGGGGAAAGAGAGGTTTTGTAGTGCACCCTCAACCATAAAGACGGGTATGTGAAGTGTGGAGAGAAGAAAGGGGGATAGATTAGGCTAACGTAATGGGGGAAATAGAGAGAGAGGGGAAGTTATAGAGGAGAAGGCTGGATGGAAGTGAGAAAGTAGGCATGAAGGGGGTGTAGAGAGAAAAAAAACAAGTGAGAGGAGGAAAAATGGGGTGCATAGATGGCTGTTAGGTGAATGACACTGCTGCGCATCTGAGCAATAATACAGCCCTAAAAAGCAGGGTGCCCCCCATGTTTTTTCACTCCTGATCCCAATCCCAGTCCATTAACAGAGAATATCTGCCAGCACCAACACAGAGTCTGAAATTTCTCATCCAACACTGTGTGGCTCTGTTTTTTTTTTTTTTTTTTTTTTTTGCAGAACATGGTATGAAGTTCTAGACAGCTGGTGTCCTCAAAACAAAAGATGGGAGACGGATCAAGCTTCATACAGCTGATACTGATCCACTATAAAGTTTTTGTACCCCAAGTTTGATTCCAGGTGAAGATCTTTGTCGCAGTTTGGAGTTTGGAGTCGCATCAAAACTTCAAATTTT
>JBAJHX010000024.1:18607150-18649037 GCA_037176925.1 Amniataba percoides | reverse complement strand
TGTACCCCAAGTTTGATTCCAGGTGAAGATCTTTGTCGCAGTTTGGAGTTTGGAGTCGCATCAAAACTTCAAATTTTATTCCATGCCGTTCTTTTACCTCTCATGTAACACTTTGTTATACTCTGTTTTTCATGTTATCTCACTTAATATTTGTCCTATGTTGAATAGATTCAGTGTTTATTGGTTTGGTTTTCATCTTCTTTGTGTTTTTTATATCTGGAAAAGTGTGTTCTATAAGTGTTATTTAAGACAAAATCAAATCACACATTCAGATATTCTTTAACGTTGCTCTGATGTGAAAATGAAGATTTCATTAATCCCAAATATAATGCTCCCCATTGCACTCTCTACAAATTAATATCATTCCATCCAAATCCTCTCCATGGGCCTATATTGTTTGAGCATAACAGAAATTCTAGAAGTTGACATTAGAAAGACATCAAATAAACAGCATTTCAGGCAGAGGGCAAACTCAACTCTGACCCTGAAGGCTGGTCTGCTCTTATTGCTCTGGGTCTTACCTCTCATTAATCACATCCGTCTTATCTTCAAGGGAAAATGAGCTTTCGGAAATGAAAGTGGTGAAGTGGTGGAGAAAGCAGGGAAGCTGCAGCCTCTAAATGCGAGTGAGGTTTTAATTTGCCATAATGCTCATTCTCTACTCTTCTGACCATATATTTTGACATTTTTTGGTGCTAAAACGACACATAACAACACGCGCTTAAGTCTAACAAACATTCAGTGAGATCAGATTGAGTGTTGTGCTCGCAGTCCTGTCTCTGCAGAGACGCCAAAAGGACGGGTGCCTCGGAGTCGAATCCTGCTGAAGCTCTTACATCATCGTCAGCGTCAGAGATGCCCCAGTCTGGATCGCTAAAGATGGATCACATCTAAACTGGCAGGTATTAAAAGAAGACCAAAAATACACTACCCCTGCACACTTGCCAGGATATCTAAACAGGGAATCGGAAATTCAGTTAACCACGGTTAAAAAAAGGAGCCAGTGAGGTGAATTTGTCAGTTTGATATGACCCTCTGAGCTTCAGATGTGTGACTAAAACCTCTGCGGAAACATTTTTTTCTCCTCTGCTTCACACTGCTCTGATTTGTCTGCGTGCACACACCAAATATTGTCCTTTTTCAGCTGCATTCATTCAGTATGTACTCTTTATGGCATGCTCTTTATTAAAAAGCTGTGGCTTACTAGGGAAGTGCCATCTGTCCTTGGCAGACTTGATCTTGGCACTGATTCTGACAAGCTACTATAAATAAGATCAGGACATATGTGATGGAAACACATGCGCCTGTAGAGATTCAATAGGCTGACGTAATTGTGTTATGTATCATTTCAAAAGTGGAAATGTCAATATTGACTGCATGCAGAGTCCATATGCAAATGAAGCTTGTGTGCTTTTTTGAGAAATGGAATGAAGAAATTGAACTAATTTTGTCATCTTAAGTGACAAAATAGGATGATAATTAGGAGATAATCCACATCCAGAAGGTGAGCATGCAATAACAGACACTGCATCTCAAATAGAGCCATGTACCTTTTAAACAGTACCCCCCCACCCCCCCTCCACTCCTCCCTCTTCATCAGATCTTCATCTGCACCGCAGCGTTATTCTTCTGGACGATTGATTTTCCTGACGCATCGAGCAGCATCCTCCCTCGGCGCGGGAGTGAGCGAGTGTCTGCATCTGCATGTTGGAGCAGCAAGCTGAGGCCAGCTGTGTGTTCCTGGGTGTCCGTCCCTCTTCACTATCCCTGTCTGACCCATTTTCCTGAGGCCGTTGGGACAGCAGACACACCACATGCGAAAGAGGAGAGGATGAAGCAAAGCGATGCTCCGAGGCGAGAGTCTAAATGGTTCAGAGGGAACGGCTGACCACGCAGCTGTCACACACATAAACACCTCTGTTGTAGAAGAGTATGTCAGAGTTACACAGATATTCAGCACAGCTTTAAAGTCAGGCTCAAGGCTTGGACTAGACCTCTTCTGTCTATTGGAGGGGCTGAAGTTAACCAAATGTGTCATTCCCAAACCAGCCACTTTGTCCTTGAAGCCTTCACTCTTGTAAAAACAAAGCATAGTGTTATAAGAAAAACTGCCCCATGTGGCTGTTGGGAAAAAATCCTACTTCAGTTTTTGTCTGTGAAAGCTGTGAAGAGCCATGCCTGCAATGATTTCTTCTAATGTCGGTATCTTGAGATCACAAGTTGATTATTTCGTTAACTCAGGTTAACAAAGCTTGTTTTATTGCAGTAATGGTTTCATTTGTCAGGTTATCTTGAGAAAACAATTTTGTAGAGGATTTGAAAATGTCTCGTTCATTTGATCATACCTGATTTCAGCCGTCAGTATCACTGTCATGAACTCCACTGTGCCTTATTACCGATGTATGTGTTTACTTTTCCACTTCCCCCCATGCGAATGGGACAGAATTGTATGCTGTGAAACCCTCACCCTGTGTTTTTCATGGTCCACTCTTATGAATTCAAAGAGAATGGTGGTGTCAGTGCTGCCCAGAAACACAAAAGAAAATCTAGGGGATGAGGCAAAGTGGTTTGGCAAAATGCTTGTCTGGTAAAAGAGCAGCACCCAGTCGATTTACTAAGCTCTTCAAAAGGAGGCAAACAGGCCTGGATGGGATATGCTTCTTTAAATGCTGGATGGTTTGTTTGAAGATTTTCACAAGGCTGTTTTTTACTGTATGGATTTTGTGTGTGTTTTTTTAGTATGGGAGCTGGGTCACCCCAAAAAGCTTGCTTAACACTCGTGCTGTAAGGTCCACGTTACACCAAGAAGTGGCAGAGCAGAGTTTCTCCTCAAGTATTTTAGTACTGAAGAACCAGAACCACATTGGGATGCAGAGGACAGTTTAATTTCCTAATTGGTCTTCATTTTAAACCTCCTCCGTGGGTACGAGCCGTGTAGGGCTCCTGGTGATGGTGGACCAGACTGTCTTCCTGTGAGAGCAGCGATGCAAACTGCAGGGAGGACACCTTGGACACACTGGGGGACTTCATGTTCCAGGTGGCCTAGGAGCATTTGGGATCTCCCAGGAGGAGCTGAGCATGTTGCTGAGGAAAAGGACGCCTGGGTGGCTCTGATCACCCAGTTGCCAGGGCAACCCAGTACCGGATAAGCAGTGAAGAAATGGGTGGATGGATGGATTAGTAGAAGTGGAGAGTTGCAGTGTCCAAGAATTTAGCCCTAATGGGAATGAAACAAAAAATAGATGCATGGCATCCAATCCAGGAAAATGTCTAAATGAAAGGAGAGAAAGCTAAAAATTGAAATGAAAAAAAACTATTACTTTTGATTGATTCAGTGAAAAAAATATTCACATCAGTGTTTTCAGTTGCACTCAAAAGTGCAAAAGTTCATGAAAGCAAATTACACATGTCTTTTCTTGGGACACCAGCAGTGGTGCACATAAGCATTTATGCAAACAAGCAGACACACACACAGCAAGCCGCCTGCACTCCCCGAGGAACTTTGCCTTGTTAGCAAAGCCTTGAATAAATAAACAGCAGCACCATGCAGCAAGACATGTTAGAATGGGCTTGGAGATGCCAGGTTTGTTTAACAAAACATGAGCCACCAAGAAGCAATTCAGCAAACTAACATCAGCCCCTTTGATTAATATATTTTAAGAAATATATATTGAAAAGATACATTTCTTTTACTGCAGGCAGTGATACAAGCACATGAGGTCACGATGCCAGTTCATTTGCATGTGTGTAAAAATGGTTGTTACAGCACTAAAAGGCATGCACAGAATAAAAAGAACAACAAATATGGTTAAAAGATCAGCGGGACTAATACACAATTATCCAAAGCGTGTGTGTGTCCATGAGATTAACAACAGAACACACACACACACTGTTAAAACCATGGAGAATACACATAATCACTTTCTGAACTTGAGTTTGTGTCTTCATGGATAACACTCCATGTCTGACAGTGAAGAAATGAGACCTCGTCCTTCTCACACTGTAATGAGGACCTGGTGGCGAACTAAACATCCCTCTACATGATTAAATTTGTACAACTCATTAGGCAGCAGTGATTGAATATTCAAATGTGTAAACTGTGAGGCCTGACTGCCTGTGACCTTGCAGGCTGGGAATGCTGGCTCTCTGCAAGGAAAAGGACCCTCTAACATTCCTACAATCTGCTGTGATCATTTCCAGCACGGCTGGCGGCGGCCAATCCTGGCTGCAGCTGTGAACAATATTCCCAGGGTGGTGACCAATCAGGGCTCCCGTCACGAGAGCGGTACAGTCAGACTTAACAATCGATTCATTTCTGCTGACAGCCTGAAGCCCGGGGCAAGAGTCGCGTTGAAGGAATAGCGGTCTAACCTTCAGGTTTCCATGTAAAAAAAATTCAATGGTGGTTGTGGGTAATTGAGGATACTGAAATAGAATTGCACCTTTTTGCAGTCTGTATTTGCTTTGTGTCATGCTTTCATCATATGCAGCTTTTCAGATGATATCAAGACAGTTTGTTTGCACCAGCAAATCAATGAATAATTACTCTCTAACACTTTTTTTCAACAGCACCAGAGACACCAATGTTTGCATTATCCTACGCAAGAAAAGATAGAGCACATGCTGTGTGGATGCCTCCAGAGTTGTATGCCCTCACAAATGTTTTAAAAGGAGGAGCTGTGTGACAGGATTGCATGTGATGTTGCCTTGAAACAAAAGCTTCAACTTAATGTTATAATTAAGGCAGGAGGTGAGAAGGGTCCAACGGGATTTTTCCATAACAAAGGGTTACGCACTTGAAAAGGAATTAAAAGAAAGACTCTCTGCAGCAGCGTATATGTCTACATGTCTACATGTCTGAATATGTATGTGGTTCCTATGCATGGGGACCTTTTCTCTTTAAAAAAAACTCATTAATGCAGGCAGAAAATCTCTCCAAGTCAGTGAAGTCTGTTGATCACATATCTCTTTGATTGTCAAAATGTCTGGGCATGAAAACAATGACAACCGTGGGGGAAAAAACAATGTCACCAGGCATGGAGGAAAAGCAACGATATAAAAGGAGACTGTGTGATTAATGCGGTTGGGAAGTCAAGTCAGCTCGCCTTCAGCTGAGGGTAAAAACTTAAAGGGCTTCCAACAATGAAGGTTGTCTTCATTTGTTTTTTTCTTTCTGAGGTATTCATCACTAGCGAGGCAGTCAAAAATAGCTCGCTCATGTTGCAAATGGGGAGATGAAAGACCGAAAGAAAGGTACTTCGGGGAGAGAGAAGGCTTTTCAGGCTAATTGTGGTAGCTTCGGATGCAAAGTGTATCGACACGCACGGTGCTGTTTCTGTGCACTTTGTGCCAGCAGATGAAGCAGTCTCCTGTGGGCAGCTGTGAGGAAATGAAGTGTGTATGAAATGAAAACATGGGAGAATCTGAACCCAGCATTTCTTTTAAAAGTGGCACAGTAAACACCTCAGGTCGGAGTTCATGGGTATTTAAGAAAATGTACCCGCTGAGAGTAAGTGGACTCACTGACAAAGTGACGCCTAATATTGTTTTTGCTGTGTGACTAAGTGTGACGTATTATCTTACATAAGTTCCCCCATTCCCATTCTAGAAAACCATTAAAAATTAATGAACCCTCAGAAACGGTTGATCATCACTCTATAAATTCCCTTTTTAATTATTATGACGCGTTCAGGCAGGAAGATTCCCAGGACCACATGCTGCTGAACTGCACAGGATATGAAACCAGTTCCTGGAAGAAGAGATAGCAAAGGTGAAGATGTGCAATTATAGCCAGAAGCCACAGAGAAAGTCATTCGTGCTTGCTCATACTGAGGTGGGATGGTTCTGTTGTCCATGTTTTTGTTTATGAAAAAAAGCACTTAAAATACAAAAATGACTTGAACTCACAGGATAACTGACACACCCACCATGCAAAGAAATTGCTCTATTATCATGCACTACACATCGGTTATTTTGAGTTTGCATGTCATGTCTTGTCTCAGCCTTGATTGAGAGAGTAAACCCCCTGTATACAAAATTCAGACGTGTCTTAACTTGAAGCTGCTGTGAGCAGCAGATAATTGTAAGCAACTTACTGCAGAAATAGGATGTACGCGTCTCCTGTTTTGGACAGTTGGTGCTCTGCATTACATAAACGAATGTGACAAGGCCATTTCACTTTACTGTCCCGAAGTGCACCTTCATCTCCACTTTGACTTTCCAATCAGTGCATCACAGTTTGTACACAACTAGATAGTAGTTTTGTTGTATATGATCATCTAAGCGCTACACAGAGAGTTCTGTTTTCTCACAGATCTTCGACACAACGACGTGGCTTTATTCTCCTGGCCTAATTCTCATTACAACAGCTGCTAACACATGTGGAGCTCAGTACTGTATGTTACCGTATTTTATCCCAGGAGACGTGCACTGTGCTCACACACACCTCTTCTTATGATGAATAGGAATGAAAGGGGAAAGAGGTCTGTAAAAGATTATTGTTGAGACACAGACCAATAAAATGTATTTCTAAGGAAGTGAGTCATACATTACATATTCTAGTCCTGATACAGACTTTAGCTTCATACTGTAATGACCATACTTTCTTTTTGCTTTGCATTTCAGAAGCCTTTTATTATCCATGTAGTTTTGTATCTTAGAAGATATGAATGTTTTTTTTCAGATTGACAGCATGCAGTATAACTCTTTCATGAAGATATGAACAACAACAATGCTGCCACTGGCTGAGTTATTATAACAGCGGTGTGTTCACTGATTCAAAATGAGATGAAGTGAAAACAAACAGTATAATCATATTGTTGATAAAAAGGATTTCACAGAAATCAGACAATAACTAGTGTCACGTTAATATTTCTGATTTATTTTGTTCCCAGGGGAACATAGAAAGTTGGTTACCAGCTTAAGTAATTTAAAGGCAAAATTTCACTTTTTAATTTAGCGATTTGATTTAAAAAAGAATATCGCTACATACTGAATCAGCCGCTGAGCACTGCTTGTTAGGTAAGATTTAATTTTGTGAAAATTAATCAGCAAGCAAATAGAGAAATCCAGACAGAAGTAATGAATAGATAGAAGAAATAAATAAAAGTATAATGGATTAAACATTTAATGGATCAACAGAGTAGTGCGTAGACAGTAAACATAGATAGCTGAAGGTTTGGGATACATGGTGAAATAGCGAGATGTTCTAGAAATAGGAAGAATTATCTAAAGGTAATGGTTTAATAGTTAAAATAGCCATGTCAGATGTCTAGGTTGTGGCTCAAGTGAATGTGAATGCAAAGATACTGATGTGTCGTAACATATAAAAGCATTAAATAAGATCCTGTATAAATCTGAACATGTTTAGATTTGGTTGATGACCATAAGTGTAACTTTAAGATTAAGTTCAGCTGATAAGGCTGTGGGGGACGTCACATTTTAAACCAGTGTTCTACTATACATATTTATTTCAAATTTAACGGAAATTCTTATGAGCCAAAGTCAGTAACTTAGAACCTATTTTTCTTTAGGACACAAGTTGTCGGACTTAAAATGAGAAATATAAACATTAAAGTCATTGCTGGGAGAAAAGTTCACTTGGTAGCGCTGCTCTAATTGGGATAAAAGAACCAGCTGGCTTTTAGCAATCCCACTGATTCAGGTGCACCTCTATGCTACTTTTTTTGGCCCACTTTCCACCATTTTGTGGATATATTTTTGTCTGGGTGAAAAGTGGGCCAGAACCTTCCCATGAGCCTCCACATGTAGACAGGAATAAGATTTATTACCCAGAATGCCCCACAGGGGAACACTGTCCCCTGCCCTGTCTAGGCAGAATCGATGAAACATGGAGGGGAGAGGAGAGGAGTAGAAAAGAGCAAGACGAAGAGGAGAAGTAACAGCTATTTTGGATTACAGCGCACCCAGGAGAAAGAGAGAGAGAGAGAGACAGAGCGTCTCGAAAAGAAAAGAAAATGTGGAGAAAGAGAGAAAGAGGGCAAGCAGGAGGTCAGTAGGTCCATAAGTTCTTTTTGAAATATAGATACATGAAGTACAGATGAGCTCTACGTCTATGCATTAAGGGACGGACCAGTCGTTTGCAGCCTTTTTTATTTTTCTACCTGTGAATATGAAACTTCACAACTCACTTTAATTTAAAGCAGCTATAATCAATGTTTTATACCAACATTATATTGAACATACAACTTTAAAGCATCAGTCTTAAACAGTTAATGATACTTTCCTCAGGATGTGGTGGAGACCAAAAAAGGAGCTAAAGTTGGGGTAAATATGGACTTCCATTCATCAGGTGACCAGAGACACTTCTGAAAACAGATCTTATTTTTCTCCATAACTACAGAATGTGTGAATAACCAAATGTTCATCAACATAAAAGGTGACTGATGTCAATGTTGTGTTCACAACTTGTTGCACGCAAGTAACTAAAAGATCTGTTAATGCAGGTTTGAGTCATTTTAAGAGTAAACAAAAAGACTGAGAGCTATTCTGTGTGTTTCAAGAAAGAAGAGCAAATATAAGTGAAAATTTAAACAGTTAAAACAAAAAGAGTTTCATTAAAACATGTTCTCGTTGTATACTGCGACCTTGATATTCAGAAGTCAAATGTTAAGTTGCACAACAAAGTAAGGACCATCAGTCATTCTCAGACACTTGTCAGCTACATCACACATTAAAATTTGGCCATAAATCCTTACACTTCATCTTTTGCTCTGCTTTAATTTAAGTCCATCCTCTCATCCATCAGTCTTTGATAATCTATCAGCTCACTCCACTGTGAACTCGACTCTGTTTAAGTGGTGGATGGAGTCACTGAATTGTTAAAAATGGGGTGTCAGCTGTGTAACTCTGTTGTGCAAAATGTGCCTTACAGATCTTCTGTGACTATAACAGAGAATAAGGTTTTTGGTTAATGCTGGTAAAATTTATAAATAATAAAAAAAAAAAAACACAAAAGTAGCAGAAATATCCTGTTACATATACACATCTTTAATTTATAACTTTTTTTCAGTAAATATGCATAACAATTAGCATTAAATATACCCTGACTAGATTACTAGACTAGAAAAAGGTCAAATTACAATTATTGATACATTTATGTATGTTTAGTATGATGTGGGAGTAATTTTAAACTGCTTTATATACTTGAACCATATGATTACTACAATAACTGTAGCCATCACATAAATGTACTATAATGGAGTAAAAACATATATTTTCCTCTTAAATGTTATTTTATTTTATTTGGGTACACTGCTTGAGTAAATATAAGTTACTTTCCACCACTGCAGTATAATTTAGTAGTACGGCAGTAAACTTAGAGAGTTGTTCAAATGGTTATTTGAGTTATTTTGGATGATATATGCTTTTACAGAGACTATTTGCAGCACTATGAAAATTGTAAGTATTGCTGTCTTGTCACAAATAATATGTCAACAGACTTAGAATAATACCCTCTTGATTTAATGGCGCCTATTGTAAATGCATCTTGTCTCAATGTGATTTCCAGTCAATGTTGACAAAACTCATTGACAGCTTCTCAAAAATGGTGAAAGCAGCTCCCGGCTCCTCTGTTTGTTCTTCCCATATCTGACAGACTCATTCAACGACCACTCAAAGTACCCGTGAGCTGCTCTACGAAGCGACAGTAACAGATAGTTAGCGCGTGTTTGTGTACATACAGCACATATGTAGGTCAGGTACACCACGGTCGCCGGTTGCCATGGGAACTGGGTATCAAACATGACTGCAATCTCTCGGAGAAATCGACTTGTGGCCAAGCTCCTGCTCTCGCACCTCTCATCCCCTCTCAGCAGTTAACCCTTTCCGATTATCCTGCAGATTATGTGGGGATATTCACCGGTGAAAGTTTACATGGTCAAAACAAGCCCAGCCTGAGCCCTGCGAGGGGGGGTTTCTCTGCCGGTGACGAGAGGGGAGATGAAGCATCACTTTAGATCAATAATCCAACACACATCTGCCTTTTGCTGTCATTAACCTAAATGTGCTGAACAAAATCCTCACCCCGTATGCTGACCTGGATCATGATCTCCACCTCACACTTGGCGCAGCCCTCGGATCTGTTCGCGAGTGCCTGTGTATGACCTTGGGGATTCACAGGGAACACAAAGGGATTCTCCCTGCCTGTCTCTGCCTGTCTCCCTCCACTGCACACACACACACACACACACAAACATGCACTCTGTATGGTAAGTGCACGTGATTAGATGCAGTGAGCTGGTGATGCATGTTGAATGCTGATGAGCTTCTTTGGGGGCTTTCTTGAAGGAAAAAAAAATAGGAGAAGCAGTAGAAAGCGTCCTCTGTGCCTGCAAGACAGAGAGGAAGGAAGGAGGTGGGGGTGTAAGGGGAGGTAGGGGCAACAAACCTCCCCACATTATTCATCAAAGTCAAACCCTGATCTCACCTCCTGGTTAGACCACGCGCGTGCATCCAATCACGTATCAACACAAATAGGGGAAAATGCTTCTACAGTCACACGTGACTCTCTGTGATCCTCTGCTGCCATTTCCTATAATGCAATTCACTGTCATGACACCTCGGAGAAGTGCAATGTACAAACACTCCGGTTAGCATGGACTCTCTCTCCTCCGCATTGTCCCATGCCTTCCACGCATATACACAAAACTGCTTTGTCCTGACAGCGTCCCACTTTTTATGTCTGTCCGGGCTAATGAGGTGAAAAATTAGCTTGAGGCACACCGGGGAAGCTTTTAGGGTCAGCAGCATGCAAAGCAATTTTTGGCGTAGCTGCAGATAGGACATTGCGTATTTTCTGTACCGGATGAACAAAAGATCACATAAAAGAGAAATTGATGACATCAGGTATGCTGGGCCAGGTTGCCGTGGCCCAGATCACCCGCGAGCAGCAAGCTGACACCCAGTGAGCAAATCTGACAGTTAACTGATCCTCCTCAGAAGTATTTTCTGTGTGACTAAAGCCTGTAAAAAAGCCTGAAGCCATATAACTAATTTCTCTGTAGACTTAGTTTAAAGCTCTTAAAAACATAATAATGAGCCATGTCGCTGCTCAGGAGACAAACTCCTTCCTGATATTAAAAAGGGGCACTGCATTTTGAGTAGGTCTTGTAAATATGCTGCTGTTACACCTACAGTGTCCAGCTGTGTGAGAAGCTTTTGAAACAAAACTATGTATTTATAAGAATTTCTTACGTTAAGCAGAATAAATTGGTTTGTGTTTGAACGGTGGGCAGTATTACAAGAGCGGCTGACACACTGTTGGTTTTGTTTTTTTCATAGCCTTAGTTAACAGTACAAAAAAGTTATTTTATCTTTTAATTCTTGAAGCCTTGAGGAGTATGTATGCCACTGCAGAGCTGAAATGTCAAGAACCATAAACCATCTATGGTGGGCCTCGAGCTTTCCGTTGTCAATTAGAGGCATTTCCTCTCTTAAATGTTAACTACCCATCTTGACATCTAAACGGAACAAGGTTTTGAAAGATCCCCCTAAAGGAAATGTATGATGGTTCAAATAAAGTTAAAAAGTTCAAGTTAAAAAATAAAAAGCTACCAAAAACTGCTTGTGTTGTTAAATTGTAGTGGATGCGTGAAAAAAAACTAAAAATGTCCTTTTGTTTAATCAATCATTCAAGCAGAACTTCTACAGAGCGAGAGGGAAGAATACAGCTCAGACTGTAGGTGGTCTTCCATGTGGAGTCTGGGGCAGGATGTTCTGTGGTTTCTATTTAACCGCGCCAGCTCCAGCACTTGATCCATCTACATGTTGGTCCCATATTCCCAGTGGGTGGAAAAATAATCTCCCAGGCCTCCTACTGCCTGCTCCTGAAATTCATCTGATCACTGAGTCAGGGATGATGCTGGCTGTCCTCACCTCCGACAAAATGACTCAACGCTCGCATCCAATCGCTGTCACACTCTGCATCGCAATCAAAGGAGTGACATGAAAGCACGTTCGTGTGAGATAACATGTGCATCCCATTGTATTTTACGCCGCTGGCATGCAGATTCAGATCGCTTCGGGTGGCTTTTTATTTACATGATGAATAATACATTAAACCAAAGGAAACAGGCGGTCCACGGTCTGTTAAGGTGGCCAGAAACGGCTTTGCAGTCGTCATGAACTCATACCTGCACAGACTCCTGCTCCATTATGTACATTTCTGAACTGAAATTCACTTCTTTTGATGTATTACACTGAATTGGCATAATAAAGCGATGTCACTGTTGATTAATAGTCTGCCACCTGAGGTTAATTCAATTCACCTTCTCCTCAGTTCCTTTTAAGTATTAAATGAAACTCCAGTGGACTTACTAATGATTCTGGTGGTAAGATGAGCCTATATTAAATCTTCAAATTAATTAGGTTGCTCTGTGTTACACTGAGCATGCCATCCTTCCACATTATCTGCAGGGAAGAGCAGTGTCGGCCACAAGCAGGGACCCGACATGAATCAGATACAGCAAACATCTAAGTAGTGAGTCATCAAAACAAACCAGCCAAATGAATTACATGTACCTTGTCAACGGGTTGTTGACTCTTGAGGCGAGCGGAGCTTTGACAGAAATTCGATTGAAATCTCCCAATACCTTCAGGCAGTCAACATGAACAGATCGTGTACACTATTAACATTTCAACTGACCTTATTTCTGGGTCAAAATTCACCCAATTGCGTCAAACAGCACCACGCAAACACGAGCGAACGCCACGCAATTCACCAGAATATCAGAGAAAGACCTTCCTGTGCAGAATAACCTCTAAGCGGTTCCACCTCTGAGTATCTCACTTATTTGAGCCATTATTTTTCGCTTATTTTTCCCAGCTGACAGTTTAATTCAGTCCACAAGCCTCCAGTGCATCAGATAAAGCAAACCACTGTGCTTATAGGGCCATCTTGTGGTGCTAAGATGCATAAAAGTTTTCCAAAATACATTTCAGAAGAGGTTGTTTTACTAAGGCTTGAAGTAGATAATGTCAGATTTCTGTTTTCAAAATAGACCTGAGCTGAAATATCGATTTCTTGAAGAATGACAAACATTCTCAATCGAGATACATCTCTGCCTCTACTTCCCTTTAACAAGTACGGACCGCAAGTTTATCTCATGCCTTTTTCTGGCCCGAAAAAACAACTTCTTTCTCACTTATCTTGCCACTTCCTAAATGTGACGTACTACAGAGGGGCTGATCTGAAGGTGAAGATCAGTATGACGGCGTCAGTGTGAAAGCAGGGGTTGTTTTTGTGACTTCATTCACATCCACCGACAGCGTATGACAGCGGAAGATCACAAACGTGAAATACAAGGCTTTAAAGTTCCTGTTTTGCATGGCACTTTTGCAGATACAGTATGCAGCATTATAAAATATTCTGTGATAACTAAAGAAAAAACTAATAAAATCATCATGAAGATTAAAAAAGCAGGATAAAAACATGATACAAACACAAAAAGGAAAGGGGGGATCGTGCTCTACTTTTCTCTTTTAAAAACGACACAGATGAAGTGAGATTAAATCCCTCAGGCAGTTTGTGACAAAATATTTATTTAAAGGGCAAGACGCATGTGCGCTCAAAAGGTCACAGAAATATCCGTCCGACCCTGACCTTCAAAATGAAAGTTTAAAATCCATTCAACAGCTGATATGCAATATAAAAATGAAGTCTTGTCTGTAATATTAGCAGTCTGCACTATAGATAATCCCTGTCACTGACTAAAGAGAGGTTGTTCATTCACACTGAGGTAAAATGTGTTCAATTCCTTTAAAGTGGCAACTCAAGGCCCTTTTGGGGAACAGTCACGTGCACTGTGAACCAAACAGATAAAGGCGATCACTGTTCATTTCTAAGTCAAATGAACTTTTCTCCAAATGAACAAGAATAAAACAGCATTCAACTGATAAGGCTACAAAATTAGATTTGATCGATTCCCCAGTTGCACTCCACCGATAATATCTGCCCTAACGCAGAAGCTGAATATTTGTGACTCACACCATTATCTGCCTGTATAGATGCTACTGGTCACTTGCTAAGAGGTTAAATCTAAACATACCATTCAAACTAATGACCCTACATTCAGAATAATACCAATGAATTAAAAGAATGAAACTGATGTATGTGAAAGTTTAATGATAGATCAGCTTTGTTTTTTTTTATTTAGTTTATTTAGTTAATTTAGTTTACTAATGCACTTTTAACCATTTTAAACTTTACAAATCTTATCCCAATTGAAACCCACTTTTCCACCATCCAAACGCCAAGATACTTAACCAACATATACCAACATTTAACACCAAACATTTAACACCAGACCTTAATAACTAAATAAAAGAGCAAACATTTGCTCTTACCGGCAGTCTCTGGGAATTGGTGAGTATTTCCGTGTAGCTTGATTAAAATCAGCACAGGACCCCTGGCACCCACTCAGCTCTCAGTGCACACCACAGTGAGAGTGAGGCACCCAAAATGGAGTCCACTGCACTGATTATGGGAAATGCTACTCACCTGGTGCTCAGCCCTGCAGGCTGAGAGGCGTGGCCAAGCAGTTTGCCACTACAGTATGTAGCATTGCTAATTAAAGAATATTAAAAAAATGCACAAAAATGAGTGTTACTTAAAAACTTCAACAAAGATGAGTGTCAGTGGTTTATTCTGAATCTGATATTTTGCTCTTTCAACATATAGTAAACTCCGTGACTGCACACTATTCATGGAAGCAGAAATGAAACTTTACGCCTTCGATTGAGAAATACAGTACAACAATGTTCTTCAACCCATTTTTGGGTCAATTTTACATGAAACAAGTCCACTGGAAGCTCGAAGGCTCAGATAAACTCAACCTGAAGTCAAAAGCTTTCAATCTAAACATGCTGTTTTTTTAGGTTTGTTGAAGTGTGACCACATGTTGAAATGTTTTCACACATTCCTCTGATTCTGAAGAGAGACGTAAATCGAGACACTAAAAATCAGACCCTTTTCTGGGAAATGTGGTGGAAGCCTGAAAAAAGTTCACTCAGCTAACAAAGCCTGAGAATAACAGGCCTTCATGAAAAATCAATATAATGCTCTGAAGCAGTGATCTGCAGGATCTACAGTGAGTTTACATTATTGCGCTTAATGGTACTTTTGTTTTGGTATTTAACCAGACTTACTTTAATGCAGACAAGTTCCAGCTTGATATTAAAGCCATTCGTTTGTTTTAAGGTGATAATTTCATTCAACGTTATTCTGTCTATAAATGAGTGAAACCTGTTTATCTTATACTTTATCCATTATAATCTATTTTCTGCGTCTTGCCCTTTAAATATTCTCATGCACGGTGCACCCATCTCAGGATGTATTATCGAGGGGCTGCTGAACTTTAAATTTATTAGATATTATGATATCTTGGCTCCTCTGCTGCACCCCTAATTAAAGATTATCACCGAACCCACTTTAAGGTCTTTATTATTTAAATTCACACTGTGCTTCAGTGGTGCATTTAATTCAAAACAAATGTGCAGCTAATTAAATGATCAGAAACAACTTGATACACAGTGAACCTGGGGCTGCAAGTAGCATCAAACTGAATATAAAATGATATCAATATATCAAAGATTATTTTAAAAAGATGAAGACTATGTAGAATATTACCATTATCAGGAATGTGCACAAAAGCTGCATTATATGTGTGACTTATATACATGCACTTATACACATACATGCTGAATTGCTTTTTACTCAACTAAAAGTTTGAATTTAGGACAGAGTACTTCTTCTTCTTTGGACTGATTGAGGAGAATGATGACTGAATGAAACAAAAAAAAATACATCAAACGTCCAAAAAATGAAATGTGTGAGGCAGAAAGTGACCTGGTTGAGCGGGACACTGTGGTGTTACAGCTGAACCTCTCTGTTCCTCAATCAGGGGTCAGGGGCCCCCTTCAGGTCTGGTTCAAGGCTTCCTGGGATGAACTCAAGGCCAGAGTGTGATTTTTCTTTAAGCACCCACATGAGAACAGTTTCACACTTTAAACACATACAGTGTGCAGACTGATGGATACTCTCTCTTTTTTTTACCCTTCAACATGACATTTCTGTGGGTTTACTGGTGTTTTATCCTCAGCTGCGGGTGTCTGAATAGAGAAGAAAAGGGCGAGAAAAAAAAAAGGAAGGAGAGCTTCCCTGGCAGGCATCATCCCCCTCAGTCAGTCTGACCGCCCACAGTCCGGGGGGAGAAAGTGCTGCTTTGTGAATGAAGGGAGCGGCGGAGGAGGGCAGAAAACAAACTTTACCGAAAGCATTTCCGACGGACGGGCGGACTATTTTCTCTTCCGGCCGAGGAGCCTTCGACGGTACAAACAGGTGGACACCTGGCCGAGAGAGACGCAGTAAGTCACGGATCCTTTTAGGAGTCTGTGTGTGCCTGATAGAAAGCAGATTGACAGCGTTTCTTCTTTTTTCTCTCTCTCTCTCTCTCTCTCTCCGACGGAAAGATGCATGCATAGCAGCCTAACCGTGACTGGAATAAGTGTCGTGAGATGAGGGATCATTTTCAGGGCAGGATTTAACTCTCTGCATCTTAAAAGCGTCCTTTTTTAAAAAGAATAAATAAATTTGCAGCGTGCTTTTTTCCCGAGAGGATGCAGACTAACGTCGCCTATTTAGGAAAACTGGCTTTAATGGCAGAGAGAGATTTAAGGAGCAGCAGCAAACTGCATCATGAGAAGAACTTGAGCCGTAAATAAATTAAGAAATATATAAATAAATAAAAAAAGACACAGTTCTCCGGTTCATTTCACATTTTTCTGTCCCGTTGCTTCTTGCTTGCTTGCTTTGTTTGTTTGTTTCATTTCGCCGTTTGATGCAAAGTTTCCATCTGGCCGCCTGTGTGTTTCGCAACATTTCATGACTCATGCAGAAGACGTGCGCTTCCAGTGTCAGAGACAGAAAAAATGGACTCATAGAAGACTCATTCATGATGTGATGTGATGGAGGGGGGAGATGAGGGGGGGTAAGTGAGGGGCTGCCTGTAGTAAATATGATCACAGCGTCCGTGAACACACTTTTGTAACGCCGGTTTGAGCAGTGTTCAGGAGAAACGCTCTCCTCCAAGTTTAGGTCATGCTTTTGAAGTGAAAGTATAAAAGTATTCCAATTAAACCTTCTTAAAGTACGACAAAGTCATCATGCAAACGTCCCATTTCTGCACAATACATATGTTAAGTTTGTGATTATTGAGTCTTTAAAGCATGCACCTGCAAAGACAAAACATTGTGATTAATTAAGTTTCTGATAATCCCCATTTTCTCACAGTATAACTTCTGTTTTTCTGAGAAATGCAACTGTCTTTTTTTTTTTTCAGAAGCTGCCCTTTCTTCAGAGGAGCTGTACATGATGGAGGTCACTTTGGCCTGTGTTCTCGGTCTCTGCCTGGTGCTGGCGGTCGGTGGGGACCCCTGCCTCATCATCAGCGAGATCAACGCAGACAACCCGAGACTGGACACCACCGAGTTTGTGGAGCTGTATCACACCAGCGGTCAGCGGGCCTCGCTGGACGGCTACACCCTCGTGTTCTACAATGGGAACGGAAATATCGCCTACAAGGTGCTGGACCTCAAAGGCCACAGCACGGACGACAGGGGATTCTTCCTGGTGGGCTCGGTGGACATGCTGCCCAAACCGGCCATCCTCCTGCCTCCCAACACAGTCCAGAACGGCCCAGACGCCATCGTCCTCTACCACACGTCTGCTGCCCGCTACAGCGAGAAGATGAACGTCACGGCCGTGGGGCTGGTGGACGCCGTCGTGTACATGACTCGCCGCACCGGAGGAGCAGAGTTCCTCGCTGAAACTCTGACGCCCGGCGAACCAGCCTTCGTTGAGGATGAGACAGCACTCGAGGGGGACGAGTCAATCGAGAGGTGCCTGCTGTCCGAAGACCGCTGGGGCTTTCAGGTGTCCTCGCCCTCGCCGGGTCAGAGGAACAACTGCACCCCTCCAGCCGCCCCTGCAACCAGTCCGGTCATCACTGAGCTGAAGATGGGAGGAGGGCAGGTGGACGGGTTTGTGGAGCTAACGGAGGCTCCGGCCGCGGGCCCTCTGGTGCTGGTTGTGTTGGATGGGAAAACCGACAGGGTCAGTGTGAGTGCAAGCGTGCCAGTGGACGCCGCCAGGAATGGGTTAATCCTCATGCCCATAACGAAGAGATACATGAAAGGTCAGAGTTTCCAGAATGACACAATTTAACCCCAGAAGTTTATCCTTGTGTGATAGTCAGGCCTTTTTCAGTTTTTTTTATTTCTGAATGTCGAAGCAATTTTGAGAAAGTTCATTCGCTCTGTTTTATTGTTTTTTTTCTTATCTCCCCTCAGGAGATGAGTCTGGGGCCGTGGCTATTTACAGTGGCCATACCTCAGACTTCCCCACGGGCATGCTGCTCAGCCAGACACAGCCTCTAGATGCATTTGTGTTTTCTGGACCTGGAAGCAAGCCTAGCGCCAACCTCACAGAGACCCTCATCCCAGGCAGACAGCCCTACCAGCTCAGCAACAGGCAAGACACCGTGATGGACACTTTAGAGTTTCCCGCTTTCATTTCAAGAGGAAGGTTTGACTTCAGGAATCAATTCCAGTGTGATGAAGCTCACAGTGTGTCAGCACTAGTTTCAGTGTTGAGAAACACACTTCGTTAAATGGGGAAAGGATCGGCTTGTGACCACTGTTCCTCTTTGCTGACGCATTTTTTCCTCTTTGACACGTGTCATCAGTTTCTAATAATGTTCACAAGTCACACAGGGTGAAAGACAATTAGATATTATGCATATCAATATGTGACCAGCAAGTCAAATTAACACCTCGCTGTTAAGAATTGAGCTTAAAAGCAAGACTCAGGGTTTCCTGTTATGTCGGCAGCTCCAGCAGGCTGAACATAAGCACAGTCGTCCTTTGAGTCAATTTCAGCCCGTTTACAATGACAGTGCGAACATGGTTAAGATCAGCAGGTTTGATGTCTAGCATTAAACACAAACTACAGCTGAGGGTAAGGGGAGATCATTAGGGTTGCAGGTATTTAGTCAAGAAGCAAAGCGCTGGACAAATCCAGATTTTGGGCCACCAGAATTTATCCTGGCGGGAACGGGACTGAATCTCATGGCATTGTGCAGACAGTCACACAAAGTTCAGTTTTGGATGTGCTACTTGCGCTAAAGGAAATTACCCTCCTCATCCATTATGGGTATCTGTACCAAATTTCATGGCAATTCATGCAGTAGTTGAAGTAAATATGAATGTGTCATTCAGCACAAACTACATTATATTGTACTCAAAGTTATGGTCAATTTGTGAGGTGATTCTTAATGATTTCATTATTTTGTCAGTTTAAGAGAGGGAGGCTTCTCCCTGAGTCGCTGTGGTGTGGCCACCTGGGCCAGAGATCCTGGTGTCTTCTGGGAGGCCCCGCAGACTCCTGGACAGCCCAGCCAGTGCCCCTGGCCAAAGATCTGCCCTCACAGTATTGGTGAGTGTTTGACTGAATGAGCTTTGTGACTCTGAAACTTATATGAGACGCTCAGCACTTCACGTGGCAACCTTTGTCTCATATGTCTGATCTTTACAGAATTTCACAATATTTTAAAAACAAACACGATTTTGTAAATTTCAAAAAACTTAAACTTTAAAAAATTTCAAACAAGATGCTGAACAACATGATCGTCTCAGTGAGGTGTGAAAGATTAAGAGACGTGGTGGTGACATTTGTGAAAGAAAATATAATGCGTGGCCGTGACTTAATGAGGCTTGGGAACAAGATCATTAAGTCATGGCCGTGACTCAGTAACGTGAGATAGCAAGGTAATGTGCGGCCGTGAGAAAATTACAATGAGTCAGCTTCACGGAGAGGCTGTTATTAATTGTCGAATCCTTGGCAGACTTCACAAAACAAGCTACATGTACATGCATGCACACCTGGATGCTTTCAGTTTTCTTCTTTTTCATTTCTGGGAAGCACAGAGAAATTCTGAGGAGGAGAAATGCTTGTAATAATTATACTACTAATTCTACTAATTTGGCTGTTCAGTATGCTGTCTGCAGGGAAGTTACAGATTTTATCATTAACCAGCTGAGGAACTGGGGAACGGAGCTACATCACTGGAACAAATATTGCAAATTAAGGAACTGAGAGTGGGGTGGGAATGCTGCTCCGTGAATCATCAGCTGACAAGAGAAACAAAAGATAAGGGCCCAATTGTTGAAGAAATCAGTTAACAAATATTGAACTTTAGGAAAAGCCTGTGACTTATTACGTCATCTCCCCTCCCATGTGCTGAAGAGATCATAATGAAAGTTTTTGATGAAATATTGTAGGATGCTTCCAGATTTGTCAAAACTTTACACTGAATAATAAGCTGCATGAATCTAGAAGTACAAATAAGTTGGTGAAGATTACACCTGGTACTGAGACTGTTTTCTCAATCCTCCATCTTAAGAAAGAAGAAAGATTGAACGTCCAGAATCTGCAAAAAGATTATAAGGAATATAGAAAACGTTGGTGCTAAAGGACTAGATCCCAAGATCCTAAATAAGATCCTTAATATTTAAAGTTACTACAGCTGTGATTAACATTTTTATCTATTGCTCATTTTATTCTTCTTTCTTATTCTACCTTGCACTTTACATTTCTTTGCTTGACAGATCTACACAGTTATACCCAATATGATTATATCTGCCAAATAAACTGAACTTGAACTTGATAAGAGGGTTATTTTGCAAGAGCAAATCTTTTGGTTCAGCTTCAACCAGCAGTACTTCAGTCAGTCAGACACACATTGAGAAAGTTTGTAAAGTAAAGGAGGCCATTGGCAGAATAATGGCGACAACAGCGTCCTAATACACTTGTATGATTGTGATTGAATGTGACGAGTCAGTCTGTAGACAAAAAAAAGATTATACGAATTGAATATATTTATGAATATATGAATTCCAAACCTGACACCGATCAGCTGGTTCGATTGTTGGCTGCGGCTTCATAATTAGCGTGCAGACATGAGAGCAGTCTGCAGAGACTCTGATGTATTTGCGAAAATGTTGAACTGTCCATGTTAACTTCTTCCTGTTGCGGCAGAATGTGTCGACTATTATTGTTTCATTTGTACAAAAGCAATGTGGTTCGCAACTCTGAAATATTAAAAGTCAATATTTCTGAAATACTGCCCTCTATTGACACCTACTATGCATTACATTACTGTAGTAATTGGAAAAAGAATCCTCAAATGTCCCTTTATGAAATATTTAAATTCATCATAAATAGAGAAGAAAGACTCATACTTTATCCGTCCTCGTATTTCACTGTATAGCTGTGCGTTTTAGGAATTTCAAAAGACTGTTTGTCATGCATTTTTTCATGATCTCAACAAATCCCTGTTGAGGCAAAGCGTCTGTCACAGGCTTGTTTTTCCTGTCTGAAAACAACAAAAAGTGCTGCAGAAAATAGCTCGCAACACCTGTCACTTTCAAGTCGTAAAACGTTTGAGCAAAGTGAACTGACTTGACACAAACGTGTTGTCAAATTGTGGGAAATAACAAGCTCATTCATCTTTTTTTTTTTTTTAAAGAAATGACAGGTCTGTGAATTGTTCAAGGCATTGTTCAGTATATTATAAGGCACGATGTCTCTTTGATTCCTGTCAGCTAACTCCATGATCATTTGATTAATACCCTCCTGTATGCTTCAGTCATTCCAGGTGGCACCGATTCACCGCCTCACCTGCCACCATGGGGGAACAGCGACTTCCTGATCAATGAGCTGAACACTGACACACCAGGCGCAGCCGAAGACGGCGAGTACATCGAGCTTTGGCACCCGTCGGGCCGCCGGGTGTCCCTGCAAGGCATCTGGATACTACTGTTCAGTGCGCACAACAACAAACCCTACAGGGAGATCAGCCTCAGTGGACACTTCACCACTGCTAAGGGCTACTTTCTGCTGGGCAGCGACCGGCTGGTGCCAGCTCCGTCCCTCCGCCTGCCGCCCAACACCATCCAGAACGGACCAGATGCTGTGGCACTCTACCGCAGCCCTTTTGGCCCTCCTTCAGCCACACAAAGGGGGATCCCCACCAGAGGCCTGCTGGATGCAGTCGTGTACCGGCAGAGGGGGTCGGATAAGGAGGCGCAGGAGCTGAGTAAAGCTCTGACCCCGGGACAGCTGCCCCTGCTGGAGGATCCGGAGGTGCTGCCCGGTGACGAGGCCCTCAGCCGCTGTAGAGGCCTTTACCCCTATGACCTGTCTGCTTTCTCCGTGAGTAGACAGGTTTCACAGAGCAGCCTAGAGGATATTACATGTTTCCCAGAGTCGCATCATCTGCCATTGCTACCATTGCATGTATTTCCCAAAATGTTTGCGCTAGTTTTTTTTTTGTAGTTTTGAAGCAGAAACTAAACAAAATGTGTTTTCTGTCATGGCACTAATGTTTCATTTGACAGAGATGTTTTTACGAGCCGTTAAATTCGTAAGCAAATAAAATGCATCAATCCTTCCAGGTGGCTCCACCCACCCCTCTGAGGGAGAACAGCTGCCCCCGGCCCCCTCCGCCGCCACATGGCGTGGTCATCAGCGAGGTCGCTAGTGGCCACTGGACCAATCACAGCCAGCAAAGGGATTTTGTGGAGCTGCGTGGGCCGCCACTGACAGACCTGCGGGGCCTGGTGCTCACTGTGTTTGACGAGCAGCGCAGTGGCACCGTCGTTGCCCTTCCTTTGACAGGATCTATCGACCTGGATGGGTTTTATATCGTTGGAAATGTCACCGGAGCAGGTGAGGGCAGCAGGACACTTTGTTTTTCAGGGGTAAATGATGGTTGGAAGTTCCCATCACGTTCTTAATAACCCTGTTTGCTCCACACACTCTCTTCTTCTTTTTTCTTGTTTTGTACGCATTCCCAACATCTCTCACTATATTCCCCCCCCCCCCCCCTCTCTCTCTCCGGCATAGATCAGACTTTCCCGGTGGGCCCCACAGTGCCGGTACGAGGAGCGGTCGTCCTGTGCTACGACCTGTTCAGTGTCTGCAGAGCTGGAACTGCTCTGACCAACTCCAGCCTCAGGGATGTGCTGGTGTTCAGCGAAAACCAGCAGCTGCTCTCCTCGCTGTCCACCAGCAGAGAGCGACAAGTGATCCCAGTTCTCAAGTAAGCGCAGACGAAACCGCACTGCATGAATTACTGTTTGAACTTTTTTTGCACTGATGATAGATCTTGAAGTGAACTATGGCTGCAATTTGACTGTTGAAAATGTCATGTAAAGGCTTTCATTTATCTTAGCCAGCTGAATGCCACAGACGGGCTGAGACTCTGTCAAAGGACTTTAGTTTATACTCAGTTTACTTTAATCACAGCTAGTTCTCTTTTAACCAGAGAATATTTACTTTGAAATATATGGTGCACTGCTGCTGACGGCAGGTTAAGCTGAAGGGGCTCGATCAAAAACAGCCTGCTTAGAAACCATAATTCATTAAAAATATTCTGACAGGCTGATATAAATGAAAAGTAAACTTATTACTGTCAAATAATAATACTAAAAAGCAATGACAAAACAAAGAATTTAATATCTGTTATTATTTCTTACATTGGAAATCTAAGAAAACATTTAACCTGAAAGAGCAACCTGTTGTGTCGTTGGGGCCTCTAACAGTACAGTAGGTAGCTGATATTACCATAGTTACAGGTAGCATGTTGCTTATTAAAGGGCTTTTCTCAGAGCAGTTACATTGACTTATCATAGTGGGAAAAACACCCGTAAAAACAACAGCAACAGCTCTGCACTGCTGAAGAAAGCCAGGACTGTTGGGCAGCATGAGCCCCAAAACCAAAGGTGATGAAGCTGTCAGCTGCTGAAACTCTTTTATAGGATTCAGCGTGGGTTTTTTTCCACTCGTTGCATGCAGACATGTGTACAGACAGTGATAGGAAAAAAAACATGCTGGTCGTGCGGCAAATACCACAAATTTAGAGAGTCACGATCTGTCAGACTGAGCTCAGCAGGTGACTGATTGAACTGGATTACACGTTGCACATGAGCTTCTTGTTTTTTAAAGTAGCATGAAGTAGCATCAGAAAAAAGTTTGGGTTTTTTTTGCTGGTGGAAAATGTTTGAGTTAATTGATTCAATCAGTCACAGTCAGCTGGAGTAGTGTGGGTGGGGGGCCAACACTCAGTGCCTCCTCGAGCCAATTTCCTGAAAAAAACCCAGGATTTCTGACTATTACTGGCTCACTGTAGCCAATTTACAGCAGCAATCAAGACAGCAGTCACTGCAGCTCACAAAGAGCACAAAGCACAGGGTTTTTTTTATAGAATCCATAATATGATGATTGCACAATGTTGGCAAAGGCACAAAGAAAAAAAACCCACCTACTGAATCAATCTGTTTTTGTCTATGGACAAATTGTTTTATTTTATGTTATTTCAGATGCATTTGATCTTTTAGTTCTCATGTAATTTGCTCATGTAGGTAGCTCTCATCTCTGGACAGACATATCAGCAGATGATTAGTAAATCCAGGTTAACAGAGCTACTTTACAGCAGGATACATAAGACTGATTATCTAGGGTCACCAAAGTTAGGTTTAATGGCTAAAGCTTGTAATATAACCTGCTTTGTACCTCCAAAATATGTATTTATGTAAAGTTAAAATACAGGATTTTTCTATATGAAAGAAATCCACATAAACCTGTTTTAAAAAAGCATTATGGGCCACTTTGACCATGTAAAGTTTATTCATGTTAGTGTTGTTGGATGTGCAGGTCAGTGGAGGATGGCCCCGTTTCGCTCAGCCGGTGTGCATGTTGTGACGTGAGGAGCCCCTCCTCCTGGACAAGCTCCTCGCCCACCCCCCACAACACCAACCTCTGTCCGAGCTCTGCCTTCTCAAGTCACATCGACCTTTGCCTCAGACCTCTGTCCAGTGACTCGCTAGGTGAGGCATCATACAAAATTAAAATGCGTAAAACACATGGTCTGAAGATGGAGGCTCTAGATTTACCTGAAAAGCAAAAAGGTGCGACCAGCTGGGAACCTTTGGATGCATTTCCCTCTCTGTGAAGATTAATTCATTGTTGCTAAAATGTTACAGTGAATGTAAAAAGCTGACATCCTCTCCTCCGTGTATCCTAGAATGCAGTGGTCTTATTCAGGCAAAGACGGTTTTCGAGGTGGCTGACTACCTGGAGCAGAGGTGTCGCTGTGGCATCTCTGCTTTGTACCTCCAAGGTGAGAAACTTTGCGCTCAGTGTGAATTGATTTTTAGCTAAAAGAACGATTGTCTCGTCCTTTAGCTTTGAAAAAAAAAAGCGTGTTCATACAAAGGAATCTAGACCACTGAATTTGAAACTTGACTCCCAACAATCGAAAGGGGAAAGGATTTTTCCAGGTTTTTTGATACAAAGCGGTGCTTCGTCAGTGTAATACTGAAGCTCACAAGAGATGAGCTGCTCTAGAAGTTTTTTTTCTCACTGAAGGATACAGACAGACAGGCTCAGGTAGAGGTATTTCCTCGCTATTATCACATCCTGCATCGTTCATTTACACTAAATAACTGTGTTCAAGGAGCCAACATTTCCTGTGTGTCTGGGTGGCTGCGAGTGTGGGGGAACATCCAGGCGCTGTCGGACCATCAGAAGGCCCTCATCATCCAGACGTCACACATGAATCCTTCATCTGCTCAGGGGGACGTCTGCTCCGCTCCAACCACGGGCCGCTACACGAGCACAGGTCAGCGAAAACACAAGCAGTTCAGTGGTTTAAGATGTTTGGTGTCACAGCTAGTTCATCATCACTGCAAAAAGAAAGCAAATACAAATCTGATAAACTGATTTATTATCAGTCCGCTGTGAAAATGCAGCCTCGTCAGTGTGGTCTCTGTATCAAAACGATCACACACACAAAAGTATATTACCAGGTGGGGAATGGATCACCAGTGCTAAAACCACGGAAGACCACAGGTTTCATAATAATGCAAACTGCAGGTGGTGGATTTAAAAAAAAAAAAAAAAAAAAAGACTCTTTATGTAGCATTTTTCACCGACTGATTACCGAGTGAGAAGTCTTATGAATTCACAATCAAAATAAGATTGTTTAGGATATGAAAGCACATCCAGAGTTCAAAGATCACCTTTTAATAGCAGGTGTGAATGAGGCCGGACAGGAACAGACAGTCCGACTGCTAAAACGAATTGTCTCGTTAAGAATGAAAAGTAAAAGTGTGAAAAACACTCATAGATGTCAGTCCTGCAGGGAATCCTCGGTGTTGATGTATGTTCTAGTAAATGAAGCTCAGTCTCTCCTCGGTTATCTTTCTCTGCATTAGCAATGAAAAAAGGAAGATATTTCTTTGCAGTTGGATGGACCGTGGTGATGGTTTTCAAGACAGGACTGATATTGTTCTAAGTGAATTCCTCTTTGAATGGCTTCCTTTGAAGGGGAATTGATGTCCTTGCTTTTACATCAGCTATATTATTTAAAAAGTTATAGTTCACAGACAAGTACCTGACTTAGACCTGTCAACACTAATATACAAAATCACATACCTAATAGTTTCTATTAGGTGCAGTATCTGTAGTCATCTACAAACCATAGTATCAAAAAGTGTACAAACAAAACTATTTTCCTTATCTCATCATCCATTTCCTTTTGTGGTGACTGGTTAGATCAGGATCTCGTTCTTGTTTCTGATGGCATGTATTTATTATTAAGTCGGATATTTTTATTGTTAAAATGTGTTTTTTTAGCATTTTGAACCCACACATTTTTTTGTAAATTTGTGCAAATATGAAAAAAAAAAAAAAATAATAACCTGTATATCTTATTATTATCTTAATATCTTCTAAACTAAAGCGAGGATAACTGGCACTTTATATAGTCCTTTTCTCCAAAACATCACAGAGGCAACATAAAAAAAAAGAGAAGTAATAATAATTCACCGACCTGTGTGCTTGAACTGAAATTTCTGTGACTCAAGCAGTCGTTCTTCACATTTAAGTATTAAAGAATGGTGAAGCATTTGAAAGCTTGTGGGTCCTGATTTGTAAGCTATAATTACCGTGAACTGATAACACTCTTATGACGGGAGAAACTCATTTCAGCCTTTCTATGACAAAAGCTGACTTGCTGTTAATCTCTTTCACCAGAAGTAGTTAAAGCAGTTGTATTTTCACAGTTGGCAGCAGAGTCTGACACCTTTGTGGGGGTTTTTTTCTCTCTTTGTATGGCTGCATGTTGCTTAGCCATCGGAAAACATCATGCTCAAACTGTGAAACAAATAACCCACAGCACGACTCAATTATGCAATAGTGCTGTTTCCTTTTATTGAGAGATGTTCAGCCAGAGAGCTTTTAGCAGAATTTTCAAAGTCAAATTTAAAGTGCAACAAATTTGAAATTTGAGTATTTAGAATAACAAAGGAATTAATGTTCCGATATAAAAATCTGGCTAATGTATCGGATGTTTGATGGGATATTTTTTCTTTTATATCCAATACTGTTATTTTGACCAGTGCTGGACCAATACAAGACTGAATATCAGATTGGTGCATTCCTACATTTAATTCAAAATCACAGCTTACTTTTTACTTTCCTATAAATGTATAATTTGTCTTAGTTTACTACTAATACAAATTGAACATTTTTGAAAACTCTCTGCACTGCATGCAGCATGAGATCTGATTGCACTGATGCATGTTTGGCTGCAGATACACAAATACACGAGCTGCTCTTTTGTTGTATTTCTTAGGGGGTTGTAATTCAACAATAATAGAGATATTAAAAGGTATTTCATAGGAAAAAAAACAAAGAGGGCAGAAGGAGGATTAAGACGATAAAATCAGATTTTCTGTTGCACTCACAATGCAGTGTGAGTCTGTTGCATGTAAGTAAAAGTTGAATTGATCTGTAGCATAACCTGCAGCCCTCGGGTTTATTTTGTGAGGAAAAGGTTTCAGCAGTGTTTGAATCTCCATGTTGTTGTGTTTATGGATATTAACTTATTCGCAAAGTGTAATTGAATTGTCATTTGACTCTCTCCCAGCGTCTACTCTGGGGTTGCAGATCGGGCTCATAGTAGCGGTGCTCCTGCTTCTGGGACTAGGAGCTGCTCTGTTCACGTATTTCTACAGAAAGAGGTGAGCACTCTTGTTTCTTATCTCCCTCCTCTCCGCTGGATGTGCAAAACCGATGCTGATTTGCTGGAAAACGTCACAAAGCCAGATTATTAACATCCGTGTAACCCTTTGTCTTGTGTCACTTCTTTTGATTGCACAGGGATTGAGTTGAGATTTAGATAATACAATGCGCGATCAAGTCATTTAGCTCCATTGTTGGAGGGTCTTGAGCTAAGGATGTGCTTATTTTGCTTTTTTGCTCACACTGGCTATTGTTTTCCTTCTAAGAGGCCCTAAGAGGCTTTGGCTATATAAAGAGAAGTTTCTGCCTTTGTCTTTTGGGGGTTGCTCAAATCTAAATTCTTAGAGGAGGAAATGACGTATGCGTGGAGAGGGGGGTTATTGCATCAAAATAGGCTGACATCAACAAGGATCTAAGGTTAAAAGAAATCCCTTGAGCACTCAACTTTGCATGTGTATTTTTATTTTACATCTCTGGCCCAGTTTTTCAGTATCATAGTATAGCACAACATTTTCCCGAGAGTAAAATGTCACCAGTAAATGTCAGATTTTGATGGCAGACTTTGGGTCAGAATTAAAGAACAAGACTTTCTTCCTTGTTCTTAACATTTTACACAAACAGAACAGTCATATAAGGGGGAGGAGGACCACAGCCACGACGCAGAATCCCCTGCCAAGCATAGCACTTTAATCCTACGTACACCTGGGTGGGACAAAAAACTCACTCCTTAGCACTGATCACGCGCTCCACCCGTGAAAGCTCATGACTTTCCCTTGGGCAGAGCGGGGAGTGTCAAACAGCAAATTATAAAACTTTAGCAATAAATGACTCCTAGAAAACTTCCTGGAAACTGTACTTGAAATGCAATTAATTGATTCCTGGCTTGTGCACCTGTGTGTTAACGCTGTCGTCTCCGTTCTCAGGCGTCCTCTGGACTATTACACCATGGAGCTGAGTGAGCACGCGGAGGGACTGTCAGATCTATAATCCAGGCTTTGAATGGCTGCGTTTGTATCTGCAAGTGCTCGTGTGCGTGAGAGGACTTCAGCAGAGCAGGAGATGGGCGGGGGCGAGGGTGAGGGTGTGTGTGTGGGGGGGGTTAATTGAAGGTTAATTTGACCTGTGCACGACTGATTTTGAGGTTGTTCTGGAAACCACATGTGTCCTTCTCTGTGTCTTTGGGGGAAATCGCTGATGAAATGACTCCTACCTTGTGCTAGTTGCATCCAGCGAGTCACGTGTGATATTTCATGGCACCCGCGACACTAACAACATCGAATCAGGCAACCCATGAGTTTAAAACACAACATGAAAACATATTTCTATAAAGGTCGTGTGTACAGCCTTTGCCTGTGAACAGTGCTGATTACTACTTTTAAAGGAAATGGCAGATAAAAGGGAGGAATTTTTTTTTTTCAATACTTGAGTCCTAAATGGTCATTTTTGTTGACTTGTTCGTGTTACTGTGGAAAAAAGCCTTTTAAATTTAAACAAATATGCTTTTGATTAATGCAGGAAGCTCCATCAATTTAATTAATTCATCACATTCTGGCACTTCAGTGTTTTAACAACATATTTTATAACAAATATGATATTTGTCAGGCTCAGTTTTGTTCCTGAAAACGGTCGACTTCCTGCTTAGTTTTTTCCTGCTACATGCTGTAATAGTAATTTTAGACTTTAGTCACTCAAAAGGGCTTGATTGTCGTTTAAATGTGAATTTCTTTAGCTAATTTGTGTGTGTGCGTGTCTGTAACCACTTTTACTGTGCTTACGTAAAGCGAACTGTTTACATTTATATGATTGAACATTAGAAAAGAGTGACGCGAGAGACTGATGATGAAGTGATTCTTTGAATGAGTATTTGTTGTGCAGAAACTGGAGATTTACTTTTTTACGTTTTTGTTTTTCCCAGTGGCTCAGAAACCTCTACTGTGCCTTTATACTTGTGTCTTATCTGATCAGCTGATTCCTCGTTTATTAGAGGGAAAGTACAGCCATCTCTGCCGCAGCCATAAATGTAAATACTACAGATATGATGTTAGTATACTCAGGGGAGGAGGGGCAGTCATCACTAATCAGAAATAATACGTTATTGTAGAAATCCAGAAACTAACTGGGGTAAGGACAAAAAGGGAAATGGTAATAATGCATTGATTGGTTTTGTAGGTTTTATTCAGTTTTTAAGAGATCCTAAAAGTCAAAACTTAATTTCTTAAATTCATCAAAATGAGTAGAATAATTGCCAACAAAAAGTGCCATGAAATAAACGTATAAGCTTGGATGTGCTCGATCTTTAATACAGTTTATCACTTACCATTGTCATCTGCTGTGGTGCACTGAATTGCAGTTTGTTTGCTTTAATTACCTTGGTGCTGAGATTTTCCTCCTCAGTGCCTTTTTCCTTGATTCTAATTTCTAAGTGTCGACATTTATTAATACACGTCTGTCACGCCAAGTTAACCCCTTAAAGTCAGATTTGTTTTACAGTTTAAGTTCAACTCAACACAGAAAAGAAAATGAGGGAAAAATCAGCAAAATTGTTTCATTTTAAAGCTTTCAAGGTGAATTTATATGTTGTTTCCCCCTTTTGAGTTTGAGTTGTGTTTTGTATTGTTCATAAAATGTATTTTATTGTAAACGTCTATATTTTTCAGTTTGTGTGAAGGTGGTACCTTAGAAGATTTCAAAAATGGAAGGAGGCAATTGCACTTACAAGCTAGATTATATATTGACTTGATAATGCGGTAGACTCTCTCTCTCTCCCTCTCCCTCTCCCTCTCCCTCTCTCTCTCTCTCTCTCTCTCTCTCTCTCTCTCTCTCTGTATATATAAATATATATATATATATATACACACACACAAAGGAGAAGAACAAAAGAACATTTTTTTCACCCTAGTTTCATATTCAAAAATCAGGAGCAGCAAGGTTCAAATCTGTAATAATAATGGTAATAATAATAATAATAATAATAATACAGGAACTCACAAATCATTTCATGGACATTCAAATGAAATAATCACAGTCTACAAGCAGAAGATGTCACAGAACACACTGGAAAGAAAACTATGTGTCATCTGCATCCCCAGCATGTCAGGCTTTCTTTCCAATGTTTGCCTCGCAGCTTATTTTTCCCTGTTTTCCTTCCAATGTTGTGCACATGTAGCAGGTTCGAAATAAAACACTTCTGCAGTTGTGCAGTTGTTATGCTCAATGTGTTTTGCATCACAGTTCTAGTATGTTTCCTTGCTCTGCCCTTTCTCTCTGTTTGATATCTGCCATTTTTATCCCCGTTATTCCTTATATATCTAATTAATATCATCTCCAGCCAGCCACCCACTCATTTTCTCTGGTAGAAGATGTTCCTGAAGTGCTTTTTTGTATTTGTTTGAATGTGGTCTGTGCTATAAGAGCAGGAACACTCACTTAGCGCTACTGCGGTTTACTTTAATATCTCCATGTTGGGCGGCACCTACATATTACATATAATGTGTTTGACTTGTACTTCTCAAAACTCCTTGAACATCAGATGAGAGAATACTGTCTCTTTTCCACCTGTCTGCAGTAGTACTTACTGATGCATTTGCAATTTGAAGCTCTTTTTGTTCCCTTTTTGACAAGCCTGAACTCCAGTAATCATGAAGTCTCAGCTTTCATTCGTGGCTCAGCCTCAGCTGCGTGGTCTAAATACAACAGACTGAGGGACAGTTACACTCTCAGGCCTCTGACAACGTTACCCTGCCAGCAAAAGTACAAAGCAGCATTTTTTTTCTCTCTCTATTCACTGTTTAGTCAGGTAACCACAACACAGGAAGGCAGATTAGACAGACAGGAAGGAGCTGCAGCATGAAACAGTCATCTTCAGCAACAGCACCGACTCGAGCTGCTGTGTGTTTGCGACTCGCTCAATTCACTCAGCTCGTTTTCACTCCTGAGAGATTTCGCCAGTTCACACTTGAAAAGATCCTGCGGCAGCTTTAGTGAGAATTGTGCCATAACAGTGTGAAACATCTGCGTGGACAGCATTTCACGTGCTCTGACCCCTGCAGACAACATCAACAAACACATGGTGAGTTATCTGAGTTTTGTCTTCTGCACGTCGCACTTCATATTTTTAACCTTCACAGCTACAGAGGGTTCTTAAAACTCACTGCAGCTGTTGAACTTAAATTTACCATCATGGCCTTGAATCTATCTGCCCCAAGATCTTGGACAGGCTGCTATACGATGCAGTACATGCAATACCTATCAGACAAACACCGCTTCCTCACAATTGACACATTTTGTTGAATTTACAGCTGATCTGTCGTGGTCTTTGCACAGAGTTGTTGCTGTGCTGGTATCATGCAAATGACACTGCTGTTCATGTTTCTGCTTGATGATGATTATAATCAATAATGATTAGTAAAGAAACTAAAAAAACATTAAGTTTACAAAGTGTGGACCAGCAGTTAGTGGACATGTGCCGTTATAACAGAGTGGCAACAGTTTGACACTCGGTGCGTGTCACCCACATTGCCAGTATGTCATCAAGTGGTTTTGGGCATGATGTCTATACACTTGACAGCGGAAGCTGCCATGCTGTCCCATGTACATCTGAGGTCTGCTTTTTTGAATTGGCTTCCTTAGTGAGATGTTACGTGTTCAGCAACAAACCACACAGGAAGCCATTTGCCATTTCCCGTTTGTCTCAGTGAAACCTAAAGCATTATTTAAATGTATGTTTGCACTACTTTCACTCCAATCTTACTCTTATGCAGTGTCAAAAGATATTAAATATTATTTCTAAGTCACATTTCACACAAATGCAATGTTGTTTGCAAAAGATAAAAACAGATATGTGAAACAGATCTTAAATGTAAATGTAAAATGTTGTTGTCTAAGAAGAAGTGCATGGAGTCATGGGTGTGGACTATTTGCAGCCTCACTGAACACAGTAACCTGTAAGAAACTTTCTGACAGTGAAAGTGCGCAGTGTGTCGAGACTATTAATGTCATTTTAATCAAGGCTGGGGAATAATTAGAAAAAGAAGCTCTTTAAAGTTGGTTACCATGGTCATGGCGACCCCCAAAGTTAGCCTGATTAGACGTCTTCTTAGAACTGCTGTGACAACTTGCAACTTGACTTTTTGAATTGTTCTCAGGCTGCACTAAAGCTGAGTCCATTTTTTTTATGCTTTCTCACTTTCTCATGTAAAAGGTCTTGAACCAGCAGGTAATGAAAAATGGCACTGAGACTGAGCTTGAAAGAGTCTCACAGTGCTTAACACAGTATCTAAAATAAACTGCATTATATTTAATTAACAAGAAAGGAAGTTTTTAAATAAATGTCTTCACTTAATACAATAGCAATAACCATAATGCTAAGTTGTATTTGCATGCAACTCGTATAATGAGCATCTGTCAACTGGTAATTTAATATAGATCCTCAGTGCAGACATATTTAATTGCCGTCTGTGTACATAGACTCAGACTGTCTGTAATATAAAATTAAGCAAAATATTATTAGCTGACGTTTCTGAACAGTTTTACTGTTTTACTGCAATCTCATATTGATAGTGAAGTGTAGTGTATTTATTGCACAAATTAATATTCAACTAATTTCTAAAATTTACTATTGTACATACTTTGTGTTTGGATCACATCATGTCTAGTTTCCACATTATGTAAGTAATACCATTGTATACTGTGACAGAAGGAACGTCGGAGGGCAGAAACCATCAAACTTTCTCATGGAGAAGAAGGCACATTACGACTCAATCCTGGACCGAAGCAAGCGAATTATGTGGCAGGACGACTGCTACATGGATCTCCAGTCTACGTCCTCCTCCGTCTCATCACAAGCAGAATCAAAGGGTGAGTGTGGCTCAAACTCTTATTTCTTAACAGGCTGATAATGGCTCTGGCTCCGGTGTTGTCTATTCCTTTCCTGACTGTAAGTTAAGGACAATGATTAGTGGCTCAGTCAGCAGTGGTATGTCAGTAACAATAAAACAGTATCACTAAAGGAAATGTACACAAAATGAAAAACGTTTTTATTTACAACAGACCCAAAAACATTATCTTCATATCAGGGCGATACTGTGCTGAAGATCAATTTTCAGTTCTGAGTATTATCAGTAGGAGCAATAGGAGCTATGATTAATAACATGAGATTGAAATACAACCTAATATTCCAAAAATTGTTTTGATGTTTGGGACACTGAGCCAGGTGGGGGTTCGAGGTGAAGGTGAAAACTTTAAAAACAGCAGGGAAGATTTGCTGTTAAGGTAAAGCAGCAGAAGTAGCTGACCTAGAGTAGGTCATACTTATTTAGCTCTTGTTTGTGACTGTCACCTAGTTAGTGTTCAGCACAAACTCCGACATACTGCCGACCACGTCCGTTTACCATTTTCCTGGGGGAAACCCTGATAAAGTTCATGAAGCTTTTAGGTACTGGAAATTACTTTCTCAAGAATTAGGAAACTGAAAAAATGCCTATATATTACTTTAAGAAACACTTATTTGGACACCTGTCCGTTGCATGCTAAAGAGTGCTTTTAAATTTATAAATGTACTCAGAGAGGAAGGAGAGTCTTTATTTGTTGGGTGTCACAGGGATATTTTTGGGTCTTACCTTTGGTAAGACTTATCTTCTACAATTCAAATGCTTGAAATAGAAGAATCTGAATCTGCATTAGGATTATACATGAAGCAGTTGAACAAAGTTTTGTGTTTGCTTCTTCCTAAGTTGAAAAACCTCTTACTTCTGATATGTTTAAATGCCACAAGTGTTTTGCTTTTAGATGGATTATTGAGGACATCTTAAAAATAGCATGGTCTGAAATTCTGATGGCTAAATTTGTATGGTTTGGTGAAATGTGACAGGGCCGGGAAAGCTTTGTTGTTTGGTTACGTTGTTGAGTGTGTTGTGCAAGCAATGACGACTGATCAGAGTAATTGCGACAGAAAGCTTAAAGCAAGGTCGAATTGATGATCTGTCATCACTGTGCTTGGGTGTTAAGTTTAGGCCATAGATTAAATAGGCATCTGGGTAGATAAAAAATATAAATAAATATGGTTATTATCCCAAAAAACAGCAACATTTCAGAACAAAATTCAAGGGTAATGTTTGATATCTACTGTGCAGATTATAGATTATTGTAGTGTTTGTATGTTTATGAATGTTTACATAGATGAGTGCTTGTGTGCTCTTTTGAGAAGATTAGCATGGGAAAGCTCATGAATTGCTTTTATCGATTACAAACATAACACCAGTATTCCCTGAGCTGAGCAGTCCAGAGAGGCTCCCTGCATCCTTTCTGATGATAAATTAGCGATGAATCCTAATGCATCATGTTAAGGCTTTAGCATGATAATTGGAAATCATTTTAATAGGTAAACAAGACTAAGAGTGTCCTGCCATGCTAGCAGGTCTGAGTTAAATGATCAGCATGCAAACAATGCAATGCTAACATGCTGATGTTCAGCAGTTATGTGTTTCCATGAATTATCTGTCTGTAGTTGTCCAGACAATTCATTCATAACCACAAATGAACTTTGTTGTGAAGCTAGGGTGAAAGTTTGGGGACATCAGAAGAATTCATCACAAACATCTGTATTAAATTTCGTGTCAATCCATCAAATAGTTGTTGATGTATTTCACACAGTGAAAATTTTGACCTGGTTGCATCAAGGGTACATCAGGTTTTTATGGAACAAGCCATCAAATGAAGATGAACCTGACCATCAGTACAGAATTTGTAGTAAAGGCAAGGGAAGGAAAAAAAGGAGTGAAAAAGAGGAACAAACTTATTGAGAATTACAGGCATTCTGCAGCTTGATTGCTCAAGGAGGGGAAAATGAAAGTAAAAATTTACAAAAGATAACATGTATAACTGAAAAAGGAGTTACAGTGCCTATTTTAACAGAATGAGCCCCTAGGCTACATAATAGATACATTATTGCAAAAAATATTGTATTCTGGTGCACATAAGAAGAATCACTAACATCTTTTCTATTCTCTGTAATCAACTTTGAGAAAAAGACAAAAATGTAGAGATGAAAACCTCCACTCGTTCTGCACCATGTCTGTTATCATTTGATGATTTCATTGATCACTTTTCATGAGTTTTCTCTGCATTGGTTTAGATCTTGGCTGGATTCAAAAGCATCAAGACCAGCTGCAACGCTTCATTACAACTCCCTTCCTGGAAGCAGTGTTAAACCACTTGAGAAAAGTTGATGTGCTGAGCTCAGCTGAGGAGACCAAGATCAAGGAGGCTGGTCAGCTACAGAACCAGGTTAACATGCTGACGACCATTGTCAGTGAAAAGGACACTCAAGGGTCTGATGTCCTCCAGGGCTTCATAGAGAGCTCAGACTCTCAGGAGGCTCAGCTCATCATAAACCACGGTAAGAGGCTTGAAATGAGATTTCAGAGGGTGAAGAAATAGTCACTCCCAATAAGTGGTCAGGAATCTGGTCACGCAGGTCATCCAGTGAAAGCGGGAATGGTGGTTTTATTTCTTAAATCGTGTCACACTGTCATTAATCAACTGTTGAGCTGTGGAAATGCTCAGGAGATAAAAGCACTATATAAAAGCCATCCATTTCCAATCAATAAATAAAAATAACAAAAGAAATAGCAATAATCTGATCTGTTTTTGCAGATTCCATGGTGAAAGAACACAAAGAGATGCTGTTACGACGGTACGAGCAGTACAGAGACAGAGATTCAGTGAGTTGCCCCAAACTGAACATTTCTTCAAGAGCTTTACTCCTGGTCGATGGACTCTCTGACCTCCAGCAAAAGGAACATGACTTAATGCAGGTGGGAGTGACCCGCGGGAGGAAAAGAAATCATCTCAGACAGCTGGGGCTGGCCAAACTCTTTGAGCCCCTGACCAGGGTCAGTTTACCTCCAAGGGTTTCGCTCACAGTCGGGGTGGCTGGCATTGGCAAGACAACCTGGGTCCGACACTTCATCAGACAGTGGAGTCAAGGTGCTATCTCTGCAGATATAAGCTTTGTCTTGCCTTTCACCTTTTGCGAGCTGAACTCACTGGAAAAACTTTCTGCTGAGAGGCTGGTGAAAATGGCCTTCCCTCACTTAACAGACACCAGTCTGGTCCTGAGCAGCTCCTGCCGCACACTGCTCATACTTGATGGTTTGGACGAATTCCGTTGCTCTTTGAATTTCTCTGATGCGGCTCCGTGCAACGATCCAAAGAAGGAAGTGTCAGTTGATGACCTAGTTACTAACATCATCCGGGGAAATCTGCTCCCTGACGTAGCAGTGTGGGTGACTTCCAGGCCGGGAGTGGCCTCACTCATCCCTGGAGGATTAGTTGATAGGGTGACTGAGATCCCAGGATTCAGCCCAAAGGACATCCAGCTCTTCCTAAACCACCACTTCTCTGAGAAAAACTTTGCCAGTAAAATATGGGCACACCTGGAGTCCCATAAGATCTTAATGGTAATGTGCTACATACCATGCATTTGCTGGATCGTAGCTGATACTCTGGTGTACATCATGCAGAGTGAAACACAAGAGAGTCTTCCAAAGACTTGCACTGAGCTGTATGCTCATTTTTGTTCCATGAAGGCAGAAGTGGGCGAACCAAGAGGCAGGGAACCTGTAAAAATGGAACAGCTTCATGGGAGCAATCGTAAACTGCTGGGGAATCTTGGACGACTGGCATTTTACGGGCTCCTCAAACACAAATACACCTTCAGTGAGCAGGACCTCAGGGCCTATGGGATAGATCAGCTGCTAACTCAGTGCAGTCTTGGTGCTGGAGTACTTATGCGAGAGGAGTCAGCCATACACTCAACATACCGGTTCACACATTTGACTTTGCAAGAGTTTCTTGCAGCTACTTTCTACCACGTCTCTTCCAAACGGGCCATATTTGACTTATTCTCAGAGAGTACCATGTCTTGGCCCAAGATTGGTTTCCAGAACCACTTTCGAAGTGCCTTTCAGCACTCCCAACAAGCTGAAGATGGTCACTTGGATGTGTTTGTGCGCTTCCTCACTGGCCTGCTGTCCTCAGTAGCACTGAAGCCACTCACTGGACTTCTAGCCCTCGGGAAAGATGATGGCAATCAGAAAGCATGGGCAGCAGGGTTTCTACAAGGCCTTTTGGGCAGTGGGGAAGCGTCTGTGTCCCTGCGTGCAGTCAACTTGGCTTATTGTTTACAGGAGTTGCAACATTCAGAGCTGTTACGGAGCGTAGAGGAAGATCTACAACTTGGTAGCTTTGCAAAGAAGTTAACACGGGCTCACTGTGTTGTGCTGGGCTACCTGCTGCATGTGTCTCCAGAGTGCACTGACCAGACCAACCTAACAGGCTCACTGAATTACACAACAGTGAAATCTTTGCTCCCACAGCTGCTGTACTGCAGCCACCTCAGGTGAGCTCCCCAAAGCACTGTCTGCCGATAAACTAAAACTCCAGGAAAAGATCAAAAGGTGAGACTTATAAGATTTTCTGCTCCACAGACTGGAGAATAATCACTTCAAAGATGATGTCATGGAATTGCTGGGAAGCCTACTGAGTGCCAAAGACTGCCACATCCAGAAGCTAAGGTGAGATCAAAAATACCCCATGGGTCACAGAAATTGTGAGGCGTTACTGTCAGTTTTGTTGATTAAAAAAACATGTAAGAGTGACTCAATGATTATTTTGTGCTTTTAGGATTGGTGCGGTGATGATAAGGAATGTTATAATCATTAATATTTTCTATCATTTGATTGTAACCTCTTTCATTCGCCCCCTCAGTTTGGCTGAGAACGCCATCAGCAATAAAGGTGCTAAAGCCCTGAGTCGAGCCCTCTTGGTGAACCGGACACTAACTTCTCTCAAGTGAGATCTTTTTGTTGCCTTTGACTGATTACAACTGAACTCCTGCACTTAACTTAAGTTGGTTCTCCAGAGGTCAAATATATTTCATTAGCTTTTATCTGAAATGAGACGAGAGGTGGATGTGAATGCATCCAGCAGTTGTGGGCACTGGCTGATCATGATGTCTGTAAAATTTTACTGAATCCATGTCAGCGCCAGTTATAGTATAAATGATACAGGTTTCAAAATTGCACAAATTTCAGCTATTTTGGAGAAACTTATAATTTAGTTTCAGATTTTGATTCATTACTTCCCAGATTTCATTAGAGCATTTCTTCAGATATAACCATTTTGTCTGAAATACTGCAGATTTATCCAATAAAAATCTGTGCTTATATCCTGCTGTTCTTATGGTCTTTGTCTTCACATTTCACATGTATATACATTGCTACATGGTGTTTCTATTATGATTATACATATACATGCTCTCTTTAAGATAATATCTGTTCATACTTCAGTCTCCGGAACAACAACATCGGCTCAAAAGGCGCAAAGTTTCTAGCAGAGGCTCTGAAAATGAACCAAGTCCTGGTATCAATAAAGTGAGTATAATACTTTTATATAATTGCATCGGAATACAATTGTAATTGCATTTTTCTTTATACGCACAATGAGCCCACAGAATGCTTTGAGATTTCTGTAACCATATTATTTCCTTCACAACACATCAGCTTCCAGAACAATGCCATCGAGGAAGAAGGTGCTCAGGCCCTTGCAGAAGTCCTGCAGAGCAACCGCAAGCTGGTGTCTCTGAAGTGAGTTTTCTCTGCCTCCCACATGTGCTTATTGTGTACCTTTTGTATGGTGTGTATATATATATGTTTGTGTTCATGCTTGGATGTAATTATGGAGTAGTCATCATATTGTTCTATCATCCATGTAATGATCCAGTATGCAGAAGAATACAATTGGAGCAGGAGGAGCCAAAAGGATTGCAGATGCGCTGAAGACAAACCGGACTCTCACAAAGCTGATGTAATCTTAAATTATACATTAAGTCACTAAACTGATCTTAATAATACCATTCTATTCTTTTACATGTTAATGAGCTGGTACAATTGTACAAATAGTTTTATACATTCAGGACCACACGCTTAATTTACATTGAGTAAAATAAAAGATGAATGATTTAACTTTTTCTTACTGTGCCTATCTCTCCTCCTGCCTGCAGCCTTTGTAGCAACCAGCTTGGAGACAAAGGAACAGTCGCGCTGGCTGAGGCTTTGACAGTCAATCACACTCTGCTCTCACTTCAGTAAGTACCTCCTGCACAGGATCATTGTAGCCTCCACATTGTTCATTACCTTCAATAGTCAACTCTTAATGCATTTTAACGTTGTGGGTCATCACATATTGTGCTGCTATGGCGCAGCTTCCCTTGCATGTGATTAATACAGTTGCATTCAACCTTTCTTTTGGCAGACTTCAGAGTAACTCAATCAGCAACAAGGGAATGACAGCCTTAACAAAAGCGCTTAGGCTGAACCGTGGCCTTGTCTCATTGAAGTGAGTATTAAACCTGAAGCTCTTTGTTTTTACCAGGTGGCTTTTCTATAATGACATTAATGTCATTCAGGTTAACAGACAAATTATCATCAGTTGCATTACTAGCAACCTTGAAGTTGAAACCTGTATGATTTAAACAACATTCACTTGGCAGCATTGGAAGAGTTAACTAGTGTTGCAGTGATAACACATCATTAGCTTCATTCACAAACATAATATCCATCAACACTTTTTAGCTGTAATATTTGTCTATAACCTTCACACAGTTTGGTGACTTGGTCCTGTTGATATTACAGACATGTAAACTAGTGCTTGTTGTGTTGTTTTGTTGTGCTTACAATGTTTAACCCGCAGTGTTCAAGGGCTTATGGTAAATTGTGTTTGTTATTGGCTGATAAAACAGAAATACAGAATGTACAACTTTTTTTTAAAATGACCAAATGTTATTTGCACTATTATTTCCTGAATCCTTTCTTGTCATTGAGACTGCTGGACAAGAGGCAATTTCTTATCTCTTCTTCTTTTACACTCTAATGGGGTTTTTTTCTCTTCCTGGGTAGTTTGAGGGAGAACTCAATCGGGGTGGAAGGGGCAAAGAACATGGCCCACGCCCTCCAGGAGAACAACTCTCTACAGGATCTCGAGTGAGTCACCTCATTAGTAAAGGTGTTCTATAAAGTGTAATAGCCCCACATGAGTATTCAGATATCCAGCTGTTCAGTAAATGTCACATTACAGTATGTCACTCAGACTGAGACTGAGACTTGTAGGTTTTTCAGGAAAAAACAGAGTAATGATGTAAAGGTCTCAAAAAACCCATGTAACAAATATGGTGCACTAGGCATTAAAGGGTTACTTGAGTTTTATAGTTAATGCATGAGTGGATTGTAACATAAATTTAAAAAATTAGACCTTTTCTCGACTTTTTCGGTTGCCTTCTCAGACTCATTGTGAAGGACTCCTGTGATGTTATGCCTGCAACACGTTCTCACTCATGTTTTCACAACTCGTCCCATATGAATGCTTCATCGAGCCCCCTTGGTGTGTTTGTTTAACACAATGGTCACGGCATCATTTTCCATCACGCAGGCTAATCTGACCCAACAGCCACAAGTGTTTTTGTTAAGCATTTTCTGAATGTTATCTGAAATGGCACATATAAACATAGTTACTGAATACTTCACTCTGCATTGCTATGGCGATTTTGTTGTACAGTGGAAACCTCTTACAATATTCACTCATGCCCAGTCAAACTGATCACTACAAGTGGATGATCATAACATTTTTTTTTGTCTCTCATCATCTAATTGACATCTGTATATTGAATTT
>JBAJHX010000024.1:18557495-18596963 GCA_037176925.1 Amniataba percoides | reverse complement strand
AATGGTACACAGCAAGTTATCATTTTTACACCTTCGGTTTTAGTGTGGGTTAATCTATCTATCTATCTATCTATCTATCTATCTATCTATCTATCTATCTATCTATCTATCTATCTGTCTATCTGTGAGTGTGTGCTGCATTTCATTTCATTACTTTATTAGTGTCTACAGGCAGCTTGGAAACTCTAAACCCACGTTAGTAAAAATGATCTCCATGATGAACGTTGCTCATTTACACTATGCTCACTTTTTGTGGTCACCTGAGTTCAGCAGTCCCCTCGGTCTGTCTGACAGTCAATGAATCGAATCAAACCCAACTTTGAAAATGAGACTTTTTTTCCCCCTTTATGCTGGAATGCAGAGAAGAAAATCGCATAATGGATGGAGAGTGCTGCGACCTTCACTTCAGGTGGTCGTTCTCAGGAGACACACTGCCTGCAACAAGGAGCTTATTTACTCCACACTCGAGCGCAGTGGTGAGCGCCTGTGGAGAAAGATCTGTCTGACTGAGTGCTGTGCAGAGCCTCACGGACAGACGGACAGACAGACAGACAGATCCGTGCAGGTGCAGCCACGTTCAGCGCGCAGCGTGTCCACACCGCAGCTCTCTCCCTCCATCTGTAAGTGACATGCTCTTTTCTAAACACTCTGTTGTTGTTTGTTTGTTTGTTTTGGATTTTGTTTGTTTGTTTGTTTGTTTTACGCTCGAAACATGAAGGATTTTTTTTTAAATCCGAGGCGCATCATACACTTGAAGGGAAATGTTGCAACAAGTGTCGTTTTTTTTTCTCCAATGATTTTTTTTGTCACCTTTATTTTTGTAATTTGATTGTGACAGTTTATTCTTACACTTCGACTCAACGTGGGTTAAGAAAATAACCTCTCTCTCTCTTTAAAAAAAAAGTCATTATTATCTACTTTGGTGCAGAATTTAAGGGATGCCGTTCTTTTTTTTTCCTTTTACCTTTCTACTTTTTTTTTTTTGAAGTGCATAAAAAAGCCTTTGACTGCAAATTTGGAAACCTGTTTGTGCGTCAGTTCAAAGCTGCTTGTGAGGTTGGGTTCATACACATGATCTGTCGTGGTAGAGCTCCTCAATAAATCCAATAAATCCTGGTTATAGAACAATCGTATCATCCAGCATGTGTCTCCTGAGTTTATGGAGAATTAAAATTCATGTGTTTTGGTCTCTATGATGTTGCTCTCTGGAACAAACTCCCTGGTGACAAGTGTATTTTCTTCAATAAGGAGTCATAAACCATTGATTTTCTCTCAGGCTTTTAGCAGTGTGTGTGTGTGTGTGTGTGTGTGTGTGTGTGTGCACTTTACTTATGTGTATTTAAGAGTTTTCAGTTGTATTTGTTTAATGTTTTCTATATTTTACTCTAAAGAACATTGTGCCTTAATAAATGTGCGACGTAAAAAAAATGGACGTGACTTGAGCTGATGCTGAGGTCCTGCTGTGAGACCATCTTGACAGCTGTTAAAGGGCTTTTAAAAGCTGCCTAGCTGCTTTTTGGCTGCAGTAGATGTTCTTTAAGGATATTCCTGCTCCATTTATCATGGTTTATATTCGATGGATTCTTGTTCATGATTTTGTGATTCACTGTCACAGAAAAGAAATGATTGCAGAGGAATAAAGTAGAAAGTGTGTCATAGGTAGTGCAAGCAGTAGTAAAAGAAACAAATCGCATTCCAGCCGGGTGTAAAGCAGCAAAGTAAATGGTCCATTTGAGGAGCCACTTGGAAATTTATTTATCTGCCATTCCTATTTATCCCAGATGAATGCAAAAGAACACAGTGGTCTGAGTCATAACAAGATGAGAGGAAAGTAGACCTATAACACCTGTGAGTCACAATACAGCTGCTGTTTGTTAATCTCAACTTTGGAAAGCAGAGACTTAAAGGTCTGAACATTTACTGCTGCTAGAGTACTGACTGGTTAACAAAGATTAAGTTTTGTTCTTACACAGACACGCTGTCATCTTTGGGTTTTTTGTTTGTTTGTTTGTTTTTTGTTGTTGTTGTTGACTAGAATAAGTGACATTGTGCTTTCCGCTGTCATGTGAAACAGTCAGCGAAGAGCTCTGCATGAGGCAGTCTCTGGACCCCATAAGAAACCAAAGCCGATGTGGTGTCATTCCTTGAGACGCCACAGGCAATGACTGTCAAATGCCACCTACAGGGAGAGAGAAATCAAATTTGTGTCTTGGCAGTCTTCTGATACACAGAGGAAGGCTGCGCTGAGCCTGAGGTGGGAGCCCTGCAGATGGAGGGGACATGGGGGTCCCCTGAGCTCGCTTTGCTAATAAATGCAGTTCCACTATAGCAGGGCTTATCTGTGGTTGTGTGACACCAGTCTGAGAATCTGTATTTCTCAACACAATACCACACTTTTTTTCCCAAACAAACAAAGATAAGTAAATAAATAATAAATAATCATGGGTAATCTTCACACTGCCTTGTGGTCAGAGACTGTTTGGTTTGAGAGAGAGAGAAAAAAAATAATTGTGTGCTAGATTACAATAATAAACTTTTAAACTGTTTTGGGGCCCAGCTGGTCTCAGGCACAGTGATGCACTGTGTTATATCTGCCCCCACCTGCTGGATGCTGCTGGCATTGGGTCACATGAGGATGAGGCAAAATCAGAATCCCCTAAAATAGCAAACACTCACTTCTGTCATCTCTCCGACAATCAGCTCTCAAGGGGAAATGCCTATATTTTCCTACTTTCTGACTTCAGAATCATATCCTAAGGGGGTGCAAGGTTAAGAGTAAGTAGTATCATGCTGACTGTGAGTCTATAACTCTCATTTCCATACTAAGCAGGTTTTAGTATGTGTTACATTTATACTGAAAAATGACTAAGTTGACTGACTAATAACATAAGAAAATTATAGAAACAACAGGACATATCAATTGTTTTAGCAGCTTTTTTATTGTTTTATTTCATTTATTGGAGGACAGTTGTGTAAATGCTGTGTTTGATTTCATGAATGAGTAACATTTTGAATTTACATATTTATATTTGTAGATAAGGTATTTTGCCAGAATCATGATTGAAGTCCCCTTCTGCAAAGAAATGTGGCTCACTTGGCTGCTGCAGGAGGAAATCTGTCCTCACCTCAAGTCTGAGTGACGTGCAAAATTATTTTGATCAATCAAGGCTTTTCAGAGAAAGATTTTTTTCTATGATTTTTTAAATCAGTTTTTTGTGTCATAGAACATGTCTAGGGGAAATAGCTGAAACCAGAAAATGCATTTTACAGATACTTTAAAGTCAGAGCCTATCTTAGATATTGTGGAAGAAATTCTTCATACTCTTTTCAGCACACATACTGTATCATTTCTTATTTAACACAGACTGAAAGTGAAATGAATGAATGCCTCCATCAGTCGTTTAAGTTGCAGTTTACATCTATGTCTGTTCAGGCTCATAAAATATATGGAGTGAAGACTTTTAAGGAATTTAATAAAGGATGACAGAGGCCTGATAAAGAGCTTAATCGCATGGTGATTCATTGAATGTGTTCACGTTTGACCAGTGAGGCTCATTCTGTTTGAACTCAGTGTTGCAGCGTGTAGATGAGGCTTCATATTGGGATGTTGCTTCAGAAAAACAACAAATTCTGGATGCTTCATTTGCATGTTCAACCCAACAGCACAGAAGATCCATACAAACATCACAGTTTGAAGTTGCACCAAATATTGGATTCATCAGTTCGGTGTTTGACCAAATGTGACAAGTGGTCACAATCTCCCTTTCTGTTCCTGAGTAGTTCAAATCCTCTAAAAGGTGAGTTCAAATAGTAATAAAAAAAGTAGTGCAAATCCCATCAATACTTTTACCATGGTATCAGTGCACATGAGACTGGGAGTGTAATGCCAATGGGAAATAAGTTCAGACCTAATAAGAAAGCAAAAGGCTTTTCATGCTATTAAAGAACTTCAATGACAGTTCAGTCATGAGAGTTCAGAGACACAGTTCAATAAATTGTGATTTGTATAGAAAGTGTTTTGGTATGTTAATTTAGTTCATCGTGGTTTAAAAAGCTTAGTGCTGCCGTAGTGGTAGTTGAAATGGATGGCAATTCATACCCTCTGAAAATGATTGATCGCACGCACCAGCTCACAACCAGCAACAATTGAGGCTTTTATATGTCCAATGGTTCACAGCCATTTTGAAATTCTTGAAAAAACCTCTTCAGTTTTATGTGCAAAGTAGATTAATTGATGAAGGAATACTCCCTAAAATGACTCTGAACCTGGAATTGGCCAGCACTTACTGAAGTGAACACTTGTGACCTACTCTTTTCAGCATTTGAAATTATTCTATTTTTTCCTCCTTTCTGTCTTTCCAGCAGGGAAGAACAAGTCCGCAGTGATGGATAGACCACAAGACCTGATGGTTTTGATCTGCTTGCTGTTTCTCAAACTGCCAAAAGTTAGTTTTGAAAAAAAAAAAAAAAATACCAGTAATGTAGAGAAAACGGTTTTAAAGTAACACAATGCCAGAGTGCAAGTGCCATTTTTTGTAAAGTTGTTTTTTTGTGTTTTTTTTTTTTTTTTTTAATGCACTGACAATTTGAGATGACCAGTGGGAAAGTCTTGGAGGAGACTTATCGGAAGTGGGTCCAGTACAAGGATGACTGTGTTAAAATGATCATAAATGAACCATTCCCTCAAGGTACAGACAATTCATGACATCATTCATTTGATATTGAGTCATCACAGAAAAGATAATATGGCAACAAGTGGGAAAAGAGAGGAAAGAGAACAAGGAAAATGTCAAAAGAACCATTTAGATTTATGCCAAAAAACTATCATCCACTGCTTTTTTGTTGAGCAGCAGGTATCTTTTCAGTTTCTTACTTTTTGCCTCCCTAGTGGGCTTGTTCTGCAACAGGACATTTGACAGATACGCCTGCTGGCCGGATACTCCTGCCGGCTCTATGGTCAACATCTCATGCCCTTTCTACCTGCCCTGGTACAAAAAAGGTAAATCTTTAGGCAAGAGGTGGTCTTACGGAGGGTTAAACACCTCTACTCTGAGTTAACAGGTCGCTAGCTCCAATACAATATGTAAAGATGACAAAGAAATGCTCACTGACACTTTAATCTCATTTGTATAATACGTTAAAAAGATTAAGTGTAAAAAAAAAGTAATGTTAGCCAGCTGTGTCCCTCTGTTTGCAATCTCAGCTAACCTGGCTATGGAAGATCTTGTCAATCTTATATGTGTGCTTTGTCTTTGACCTTCGTGCTGCAAAGATAACCTCCTCTGACAGGCTGTTGTTTGCATGTCTTCCTCCCTACGTACACCCTGATAGGCTTCAACCCCCTTGACCCTAATTAGGAAGAAGTGGCTAATGACTGACTGACTGACTGTTTTTCCTGCAGTGTCTGAAGGCGTTGTGAGTCGTCGGTGTGGCTCCGACGGCTTCTGGGAGGAAGACGACAGCGGGCAGGTGTGGAGAGACATGACCCAGTGTGAGGAGGAAAAGGAGGTCGCATCTCAGGAGGTAAGGAGATTGAAACGTCTCCAGCTTGGGGCTTAATCTGTGGTTACAGTGAACTTTTCTCATCGCTCAAATGTTTGAGTTACGTGTTTGAATTGTGCTCCACTGAGGAATTTTGAGGAATGCAGCTTACTTTCTCAAGCAGACTCTGAAGTAACTGATACGTGCTCATTTGAGCTTGAATGCCAATTAGCAGCATTCATCAAGCGTAAAATAGATGTAGAAATCAATATTATGATTTAGTTTGGAGAGATACATGAGCCAACTGTCAACTGCATCTAAACTCTCAACAAGCTGCAGGTGTTAAAAAAGAAGCTGTCACATTCAACCTAACATGACATGTCTTATTGAGTATTTGCAGTAGTCACAGGAATACATGGCAGGAATTTAATTGCAATTAGCTCTGTATCAATATGAAATAATACCCATAATTAACAAGTATTGTTCTGCACATAAAATGCATAGGCTAGTGAACCTAAGATAGGTTGATAGAGAGAATACTGGGCCAAAGAAATACAAGTACAAATGAGAAAATAAACAACATGGCAGCCACATCAATGTAAAAGGTGGTAAAATGGCGATGTTGTGTGTAGCTTGTTTCCACCAAGTAACTTAGAGAGTCTGTTGTTTCAGGTCTGAAACTGTTTTAAAATGAGATATTTTCAGACACATTTCATTCAAGCACGAAACTCACATTCCCTAATGTCCTGTAAAAAAAATACAACATGGATATTCATCCAACTCTATCTAATATGTACATTTTCTGCCCTTAAAATCAATCATTTGAGGTTATGTAAATAAAGTAATGTACCTCGTCTGATTTCTATAAACTCACCCTAACTGTTGAGGGGTTTAATTTTTTGTTTTATCATTATTTACACTTATACATATTTAAGATATACACAGAAATGAGCACTAAAAAACAAACAACAACAGAGGCTATGTTTCTATACTGTACTATTGAGAAACATTTTCGCTTGTTCCAGTTCAACAGAATCATTCCTTCAGCAGCCAAAAAGGCTGACTATTTTTTTTACCTTAGCTGTGCACCATTATGCCCGAGTAGCCAAACAACAAGGACAAGAAGAGAGATTTATATTCATAAACATTTAAATGAAAGGCTTGTGTCCAAAAGGACTTGATGGCATGGCAGTGCCACTGCACATGAATCAATAATCATACCAGCAGAGATCGCAGGAGTGGGTCTATTTTCTTTCTATGGGGGTCCGTATGCTCTGTGAAGGATTTTCAATTGTGTAACTCTAAATCTGACCAATTCTTAAACTACTGCAGGCTCCTCTCACGCTCGTTCAAACTCTGCAACAGTGACTAAAACCCCTAAATCTTGTTACCATTGAGTCTGAATGTTTTTTTAGATTTGAGGAGGAGTGAATAAACAGTTTAAATGCAAACGAGTTGTTTATCTGTTTCAGGACTATAATCAAAGTATGTTTTTGCAAAGTTTGGAGAAGACTTTCAATTGGGAAAAGAAAGTAAGAAATGTTTAGAGAGTATTTTTGTTCTATGGCTGCCTCCTTTTGTGCTCCTCAAAGGACAAAATCTCTGCATTTACTACAATTTGTAAAATATCTGTAATGTTATGTGGACCGGTTTGACTTTCTTTACAGTTGTGGATCAAACAGCTGATGGTCAGCTTCAGGATGTTGTACACCGTGGGCTATTCCTTATCTCTCTTCACACTCACAACAGCTCTTATCATTCTTCTGAGTTTTCGGTAAGCTATCGGACAGATCTTTTTGTAGTTGTATCGGTCACCAATGTGTCTAACATACTTCATAAAGCTGCTCTAAAGATTATGGAAAAAAACATTAAGATTCTATGTTACTTTTTTCCTCAATCCATCTGCTTTTGACAAATGCTGTGTGAAATGCTTTGAACTGCAAATAGAGCATCAGATAATATGCTGCGATATTCATTCTAAATAGAAATCAAATACCCTGTGAATGTCGAGATGTTCAGCATTCATCACAATCAAATACTGGTACAGATACATCAGACTGTTTTGTGAAAGCAAACATTGAATATAATGGATCTTAATGGAGCTCGGAGTTGCAGGGGACTAATGTGACTATATTTAGTGTGTTAATGAACACAGCAGAAGAAGTGACCAAACAACGGCAATATTTCTAAAAAAATAATAATCTAAGATAAAATAGCTGCAAATTATGTGTTTTTTATTTATGTGTATTTATGTGGTCAGATAAATAAAACCACAAATTAAAAAAATATGTATTTACTTTTTCTGCCCCCTGACAGGAAACTGCACTGCACCAGGAACTACATTCATGCTAACCTCTTCCTGTCTCTGATCCTGCGAGCTGTATCTGTCATTGTTAAGGACGCCATGCTGGAACGCCACTGGGGTCGAGAAATCATAAAACAAATGGATGTGAGAGAGATGCTCAGTCACCAGGTAGGTCTTGAAGTGCACTGACGAGGACTCTCAGTTTATACAAAACAACACAGATGAAGTCACCACATTCAGATACTTTAACGAGATAAAGTTTTATCAGCAGCCCTTATGTGTGTTATTAAAAAAACATTTCTTCTAGGCGGCCATCAGTTGCAGGGTTGCGCAGGTGATGATGCAGTACTGTGTCCTTGCTAATCACTATTGGTTCTTTGGAGAGGCAATTTATTTGTATTCTGTGCTCATTGCCTCCGTCTTCATCGACAACAACAAATACTTACCTTACATCTGTCTTGGCTGGGGTGAGTTCCATCTCTTTGTGTTCAACTTAAAATGCATCAAAAGGGTTTTTTTCTCCTCTCAACACCAAAGAGCACCTCACCACAGAGGTACAGAACGACTGACATGTGAATAGCAGCCACATTGCATCTGTAGAAAAATCTCTTTAGTGCTCCCGACCACTGTGCGTCAAATCAGGCTTATCTGACAGCTGAGCAGTGCCCTGTCACAGCAGTGTAGTGCTTACACACAGCTGCCGTGAAATCATTTACACAGCACCCACTTTTTTATTTAGCTCTTGAGCTTATCCTCTCAAAAGAAAGTGCTGCAGTGAATCATGCAATCATTATTGTCTTTGTCTTAGGAACTCCACTTCTGTTTGTGATTCCCTGGGTAGTAATGAAGCTATTGAAAGAAAACAAGGAGTAAGTGTATGTGCGTGTGCAGACCCATGTGCTTGATGGCTTCATGTGTGTAGGCCTGCGCTGACTGATTCAGATTAGACAGAAATAATAACATCTGTCTTGTCTTCACAGATGTTGGGCTGTTAATGAGAACATGAGTTACTGGTGGATCATTCGTTTCCCAATTCTTTTTGTGTCACTGGTAAGAAATGCATATAGTGAACTCAGTAGGGATGACTGTGTTAAAATGATCATCTCCAAGTTGCATACCTTTCATGTGTCTTCATTTGACATTTCTGACCACTAGACATATATTAATCATCTTATTATTCATTTAATTTGATTTTGTTTGTTTGTGTTTGTGTGTGTGTGTGTGTGCACTGGATTAACAATAATTAATTTAGATTTTTTGATCAACAGATCAACTTTATGATTTTCATGAAGATCCTGAAGGTCATTCTTTCAAAGTTACAGGCCAGCAACCAGAGCGGATACCCTGATTACAAACTTCGGCAAGTTGTCTCAACATATTTTCAGTGACAAGACATTTTTTTGTTTTATTATTTTCCATCTATTTTTGTAAGCCAACTTGATGCCTCCTGTCAAAGAGAATCAGTGATGGGTTTTGGTGGAACAAGGAACAAACATCTAGCTAAAATCAATGTTGACACTTTGTACATAGTGTTGTGACAAATTCTGCTGTTTGATTTGTCCTCTTAGACTTGCCAAGGCAACCCTTACCCTCATCCCTCTGTTTGGGATTCATGAAATCATATTCATCTTTGCCACAGATGAGCAAACAACGGGTGTTCTGCGCTACATCAAAGTATTTTTCACCCTTTTTCTCAGTTCATTTCAGGTACGTTCAGTTCATATTGGACACTTTCTATTGCAGATGTCTGACATTGTAAAACACTGCAGATTAGGCTTAACAGGACTTTTCTTTTGCAGGGCTTTCTGGTGGCTGTGCTCTACTGCTATGCCAATAACGAGGTTAGTTTTTTTCATTCCCTGTTCGTTTCATTTTTACCCTACATAGAAGGCACTGATAAGCTATATGTGCTTGTTATAGTACCTGGAAAATAATGCACAATGAACTGCACGGATATAAAAGTGTAAAATGTGTCTTAAATTATGTTAAAATATTATTACTAATCCTGGTGATGAGGTGCTTCATATTCATCTTCCTAGGCAACCCCACCCAGGCTTGTAAGGTGGACAGATCATCTAATGATACCTTAAAAAAAGACCTAATATGCATATACCATGGACTGGGAAATGTCACAAAAAAGAGTTTAAAAATTGTTGCATTAACTCTGAAATGGCTTGCCTCCATTCTGGGTGCAGGTGAGGACAGAGCTGAGGAGGAAGTTACGCAGCTGGAGGACAGAGGCTGAGATCGTCTGCTGTGGACAGTGACTAACCGTGCTCGACTCTCGAGTAGACACTTTTTCCATCGCCACAGTGCCGGAGCGCAACAGATCCTCTGCCACAACAATGAGGGCAATGCCTGATGGTTCGCCCACTCCTGAGAATTCAGCAACTTTAAGATGTCAAGTTCAGCCGACATCTCCGCTGCCTGGCGATTCATTGCTGCACTGTCCATCAGTGGTAAACAGAGACAACACCGTGCAACGTGGTGATCAGAATGACACAGGACCATCAACTGTGGCAATGCAGGTGTCTTTCCTCATTCATCTTCAGGATCCTGTGGAATTACTCCCACATGTTGTAGACATAAACTCTGACTCTGACTGAATGCATTCTTGCGAATTCACTGTACATTTGTAGATTACAGTATATGTGTTTTGTTGTGAATATGTAAACTTGTGAATAAGTAATTGTATTTGAAAAAGTTATTGTGATCCTTTAAGACTTGAGACATTTTTATGTAAATTATACAAATGGAGTATAACAATTAAAATATATTTGATTATATTGACTCTTTTAATGGGTGATGGAATGGGTATGGGTTATTCATTGTCTAAGAAAGAAGCAAATAGGGTGATCTCTATACTAATTTGTAGTAAATAACAGCAGTATAGTCCCCAAACTTACTTACACCTGTAAATTTACTGCACAACTTCCCACAGTGTGAAGTGTATGGTGAACAATCAACACTTGATAATACATCCTGCTCTGTTAATATTACCGTTTAACTGTAGGATAACAAGAGGAGAAAAGTGGACACTTGATAATGCAACAGCACTCCTAACACTACAGTGTAATTATAGGGTAAGAAGGAGAGAAAAGTTTTTTTTTTAATTACTGACTGCTCGCCAGTCACCTGTACAATCTAATGCAATTCAGTACAATAGCTCTTTTATAAATTTGACCTTTACGAAATTCATAATGTTTTTTTTTGTTAAATTTGCCTGAAATGGAAAAAAATGTCACAGAAACTAAACATTTTAGACTTAATAAAGGTAGAGTTCAAACTGTTATATTGAATTGTGTTCAGCTGTACCTGATGAAGTGGCCACATACATAACATACATAACTTTAGTGGAGATTATTAGGTAAAGCTCTACAAAACTATATGCAGTGTCTTCTGTACAATATATCTTTGGTGGTAGTTTACAGCCCCACAGCTTTCATGGAATAAAGATCCATAGTTAGATCCTTTGACTTTCCTTTTGCCCTGTGAACTTCATTACCCAGAAGCGCAACGTACATACGTCATTGCCGTCGTGCTGTCGTTGGCAACGGCGGAGGCTGAAGCGGGAAGGATACAAGTGCTACAGCAAAGTGCTGATGTCAAATCAAAACTGCTGTTTATTCAGCACTCTGGAGAACCGGACGAGCCGTGGCATCTCATAATAATGTGAAAGTAAATGTATCAGCGTTGTAACGTCGGGTTAACGGAGTAGGAACCCTTTTCGGTGGTTTAGTTAGCTGTGTGTTTGCTAACTGACATCTCTAAAGTAACACTAGCTGCCCGAGTTGTAACAAACCCCGTCAAGACTGAGACATCAGCAGGTGGATAGTCGCTACCAATGGCCTCCAAAGGTAAAATGTACTTTTAAAGTTTCGAATTGAAGTCTCCAGGAATGGATAGATCAACCAGTACGAAGGCTGGTTTTGGTGATGATGAACTGTTTTGACTCCGCAGATTGGCAGCATCCGTATGTCAACATATTCAAACATGTCAGCGTTGAAGACTGGAAAAAGTCGGCGAAAGAGGGGGACGTGTCAGCCCGCACGGTAACTACTAACTGTGGCATTTAAACTCATAGTTTACCTCCAAACTAACAGCCCTGTAGGCTTGAAAAGTTTCTGTAAAGTGTTTGGAGGTTTGTCCCAGAGCATCAGTTTTCACTCAAGGTAAACAGACCAACACCTTCATCAAAAGGTTTTCAAAACTTGTCTCTAAAATTGTCCCCTTATCAGTGTTAAGTGGAGAAAATGCAAAAACGAAAACAAGTTTCTCCCATTCCTTGTTTGCATGTACAATGTTGAAGCTGAATTCATTCTCATATTCATACTTTTTTTGACATCCCGATATGTGTCGTTGTTCCCCTGTGATTACATGATTAAATGATGCAGTTTTCTGTCACAGTCATTTATCTGAACAACGTTACTTGGCCATACATCTCTAATATTACACCTCACAGATGTGCTGTCAGATCAAAGCAAAGCAATTTCTTTTCATTTCTCTCTCTGTCTCTCTTTCTCTGTCTTTTTTTCCACAGGGAAGTTACCTTTTATAAGCCATAATTTGCTGGAATCACTTCATTAATTAAGCTACCAACATTTCAAACAGTCCAATAAAGACAAATCAGACGCATGTCATTTAGTTCTCTTTATTTCATACAAATAGGACACTGAGTATTTTTATTTTGTTCCAACTATTAACATAATTCAACACCATGCAACACTTCTGACTGGTGTTATAGTGGCTAGCATTTGCCCTCTTAATCTGCTGTTAAACACAACACTTCCTTGCCTTTTGTTTCTTTCATTTTCTTGATGACATTCATTCAACTCCTTTACTGGTGCTGAAAATATATGAATGACATTAAATTCTGCATGCAGAATTAAGCTACCATTTACTAAACTTCTTACGGCGGTTAATCGCTCCTGTTGAGGTTGATGGACCATCCTCCTGTTAATGAGCCATGCTCTGTTAAAAGGTGTAAGAATGTGCAAGTTGTTTTTCCATTCATTATTTCCTCATCACTTCAGTGTCCATTTCAAGCTCAAAATTCAACACAAGACTAGAATAAATATATTAAATGAGGGAGAACAATTACTAGCGACCATACATAATATTGAAATGTGGACTTTTTTTCGGCAGGATATTAGACAAGAAGAATTACATCTACAGCAAGCTGAAATAGCCACTGAATCATATTTACTCAGTTTTAATATGTCAAAAATTATCAGACAAAGTGAGGTGCAATCATGAGCCTATAGGGCGTGAATTGTGTTTTTGTATTCCTTTTTCAGCTTCTTCCATGTGTGTTCTGTGTCTGGATGGTGTCTAAAGGAAATACAATTTTATTCAATAATATTACACACCTTTAGATATTGCAAGAAATGCGTGGCTAGATGTTGAATGAAATGCATCAAACCTTATATATTCAGACAGCAGTTCTCTCCCTCAACAATTCTCTGTCCTTATCCACTGTGTTGCTGTCCTTTTTTTTTCTGAAAATGTGCTCATATTTTCCATAAGCATGTACTGGAACATGGAACATCTAACTCCAGTAGAGTGAAGTAGGATGACCTTTTTTTTTCTCAGCTGTTGCCATGGTGAATCATTGTATCGGATGCTGATTGATGATGGCTTTTTATAGTTTTTACACACAAGTTTAGAGTTGATTGAATAAATAGTCAGCTGTTCTGGCACAGAAAACCTTGAGTTTCCCATCTCAGAGATCAACATCACAGAATTTGCTAAACCTGTTTTCTGGAATAGACCCTTGTAGGCCTAGTATGTCTAAACAATAATATTTTGGCTAAATGAACAGTCTTTCTCTCAGTCCTCAGCAGCAATCAAACCTACACGGGGTGATTGATTTAGGGTGTGAGACACTTTTATACTATTTTACTTAAAAGGTTTACATATTGTCTTTTTTCCATGACCCCCCCACTCCAGAACAAGACACTGAAGTGTACAGTGTTCCAGATCAGGGGTCCTGTTCCGGCCAACAGCTACATCCTGGTACCCAAAAACAGCAACCAGTCTCTGGGACTGACGGGGCGCTACTTCTACCTCCTCTTCAGGCCCACCCCTGGAAAATACTTTGTGGTCCACCTGGATGTTTCTGTCGAGGTAGACCTGGTTTTATTAGATGATCCTGGGCACTGCCTGTATGAATGTATATATCTATGTATGCAAGCTATCTAACTGGCATTTCACAAGCCCTCTTTTTTTATTGAGTCATGTGATATCAGGACACCACTGCTCTACCTTTTCTTTTAATTTACTTTATAATTCTTTGACATTTCCAAGCAGGCTTATTTAATGTATTGGCATTTGAATCTGTAGATTTCCAGGTGCTCTGCATGTTCTCACATTAAATACCAACCCTCAACATATTTGGTGTATGTGAGGACATTTCCTTCCCTCTTGCTCTGTGTGCCCTGGTGTATAGGAGGGCCAGGTGGTGCGTATCTCCTTTTCCAACATGTTCAAAGAGTTCAAGTCCACAGCTACCTGGCTTCAGTTTCCTTTCCTGTGTGGAGCTGCAAAAGATTCAGTCTATGAGAGCACGGCCAAATCTGCAAAGCACGGTAAAATACATTCACACACATACTTATGTAGACATGAGCCATTGTTCCTATGAATTTTGTTTCCAGGGTCTGTTTTGTATATAATAGAAATATTCGTTTCTTTGTCAAGTACTGGCAGTATTTATGTTCATGTTGTCCAGGTTTCGTGGGTCTAGCTCCCACTTCAGTGCGTTGGACTTGTCTGATGCTGGATCTGCAGCACACACTGTCTCTCTATCTCAACCGCTGCTACAGCCACGTAAAGAGCATCAAGCTTTGTGCCAACATGGCAGTGAAAAACATGTTTACCAGTGACCTGCTCCTAGACCCAGGTGAGACTCGGCTGACGCAGTTTACTTCCTCCCCAAACTATGACTGCCTTTTATTCTTTTGTGATATTGGTAAAGATGTGTTTTATAAATATATGCATTATGTCTTTGTGCGAATATCACTGGTTTCTACTAGTTTGAGATGGTGTGTGATGCAAAAATGTACTAGTGCTTTTTTTAAAATGGCACTTTGATACAGAGAATGACAGTGTTTTTCAAACACTAGAAAAATATGCCTTCATTATTAGCCTGTCAATCTTAAACCTTTGCTTTTTCAAACCACTCAATTCAAGGACCAAATAACTCCCTAGATAAAATGCATTGAACAGTGGGTGTGTTCAAAGCACTTTATAATGTGTGGTTTACATACTTATTTTTCTCTGTCAGTTTCAGTCAGACTGCTCAGATTTCTGCATAATTGTACACACAGCATGTTTATTTTTTTCTAAAACTCTGCTTCTCATCAGGAGTTTCCTTCAGTGAAGCCAAGCTGATGGGTTTGACGTCTTCTCAAGGAACAGGTCCTATGCCCAGGGAAATGTCATTTCCTGTCCCCAAGGGAGGCTCGTGGCATGACCTCTACGATTACATCAGGTACAGTAACCACAATGGGTAATCAGCCAGAGATCTTAAGAGTTGGACTTGGACTAAACTTTATTGATCCCTTTGGGATGACTCCCTCATGGAAATTTAAAGTTGATTTTTCTTTTGGTATTACAGACCAACTGGCAGATCAGCTCCTACACATCAGTTTTGTTTATAGGCAATTGTGTGAAATAATCTGCAGTCTGTATTTTTATTTTTTAAATTATTTATAATAAACTATGGTTACCTGCTTTATCATAATATACTCTCGCCCCCCATCTTGTCCTACCTCAACAGATTCCCCTCAGAAGGAACAAAGTTGCCCTTTGATTCCATTCAAAAGGACAGTCCCAGGCCTGAGTCTAGTAAGTCATGAAATATCACACTGCTCATCATTGTCATTATACAGTATTAAAAGCCTTTTACTGTGCTTCCATGCGCTATACTTTAATGGTTCAATTTTATTGTGCTTAAAATGAAATGAATGGAAAAAACAGACTTTTCATATGTGTGTGTGTGTGTGTGTGTGTATGTATGTATGTATGTATGTATAATGTATAAATATATTCTGTTTTTTCCACTTACTCTTACAAGATTCAGATTAATTCATCTTTACTCTTACTTTATCTTTACTTAATATCATATGACATACATTATACAAGTAAATGAGGGTCATAGGAGCTTTAAAAAAACATTATTACAGAACAAATACATGTACCAGAGCTGTTCTGCCAAAACATAGCATCTTCTTTTAGCCTACATGCTTCAAGGTAATCCAATAAGGAATGTAATTAAGATGACTGACTTTCATTTCTCAGGATGTGTATCAAACCAAAGAAGTCCTATCAGAGAGAAGCCTCGTTGTACCAACCTCAGCAAACCAGTCCAGGACTGTGTGTCCCTCATCCAGCAAATCACCACTCCAAAATCGGTAAGACTGGTAAAATTTAGTAGCTTTCTGAAATGAAGTTTCAAATCAACTTGAATTATATTGTGAAAATATGGCAGATGGTTGCTGTTTAGCCTTTTTATATTGCAAATATTTTTGAGGTGGCTGTTTTTCTTCACTTGTCTCATTCTCTGTCTTCTCAGCTTCCAAAAAATCAAACACCTTTGGTAACCAACATACCAGAGCTAGGTGTAGTTTCCACTCACCAGATGGGTGACTGGCTTTGCCATAACGATCAGCAGCAAGAATCAACATGCTCAAGTTCACACCAGCTCACATACAGGCCAACTTGTGACACAGATAGCAGGGGAGTTCATGTCTACCTGCATCATGAGGACGACCTCAGTAAACAAGGGGAGGAGAGTGAAGAAGAGGTGAAGCTTTATATTGACTGCACTGTAGATTCAACCAGCTTAAAAGCACAATACCCATCACATACCATTCTCCTCTTTTTGTACATCATATACAGTATAAGGTATGATCATGTGTCCGATTGTATGGCATCATCAGAAAGACTGTTGATCTTTTTATATTCTTAGTTTGTTTGCACTGCGGTTCCACATCCTGTGCATCTGTCGTCACCCAAAGAAGCCAGACAGCAGGTGAGACACAAGGATAATGAAGAGTGAAATAAAACCAGCTGCTGAAACACCATTTGTTTATGAGCTTATTACAAGTTAATGCCATTTACCTTTTCCGCCTTTTATCTCCTCTTCAGAAGCTGCTCCCAGACCCAATACTCGGGCTCAATAAAATAATCGGCTTTGGAGGAGCCACTGATAAATGTGTATGTTCATTTGGAGTTTAGCCCTTATCTGTCTAGCTTTTACATACATTGTCATGTTGAGCGTCACAAATAAAAGTATGTTGAAGGTCTAACAGCTCCACTTTATTACACTGTAGGCACTGTGGAGCAAATCTGGTGATGCAGTGGTATATCCATGCCACGCAATTATCATCTCTATGAAGATATCTTCTAAACAACAGAGATTCTTCATTGGCCACACTGATAAGGTAAATGAGCTGATGTGTTGTGCTGCCTCAGCTGCTGCTGGCAGCATCCTAGATAAGGTGATACACCTAAACTCTGGATTTCTACTGCAGTTGCAGGAAATAAAGAAATTAAATTTTCTCATATTTGTGTTTTCTCTGTAGGTATCTGCTCTGGCTTTTAATGGAAACACAACACTGCTGGCCTCAGCACAAACTGGCAACCACAGTGTAGTTCGAGTATGGAACTACCACAAAGGAAACTGTCTGGCCATTTTTAGGATTCATGCTCATTCATTATCCTCTCTCAGGTAATCACATACGCACAGTTATCTTAATGAGGTCCAGCTTTATGTTGAACACTGCTCATGCTAATTTGGTCTCTTTCTTTTTACTCTCGTTCTGTTTTGAAGCTTCTCACACAGCGGCAGAATTCTCTGTGGAGTGGGTAAAGACAGCCACAATAAAACAGTAGGTGACATGAATGAAAAATTTTCCACATTAAGATTCAAGGGCTTAGTTTCTAATTTGTGTTTAAAGGTAATTTGCACACAGAATCTGTAGACAGAGGTTTCACTAGATTCTATTTTAAATGACTATGACGGTCTGTTTGTTTTCCTAATTAAACCTCTCATAGATGGTGGTGGTGTGGAACACCCTGAATGTTAGTAAAGGTGGAGAGGTGAACATTTTAGCCAAAGCACACACAGATGTGGACATTCGCACCATGAAGATTGCCTTCTTTGATGAAACAAGGTACTCTCCCTTCTCTATATTTATTTATATAGTTTTGGATGTGTATTTGATATTTATTTGACCCAACAGTGTATGTGTGCATGTTTTGGGAATATAACAGACATATTTATAATATCTGTTTTCATCTGACCCAACAAGATTCAGTGTGACATTGGTGCATCTTCACTGTTTTTGTCCACACATTACACCACATTCTATGTATCAATTCATGTTAGAAGTCTGTAGCAAATATGAAGATAAGAATGAAGTGTTCTACACAGATGCCTGGACATAATTTAATCTCACTCTCCCCTCCTGTGAAATGCATTTTTTGTGCTGTGAGAATGGGAGACGTTCTAGGTGTCACAGCAGAAAAGAAATGTACCCCCTGTTGGCTTGTCAGTGAATTAGAACTCTAAGATGATGGTTTAATTTGCAAGTGTGCTGGTCTTAGGATGGTGTCATGCGGTCGTGACAATATTCGCTTGTGGCGAGTACGGAATGGGACAGTACGTTCCTGTCCAGTCAACCTGGGAGAATACCACTCGATGGACTTCACTGATGTGGCCTTTGAGGAAGGAAACTCTTCCAACCGGTGTCTTGATGATCGAACACTGTAAGTGACTAAAACCTTTTGTGTAGTATTAAAGGAATGTAATCCAAATCGACTGAAAACGCAAAAATTACAGTTTTTCTTTTGTGATTGTCTGCGCACAGATTTGCCAGCAGTCGGAGTGGCCATATCTTTGAAATTGACTACAGCAGAGTTGTTATCAGAAATGTCAGGAGGCTGATGCCTGCACAGGAGCAGCATACAAACCGCAGGGAAAAACTGACTTTCAACACAGGTGAGTCTAAAGGCAGTTGGCTAACTACACTTCACTTTAAATTAGTGTTGGGTATAAGGAAAAAAAACTTTTTAAACAACCTATGAGGACATTGAGGTTTATTTGTGTGTGTGTATGTATCCCAGGTCCAAGCATTGCCATCAACAGCATCAGTGTGTCCTCATCATTCTGTGCCACTGGCTCAGAAGATGGCTTCCTGCGGCTCTGGCCCCTCGATTTTTCTGCCATCTTCCTGGAGGCTGGTAGGAAACAGCGAGCTGTCGCGTGACATTTACCTGCAGCAAACTAACAGTAGCAAACACTTTCACTCCATAGACCGTGAAATAATCCTCAGATCATGTATGTTTAGACAGTCATTTTCAAGTCTTAAGAGGGAACTTGTTGTCATGTTGAATCCATCTTGATTGACAGTACTAGTAAATTCAGTTAGAAGCTTTTCAGCGAACTGGAATGTTTTTGTAGTGTGAACATCAACTTAATTTCAGTTATCTTTGACCTCTGAAGACGGCAGCAATGTTGTGAAACTGTAAACATACAGACTTAACGTCCTATTTGGAGAATGAATCTGACACAGATTTTTCAGAGCATGAGGGACCTGTGAGCCTGGTGTCCATCTCATCAGACAGTCGCCAGGTCCTGGCAGCCACATCGACTGGTAACCTGGGTTTCCTTGATGTGAGCAGCCGTGGTTACACCACATTAATGAGGTCACATACAGACACTGTGCTCGGCTTCAGTGTGGATGGCATCCGTCGGCATCTCACAACAGCCTCCTCAGATGGCACCGTGCGCATTTGGAATATGGATTCCTTGCATCAGGTCAGTCAGCTACATTACATGTTTCAGCATCCTCAAACTTTTGTAATAACTTACCACTACTAATATGATATTCATAAATGTTCACCATATTTCACCAGGTGTTTGGGGAAATAAAGTCAAGACTAGTCAATGTTCACAATCTCACTTTAGAAAAACTAGTTTTAGGTTTTCTTTGTGACTTTTTGTCAGCTGAAATGGAAGACACCTGATTTTTTAAAACTTTTTTTGTACTTTAAAAAAGATAGGTAGTTTTTTATTTTATTTTTATACTGATTCTGAATTATTATATACATTACATTTATTATTTACTTATGATTTATGATCATTTATTTCTTTTTTCTATTTTTTGTGTCACACATACTACACAAAGGGACTTTAACAGTCAACTTTAAATATTGTTTTTATTTCATGTACTATTTTTCCATGGCCTTATTATCTGTTTTACTGAATGTCTACCATTGTCTCTTGTGCTTAGTTGTACGATTTTGTGTCAGAGGACAGCCCCTACTCAGTCGCCTTCCATCCCAGCGAGCAGGTCTTCTCTTGTGGCTTCAGCTCTGGTGTGGTCCGAGTCTTTGACATCTCCAGTGCCAAGCTGCTGGCTGAACACAAGTATGTCTAAGATAACGCAGCTCCACCAGTGGCTGCAGTTGCTTCTGTGGATACCAAAAGCTTGCAGAGACACATTACTATATACTATATTATGATACGTCAAAGTTTTTGTAATGGTGTAAACATCTATATATACTTTATATGTTGTAGGCAGCACAGAGGCGAAGTGGTGGGTCTCGCCTTCTCTCCTGATGGGGAGTTCATGTATAGTGCTGACTCCCAGGGCTCTCTGGCACTTTACAACGCCTCTGAGGAAGACCACAATGTGATCAGAGTCTTATGTATGTATACACAGGCACAAACCAATGCACCAATACAACCAACTTACCTCAGGTTAATCACAGTTATCAAAAATGTGAACTTAAATCAGCTTAATCATATACTAAACTATTCATACAGGTACAGTGTCATGACACAGATTCAATGAAACTGAAACACTGAGATGATATATATACGCTCTGTATGATCAGTTAGTATAGTGAATTACTCCTTAGCTTACAAGTTCCAGTCACTGACAAAAGTTTGCATATACCATATCAAGTGTTGTTTAAATCACTTTCTGACCTGATTGGCAAGGTAATGTGGTGGCCCGAGGCACTGAGCGTGCTCCAGATGCTCTCACAGTGAGCAGTGACAGCCGCTGTCTGGCTTTTGTTGGTCCCTCGGAGTACATCGTCACCATCGCTGACTCACGGTCTCTGGATGAGGTATCTTCACACCTTTCAACAAGCACGTGGGGGTGGAGGGGTATTCCCATTATTTAACAAGATGTTTATAATATTGGTTCCCTAACCGTTTTTTGCACCAGGGACCGGTGGTGTATGTTCTCATGTGTTAGCATTTACTCATTCCATCTCTTTCCAGTTGCTCCATGTGGATGTGAGTATTTTGGACGTGGACAGTGCACGTCTTGATTCTGCGCTGAAGGTCTGCTTCTCACCGGCCTCCACTGAGCACTTGTTGGTTGCCACATCTGCTAACAAGATCTTTTGGGTTAGCACCAAGACAGGCCGTCTGCTCCGAGAGGTAACCCCGTTGACCATTAACTCATTAGGTGACCACGATGGGGGAAAAAGAGAGAGATCCAGTTTCAAGGTTCTGCTTTATTTTTTCTCTGTGTGAAGTGCACAGAATAAAAAGACTGAATATCTCATTCAATAGCATAACTTTCTTGACAGCAGTGATCTGAAAGTGTAGCAATCAGGATTGTGGCTATAGATAGTTTCTGAATTAGTCAGAGCATCTATTATTCTTTCTAAAAGGTCACATGCCATGAGATGACATAGTTCCAATTGTATTGGGAGCAAAAAATAGTTATATGGATATGAAAATAGATGATGGATGTCTGAAGTCAGATAGCATAACATAACGAGAGGCTGATGGAGATCATAACAAGAAGCACATGAGGGCAGAAAAAATTGGAAAATATGTTTGGAAATATAATGAGGAGGGTTATAGCATCTATACTTTGTCTGTATACAGCCATCCGATTCTTTTTTCAGTCACATAGATGGTTGTATTTTCACACTCGAGTTTCTCTCCTGACAGGTGTCCAAAGTGCACAAACACCTTTGTTCATCCCTGGCTGTAAGTGACGACAGTCGATTCCTGTTGACAGCTGGACACAATGCTGTGAAAGTGTGGGATTACAACATGCAGCTTGATATTAACTCACAGGTACTGGAATATCAACTATGGTCTCTCTTCTGATTTATGTTTGATAGTGTTTCTGCTGCCGCAGCTGTTAATGTGGCTGACCACAATGCTAAGTGGTTCAATACAAAATTCAGCCAGTCAATCAAAGCATCTAAATTCACTATTTAAATATCTTGTGAAAACAAACAACTGCAACAGGGAGGTAACGGACATTTTCATTATTTGTTGATTATTTTCTCAGTTAATTAATCATTTGGTGTATAAATGACCAGAAAAATTTCCCTACTGTCATAAAAAAAACAACTATTCACGTTTCAAAAATAGAAATATGCTGATTTTTGTTATTTTCTGCTTGAAAGACTACCAAATAGGATAACACTATTACCAAGTGTTTTCTCTTCATTCTTCTAATTAAGTGGCTAAGTGAATATTTGTCCTCCACAAAATGTACATATTTCTGTGGTTACGCCAACATAAGTCAGGTAAGTTCACAGCCCTGTCTGACTGTTATTTTGTTTTTTGTAATCATGAGAGGTGCTAAAGCTATACTGTTATGTGGTGAAAATGTCATGTATATCATAGAAATTATGTAGACTTCATTTCATTTATAGTTTATGTTGTGTTTCTTTGAACCAGATGTTTATAGGCCACAGTCAGCCCATCCGCCAAGTGAGCTTCACCCCTGATCAGCTGGGTGTAATCTCAGTGGGAGACGCCGTATTCCTTTGGGACTTTCTGGCAGATACTGCTGACTCTTTGACTAACAGTCGGTAATGATCCCTGTTCCCATGTTTGAATCTTGTTATTAATGTTTGCGTTTGTGAGTTTTTATTGGTAACTGTCTGTTGTCCTCCCACACAGTTCGCCTCTCAGACTAAGTCACATCTCAGTTTCCAAATCAGGTATCTTCATCTTGTGTTCATAAGCAAGCTACAATAATATTATATTTGACTGAATCAAATGTCCCTACTGATTACAAATAAATTGTTAGTCTCATGTTTTAATATAACAGTTCAACCAGATGCTGAGGTGAGTGGAGCACAGTTGTCCAATGGGATGCCCAGAAAGACAGCACCCCAGCCCTCCTCATCACCACCACGACTAGACATCAGCGCCCTTGACCAGGGTGACCAGGGGGGTAAGTTCTTTATTTCCATGTCCTGTGTGATTTGTTTATCTATAATATACAATCCATGTCTTTTGACGTCTTTATTAATTCTGACCTATTGCAAATTACATCTGAAAAATAAAATGTATAAATATAAAAATCAATGCTGATAACTTGGCAACTACTTGATGAGTTCCCACAATCTCTAAATATCAGCTAAAAATAGCAGATATGCATCTATACTTTAGGAAACTGTTCAGCTATAACTGAAATTCAAAAAGGTATCCAAAAAAGGTGAAAACCTCTCTCTAAGTCACATCTATCAATGTGTTACTGACTAGTCCATTCATTAACTAGTAGACTAAAGACAGTGGCAGTGTATTAATAGAGTTCTGAGCACTGCAAGTAGAGAGATTCATGCTCCCTCGCTGAAAACTGCTGCTTTTTTAACTAAAGGATTAAGTACCTGTGCCTGATTCAAAGATGTGCACAAATAAAGAATGTTTATTGATTTTTCTAAACTGCTCCAGTCTTGTATCTATTACTAAAAAGTATTTGCCACTAAATTGTTAACAGTTTGTGACCTTTTTGATCAAATTCCTCTATACAAGCATGACTGCACCAGCCTGGTGAATGGATTTGCAACAGACAAGTCGGAATTTAATATGTGTTAAAATGCTTTTTACTGTGCACCGCATTTGTAAATATGAATGCTGGTAGAGTTCACGTGGTTTGTCAGGCCAGTAAAAATACACGGGCTTCTTGTTACATGTTAATGGTATTGCTGGCAGTGTGGCAGCACTCTGATGCTCCTTAGTGAATTGCTCTGGATCTGGATCCATACTGACCAGGAACCTCTCTTGAAAATACAGAGAGGCTATTACATTTTAACTCCCTCTGGGCAAAAAAAGCCAACAGTTTTTTTTTTGTTTGTTTTGTTTAGTTTCTTTTTTTCAGTAGTCACTTTGCAACAGTAAGACTGAGTTACATCAAGATCAAGAATGCATTTGTTTGGCCATGACGAAGATGTTTAGTGGTTGCAGGGACGTGATGATTATGTTTATTGTCACCTTCAGTCATGTTTTGTCTTCTGTTTCCCAGCTGCAGCTTTGGGCTCTTTGTCTATTTGCAATGACTCACCGACCATCCCAACTTCTGATCCCAGACCTGTCGTCTCCTTCCTCAAAGTCACAGAGCTGGTCAACACGTCTCCCAACAATAGTAGTCATATGGACACAGGTAACTGCCTTCTTTGGCATGATGAGTGAACTGACTTTGTTGTTAAATTTTTCAACGTTAACTAAGCCTTCTTTATTTTAAGACTGATGCTATTTTGTCATTTAGATGAGTTGAAAGGAAAGAAGCCAGTACGTCCTGATTGTTACAGGCACTTTATCCCACGTTTCAAGACATCCATTCTTGATCAGGTATATATAAATTTTCATAATGATGCCACTGGGTGTATTAGTTTGTTTGCAGTCATGTCTTCACGTTTTCTCTGATCCAGGCTGCTGTGGCTCCCCAGCCAGGAGAAGAAGGCATAAAGCTGAAAGCAGTGATTGGCTACAATGGCAATGGACGTAGCAACATGGTGTGGAGCCCTGACCAAGGTTATCATAATATACTGAGTTTAAAAATTCATGTATCAAGTGTGGGCAAATACTGTGATGACCTTCAATTTTTGAGCAGTTTATACCACATAATGTCATGACTTAGTTGCATTTCATATACACTGTTATTTCTACCTATAGTTTGTTATCCATATGTACTGTCATTCTAATTCTAAGAAAGAATTTACAGCTTGAAAGCATGTCAGTTGTTTTGGGAAAAAAGAGGGACTGCTTAGTGTTTTGCCCTGTCATCAATTGATTTCTGTTGCAGGTTTATTTGCGTACTCGTGTGGCTCTGTGGTGGTGGTGGAATACCTCCATACAGGAAGTCAGAGACATTTGCAGGGTCATAGCGAGGAGATCTCTTGTCTGGCAGTCACAAATGATGCACAGGTACTTTTCACTTCATAGCCATTTAACAGTGATATAACAGTAGTTGTGGTGCTGGTGGGATCAGCCGTGCCCAAGAGTTAATGTCACTATCTACTCAGGTCTTTTGGCTCCTCCTGACATGGTTTTGAGTTATGCATGCGTCTCTTTAAAGAGTGTGGGAGCAGATGGGTTTATTTGCTACCAGAGTATTTTATTTTACTGTACACAGAACTGATTACTTTCTGAATTAATTTGCTAATAACAACTCAAATGATAGCTCCTTCAATGTTTCTGTGTCCGAATTGCAAGAAGAGATATTTGTTGTCATGATGAAGTATCGTAACCCTGATGAGCAGGGTAGTCAGAGACACTTAACATAAGTTGTCATTTCAGTTGCTGCGTAATCACCGCAGGCAATCATTTTCTCAGAGGGAAGATCAACTCATCTTAAATCCATTCTCAACAGTAGATGGGAGGAAGGCTCGTCTAACCTGGAGACGGATGCGTGTTCACACTTGATTGATGCACTAGGATTTGATTGTGCAAATTGGATAGTCTGTGCTGTTTAGGCTCTTTGTATTCTCCCTAATGTGTCAAGTAAAATCAGCACAGAGAATTTTACATGGCCAAAAGAAATGGCTGCTACACTGAGAATTTGGAGATGCTGTCTCGCGATTTATTGATTCAATATAGTTGATTAATTTAATAGTTAACTAATTAGATTAATTATTGGATTGCTGCATCCTTAATCCTGTTTCTTATGGAATCATGAATCACAATGAAAGTGCTCTGTGTGTGTGTGTGTTTCCTCCTGTTCAGACATTGGCATCAGCAGCTGGCAGCAGTAATGGCAGCAGGAGCCTCATCTGCATTTGGGACGTCCGGAATGGAAGCTGTCGTAACACCATCTGCCACCACAAGGGGGCAGTGCAATGTCTCACGTTCTCCAGGGATGACCGCTTCTTTCTCTCCGTTGGTCAGTAAAATTTGAATTGGTTTGCATCAAGCATTTTTTGTTGATTTAAGTTATTAATTGTTAAGGTGATGTTTGAACTACTTTGAGATATCCGATGAAGAAACATAAAATCTCAGTTACGGCTAATCGAGTGCCATTGCTACGACTGACCACTGATTCTTCCCCAATGGCCCACAGGAGACTTTTCTGACCCAGAGGTGGCTTTGTGGAGCAGTAAGAACTTCCAGCTGCTGTCCAGTGTGAGGATGTCGGGGCCGATCCATGACACAGCCTTTAGCCCATCAGCAGCCAGCCAACTGGCCTGGGTGGGTAGCCAGGGGGTTTACTTCGGCCTCATCAACACGCACGGCTTGGATTTAGACTTCAAGGTAAATGACAAGAAAAAAAACATTTGTATGTTTATTTCCTAAATATCCACAAGAGTCACACAACTACAGAAGCTGTAATGTGGTCCTCTCAAGTACTTTTAGTAGCTCAAAACTCTGTTCATGTTTTGATTTGGTAAAGATTTTAATTGTATTTGCCTGTGTAAGGATTCACTTTCCACACACCCTCGTAGGTCCAGAGGGTGAATGCACCAGCAGAGGTGGGTGATGTGGAGCTGACTGCTATGTGCTACCACATGGACTCCCTCCTGTTCACGGCCACCAATCGAGGACACGTTTGCGTCTGGGACATTAACACACAACGTTGCTTCATGACCTGGGAAGCTGATGAGGGCGAGATTGGTACAAATCAGTATATTTTAACCATTTCATTTTGTTAACAATATATTTTAGCCAAATACTTGACTACTCTGCCAAAGGTCTTTTTATGCAGACACATAACTGACCATCCACAGAGCTTTTATAAAGTTGTGGGATAGAAGTTTTCTTCACCGCTGCTTGTAACAACAGCAGTCTTGTGATGTGAATGCAGGCTAAATATTATCGCCCTTAACGGTCCTTATAAAGAAAAGATACACAACAGTATCATCTAGTTGTCATTATTGGGTTAAGGTTAATGAGATGATTTTCATTTTACTGCCTAGAATATTGCTGTCATTTTGAGTCATGTGGCTTTCAGGTCTTTATGTCCTCAGGTTCACATCCAATGGTAATTAGATTAATATGGTTTCTTGGTGTAGGAGTGCTGCTGTGTCGGGGGAATCGTCTCTTGACAGGCAGTAACACCCGCTGGTTGCGACTGTGGGAGGTAGAAGCTGTACAGGGCACGAAGCCTCAGGAAAAGGTCTGCGACGCGGAGAACAGGTCTGTACAGGTTCTGTTGTGATTCTTCCTCTTGTCAGACTATAGGCATTCTGTATGCTAAAGAAGTGTAGGAGGGAGATCTGCAAAAAAAGAAAAACGATGTATTAAAGTAGTCTCCTATAAGTACATTTTTAAGAAGTAAATAACTCATTTGATATTTGATTTGACATTTTCTTTGTTGCCAAACAGCAACTACTGCATAGAGGTACGGCTCTGAGGTTAGATTTATGTGGTCTTTGGTGCATTTTGAGTTTTGTGCCATTTATGTTAGCTGAGACCACAGCATTGCAAAGTCCCAGCTATTGATTCCTACATTTAGGATGCTTTACTTGATGTATGAAGAGTTTGTTATTTGGAAACTACATACATACATACTATAGTTTTTCCTTTCCTTTCTTTGTTCGATATTGCTGTGTTACATTTACTGTCGCTACTTTGGTACCTGGCTAATGCCCTGTAAATGGCATGTTGTACGTTTTTTTTAACTGCAGAGACATTACTCATGTGTGTCAAAGCATTACAGCCCTCATTAGAGTGTCTGGGTAATACTTAGCTCTGAAAACTGTAGAATTATTAACCTAGTGCATACAGTGGTATTTTCTTCAAAGACTGTGCTGAACATTTTAATTGGAGATAAATGCAGTTGTACTTCACTTATGCTCGGCCTGACTGATTTTTTTTTTCTGCAGCCATCTCTCGCTCATGTATAAAAAAGTGTGTATTGTTTGGAACTGATAGAAGAATGAAAAGATGTTCTGTTCTCACCCTCAGGTGGCTATGTCACAATTTGATAATGGGCTCATTGTTTTTGTCTGTTTCTGTTCCTCAGTGGGAGAGTGGTGGTGTTGGAGCAGGAAATAATGCTGGATGGGACGACGGTCAGTGCAGCATTTGATACCACAATGGACATGGGCATCGTTGGCACCACAGCAGGAACCCTCTGGTACATCAACTGGTCAGACAACACCAGCATCCGGCTGGTCAGCGGGCACAAGACCAAGGTAGCAGAGTGAGCTTTGGAAGACAACAAAATAATCATATATGCCTCCCTTGTCTCTAGCAGGTGCTGCAACTTGCGAAGTGTGTTGTTCATTTCAGCATTTAAAGCAACCATTTTGACAATATGTTTAAAAAAAAAAAAAAAGTCTAGCTGGCTACAACCAGTTTGTGAAATAGTAGAGCCCAAAGTCACATCCTCCACAACTCAGAGATATTCAGTTTACTGCCACAGAGTTTTTTGAAAAAAAAAAATCTTAATTGATGAATTGATTATTAAAATAGTGGGTGATTTAAATTTAAAAGTTGACAACAAATACTCTGATTATTTCTTGCATCTCTGCTAAAATATTTGTGCTACCCTTGACAGAGTTTGGCATTTGAGGTTTGATTGAAATATCTGTTGGATTGGTATCTAAAATGTTTAATAGACCCTCACATCAAACTGTAATCACTTTGGTCATTGTTTTTGGACATTTAGTGCCATCATGAGGCTACATTTATAAATTCAGTTTTTAGATCACTATTTTGGCTTTTGACCAAATACCTGTCAAACTAAACTAATTATATTCCCATTAGCATACTAACATGCTTAATTAAGATGGTGAATATGGTAAACATTATATGTGCTAAAAATTTGCACATTTCTTAGCGTTGCCATTGTGAGCATGCTGACATGAAGGTTAATGCCATAATTTCATAAACGTGCAATGATCCTTACATTAGCAGAGTTGGACTTCATTTCAATATAAACCCACCTCGACTGATGAAACTGAGTCCTAGTGCACTTAGATGAAACTGAAACATTATGACATAATTTGAAGCCCCTCATCTTCTTTTCCTGCTGATATGAAAGTCCAAATTTCTGCACTGAGGATTCGTTTCAGCGGCCTGTCAGCCGAGCTTCAAAGCTGACTGCCAGCAAGGATTTCATTTTAGACACAGTTTGCAGCTCTTCAGGACAGAAGACACAGCAGGGAAGCAATTAACAGCTACTCAGAACATTTCAGTGGAGTGAAAGCAAGGTCACAAACACAATTACCACCCATTTAATTACAAATTTTACAAAGTTTTTTTTTCTTCTTTAACATCCAGTCATTTTATACCAAGAGTATATAAAGAACTCTAGATCTGGGATTGACTGAAAGCATGTGATTATTGAGACACCTTAATGCCAGAAAATGCTGGCTTCGACCATTTAAGTAGTTTCTTTAATAAACGCAAAGGCTGTTAAACAAGTGTGCTTTTTTCCATTACACATAGCTTGTTAATATGGAATCCCATGACATTCATTTAATACTGTATATAGTTTTGACATTATGTTTTGATAGATTTTATTCATATTTATTAAGTTATTTAAGTCACTTAATGTTTTTCTTTTTTTTTCTTTATTTTGTTAACTTCATTCTGATTCCATATCTGACTTGTTGGGAACATACAAAAACGTTTTTCCATGTGCCTGTTGCATCATGGTGTTTTTCAACTTTTACTATCATGGCAAGTCTCTGATGTCATTTTATATGAATAACATTGATTAGATCAAGAGGTAAATCTTCAGTATCAGCCCTTCTTTTTCTTTTTTTGTTTTTTTGTTTTTTTTTTTTTGGTGAAATTTGGTGAATCCAGGATTGACACTGTTGTGTCTGCACTCAAACACAAGAGGCTTCATTCTCTGTGTGTGTATTCCCCTCTGCTGTCCAGGTGAACGGTGTGGTGTGTAGCTCGGACGACACACATTTTGCCACCTGCAGCGAGGACGGCAGTGTGAGGGTGTGGTCAGCCCCCAGCAACGAACTGGTGGTGCAGTTCCAGGTGCTCAACCAGGTGAGTGGGGGGGATGCTGGCTCTTAATAGAACCAAAATACCATTTCCATGTGTTTGTTCCAGGCTTGTGGTGGATATAATCGGCATCCATGCATTAAGTAATCCCCCGCTCCTGTGTTTTTCTGTGTGTCAGGCCTGTGGCTGTGTATGCTGGAGTCCTTCTTCCAGTAAGGATAGTGCATGTGTGGCTGGAGGATACAGCGATGGCACCGTAAGGATCTTCCGGCTTGCGTCCTCGGAGATGGAGATGAAGCTGCATCCCCATCAAGTGGCTGTCTCTGCCATCCAGTACTCTGCTGATGGTGAGAGCGGACAGAAGTACTAAAAATGGCATTTACTCAGCTTACAGTTGTATTATTTTCTTTGCAGAAGTTACTTCATGATTGCATTTTGTATTTTATTTGACCTCATTTTGCCTCTGTTGTTTCAGTGTAGTTTGTTATCTGATGTCTTTCTGCAGCCTTCAAAGTAGATCTTGGTTATTGTCATCAATAGAACATAGCAAAAGATGATCAAATTGCAGGTCAAAGTAGAGTTAAGGCTGTAACTTTGATGTTCGGTTATGGCTGCTTTGTTTCACCCAGTTCATACCCCCCCCCCTCCCCTCCCCTCCACTCCACAGGTCATGTGATCCTTTCAGCGGGGAGGAATGGTCTGGTGGCTGTGAGCAGCCCAGTGAATGGAGCGACTGTCCGCATCATCAGGGACCACAAAGGCGCTCAGATTATCACCATTCAGTGTGTGACTCAACAGGTCAGGGAGTGAAGCTTAGGCAGAGCTCAACATGCAGCACAAAAGAGCGCCGCAGGAATGAGTCTGAACAACCGGGAATGAATTAGCGTCTTTGCATTTCTGGTTCCATCATCTTATCAGTTTTTATTTTTAATGGCCTTTTGGTTAGATGCCTAAAATAACCTTGAAAAAAAGTTTTTGCATTTTGTTCTGCAACATGAAACATGTTGGAATTTTAAGCTTTTACGTGTATTTCAAAAGGTGTTTGCTAACAGGTGGACAATTTAAACCTACAGTTGTCGATGGGGACAAACATCCTCATGCTGAACACAGTCAGTACTCCACCTTTACAGCCTTAAACTCAGCATTGGGGTTAGAATTTAAGCCCAACGTTGACATTTGCAGTTGTATTTCAAATATCATGAGTTTATTATCAAATGAAAAAATTGCTATAGTATTTTTTGTTTGTTGTTTTGTTTTTGATTTTTATGAGGGAACCAGGGCAATGCTCATTTTTGGATTGGCCTCCAAAATTAAATTATCCCTGCATCACTCAGTGACAGATTTTTAAATTGCCCCTTGTGAGCTGCATTTACACTGATTTTGAAATTACCTTTCAGATTCCGCTCCATGTTTCAAAGGCACTTAATTTATGCAGCACTTCTCAATAATCTAATGTTAACGAAGTGGTCTCTCCTCTACAAATGCTGTTGGCAGGCTCTTCTACAAAGGATTTTGACATTTCCTTTCCTCTGCTCTCCACAGCTACAGCGCACAAGGTCGCAGATCTTATGTGATGCTATTTAAACGCAAAGGGAAAAATGTACCTGCTGAAATGCCTCCTTTTGGTTGTAGTGACATTTCATGACTGTTTTTTTCCCATTAGTAAGTGTCTGAAGCTGTGTTAACTTCACATCCTCAGTGTAAGAATTATGGATTGGAAGGGAACGAGACGTGGTTGGCCGCAAGCGCTGACAGACGCGTGAGTGTGTGGGCTGCAGATTGGCTGAAGGACAAGTGTGATCTCCTCGACTGGCTGACATTTCCTGCTCCAGCCTATTTTGGGGTACTATCTATGTTTTAAGTATTGGTACATGATAATGAATAGAAATGTCATTCCAGATGTCGAATGCGGGTACTTCACCCCTGCCAGTGACTTATATTTTTAGAAGTGGTTCATAGTTTTGTTTCTGACATGATACACACTGTTGCACAGTCAGTTGCAAATAAGCATCACAATGCATCCGCAGAAGAAAACACTGCAAGTAAATGTGCGATTGTATTACCCTTCTATGTCATCCATCATCTTTCTGATTTAGATAAACGTTGAATATTGGTGGAAATGTGAAGTGACTGTATCTTAAACTTGGATGTAAACGATGCAGTTTAGAGAAACACTTAAGTGTAAACAAAACGTTGGTCTGATCATAAAAAAAACTCCCCAAGGCAGCTTTCACATCAGACTTCATGTCTTCTAAATAATTTGAGGAGTTGGCATGTTTTCATGTTTCTGTTTGGTTTCTCTGCTTGTCTGTACGGTGCAACATTGTGCAGGCACCTGATTGTTTTTTAAATTTACCCTGAGAGTAGGTTTGGAAGTGAAGGACATCACTACTATATTAATATTTTTCAGAATGTTATTGGAACCCTTTTTTGGAAATCTCTGCAAGAAAATGAAGGTCCGTCCACGTTTAACCATAACGCATCAAATACTTTTGTAAATGTTTTTTGCTGTAGGATGACAGCCCACCTCCCAGTCTGGCTGCTTTCTGCCCTTCAGACCCCAGCGTGGTGGTCTACACTGGCTACGGAGTCGAGAAAGAGCTGTCCTTCTACAGCCTTACTAAAAAACAGGTAATGCAGTTCCTCCTGCTTAATTCCTCCACCAACTGTGTTGTTTGTTTCCTGTACCTGCACAGGGCAGATCATTCAGGCCTCTAATCTGTGTGTAATCATTATTATCCATCATCTATTTACAACAGATTATAAAAAAGATTGCGCTGCCCCACTGGGCCTCATGCCTGAGTCTTTCCTGCAAGAGTCAACTCATAGCTGTGGGATCAAAAGGTAAAGTGCCATCCTGTCTTTTTAATGATGAACTTCATATGGTTTCAGTACAGAAGGAGCTCTGGAGCATGCTGACAGTTCATTTCTCACTTTGTTTCTAATATCTTATCAGAACGAGTGTTGAAGTTGATCAAGTCAACCAGCGGCAGATTCCAGGACTTCCTGCAGCACAGTGACTCGCTGCAGACGTGTCACTTCTCTCCCTCAGGGACGCGTCTTTTCACTGTAGCTTTTAATGAGATCCTGCTGTGGGAGGTGCAGGGCCTCTGAGGGCCACACATCTGTTGTTGAATCACAAACCTTATAGGTTTCCTCCCTTTCAAAAGTTGTTTATAGTAGTTTATATTCTTACTTTGTAATGTAATTTTATTGTTCCATACATATATTTTTATCAATCAAATGTGGAAATATTTGCTACATTGGAGTTAATGTTTAAATAGTTATGGTTTTATAGTAAAGCCCTTTTTGTTTTGCGTGTCCAATCACTTACATTTTTTTTACTATTTATTCTTTCTTACTGTGAGTTATGTGTACAAATACTGGTGAGTTACTGTCATGTCTGCTGTTTTTCAGTTTTGGATAGAATTATGGTTTGTGGGCTGCTCAGGGATTGGGTTTGAATAAAAAGCAGCTTGTACAATAACAGCTGTAATGAATAATGGGTCCATCAATGCCAGGATGGTGCAGAAACATATACACACACACTCACACACACATATGAAAGAAAACACTACCACAGACATCTGTACTCCAACAAAATGACGGAGGATATGTACGGTTATTATTATCTTACGTAGCTTTAAATGACATTCTGAAAATGTCCCTTTATCTCACAAGTACTTTATTCAAGGCTCCCAAAGCGAAGAGTCCTCTGTAAATGGTTTAATCAGTTCACCACTTCAGTGTTCAGAAACATTGCACACACACTGCAGATATGTTTGTGACGATTCTCAATCCTGGTTGAGAGTTGAAGTGTCCTCAAGAACCTCGAGCAAGTACAGTTGAAATTTTTCCAATTCTTAGAAATCACACTGTAGATAAAACTCACTGTAACAACAGCGACACCCGGTGCTGTAAACTCAACAACTGATCGTTCAGGAGCAACTTTCTTTTTTTTCCCCTTTTACTTGACAGTTCAGTTTAAGACATTAGTCTGTGATGACATGTTAATTTTTACATAGTTAAAAAAAATCTAGATAAATAAAATGCACATAATCTGACAAGAAAAACTAATCAAATACAAAGTGTAGCACTACCGGTATTGAATTTGTCAAGCAGCTTATGGAAAATAAGTGAAGCAGTCCAAGAAAGTTTAACACAAAACCAGCTGGGAGCACAAGACGAGATTCCCTCGCTGGCAAATGAAATCAGGCAAAGAGAAGACAATTACTGAACATTACAGATGTGACTGATACTGAAATATGATGCGAATTGGTAAACAAACACTCGGGCTGTGATAAACTGATGTGAAAACCGGCTCTCAGATTACCCTGTCCATTTTCTCTCGTTTGTGCTTTAGAAACACAATGCACATGCCTCCGTGTGATCTCCCCCTGTGATGGATTCAGATCTATTTTCTTAACACACACCTGGAGGATGAGTGGCGAGCATGTGCCGGAAAACAACCCCAGAAATTTCAACAATTTCTCCAAATTATGCTTTTATCATCATAACCCTTTAAAATTCTTGAGACTACATAACTGTGTGTGTCTGTGTGTGTGTGTGTGGAAGAGAGACGCTCTCAGTTCTGTGTTTCTGTCCTCTCACATTTACAGCCTGCCAATTTACATTAATATGTCATGTTTTTGTTTGAAGCCTGTTCAGTCATTCTGGTGCTGCTCCATCGCTGTAGCCCTTCTGAATTATAGTCATCACCTCCTTGGTTCAGATGTAGGGACCACTTGATGTAAGAAGATTCACCACAAGAATGTGAGTATTGTTAGGGATTTTCTTGTCAGTGTTTACTGAGATATTAGACTCTGAAGGTCAGTCTTTTCAAAAGCATCTTCTTTAATAATCTTGATTAGTTAGACTTGAGCTCTGTGAATAACAAACTGAGACATAAACAGGTAAGCAGTACTGAAGCTGCATCCATGTCCTTCTTTTCTGTTTACTGATACATATATAACATGTAAACTTGGATATTTTTGTTTTGCTTCCACTGTTTCCAAACAGGACAGGCTCTGAACATCGCCGGGCTGCAGGCTGTGTGCTCGGCCGGCAGGGGGCGCAGTTTCCCGGCGTCCTGCGTGAACCGGAACGGTATGGTTTCACCTTGGGTGCACGTCGCCGCGGAGAGGCACACACTGTATTCCAGCTAGACATTTGACATTTTCAGATGCAAGATAAATGCCTCTGTAGCGTTTGTGTAACTTCACACAGAGAGGAAACATGAAGCAGGACGTCCGGATACTGCTGCTGGGGGAGCGTAAGTCCGCCGCAATGACAAGCCCGACCACAAGCTAACAAACATTAGCCGCTAACGCTAACTTGTAGCTGGCTTTATCTCGGTTCCTCCTGGTGGCACGGCGCCGAGGACCGTCTCAAAAGTTTCATTTATGTGTCTTCATCAGTAACGTCCTCTCAGATTTGGTTAAATGTGTCTTTGTTTTACAAAGCGAGCCCTCTCTTAATGCTCATTTCCGCTACATGCTAAGTTGGCTCAGAGTAACTTTGCTTGTTAACTTTTGAACAATATGTCAACTTAGCTGCCGTGAATAAGTTTGTAAAGAGTTCACAACGAAAACATGTATTTTAACATTTAATTTCGTTAATTTATTTATTTAACTTATTTTATTGTTAAACAGCGTTGACATGGTAACAAGCTAACTGATGTGCTTATGAACTAGCAATTAACATAATTAGCTTTATTTAGCCTGTAAAGCTAAAATCACAAGTGTTTGCCACCTTTCATTCATGTTTCAACAAACCTTTAATATAAGATACCCGATATTGTCTGTTTAATTAATTAATTAAAACATCTTTCGTGTTGTTGTAGTAAATCAGTGGTGGCTTGTTAAATATTAGCCCATATATAGTCATGAGAACGAAAATATAAATGATAATATGTTTATTATACCATATATTATAGTCTGCGTTGTTGTTGTCACATGTCTCCTCTAACAGCCAAGGTGGGGAAGACTTCACTCATCATGTCTTTGGTTGGAGAGGAGTTCCCAGAAGAGGTAAAATCTATCTTCATGTAAACTAACTCTACTCGTTTGTACTCGTCTCTCTCCTCTGTTGTGTTTTTGTTAAAATGGCCTTTTTTCGATGCTGAAAGATGCTGTGACGTGAAATCAAACTGCTCTGCTGTCTGCTATGGCCACTTTTTGAGTCTCTTCAAGTTAACTTCACCAAGCTATTCAGATTATAGATTACTAAAAATGTAGCTATTCGTGCTTGAAATTATAGCCACTGTGTATTTGTTATGGGGTTCTGTATCCTGATTAAGTGATGTTTGAAAGCCAACTTGTGATCTGCAATCTTTGACAGGTTCCCCCTAGAGCTGAAGAGATCACCATCCCTGCTGACGTGACTCCAGAGAAGGTGCCGACGCACATAGTTGACTACTCAGGTAACATGATCTGAAGGGTTAATACATAACACTTCATTTCTGCAGGACTCTGACTAGTCTCTGCGCTTGTTGCACATTAAAACACCAGCTGTTAAAAAGTTTAGTGTGTGCACTTTGTGGGTCTAAATGGCATGAGTGTGATATTTGTTTATGTTTCAACCCCAACAGAAAAAGAGCAGACTGATGAAGTCCTCAGAAATGAGATCATCAAGGTAGGAACACTTTGATTAATAATTAACAGACGGGACAGCCTCCCCTTTAACAACTGAAACTTCTCTATTAGCATCATGAGAAGTCAAAACCAGATGAACTGTAGGGATCAAGTTGGCACACATAATCCTGAGCAATGAGTCATCGTTGATAAACAATAACAACTTTGGGCCATGTAAATGTAAATGAACATAATTGTTTCTGAGGACCCAAAGCCATATTTATTGGAGGCCCAACATTGAAGCCAGCAGCATAAACATTATCCTTTTCATTGTTGTGTCTCCAGTCCTGTGTGTTTTTGCCCTTTCAGCAGTCACCGGAATCCTTTCACATCTGTTTAGTCACTGAGTCATTCCTCCCCTCCTCTTTCCTTATCATATTTAAGTTTTTGCAATAGTATGAAAACATTGTCTCGCTAGGGTTTTCTTAAAAAGTGTACAAGGTCAGTTGAATTCTGTGGATTGTGTTTTTGCTACACATTTTTCTCAGCCACTCTCTCCGTCCCACGCAGGCTAATGTGGTGTGTGTAGTGTATGACGTCACCAATGAGGACACGATAGACAAGGTAGTGATCTACTTACTTGTTTTACATTTTGTACAGTACAAGCATTCCACAAAATGTATGTCATATTTACATGAATTAATATAAGATGTAAATGACTTTCATACATGCTCTTGTTTTTTTCAGATAAAAACTAAATGGATACCTTTAGTTAACGGAAACGCGGAGAAAGGAAACAAGTATGTATCAGCTGTTGATGGGTGTGTGTTACCTGGGCCGTTGAACTTTGCACTGCTCTTTGCTGTTTGTGTACAATGTTGGAAAACTTGGCCGTCTAGAAATTTGAGCCTAATATTTCTATTTGAACGCATTTATCGTGTATCACAGGTTCATTTCTATTCTGAGGTCATTTTTATACACAACAAATCATCACAGTGCTGTACTGACCCCGTCTCTGTATGTTATGTCAGAGTTCCCATCATCCTTGTGGGAAACAAGTCTGATCTGCGCTCTGGGAGCTCAATGGAAACCATTCTTCCCATCATGAACCAGTTTTCTGAGATCGAGACGTGTGTCGAGGTGAGTCCAAACGCTCTCACAGAAGTATCCACTTCTGCTTTTAGCATTGACATGTGCGCACACACACACACACACACAGTTGCTGGGTTTGACACAAATATTTACACACGCACACTTGATCTTGCCTTTAGATTGCTGAGATAATTTCATCTGAAAATTTCTGTTTTCTTTTTTCTTTCAAGTGTTCTGCAAAGAACCTGAAAAACATTTCAGAGCTGTTCTACTATGCACAGAAGGCAGTTCTTCACCCCACTGCCCCTCTTTATGACCCTGAGGACAAACAGGTCAGCCATTTTTGGAAACTGTGGAGTCAGCCTGTCGCAGTCTTCTTATTTACACATGTGCACACAGGTGATTGATGGAATAATGATAAGACTTTCGCCCTTCAATATTTTTTCCCAGCTGAAACCATTATGCGTCCGTGCCCTCAGCAGAATATTCTACATATCCGATCAGGACAACGACCGAATCCTCAGTGATGCTGAACTCAACTGCTTTCAGGTGCTTGTTAAAATCACTTATTTCTTATCAGTTTATTATTTAAACCAAAGAATTCTGTTTGCTCTAAAAAAATGTCCATCTTTGCATTTAGAAATCTTGCTTTGGGAATCCTCTGGCACCTCAAGCCTTAGAAGACGTGAAGACAGTAGTTTGGAAGAACACCAGCGATGGGGTGCAGGACAACGGCCTGACCCTAAATGGTAAGAAATCTGTCATGAATGAGGGCATGCAACTTTAATCCGCGTTGCTGCGATCCCGCACTCAATCTAATGGCTAAGTATTGTTCCTCCTCTTTTTCAGGGTTCTTGTTCCTTAATACATTATTTATCCAGAGGGGCCGGCATGAAACCACATGGACTATCCTCAGGAGGTTCGGTTATGACGACAACCTTGAGCTGACTGATGATTACCTTTACCCCGAGTACGTCATCTGACACTATTGTACTGTATCTGTCAACTCGCCAGTAAATTTTTATATAGCTGATAACTGCAGTGTTACAGCAGGTTGTCCTGCTGATCCTTGTCCTATTTTCTATACAGTCATCTGTCTGACTGGTCTTATTTCTCCTGTATATCCAGTTGGCTTTGTCTGTGTCATATTTGTTCAGGCCACTCACAAATTTTCAAGTAGCTAAATATCTTATTGTTGTTTTTCTTTTGTCAGACTACGAGTTCCCGTCGGCTGCAGCACAGAGTTCAATCATTTAGGTCTCCAGTTCCTCCAGCGGCTGTTTGACAAGTATGACGAAGTGAGTTTCAACCCCAGGTCTCAGTTTTATGCTTGGGACATTTAATAGTGGAGGGTTCCCCTGTTTTAAAAGAGCAACCTGTTCTCCCCTCTCAGGACAAAGACTCTGCCCTCTCACCAGCGGAGCTCAAAAACCTGTTTTGCGTGTGTCCTTACATGCCATGGGGTGCAGAAGTCTACGTGACTGTCCCGACCACAGGCGAGGGCTACATCTCTAATCACGGCTACCTTTGTCAGTGGACGTAAGTGTCTTACTTGATTGTTGCGATCACAAGCATGCACATGAGTTTTACGCTTCTGTGCACTCGTAGCCAATTAATATTCTGCACTGCTCAAAGGTCACATGTGTGTCAATCCCTTCACATGCAGGCTTTCTGCATACCTTGACATCCATCGTTGCCTGGAGCACCTAGGATACCTAGGCTACCCTATCCTCACTGAGCAGGAGTCACAGACTGGCGCAATCACAGGTGTGTGTGTGTGTGTGTGTGTGTGTGTGTGTGTGTGTGTGTGTGTGTGTGTGTGTGTGTGTGTGTGTGTG
>JBAJHX010000024.1:18532896-18557395 GCA_037176925.1 Amniataba percoides | reverse complement strand
TGTGTGTGTGTGTGTGTGTGTGTGTGTGTGTGTGTGTGTGTGTGTGTGTGTGTGTGTGTGTGTGTGTGTGTCTTTAATTGTAGGCAGTCTCAACAAAGACCCTGTACGTTCGAATGGGTGAGAACATGGGAGACATTGTATGCACTGTATACTCTTCGAAAACCTAAATCCCAGTCTCATAGTTAAGCACCGTTCTGTAGGAGGATTATGTGTGTTAATCCTGCCCGCTGTCGCCTAATAGATTTACATACATGTACATTTGTCCTTGAGATGTGAAGGAATAGTTCAGTTTGAATTCATAAATAACACGACATTTATGCATGCATAGTTTGAAACAGAGTGCACTCCACACATGCTCCACTTTTGCTTTTGTGTTTCTTTTGAGCATCAACTAAAAGAGTACCAATTAGCGATCAAATTAGTGATTGAGCTAATGAGAGGAGCTGTCACTCGGGTGTAGCATCAGACATCCTGTGTGTGGCAGTCTGAGGACGGTTTGTCCAGAAATCTTGGACAGGATCGGAAAGTGTGATGTAATATGTCTAGCCGCAGCTAATCACACAGATTCAGCCAGTCTCAGAGGTGAACACGTTAAGTTGACTCCGGTCGCAGCATGTGTTCAGTAACTGTGTTTTTATGGCACTGAAACAGCCTCTCATTGATTTGTATTGACGTCGCAGTGTCGCTCTAAGAAAGGCTCTGTCAGTTAGATGGTCACTGTGAAAGTGGACTGCCGCAGTGTTTGGTGCAGACGTTCACTGCCTCTGGAGGACCAATCATAAGACTTTGGAGATTACCTGATGTTTCAGTTTGAGCTGACCAAAGTACGGTTCAGACTGATGAATGGTTGAGTGGAGTGTGACAGAATGGTGGGGGGCTCACAGAGTCAGACGTCCCAAAATGGCGACTGCACAACATAGCCATGCTCTCTTCACATTAACTGGTTCAATAAAACTTAAAACCCCAATCAAAGATGCATGCATGCACCCTGAAAATCTGGCACGTTATTTGACTCTTCTTCTGTCAGAATGTACCAATCGCGCACCGCTTATTCCAGTCACCTATTTCAACAGGTTGTTATGATTGAGAGCACTGAAGAATAAAGGAAAAATTATTCTGGCAAAAAGCAACATGGTAGCTGCAATGTTGTGACATTGATTCTTGACTGATTCTGGCTTTAGGCTCAACACACCTCGGAAACTGACAGATGAGCAGCCCTGCGCGATTGTGCAGCGTGTTTATATTTTGTGTTCTTGCTTGTTTATATTTGCAGTGACGCGGGAAAAAGAGGTGGATCTGGAGAAGTGCCAGACACAGCGGTCAGTGTTTCTCTGCAAGGTGATCGGGCCGCGGGGGACGGGCAAGACGGCCTTTCTCCAGGCCTTTGTGGGCCGTAACGTCGTGGTATGGCACCATCTGCTCGTCTGGAGCTGAAAATATTCAAATGTTGCATTCTTAAACTGTGATAACTTGTACTAGTCTGCATCCTCAATACAGAATACACAACATATGAACTGCTCTTATGTTTTATAATCAGAATAAGGGAAATTCCAGCAGTGCCTTCTCCACCTATGCCATAAACACTGTCCAGGTCAGCAACCAGGAGAAGTACCTTATCGTAAGTAGCTCCCATCTACATCTTAGAGCTGACCCTTAACCTCTCAGCCTGACTTAAGCCTGAGCATCACACTCTCATCCTCCTTTGCGCAGCTCAATGAGGTGGATGTGGAGGTGGAGTTCCTGAAGGCATCGGACGCCTCCTGTGATGTTGCTTGTCTCATGTACGACACCAGTGACCCTCATTCCTTCGACTATTGTGCCAGTATATACAAGGTCAGTCACAGCGAGAGTTACAGAGTGTTTTAAGTATTTTTAATTGATGCCATTCACATAAGTTGTTTATTTACCACACTGTTTGTGCTTTTGTTTGCACTGGCACCCTAATTAATAATGCAGTATTACAGCTTGCTTTGCTACCTTTAGGAGTTATTTAATTTTGTAATTACTCTCCAGAGTATTGAAAATTACCGGTGTTAATCTGTCTTATAAAAATATGATGAAGACTTAATTAGCTTTTTTCTATTTCTGATGCACAGAATTTTCATGCTGCTCAGTTTTCAGTGGCTCTGGTTTCATGAGCCATTTTATTTATTGCAAATAAACATCCAGATAACAGACCCACAGAAAGAAGAGCTACAAAATAAGTGATACACTGAATCCAGAAATGCCAGCCATGACGAGAGAGAGAGAGAGAGAGAGAGACCTGCTTCAAGTATTATTGGTCCATTCATGTGTGTGTTTTAGTGAAGCAACAGTTAGATCTGTAAATATTACTCTTTATTATTTTTTATTCACTATTCTCTATTAATCTGCGGTTGTTTAACAGGAGAACGCAGGCCACCTTAACCTCTCCTCGTCACTCAGAATATCCTGGAAACATTACTAACAAGTTAACTAAATAACTGATTTTACTTTCTTGTTGTCAGACACTTGACATCCACTGCCAATTAATAAACAAATATTTTGATTTTCTGTACAAGTCACGATAAAAGTATATTCATGTACATTTATCTTTTGTTACAATAAGGGTTACCTGAATTTCACAAGGACCCATGGGGTAGATTCTTGTCTTTCTCAACAAAGATTTTCACTCTCCATCCCGTTTAGCAACACTACATGGAGAGCAAAATCCCATGTGTGCTGGTCGCCTCCAAGGTGGACCTTCCTGAAGCCAAGCAATTTCATGGGATGACCCCAGCAGAGTTCTGTTACAAACACAGACTCCCTCCGCCGCTGCCCTTCTCCAGCCTGTTGCTCGACTCCACCAGCAAGAACATCTACACCAGGCTGGCGTGGGCGGCAATGTACCCGTACGTTCAGACAAACCACTGTTCCTTAGACATGATTGAAAACCTAGAAAATATAAAGACAAGTCACAGGAGGATGTAGTTTGACACATGGTAGAGATGTGAGAGAGGCATGCTTGTGGTATTAAGCAGCGTTTGTCTTCATGTGACTGACCCTTAATCTTTTCTTTCCACCGATCTCCAGACACCTGAATGGTTCCGACATGAGCAACACGTCGTTCTGGCTGAGAGTGGCGTTAGGCTCGGCCGTGGTCGCAGTTCTGGGCTTTGCTATCTACAGAGCCGTAGGCAGACTGAAATAATCAACAACCTGCTGAGTTTTTTTTTTTTTTGCTTTGTTTTGTTTTGTTTTGTTTTTTCCCACCTGACGCTCCATCCATCAAGACCAAACCTCCGAGACCAGATCCAGAGCTGCTGCGGTCTGAGACTGCATCGTTTTTACTTTTTACCTCGAAGGCTCCGAGGAAACTCTTCGTATCTCGGCCCTTCGGGTTGTCTTGACTTTCTCTTCCCTCTGACTCAGTTGATCGCAACAGTCCAAAGGCAACTGGAAGCTAGTGATCATATTCTCCCCCACGCTGCTGTGCCCTTCTTTTTCTGCCTTACACTGTCCAACCAGACTTTTAGCCTGCGAGTGCTCAGTGAATTGATACATGAAGAACTGTCCATGTCCCAACAGGTGCTTTATCAGAGGGGAGGAAATGCAGCAAGAATGCTGCATCTAATCTGTTGCTTTTCCCTCAGTTATCTGTAAAACGTTGAGAAAATGGTGAGATTGGAGAGTTTTTACATACATGCAGTGTTTCCTAAGTATAATATAGAAAAATGCCAAATTGACTAGACTGAAGAACCAAAGGGCAGCATTTCAAACATCCTGACAGGCTTCCACTGAATCTCTTGCTGGAGCTCCTCAACAAACAACGCTTTGTTTCAACCGCGCCACTGCAGATACTAGACGTTCATATCTGATTTGCCAAATGACTCTAGCAGCAATGAGTAGTCGTAGCATGATATTTGCCCCCCGAGGCATATTATTTTGCCTGAGAATGAAACATTTTAATGTTTTTAGCAGAAGGGCTTCCACTGTTCTGCCGTGGCAGGGAGAGCCGTGCATGAGAAAAAATGGCCGGTTTGTTTATGCATCTGCAAGAAGTCAGAAAACACATAAAAAGAGGCCAAACAAACCTGAAAAAAATTGAGAAATCTGGTCAAACTTATCTCTGCTTTTCTGTTCACAATGAAAGTGAATTAATTGATTCTGATTAAGACTGAAATAGATTGATAGTCTTTGCTTTTATTCTATTTACACACACCTGACACTGTGCATACACTTTGATCTCGTTACATAATCTGCCATCTGCATTGTTTTTCAACATGAGTCAGCCGTGTCAATGTCTGTTTTGATGCTTAATTTAGCCAAGGACCTGCTGTTTCCTGCAGCTTACACTGGTGTGACTTTTGAAATGTGTCTGTTTTCTTACTGAAAGTGGACTAATTTAGTTGCTTAATAAAAGACCAGACTGGGTGGGGACCTTTGCCCAAAAGACATAATGGATGTTGGGGTGAAAGAACCATTGTAAAGTTGGTATTTTATGTTAATATGTTTGACAAGTGGTACCTCAGTCATAAAATGATTTTTTTTTATGGCTTAATATTTATGACTGAATTTGGTTTTGTTTTTAGTTTTTTAGCATTTTAAGTTTCAGACTTCAGAGACATGGAAACTAATTTTGTTTTAGTCTCTGTGGTGCTGTTATGACTGAAATAAGGCATTACTGTTTTTAAGTATTGCTAATAGATTGATTTTCTTCTGAACACTTTACTATCGGAGTATAATTCATTTTCCTAATACGTCACCTTTCTTGCAAATGTTTATCGCTAAAAATAAGGAGTATCCAAAGGTAATATTTGCTGTGCTGAATTATTCTGCTGAAGCAACACCAATTACTTCACTTTTACACTCCTCAAAATGCCTGAGCAGCACAGCGTGGCGAGTCTGGATGCTCCACTTTGATCTTACAACCCGAAGCTGTCCAGCAAGGTCAGTTTCATGATCTTCCACCTGTCTTTAAAGGTGATGACTCGCAGTGTACGGAGGGTTCATCTGTATGTAATCTTGACTTTCATCAGTTTGCCTCCACTCTTATCTGCTTTTGCTGCTGCTGCTGGTGGTGGTGATGGATCTCGGTCCAAACAGTGAAGAGGAGTCTGTTGTTCCTGCGAGGCGCCACAAGATGTCAGTGTTGCTCTTCGGGTGAGAGGCAGGACAGGAGCCAGAGGGTGTGTCTGCAGAGCCTCCTCCTCCTCCTCTTTCTCCTCCTCACTGAGCTGCAGCCGCTCCGAGGACAGGGGATGTTGGGAGTGTGAGCGTAGGCTTAATCCTCCAGAACATCAGTGACAGCTGAAAATGAACTTCAGGTCAGTTTTTGGTCGCACACTCAGATGTTGAGACTCTTTTTGCAGAAAGTTTAACCGTAAATTAAATTCATTGAACTTGTTTTACTGTACAAATCTCTTAAAGAACTTTATGTGGTTAGACTTCCCCCCTTAGTTGAATCTGTGATGTACAGGTTTTTACTTCAAATGACTGAAGTGTCTTTAAAAACAATATCGATCAGTTGTAAAGCCAATCAATCAGTGCAAAGTCCTAATCATTGATAAGACTTTGTGATAATCAACACTTAGTTTTGTTTTCTTTTTCTTTTCTTTTTTTATTTCATAGTTTAACCTTATAACTTGCAGTGTCCCCAAGTTTGCCAGTTTTTTTCCCTCTTCCTTTTACTTGCCAGCCCATATTAATCAGCCTCTCTAAATGAATATCATCCCTCTCAGTGGATCTTCCATCGGTGCTCTTTGTCTGCAGCATCTCCGCGCTGCAGTCTCATGTAAAACAAATACATACATGCACACGTGTAGATACATAAACATTGAGGAGGCGAGTTCATTGAGCTGTTTATTAGATTATAATAAGCCTGTTAATCTTTGACGCGCGCGGCAGCCGCGCGTTACGCACGCGTAAAATGCGCGCAGTAAGTTGACACACACGTTCGAGTAGAAGATGACAAAGGTTTATTGACTCGCAGTATAAACAGTCTTTAAAAGTGACTGAACACAGTGGGTTGGAGGGGGTGGGGGTGTTTTTTTAACACCTAATGAGTCGTCTGAACATGAGAAAAATCTACAGAATGGAGCTTGAATGACAAAATAAAGAGCCTTTAGGAGATTCTCGCTGACGTCCGCTGCTCTGCACATTGTGAAGGCTCAACAATGCCACCATTGACACGTTTGGATTTTCAGTATGACCCCCCCCCTCCTCCCCGTGCACGAACAATAACTATTCATTAGTTCAACTTTATATACATTTTTTTCTTCTTTTCAGCAAGACCCTAGACTAGCCTATCCGAGGATCAGACGGAAATCAACAGTACTATTAACGCCAAATGAAACCAACTCTTTTTTTTCTACAGCATCTGTTGGCTATAGTGCAATGGAGAGAAAACTACTGGTAAAAACAGCATAAGTTTGCATGACCTTACAAAAATAATACATATACGAAAACATTTTCTTTGAGTATTTACAGTGACTGTCTCTGTTATTGTCCCGTCTTGTTGGAGTTTCACTTCTTTTTGGCTGTTTTGGCCGTCTTTTTGGCCGTCTTCGCCTTCGGCTTGGCCGCCTTCTTGGCTGGTTTCGCTTTGGGTTTGGCCGCCTTGGTTTTCTTCGCCGGCGCCTTCTTGGCTTTGGTCGGGGTCGCCTTCTTCGCGACCTTCTTCACCTTCTTGGCGGCCGCTTTCTTGGGCTTCTCCGGCGTCTTGGTCACCTTCTTGGGCTTGGCAGCCTTCTTGGGTTTGGAGGGTTTGGCCGCCTTCTTGGGTTTTGCGACCGCGGCCACCTTGGTGGACTTTTTGGAGTCGTCCGGTTTGGTGAGCCTGAAGGATCCGGACGCGCCGATGCCTTTGGTGTGGCGCAGCATCCCGGACGCCACCAGCCTCTTCAGGGCCATTTTAATCTGCACGTCCGCGTTCTCGCCCACCTTGTAGTTCTTCCTCACGTACTTCTGGATGGACTGACGGGACGCGCCGCTCCGGCTGTCGTCGTGCACGATGGCCGCTTTGATCATCTCCGAGTATTTGGGATGAGACGCGGGTTTCTTGGGCTTTGCTGCCTTTTTGGCTTTGGCCGGAGATGCCGACGTCTCTGCCATGGTGGTGACTTTTGAGAGAGTTAACCCCAAAAGGAAAAAAAAAACCAAAACACAACAGCAACAACTCCTGGAGGTGAAATTTCAGGCGGCTCAGCTGGAGCAGCGGAGCGACACAAACGGAATAAAAAGCGCAGAAAAAATAAAGCTTCTCCTCCAGAAAGTCCGCGGACAAAGCCGCCTCGCTCTGTTTTTTAAATTATTCTAGTGAAAATGTAAAAATGTTGTGTAGAGGTCCAGGCTGACGCGCCGGTGCACCGGATCACTTAAGTGTCTTATTCCACAGGCGCCTCGGTGAGCCTATGAAGCCTATCTGCGGACGTGATTGAGAGCACCAACTGCCAGCAGCTGATCTAGCGGACTCCATGGAACTGGCGCCGTCCCGTTTGTGTTTCTTCGTCCTCAAACTCCCGGCAAATGTGGCGACCGCGGCGCGGAACCGACCCGCGGACCGGGCCGGGCCGGTGGCGGAGACATCGGGCTCCGCGGGGGGGCACTTTTCCGGCTCGGCCCGCGCCCCCGAACAACTTTTATTCCGCGAAAACCGGCTGGAAGTAGCGCGCGCCGCCAACAATTTTGCCCAATTCGCGTTAAATTGACCCAAACGCGCGAGGCCGGCGGCGAAATCACGCGGCTCACGACAAAATCCAATCTATGCGCGAGCGGACTCGCGCGGTTCGGCCGCGGTCCGAGCCCGTTTTTGCTTTTAATACATGGAAACATTTTCCCAACTAACACAGTCCGGCCATTGACTTTGAGTGACGTGGTCGAGATTATTTGGTGTTAAACCCGCAATAAACGGCGTGTCACGGCGTGGAAGTGGCAGGTGACGGTCGGGACGATGATGCGGGTTCACGTGCGGGGGGGCCCGGCGGGCGGCCCCGCTGTGTTTGCGGGTTTTGGGGCAGATTTGGTTCTAAGTGTCACTATGGCAGCGGCCGCTCGAGCTCCATTGTCAGGAAAGTTGCCAACAGCTCCAAAGATCAGAGATTCTGGTACCGGGTCGAGACGCTGCCCCCCCCCCAAAACTGTGTTTTCAGTGCACGTGTGTCACGACCAGGTGTGAGTCCAGATGTGGAACAGGGTGTGTGTGCGTGTGTGTGTGCGTGGAGGAGGGCGGGGGGGCGGACAGCAGCCGAGCCCAAAGTCCTTCAGTACAGGGCGCAGTGATGAGCTTTCTTTTGTTCAGGAACTGGCGCATCAGACCTGAAGCAGCTTTGACGTTCATTTTTTTATTTTGTCATTTTATTACGAGGCTCTGCGCCGATTCCGAGTCCCAACGAGCCCCCCCACGATGAAAAAAACTTTACCACAATCCTCCTGTTTTCTTTCTTATTTTTAATAGCAGGTCTCATGTCCCTCCCTGCAACGCCATTTTGATTCCTACATCAAAGTCACAGCCGCTGGATTAGTGCTGCTCCCCCCTCCACTTTTTTTTGGGGGGGGGTGATATTTTTTTATTTGAGTGTGTGGACACTGGTTATTTATTTATTTATTTGTTTTTGCGTAACAACCAGAATGTCTGTCTTCATGCGCATCACACCCATCAACACCCGGGCTGGTGGTGATGGTGATGGGGGGGTCCCAGTAATTTACAGAGGGCTCACTGCTCATTTTGTCCACTGTTAAATAATAATAACAATAACAATGATAGTAATAATAAGTGTTATGCTAATTAACATTTACACATCACCTATTTGTTTAACATATTTCAGTCGGTACAGAAGAACAATGAAGATGAATTTTGCAGGAAAAAAATCTCAGTGTCCTTCTGTGTCCTTACGGGGGGGTGGAGTGGTGATGATGTTTTTGTTGTTTTTCTGGGGGTGACTTCAACAAGAGGGTGAGTTAGTGAGCAAGGAGGGAGTGAATTAGTGAAAACGAGGGAGGGAGTGAAGGAGTGAGTTTGTTTCATGTGGCACAGCTGAGCTAAAAAAAAAAAGGGGGGGGTGTTTATACTGTAAAGCACAAGTGCATTAGAGAGGGGAGGGGGGCGAGATGAAGGGGTGAACGGAGCGGGTGAGGAGAGTGAGTGAGTGGGTGAATAACAGAGGAGGGGGGTGTAATGTATGCCTGCGGTGTACACACAGTGATGATATGATCCATTGTTTGCCACTCATAATTGGACCACGTGCAGCAGGGAGGGCTCAGCGCGTTTCGGGTCTGCATGTTTGTTTGTTTATTTATTTAATTGTGTGTGTGTGTGTGTGTGTGTGTGTGTGTGTGTGTGTGCAGGCTGAGGGGCGCCGTTGTTTTTGTCACCGATTGGCCGGACTGATGTGTGTTTTTGCGTGTGGCCGCGTTAGGAGACACAGACCCCCCCCTCTCCGGTCAGACCACTCCCTTCACCCGCCGACAGAGGGACGTCCTCCCGATCCGGACTGGACCTCCCGAGTCCTGCAGAGCACAAAGTGATCAGCAGCACTGAGCTGCAGCAGAGCGACTGATGATTGGGCTTCATTTATAGTTTCTGTGCAATCAGCCCTGCCAGAATTACACCCCACTGTTTGTTTATTTATTTAGCTATTTATTCATTTGTTTATTGGTGGCTTTGTGCTGTGGGCAGGGCTCGACGGATTAGTCGATTAATCAATTAGTGGTTTGGCAGTACATTGATTTTGCAGCCATTTTTAAGATTTTTATTGTTATTATTGTTATTTTATTATTCAGACGTTTTCAAGCACATATGATGATTTCACCCACCTAAATAAGGATTTGCTGCTTTTCCCTGCCTGATATTATAGTGAGTGTAACGTCTATGGTATTTAGACAGGCTAAAACAAAGCAATTTTATAACATCATCACCAGGCTCTCCGTAATCACAATGTGCAAATTTCACTATTTTCTGATTGAGACCAAGCAATTAATCAAGAAAATAACCAGCACTCACGGGAATAATCATTATTTGCAGCCCTAGGCATGGATATTTGGTGATGGTGATTAAACTACAGTTTAATAATATCATTTTCTAGAGTTAAAAAAACAAAAAACGTTTTAATGGAGTAGTATTGGTACAAGCGCGATATCCCTGGTGCCATTTTTAGTGGATAAACATTCACGCCTGCAGCCAACACACTGAAATGTAGCTTCCCAGTTTTATCTTTAGTCACGGACTGTCTGAGGTGCAAATATATTCAGCTTACATAATGTTTCACCCAGTGCTGGTTCATTAGTCAGACACTGGAGTCCAGTGGGAGGTTTGTTACACACGAATTTGCAGGAGGCAGCCACACCGTCGAGTCAGGAGTGTTTTAAGCGTTGTGCCTCTAAATTTATCTGATGCCAGTTTGTAATTTTAGCTGCCTAAAACCCTCTCAAGTCTTGTCCTGCCTCTGCCCCGAGGCATTGTGGGTAACATCACCCACCGTTTCACCACTGAAGGCCTCAGTGTGCTGCATAATCAGGGCTGTGGATCAGTAGGCAAGAGGTCCAAAAGTATCCAGCACACGATCACATTGCGCTCCATTAAAAGCATTCTTGATGTGAAGACTATAATGCTGTTTACTGTGGCTTTAAAAGTAAAATAGGCTAAATTAAATGAGGTCTTTTTTATTTATTCAGGTGACAAAAGACATTTTTAGATTATATCATCTCTTTTTCTGCTATGAGACTTTCTTTATACTCTAAAAATTACATCCAACAAACAACTTTACTGATTCTGTTCACATGATTTCAAGCAGTATCAGTGTAAATCTTTACCCTTTACCCCATCCTTTACTTTGAAAACCCAGAGGATCAGAGCAAGAGCCCCTTTCAGACAACATGCAGTACCCTCCAGTGTCTCTCTAGAAAAATTTGACACGACAAACTGAACCCACTGGGGTTAGTAATTGGTAGACAGCGCTGTTTTCTTTGTCTCTAACTACAAAAGAAATGTGAGTCAGCCCAACTGTAGATGTGTGAAATCTCTGGTGGTAAATCTCCAACTGATTCATCGTAATATCGGCTTGTAAATGAAGAAGTGTAATTTCTGTCATTAGCGCTGTTTAACAGGATGCACTACAATTACAGTTATGAAAACAGTTGACAGCAGCGCCTCCTAAACTGCTCTGATAGATATGTTTCTTGTTTCTCCAACATTATTCCCACTGAATACACCAGATGTCTTTTTATCAATATGCAAATAAAAAGATACAGAAAAAAGCATAGTTGATAGTACATATCGACATATGAAAATGACCAAAATGTAGAAAATAATTGCATTTTAAATCTTTGACCAGTTGTGCCCTTGAGCTGGACATTGTTTAATTCAGCTGTCCATTTATGTCGCCGCAGATAAAACCGTTTATGCCTCTATGACTAGGCTGGCGCTTAACTAACAGCGTGCCATGTTGAGACAACACAAAGTGAGAACAAGGCATTGACACACTAGCGGTTTTAATGCACTCGTCCTCGGGCCAGCTGGGGTGTGAGCTTGCTCCGCAGAGGTAGTGTTTGAGCCCGTGTGTGCTCGGAGTTTGACAGTTGCGACAACACTTGGATGTGTGAGCAGGTGTCAGCAGCCAAGTGCCGCACCGACTGTTGCACATCCAAGCCAGTAGAGGCCCGTCAGAGCGGCCCACACCAAGGCGATCTTTGTGACCCCACCGGTCCTGCTCCAAAACGCCCTCCCTCGTCTCAGGATGTGGAGTAGATAACTATTTCCACAATGTCAGCTGTCAAACCGCCTCTCACATGACAGGCCCTCTCGTTGGGTAAAGTCTGACACAGCACCTGTGAGCTGTCCGTCAAACCCGTGGAGATGACTCGAACAGAGGCTATTGTCTCTCAACATGATGCAGCATGTTTGTCGGACAGTTTAAAAGAGGGGGGTGCTTTTTAACTGGGGTCACTCCATTAAGAGATAATCTGTCCCTTATCACATTGGTGTTCATTATGAAACTCAAATTCAAAGAGGTGTCAAACTACGTTCCTGATACTGCAGCCTCACAGTTACATGTGAACTGTTATCCTCAAGTGATCACATCTGATCTGACTCTGATACACTGGTGTTCAAGAATGTCACATTTAGCCCTAATCCTGACTTTAACCCTTGCCCTTTTAATGCTTGGAGACTTAGGCAGAGCACAGGAGCAACACAAGCTGCTGCGCCAGGCCGCCACTGAATCGTAGTTATCTAGAATTTAGTAATAAGTGTGATCTTTCTTCAGAGAAAATTGAACGCTATGAGAAATCACATTTTTTGGAAGAGGCATTTCTTTCTTTTACTTTGTGTTCGGCTGTTATGTGACAACTTTATACTCAAAGTACTAAACGATGATTGAATAACTTCCTTTGTTGTCAGTGCTCTATTATGTGCAACATTTGCTAAATCTTTAAGAGCAGGCGGAAGTATACAGTCATATTAAATCCTGGTGACTTAAAAACAAAGCTGCTTTTGCCAACAGAGGGCAGCAGCATCTTAAATACAAATGCTTAATTGTGTTTTGGGAAATCCACTTAATCTGAGACTTGGCTTGGATGTAATTAGCACCGTTACACAAACTGAGGATGAATGATTGTGTTTAACTGTTGTTACTTTTTCACCATCTAAGATATTAATAAAGGTGGAAACGGTACAGTACATATAGGCGGTAAAGGCACTAAGTTTTGAAAACATATTTATCTGTGAAGATACAGGAGTGATGATCTCTGATGATTTCACATCTCAGGTCTGTCAGCACTCCTTGGGTACTCTGTAGTTTGTCAGCGTGGACGTCGTCCAGCACGGCTGCCCACAGCTGAAGGATGCAACTGTAAGTTTAGACACTAGAGGTCTCTCCACACCTCAACCTGCAACCCCCAAACAGATCACAAGAAGCTGAGCCTGAGTTCAACTCAGCTCGAAGTGGCACTGTGACACTATAATGTCAAAATACAGCCATTGATGTTTGAGATGCAGAGCGAGATGGGACTGAAAGTGCGGCTCCCCTCTGAGCTCAAATTGTGGCAGTTTTACAGGAATTTTAAAACACCCGTCATTATTTTCCCTTTGCTTTTTCTTCATCTCCCCTTTTCAGCCTCCTGCAACGCTTTCCTTCCCCTTCTTCGCTTCTTCCGTTTCATGCTCCCAAGAGGTTTTCTAAGTGGAGCAGTTTGGGCTAAAACTGTGTCATTCAGTGACCTGATTCATTTTTCTGCCATTTTTCATCATGCGGGTGATTCCCTCTATTGCACAATCACTGCTGCTTGACATTTAGCAGCTTGAGTGTGAAGCACCATCTATTTTAATTCACATGATTAGTTGAGGCTAACAGGTTCCAGAAATCCCCCAGAACAACTTGTCTTCTTAATTCATGAAAGATTAGGTCAGCTGAAAAAACAATAGAGCAGCACTGTAATGCTGTGATCCTGCACAGTGACAACATGCTGAGTATTAATTGTATTTTACGGGCTAGCAGCCGTCTTTATGAGCGCGATCATCCCTTGAACTCTTAATCTTGCGGTCAGGTCTTGTGGTTAAAGTTTTATTCCCTCTTCAGCTGAACTTCCGGATTGCAGCTCTGTCTCCCTTCTCACTATATAAACTTACATTTTCTTCATTTTCTCCTTGTCCCTCATGTTTTTCAGAGTAGTATCTCCCAGCATACACTGGACAACACTCTACCTCATCTGGACGTCCACACAAAATCATCCTGAGAAACCGATGTGGCTTCTTCCCGAAGGTCTACCTTGACGGCCAATTTAATTAAAATTTCATGAGGTAATTTCTGGTTATTGCTTTCAGTAGTGCAACTTATATTCTTCTGGCCTCAGCAGGGAGAATTAATCAGGCCCAGCAACAGAGTTGTTATTCACTCAATAAAGGCTTCAGTAAGGAACACAGAGGCTTAACATATATCCTCTAGCAACAATAATCAAATCCAGTGCATGTATGACTTAATGTGTAATATGTCAGATTTCAGATTGATTGACTGAAATGTCTGACATCAAACCACAAGCATCTCATCTAGCCTCAGGATAGCCTGAGGATAGAATAAGAACTATGATCATTTACTGCAGTAAAAGTAGCAAACCACAGTGTAGAATTACTGTGTTACAAATAAAAGTCCTGTATTTGAAATTTACTAGAGTAAAAGTTAAAAAAAGGAAAGTATTAGCACTTAAATGTACTGATAGTGTCAAAAATAAAAGTACTCATTATGCAGAATGGCCCATTTCAGAATCATATTATAATTATTGAGTCATTAATGTGTTCATCACTTTAATGTTACATCTAGTAAAAGCTCATTTCCAGCACTTTATATACTGGGAAGCTTAATTTATAATAATAAAAATCGATCATCATTTATCAGTTTATTATATTCAATTAAATTCAGGATCAGCAAAGTCAAAGTCAAACACATGTAGAGGAGTAATAAGTAATCTGTTCCAAACTGTATTGGAGTAGAAGTATAATGTAGCATTAAAAAGGAAAATATTCATGTACATTACAGTACAAGTATCTAATACTGTGGATAAGTACAGTACTTGAGTAAATGTACGTGGTTACTTTCCACCTTTAGGGCTCACTTCCACAAAAAAAACCCTCACCTGAAGAAATAAATACTGCAGACGTCAAAAGTAAATAAAGTATTTACAATACAGAGCTGTACAGTTTGTGCAGGAATATGAAAAAGTTCACAATATAAAGTATGAAGAATATGTGCAGTGTCCAGAGATAAAATTATGCAATGCAATGTATTGTGCTACTGTTGCTGTAAATGGGGCAATTACAGACATGTCTGCTCAGGAGTCAGGTACCAGGTCTTAACTGAACACACGAGGCTATTTAGGCAAATTGTGATTTGGGATATGGGAGAATGTCATTAATAACTGACCTGACAGGTGCCTCTTCAGTTTGGTATGTAAAGTGTGTTTGCAGGGCGATGATAGTGAAATCACTTTAAGCATATTGTTATCTCTTATTATATAAAGTTCACTAGACAAACAGTCTATGGATTTAATTATAAAAATAAGAATGAAATGCTGGAACCTCTACAAATCTAAATTTAGATTTTATCTTTGATCAAGTACTAACAGGTTGCCAGACATGAGACAGACACTAGTTTTATAACTCCCAGGTGTTGTGATATTGCAGCTCTGTGCCCTGTTTTGTTGGTGCTGAAATTGACGTTGCAATAACAATCCAAACTAAACACACCACAGAGTCTTATTCTGTTGACAGCGAAAAACTTCAAACTGAGCAACAGGGCTGAATTTCATCCAGGTTTAACGAGGACTAAACCAAGATTTAAAGAAAGGGTCATTTAATCCTGGTGTGAAGTTGATCCAGGCTGGTGCAGCCTATCCTAAGACCGTACAGCTGCAAGAGCTTAGTGTGCACAGATTCCTTCAGTTTTCAAACACATACAGTACGAGGTGTAGATAAGACGTCTGCTTCCCCAGTCAGCACGCATGCACATATCATGCTAAAGTCCTGGCATAGCCTGTGTGTAATTAAGACATTGAATTTAGGTATGCATTTATAGTTTCCTCTTGCCTTCTATTTCACACACACAAATACACGTATTGATAGATAAATACCTGCTTTAAGGACCTCGTGGTCATTAAGCCAGTGAGGAAGAGGTGCAGACCAGCGGTCTAATTAATGCGCCTTTTTTGCCTTCCTGAAAGGCCTTGTTATTCTCTCCCTGCTCTCACACAGAGGTGAGGCTGGCGTTTTGTCTGCCGCTCTCAGGCCTTGTTAAAGAGGAGCAGGCTGCCTGGGTTCGTCCTGCCGTCTGCATCCATCCGCCAGGGCTGAATACAACATGAAGGGTTTAGTCAGGCTCAAGAGAGGCCGTTCCATGAGGGACGCTTCAGGCGGCAGAGACCACATTTCACTGGAGGCTTATCTCGCGCTGTCAGTCATCTGGATAATGTCACTTGGTGGCAGCGTAATGGAAACGATGACACTGGCATGACCCTCGGCGGGCCTGTGAGCCTTGCTTGCATCTTATTCATATATTTGGGAATGGTGTTTAATGGTGTTTTTGGATGGTGCTACCTTTACAGCGGCTTTCTTTATAACAGAGCCAAGCCAAGTGTTGAGCTGATGTTATTCATACAGCTTCATGTCATAATAACACATAGTAGAGCCTGGGTGATTTTTCTTATGAGGGTTTTAAGCTTTGTTTTCTTGCTGCACTCAATTTTTTTTTAGTTCACTGTATTTGTCTATCATTGTTTGAAGGGAGTCCTTTGAGGTTACCAAGGCAACTGTTGAATCCAGTTTCATTTTGGCTGGTTCCCTCAGTCTGTCTCGCTCATTGCAGGTTGCAAATCCTCCAGCAGTGACCTTATAATTAGATGTGTCTTATTCGCGCTCACAACTACAGAGTATTGGAGACAAATTAATTCTCATCATTGATTAGCAGTTGAACAAAGAGCCTCCATGGAGCGGCCTCAGTTCTCCCCCACAGAGACGGGAATCTTGTAGTCGCTAAAGACTTGGACGGTCATTGTTGAGGTTTTGTTCGAACAGGAGAGTGTCAGATGAGCATAATGGAAGGTGAAAAAGGGAAAGTCTGGGAGCTCTGCCATGTTCAAGGTGGCCTGGGCCCGATCCATTAGGACAAATCCAGCAGTTACTCGTGGCTTCATATAGTCAGCAGCCTCAGTCTAAGCCAGTAAAACACAAGACACATTGCCTTAATGAGCGGGTCCATAGGTTACAATTTTTCTCACATTGAGACAGATTTATAAGCCTGTAAGAAAGTGAAAGTCCAAACATCTGGAGCAATTATGGTACTTAAACAGGCAGAGGCACTGTTTATCACTAAGCCAGAGGCTGAGTTACGCCGTCGACGGTAAATCTCACAGGACAACAGGGCAGAGGACAAGAAACACTCCTACTTTAACCGCAGTGTAAGCCGAAGTTGTCACCGGGTCACAACCTTGACGCCACCTTCTCCTAAAATCAGCCCTCTGGCATTTGAGACTATTTTTTTTTTACGTGTTAAGATTTATGTCCCCTCACTGCTTCCTCCACCTCATCGCCATTGTCCTAAGAAGGAGGGGTCACTGCGGATTTGTGCAGCAAGAAAACACCTTTTTAAAGGGGATTTCAATAAAAACTGAGCACAGCCTGCCACCCACACGAGCAGTAACAAGTTCCTTTTCATCATTCGCATGTTCTGACCCTCTTGCTCTGCTCCCTGCATGCCAGTCTCTTCATTATGCATCAGATTAACATAAAAAGAGCCTTTGTTCTGGTATTACTTCTAATGAACTATTGTAGGGACGACTCTGGTCTTGCCATATTGTGGTGGTGGTATTCATTTGTTTCCTCTGGAGAGTCATTCAGTTGAATGTTTGTGCGTGCGAGTTGGGGCTGAGAGGGCTTGATTGTGCAGCAGTGCATACAATGTGCTAATGTACCAGCGCTTATAATTAGCACAAAGATGTAAAGGGTTGCAGAGCAGCCTATAGCAGCCTTTGGGGGCCGTCAGTGCTATTGATATCATCAGGAGTTTATATTCTCTCTCATGCAACTCGTCTCTCTTGTGTTCTGTAACATTAAAATGAACACAGTCGGGCACATGCTTAGGATTCCACCATATCCTTGTGTATTTGTAGTGTTTGTCTTGTTTACAGTGAGTGGGTTTGTGTGTCAGTAACAGACCACACATGTGTGCGTGTGTGTGTCTGTGTGCCAGTAGTAAGCGCAAAGCCGCAGTGGAGCCCATCCCCTGCTCCCTCCCTGAGACGCCTTACTTGTAGTGAGGAAAAGGAGCCGCAGCCCATGGCCACTCCTTCCCCAACAACGATTGGTAAAGAGAGGCCACCTCCCTCCCCTGCCTCATTGGTATGCAGGCAGCGCAGTGTGTGTGTGTGTGTGTGAGGAGAGAGAGAGAGAGAGAGAGAGAGAGAGAGAGGTAGCAGTCAGTGCAATGGGATAGAGGAGAGCGAGGTGGAGGAGGAGGAGAGTGAATGAGAGCTGCTGGGTCTGCCTTGCCCGCCTGCCGTCTGCTGAAGCTGGGTTTAACCGCCGCGCCACGCTGCACTGGCACACAGCAGAGTCACGGCCCATTTGCACCGCCGTCCACTGCTCGGCACCTTAACGGAGCCACACAGCACCGGTCCTCGCTCCAGCGTCGCCGCCGGCAAAGGAAAAACCACGGACCGAGCTCACCAGGCTTTCTCCATCACCAAGGGGGGGACGCAGCAGCTACAAAGGGGCCTGACGCTACAATTTAGGCACCAGCTGCTTCCTCAGCCAAATCCCCCTCCACCTTATCCCATCCGTACCCACACCACCACCACAGCTCCTCTCTTGCTCCTCCCTATGCCCTTGTCCTCGGCGGCTCCTCTCACCTCCCTGGCCAGTATATGGATAGAAGCTCCCTGTTTCAGCTCATACAAGAGCAGGTAAGTGAGCGAGCATGCAGCGGCAGAGGTTTCTATGGTTACGGGCTCCTGGCCACCTCGCCGTCTACCCAGGGATTGAGACGTGGAGGCTGGGGTGAGAGCTGATGTTGGGATTGATAGCAAGCAAGAGAGGTGGGGGGGCGGGGGGCGAGGCTGATTGCGCGGACGAAATGAGAGCGTGAGACAACGCGACGGACGCGAGCATCATGGAGCCATGTGGGCCCCGAGTATGTGAGGTCAGATCATGAGCCACAGCAGGAGGGGGGGCATCATGTCATGGTTTTTAGAGGGGTTGCGGGAGGGAGGAGGGGGGCGTGTGTGCAGAGAGATGGATGGATGGAGATGCTGTTTGAATGGAGCTACAGAAGGATTGATTGGTGCATTCCCTAGAATCATAAGATAATGGTCAGTCACAGCTGCTGCATTAGCGTTCGCTGCAACCACGCTGTAATGTGCATGGATTTGTGTGTCTGTGTTTTTTTTTTCTTTTTTTTCCTGTGTTTACCACATATCCATCTTGTCATCTCAGGGTCATAAGAATAAAAGACTATTCAGCTTTTTGTTTCCAAGGGTTGAACTACGAGGCTGCTTCTGTGAAGTCCAGGTCACGGTTTTCTTCCAGAGCAGAAGCTGTTATTTGGCTTTAAACCCTTTTTTTCAGCCCTGCCGAGGAAAACACAGCGTTAGTGGCCATATTTAGGCCAGTGAAATTTTTCCTTTGACATCTGGTCCTCTATTCAAACTGCTGTTTTTACTGGCCTGTCAGATCTACATTCGAGTTAAGCTTTGGTCTACCGTCGCCAAGATTAACAAGCCAAAATGGATTTGAAGGCAGATTCTACCCAGAAAGCATGTGTATATTTGGCTAGTGCTTCCCTGAAGACATATGTGATTGTGTGTATTTCCAGCTCTATTTTATGTCTTGTGTTTTGATGATGAACTGGTCTGTCTGGATTTTGGCTGATAGGCAGATAGATTGGGCAGGTGGGTAGACATCGATTATCTGCTGCAGGGTTTAGGGGTCACAAGTGGCCAATCAGCAAAACATTGATCAACAGCCCCAAGAGACTTGGAGAAGGGTGTGTGTGTGTCTGTGATTATGTGTATGGTTGCATTTTTATGAATGTGTGTGTGTGTGTTTTTTTTCTTTTGTGTTTTTTTTTTTTTAAACAAGTGGAGGAAGCCCGTGTGGGTTGAGTGAGAAGATGCTCTGTGGTCACACCGGTGAGTCATTTACTGTACTTCAGTGATAACAACTACTTAGTGATACCTCAACAACAAATATTCCTTCATGGACACATTTTAATGCGGTATCAAAGAGGCTGAGTCATCTGTGTCAATATCCATTTTCGATGTAGTGGGTCTTTGGGCTGCAGATGAAGCCAATGTTTCCTCGCTGGTTGTTTTATTGATTGTAGGGTTTACTCTGCGCGTGCCAGTATGTTCATATAGACCGCTTGCAAGGCCAGAGTTGAGCAGACTGCAGTCCTATTAAGCTCAAGTCTAGACCAAATCACTCACACTGGCTGACGACTGTTTTTTTCCACCATTGGGACTCCATGCGGTGGCCTTTGATTTGGAAAAGGTCTCTCTAATTAAACTAGAATGAAGAGAAATCTGCCAACAGCTTTTGGACTATGAACAGGCAAGCTTGTTTTAAATGAAGCCCTCTGCCTGCCTAAACATTGGGATGTTTTTTCTCATCTTTATCCAGGAAAATGGGTTTTGCAGCTCTGCCCTGCAGCTTTACATTGTCACATTCACTGGAGGCTTCCCACAATGACCACAGAGTCCCACCGGCCTCTAAGCAAAACCACAACAGCGCCTGGAGGTCAAGTGCTTTGCTTAAAGGCATTGTAGGTGTAGTCATTTGTAAAGGGGAAGGATTACTCAACAGGCATTGCTTTAGAGTTTTTTTTGTAGTCTATTGTTTTAAACAACCAACCTTTCTGTTTTATTAACCTTTAGGTTTAAGCTACCACTTTCCCAACTTTTCCTTCAGTCCAACACATATTAGATGTTAAAAGCACTCAATTTAAACAGGAGTTTTAAGTTTTAAGTCAATGAAGGATCTTTTGCCCAGAAAGGCATGCTTAGTTTATGTGAGCACTGCAGGTCTAACAGGCAAGATGATATGGCAGCCCTGTCACACTGAACTACATAGAAATACTGCAGGGGAAGAGAAAGAGAAAGAAACAGTGGCAACATGAGTGAGTTTATTAGTCTTTGTCTGCAGGAGGTTGCAGTGCTGAGGTTGGGGTATTTCTGTCCCGTGTGGGCTCACACATATGCTCATGATCAGAGCACGCGCACAGTTTTTCTGATAGTATTTCCATAGCAGCACCACTGATAAGCCGACTTCATGGTCGGCAGCACTCAGCCACTACAGTGTGCTGCCATTAGTTGGTGAATATCTCTCCATGTGTCATTCACTTCTTATCTGACTTATTTATATCCCTCCCATAAGGGCTTGGGGTTCTGAAAACTATTCTGACATATTTATGTCAAGTAGAGAGAATAAGGCTCTTATACACTGTCTCCTTTTATCGTTCTCTGATGCTAATTTGCATTGAGCTGTATTTGAAAATGCTTCTGGGTGTTTGTAGTGTGTTTAAACACCAAGAAATGTAGTTAGATGGTTGTTTGCATCAAGGAAAATTCTTTGGATGCTTTATTCAGTCTTATCCACATGGGGAGAGCAGTGGTTTGGATCTCGAGGCCATCATATTGCAGTGCCACTGTGGTGAAGTGTTCAGCGTAATGATGGCAATTGCGCAGCAAAACACGCGCTGTGATAATTACAGTCAGAGGCCCAGTTATTGGTGAACACCAGCGAGTCCTGAGGGCAGCACGGACAATTCAAAGGGTTTTATCTTATGCCATGCAAATATGCACTGCCCCGTAAATGCCACTGCCCTCTGCAGAAAAACAGCCCTGTTCAAGCTTGACAGCCTTGTTCACAGAGACCAAAGTAGTCTGTAGTATTGGCGCCGTGCCACTGGGTCAGCACTGTGTCGCTGAGACTGGGAACCACACCAGTGCTGCATTCCCTGCTCGTGGAAATTATTATCACCCTCTTCCAAAGAGTTCATTCAACAACTAGGATCAACCTTTCAAGCTCTTTTACTTTACGTTAAATAGTTGATCTGTTGTAAAAAGGTGAGAGGTCTTTCAGTCTGCGGTAAATATTTTGCGGTGGTGTTTTCTACTGTACTTTTTAACATAATTTATACAGACCTGCTTTTTTATATATATATATATATATATTTAATCAGCTGGTCATTTATAGATAATGTAGTCCATAGAAAACAATGAAAATACAAGTGCACATTTTCCTGCAGCTCAGAATGATATCCTTGAATAGTTGTTTTATCAGAGGCCACAGCCCTAACATTTATTTTATCATAAAAGATGAAGAAAACTAAACTGGAGCTCATTAATGTTTGCTATTGTTTCTTGAGAAATGACTGGAGATTACCTTTACCGGAGGACAAACAGGAAGAGTCTGATAGAACAGTCAAAGTTTTGCCATTTTGACACAGTTGAGACATGCAGAACTAGCTACAGCTCAGCCAGGGCTGCGTTCAGAGGGCCTCGTCAGTAGTTGTGTGTCGGTCTTCTGCAGGTAGTACGATAGGATAAGCTGTGTGTCGGCCCACTGGCTCTACCTCTGTCGTGGCTGGGTTTTCTTGGTGTGGTCCTGTGCTGGACACTGTGGAACAGACAGATAAGTTGGTCGTGGGCTGGGGTCAGTCAGAGTCACTGCGCTGAAGGTAATAGAGGTCCCGGGGGTTAACACTCAGATCATTCCCCTGCAGTCAGCAATCCACTCCTCTTTGCCCTCCTCCTCCTCCTCCCGGTGCTCCTGTATATATTTTCATCCCGTGTCTCGTCCATCTCCTCCCACTTGCTCTTGAGCCGGCCAAGTCCGGTTGCCACCTTTGCCTTAACAGCTCCACCTTCCATCCATAACGTCTCGCCCCGCCTCCCCGCCTTTGTCTTACTACTACCTGTGTCACTGCTCTCCTCCCGTCCATGTGAATCCTATTTTTCCTTCCACTCTGTCCCCTTCCCTCCCTTTCATCGTGTCTTTTTCTCTCCCCTTTTGTGCCTTCCCTTTCGAATGCCAATATGTCGGGGGGCGGGAAAAAAAAGGGAGGGGGGGATTGCAAGAAAGGGATGACACAGGCGACTGGTAACCATGGCAACGCATGCAGCTTGTCAAAGTGTCGCCCTCACCAGTGTTGGATCACTTCGATAACTGCTTCCCTCCCAGCGCTTTTTCCTTCCCTCTTGCAGCTCCCTTTTTCCCCCCTCTCTACCTCTCCCCCCTTGTTCCAGCATGTGAAAAACACAGGCTCTTCTCGCCAACTCTCATTCACCTCGGTGTACCTCATCTCGCTAATTGATAACCCTAATTGGCTACAAGGACCGATCCCCCACCTCCCTGTATCCTCCGCAGACAGTCGCCCCCCCCCTCGGAACGTTCTTCTCGAATAAGGTCAGACGACGAAGGGAGCAGTATCTGTGCGGTATGACAGCTCAGCATCAACACTTGGTTTGCGTAAACGTGCGCAGCCATATACAGTGCTGCTGCTGTATGTGTAGTGATGTGCTGACATATGGAAGCTGACAGTAATCAGACGTCCCCAGTGTGGCTCTCTGTTCCCCCTGTCAGCCCGAGCTGAGCCAGGAGCACATTAGAATCTGATCTATCTCCCCTCCGTGGCAAGTGAACGCAGAGCACTGGAGTGTGTCACAGCCCTCTTATAGGAAAGAAGAAGAAGAGGACTCACTGCCAGACTGTTGGGTTAGGTAGATGCACAGAATAACAGACAGTGGCGAGGCATTTTTATTCTCTGTGCGTCTTCCTTTCCTTCCTGTCTGGCTGTCTCTGTTCTTCTCGCCTCTCTTTTCATACCTTCTCCTTCTTCTGCTGTGCCTTTAACTTCATCATTTTTTATTTCTTTCATTTCTTCAGCTGGCCGACCACCCACCTCTCTCTCTCTCTCTCTCCAACCCCCCACCCCCTAATACATGTCATCCCGGCACCTTACACATTACAACCACGGGCCATATCTGCACCATTTTGTATGGCAAGCCTCAAGGGGAGAACAGGGCCGTGTTTTAACAAACGTCCATGAAACGCACAGTTAAGGGGATTATCTAAAAATAGACCAAGGCCCGTTTTCTTTCCCATCTTGGTTAATTTTTTTCCCCCCACAAATTTGCTTTTATGTGCACTCCGGACTGCATTGACAGTGCTGGCTGTCAGGCTCAAGAGTTTTGAGATTATGCTGAGATATGTGAGGCACACTGGCCAGAGAGAGAGAGATGGCGAAGTGTTGTTCAGATTTTGCCCTTCATGTGTAAACAGCCCTCACTTAAACAATGTATATCACGTGAAGAGCATTATCAGTAAATGCCCCAGAGACAGTGGGAGTGTGTGTACACAGCCTCAGTTAATACTGGTTAAAGGCAATTTATTTTTCTGCCATTAAGTCCCGCTAGTGTACGTAGAGTTTTATAAAAGTATCATTACCAGCGAAATCCCTCCACTACATCCATCGGCAGTGGGAAAACGTTCATTCCAAGTCAAGCATCATAAAAACGAACCCATTAGCTCCTCCTCCACTGTGCTCTCCCAGGTGGATATATACATAAGTTTTCAAGGGAGTGAAAAAAGCAGATTAAGTGGAATTATAGTGCTAAAGTGTTCAACTAAATGACTGTAAAAAAAAAAAAAAAGGAAAAAAAAGCCCCCGGAAACACAGAAACAGCATAGTGAGATGCAAAGCACATACAGTAAACATGTCTACACAGAAACACACACACACACAGCAATGGATTCCCTGATTGATCTTCTTTGCACCTCAGTTGAGCAGTAGACCTTTAAGCCTTGAGCCTCCTGCGGTAGAGACCAACACGGCACAGAGTAGTTTAATGCCGCTCTCCTCATGCAGCCGATAAAGTGCCTTTGTGTAACCGCGGCAGAGCAGGCCGGGTCCGGACTAATGACGGCCTAGTCGGGATTCTTCTCGTGGACTCGTGACATGGCCAGCGATGATCCAGCACAACTGACTCCACACTGACGCAACAT
>JBAJHX010000024.1:18521407-18532796 GCA_037176925.1 Amniataba percoides | reverse complement strand
TAGTCGGGATTCTTCTCGTGGACTCGTGACATGGCCAGCGATGATCCAGCACAACTGACTCCACACTGACGCAACATCTGAAAGTTGCTCCTCCCCGGGGCGACGAGAGGCTGTTGGTTTACTCTCTGAAACCTAATGAGCCAATGTTAGCGTTCAGGATACAGTAAAACAAGAAGCAGCAAGGGCTCTTCCCATGTGGTCTCTTTGTACCGTTCCAGTTTGTCCTCAGGCACATTTTCACAAACACAATCACATGTACTAAAGAGGGCTGGCATGAGAAATTAACGCTCCATTGCAGCGCAATTGAATGCATTTAAGACGAGAAGGTAGGAAAGAAAATCAAGAAATAAGCAGGCGAGGCTGCCACCCAAAGATCCCATATTACACAAACCAAGCACAGATACACACCCTGTACTTTGCAAGCCATTTTTAACCGGACGCTATTTTAGACGACTACACACAGCCATTTTATGGCACTCCTTCGCTTAAATCAATTACGAGGAGCAGCACGGGCATACAGACATCAGCAGTAATAACCCATGGGGCTGTGCGTCTCGGTGAATGAGTGGTGATTACTAAGACCACACTGAGTACGGGCTGCAAATGTGACTGAGGATGGATGCACACGCACAGACACGAACACACACAGAGTCACTTGAAGAATCCACTCAGAAACAAAAGCTGAAAAGTCAGCCTAACTTAAGGCAGAGGGATTTTATTTAATATTATTTTTCAGGGAAACTGCAGGTCACTGTGTGTTAGAATGACATGCCCGCCTGTCCTCTCTGGCTGCTCCCAACAACAACAACCATCCTGCTGTTTGCTTTGACAGACCTGCTCCTTTAATGAGGTTGAATGGGGCTTTTTCTTGAGGCAAGTCTAATTCTTTCAAAGGCATCATAGAGGCAACACAGCTTAATTAATACCGGTGTCACAGTCTGAGCTTATGCTTTCAGCCCTGTAGCTCTCATTTGTCTTCATGAGTATCTATTGTGTGTCCGTGTGAACGTCTTAGCTGTCTATTCCTGATGCATCCTCCCTCAGGGCAAACTGACACTTCATCTCTGTAGTGCTGCTTCTTATTAAAAAAACAGGATGCATAACGGGAACATCTTCAACTGTTATCAGCAATGTGTTGTTGTTTTTTTTTTTAATCCCTGTAGTCTGAGAGTTCGCTCTTGTTTTTCCAGCTGGACCCAGAGAACACCGGTTTCATCGCAGTGGAGAACTTCACCAGCTTGGTGGAGCACCATGAGCTGCAGCTGGACCCGTCCAAACTGGACATGCTGTTAGCCCTGGTCCAGAGCAATGAAGAGGGACAGGTGTGCTACCAGGAGCTCATCGAGTTGGTGAGTGGAAACCAGATGAACTCACACAGACACAGATGGTAATGCCGACAGAGTCGCACGAGGCATTTCCACACAGCACAAATTTCCACACGTACACCCACTTCTGCTGGATTTCAGAAAGGTTACAGAATTGATTCAGACAGAGCCGGCGAGCTCCGCTGCGGCTAAAAATTGACTCCACCATTCAGGTCGTTGTCCTGCAAAAGGAGGATCAATCTTTCCAGTTAATGTGTCAGTAAATCCGGGCACTTAACCTCACAAGCTGCACACAGCAAGCACTAGAAAACGCCCACACCGAGCTGATAGAGCCACAGTGTTAAAGTAACAAATTTTATTTATCGCAACTGATATATTCAAACACAGTTAGGGCTTGGATAAATTTATACATTAAATAATGTAGCGGCAACAAGATTACTCAAGAATATGTTTTATGTGTTGATGCGAGGACAGAAATATTCTATCAGCCGCAGCTGCAGAGGCATTTTTTGTCCTTTGCTTCTGCTTTGAATGTGAAGCCGTTTCAGTCTCTGCCTCTTCTTTTCTTTTATCCCCTGCCTCTTCACCTATCTGTGTTTACAACTGTGCTCCCATTAGAAATTCATGTCGAGCTTCGTATGTGAAAGGCAGATTCTCCCCGAATGCACAGACGAGCACCTGCCTTTGGCTCCTAACACCACATGGGTGTAAGCGCCGGGATTAATTCAACACAGTGCAATCCATGGCATATTTTCACTTCCTTAAGCCCCACCACCCCCTTGACTGCACTCTCACTTATGTATCTCTGTCTTTTCATCTCTTTCTTTCTCGCCCCTTGTGTTGTGCTGCCCATGGTTTATAATGAAGGCCATACGAGGCCACTGATTTTGGAGCAGGTCCCAGTTTGGGAGTGTGTGGCACAACAGAGAGAACAGTGTAGAGGTGTTTCTCCCACAGTGCAGCCTCTTCTTTACAGCAGCCCTCCTTCTTGTAAGTGTGCAGCTCCACCATTCTTGTCTTGTATGTACTGTTGTTGTTCTCATTGCAGCATCTTCTCATTTTTCACCCTCCTGTCCTCAACCTATGTAATATTACCCCCCCATTCCTTTTTTGAACCTGCCTCCTTGAACCCTCAGATCTTGTTTCCTCCTCTTTCATTCAACACTCTTATGAGCATATGTTAGGTTGGGGGGGGCACCTGCCTTGCCTCCAACGGCATCAGGGAGACAGTTTTAAAATTGCCCATCAGCCAAATGCAAATTGCCTTCGATTAGCTCAGCATTGGTCGTAGCAGGCAGTAATCTGAGGTAATTTGAGAACACCCAGTCTCACACACATATCGACCCCCAGGTCTGAATTTAAAGATTCGTCTGATACACACATGTTAACGCGCGCAGACTGTAAACCCACACCGCTCTGTTCATGCATCCAATTTGCATATATACGCTTTCAAGCATTTTATTATTAATTAATGCAGCCACCCACTTCCTCTCAGTCTGTCTCACCACTCCCCTCTCTCTAGAATACACACACACAGTCTCCAACGCAGACAGACTCTCATTCATACACATGAGCGCTGCCAGTTCAGATTTGCTGACTAATTTAGAGGATATCTCGAATGTTGATGTGAATCTGGCCTCCCGCCGCACAGCACGTGACGCACGAGCTTCTGCGGTCCTCTGTTCTCCGGGACGAGCTCCAGGCTGCCGCTGGGAAAGGGCCGCATGTTGCATGACATTTTCAACCAGGTCATCAACGTACACCTCTGGCTGTCTTCCTCTCCTCCTCCGCTTTCTCTCTGTTTCTCTCTTGCCTTCGTAATTCCACCCAAGTTTTTCCAGTTTTCTCCTTTTCTTTATCTTTAGTGCCACTCTTCCCTCTCTCGAGGCAGCGTCCTCTGCTTTCATCTCCATTCATTCTGCATCTCAGGCATATTTATGAGTAGCACTCCACAGTGTGTGATGGATGACTGTTGTGTTTTGATTTGGAAAGTTCATTGTTCCCGTTAATTCACAGCCGGTGCTTAACATCTGGTGACCGTATTGATTTGTTAAGATGGAACTCCTCTGCCCTGTGTTAACATGGACAATGCAAAGTGCAGACTGTGTGTGTGTGTTGGTGTAAGCGCACATACTCAACCCAGGCCTTTTTTTCAACACTTTCAGGCCACAAGCTGTTGTGATTTCTCTCAGTTGTGTCTTCAACGGGTGTCTACAACACTTTTCTGACTTGTTGTTCTACATTCGCTCAGCGCACACTGCTTCTCCTGACCTCAGTGGGTGTAAATGTTTGAATCGCACCGTTGGGCAACAGCTTCTCTGGTGTCTGAGTGTGTATGTGTGTGTGTGTGTGCACAAGTACAAGACTGTGTCTGACATTGTTCGTGTTCAACTCATCTTTCATGCAGGGCGATCTTAGCCAGAGAACTCCATCAGTTCAGCCAGAGGGGTGAATAAGTAACGCTCTGCTAAAACCTCTCTTGGGGAACTGTACACACACACACACACACACTCATACATATACATGTACACTCGCTATTATAGGTGTGTATCTGACTGCTAATCCACATGAGCTCAAAAATCCCACACAGCAAGACGACCAGCACACAGTTAACAGGCGGTGACACGTTTCTGCACAATTACACACAGACATTTTGTCAGTGCAGGAGACTGAGAGACACGCGAGGTGTCGGAGTTCACACATGGCTGGGGCCACTCTGTTTGACAAGCATCTGTTTATGAACCAGGGGTTAAAGCTGAAGTCAGATATATTCCCATGTGTGTAATTGCACGTATCGATTTCTTTAAAGAGGGTCCTCTGATGCTATCATGCACCAGCTGCGTAATTGAAGAAGTGTGTCATTGTTTTCCTTCGGGTGGTAATTTAGCTAATGTTCGACAGAGATCCAAAATGGCTGCCATGGTTAATTACACGGGTTGAGGGTGTATTTTAAAGATTATGGCGGGGGATTCTCTTTGTTCAGGTTGAAGGATTTTAAGACCGTTGCTTTGTGTCTCACTTTTACCCTTCTGCCCCAAATGTTAAACTCACATTTTCTGCACCCTCAGGAGGTATAGTTAGAAAAACACTCATGTCATGTGTGTTCAGAAGCTTGGCTTTAAACTGGGAGAGTCTTTTGCCACATTTGAAGCTGTGTAAGCTATGTAAGAAAGAGAGCACTTACAGAGAGCAGAAATGAAATTCAGCTGCAGTCCCAGTCGAGAGACACTGCAAGAAGCTGATGTACAGTATTTTAAGGTTTTCAAGTCATTTTAAGTCACATTAAGTGCCCGCAGTCCATCAGTCTCCAGGGACACAGATGCTACCTATCAACATCACATCCCACACCGAACTCAACAGTCAAGGCTTTCTGTTTTGGATGGATTGCCGGCTAAAAGGGATGCACTTTGCTTAAGTGTCCTAAAGTGAAGGTTTGTTTCTGTGTTTTTTTTTCTCCAAGTGTTTGCACCGCAATGATTAAACCATGAAGGAAAGCTGTGGCCGCACAACTTCTGAGGGGAGAAAAAAGGTGGACTCTCATTTTAAAAGGATTTGGGCAAGAAAGAACCTGAATATCTGGGTCAGGGTAGAATCAGCAAGGCTGAGATCCGCAGTGATTTAGATTCTGCTGTGAGAGCACGAGTGTGTGTCTGAAAGAGGGAGAGAGGGAGATTTTGGTCTTTTGAATGACTCACAAATTAGATAGTAAATGGGTATAGTAACACCGTTAGGCTGGTGGTGGTGAATCACCATGTGAGCTTGGTTAATTGGTGCAGTTCTCTAATAGTCTTGCGACGATAACTGATTTACAGTGTGTGTGTCTGTGTGTGTGTGTGTGTGTGTGTGTATGTGTGACAAATGTGACTAAGAAATGGTCACCATCAGAAAGTGGGCAAAATCACTTATGGATTATTTTTGTGTCTGCAGTGCTGACGCCTGAATGGCCTTTAAACCACATTTTTTTAATTGTTATTACTAATTAGTATTGAGCTGTGAGGTATTGACCATGTGGTGTGGCTAATTAATCCATCAAGGACAATTGACTAGAGCTGAGAGCAGCATGTACAGGAGGTAACACGCAGCTATCAAGAGGAGGAGGATGGACCCTTGCTGTTTGATACACACACACACACCGCTGTCAGTTTGGCTCATTCACCCGTCCCTAAAGGAGAATACTATCTTTATCTTCGTGCTCTTAGCCTCAGCATCAATTATTCCCTGGCAGACGTTGCCTTGTCAGGGAACTTCCACTGTTAGCGATGCACAAGTCAGAGGGTTCCCTCCCTCCTACACTTTTCGTGTGATTTTCGACACACCTTGGCCTATTGCCCTTCTTGACGCGTCATCCAAAGTTTTGGCTGCTCTTGTGTGACTTATTGTCTGTTCGTCGCCTCCCGCCTGCCATCACCTCAAAAGGCTGCTAATGCTCACTTTGGAGGCGGCAGCCCTGCGTGTCGGGGAATGCGAAGCGGAGTGACAGCTATGCTTAGCCGTGTCTCCTGGGAACACGTTTTTTTTTTTTTTTTTGCAGAGCCAGTATGAATGGGAGAGGATACAGTGCTCGGCGGAGAGGCGGCAGGTGTTGTCACTGAGCCAAACGCAGATGGGATAAACCCAGAACCTGAGACTTTATTTAGAGAAGAAAGCCACCAGAGGAGGGAAATGCAATTATATTTACATCTCTCAGCCTTCATCCTCATTCTTCATATAAACACTCATCCTCTTTTTCATTGTCAATTCAACAGTATGACAAAAGGAGGCGTCTCACCTTCACTGTCCGTTGGTGGCCTCCAGAATTGTGAATCGAGCTCACCCAGGCAGTCATCTCATCTTCCCTTCTTAATTTCCCCCCTCTCTGCCCTCTAATGTCCCTCTTCTCTTCTTCTTCTGCTTTCACTCGCCGCCTCAAGTATAGCATAATTGCATTTTCCAGGCCTGATTTCCATACTAAATATGCATCCCTCCATCTGCGGGAGAGCCAGCAGCCCAGCTCGACACCGTTCTGGTTATCACCGTGCAACAGGCCCCCGCACCCTCACTGAACAACTACCAGTGTCATAATTACCCACAGTTAGGGTAGTTACCACGTCCTGCTCTGCTAACTTCCAAAAGTGATTAGCACTTTTTCCCCCCAGTGTTTTTTTTTTTATTTTTATTTTTTTTTATTTCTGAGTGATTTCTTGAAAAAGAGAAAAAAAGCAGCTGCTACATTTGTGGAGCAATCTGTTCATTACTTCTTCATTATTTGCTCATTTATTTACAGTCTTTGTCCTCCAGTATATTTAGCTCATTAGCTTTTATAGTTATTGACCCACAATTTCTTTCCCTGTGCCCCCTGCTGTGTCTACATATAATGAGTGTACAAGCAGCAGGACCTGGCTAATGAATTACGAATGGTGTAGTTTTAATGGTGGGTTCTGCTTCCTACAGGCCCCCTTTGGAGGTTTCCTTACACTTCCGTACGCCTTACACCTACTGTTAACAGTAGCAGCTGCTGCCCACCTGCCCTCTCTCTTCCCTCGCCGCTTTCCTTGTAAACTAATTTTCTTGATGTGTCACATCGCATCATAACATATATTTTGATTTAGAGATAATTGCATATTCAACCAGTTGTCCTCAAAGGAGCTGTATTGCTTTAGTTACACCGGAGACTTTAGCAATTGAGTGTACATTACTAGAAAAAAAGATATTGACTCTTGAAGGATCCCTGCCGTGGGAGGCTGGTCAGATTGTATTTTCAGTGGTGACTCCGTGCTGACAGTTCCCTGCTTTGGTTGTCAAAATAGCAGTATTAGTGTGGTTTTCATCCTAAGCCTCAATTAAAGAAGTTATCAAGCGCTGGTCCCGCTGGCCTGCAGGCTTCTGCAGTGCTCCTGCTCGCTAAGCAAACCTGGAGCCTGTGATAATATGCTTTCTCTCTCTTTTCACAGAATACTTCCTCTGAACAAAGATTTGCTTTTTTCAAGGGCAAAATCACTTCAGTAGCGCATTTTGTTATGATGTCTTAAACTGCGATCAACACTGCCGGCAGTTGTGCTTACATTCTCTCTAAATTGAAACTTGCTGCTGCTTACACATTATTTATGTTTCTTATCTGCCATGAATATTCAGCTGCAGCTCTGTCATTTCACTTTGCCACCATAAAGTAATCAGTTGCTTTTACATATATCGTGGCTTTGATCTGAATTGCTGCTGAGATGTTGAGATTTATTAAGCACTAAGTACTGTTTTTACCTCCCAACTTTGGCATATGTCTCAGTAAAATGTTCAACTGCTACTAAATTGGAAGCTGAGGATTTTTAATGCACCCAGCTGCCATATAGACAGTATTTATACCAAAGGTCTGCATAATGCTTTCAGTGCTAGCGTCTATCTTTTATCTGTGTCACACAGACGGGACTGAAAAGACTGTCAGTGTTGAGCAAAAAAAAAAGAAAGAGAGAGATTTGAGCGGTTTGAAAATGCTGATTTTGTTCTGAATAAGTGATTTCCGTTAGTCAACACATGCAAAACCACAACAAATAATGGAAACTTGGAACCTTGGAGTCATACATGAAATAGTCAAACATAAAGTTGAAATGAATAACATTAAAAGAACATACAAAAAAGTAACCATTGGTTGCAGCAATGTACAAAAAAACGGAACTGTTTAGTGTGAATCACAACAGAGAAACTTATGTATATTGAAGCCCCTGAACAAGGAATAACGACAGAAAAAGTCCTAAAAGAAGATGAGATTCACCTCGTCCTGTGACTATTCAATCAAAAAAACAGAACTTACATAAACCATACTATCCCTTGTGAAATCACTACTTTGTGGACGTTGGCACCCCATCTAGGATGATTAGTCACACTGATGAGCTTCCCTCAGATTATATGAAAAGAAGCCATCCGTTTTTACTGATGGCTGATCCACTGAGCATGAAGAAAGTCATGGATTTAATTGCGAAAATGAAAGATTCAGCAGCAGGCGATGATGAGATCTGCTCATCCTGGTAAAGGTGTCCTCCAGCTGCTGATGGTAATACTCATAAAACAACTTTAGACAAGTTTATTGCAAAAAAAAAACCTTAAGTAGCAAAAACAAAACAAATACAGCAAATGAATGTAGAGATGTTCTGCGGTTCTTTGAAGTCATAATAAAATAATCAGTCAGCTGGAAAAGGGTTTTTCATCTTGAAGTAGTAGTTTGACATTTTGTGAAATATGCTTATTTGCTCTTTTCCTGAGAGACGGATGAGATGATAGCAACTTTCACATGTGTCCAGTAAATGGAAGCCTGTGGTCAGTTGGTTTAGTGAACCTGGTGTATTATTGAAGACTGAGAACAGCAGGTGAAGTTAGTCAATTAACACATTATATCTTGTTAAAAGAAAAGCATAAAAAGTCATACTGAGAGGTATTAGTGGGAAGATTTACTGGTTTCAGGCTGACAAATACATTTTAAAAAGTGTCTTGGTCACAGCAACTCCACAAATGATCTTTTTTTCTAATGTCAGTCTAATGCACATAGTTCCTTTAAGTTTATTTACAATCCAAACACAACCTATCGCACTGAGCTCTTGAAAGTAATACGTTCATATTTCTTCACCTCCCCCTCAGATGAGCAGTAAACGCTCCAGCAGTTTCCGACGGGCCATCGCCAATGGCCGCCGCACGCTGCAGAGGGAGATCCTGCTGGACGAGACGGGGCTGGGTCTGTACAAACGCTTTGTCCGCTATGTGGCCTACGAGATCCTGCCCTGCGAGACGGACCGACGCTGGTACTTCCACCAGAACCGCCTGTGTCCCCCGCCGGTCTTCATCGCCATCGTCACCATCGTACAGGTGAGATTCAGGACGTGACGTCATCCACTTGTCGGGCCCTGGACTGAAGAGCATCCTCCTGTTGCAGCTCACTGACTCTGATATTCCAAAAACATGTTTTTCCTGCAATCTCCTGCTTTCGTATGTGCTACTAACCCACAGCAGTGACTTTAGACTGTTCTGTTGGCTCAGTCGTTCGCCTCAGACCCACTGAAAAGATTTTCTGCCTTTGATCACACGCTTTTACTGCAAGCTCGATATGAGCTGGTAACCCATTTGGGAGTCAGGAGCTTAGTGGGTGCATTTAATGCCATTCCTCCAAGCTGAAACCCTCAGTCAGCCTGCATGCAGGGATTTTTTTTTTCAGACACTGATTTTGAAACTTGGAAACCAGGTCAGTAAGTACCCGGCCACCACAGTGGCATTAAATGACCTATTATGTTCATCTGGGGGAAAAAAAAAAAGGAAAACATGTAAGCCCTCACAGACCCCCATTGAATAGTTTGGGATTAAGCAGCGAAAATAACCTACAGCTTCTTAACAAAACTTCAGCCTTTTCCCCTGAAATCATCATAATTCTGAGGGAAAGAAAGCCAAGTGCTCTTATAATGCCTCCAAATGGTACTGAATGGTCTGTAATGACAATGAGGATGCGATAATAACGGTTCACATTCATTTTAATTCACAGAGACAATGAGTCATTATTCTATGAAAAGAAATTAATGGATTTGAACCAGATGTGTCGTACTTTTTTTTTTTTCCTGCGGGCAGTAATTGTCTCCACAAGTCTAATAAGCATCAGCCGAGGAATACAGAAAGAGAGGAAAACGTCACGCGTCTTTCATAGAGCACAATGGGGTTTTGTTTTGCAGCGCAATTTCCGCCTTTGTACAAGCGGTCTGCAGAGAGAGCGTCTAACTGGTATGTCAGCAAGAACTGACAGTTTGGTGTCATTTCTGCGTCTGTTGCAGATTATCGTGTTCATGTGTTACGGCATCATGCTAAACAAGTGGGTCCTGCAGACCTATCAGCCTGACTTCATGAAGAGCCCCCTGGTCTACCACCCCGGCCACCGAGCGCAAGTGTGGCGCTTCTTCAGCTACATGTTCATGCACGTTGGGTACGGTCGTGAACCTCTGTGTTTATTTCTTGTGGGTTGTTGCGAACAAACGTTTTACAGCAAATGTCTGATTTGAATCTTGCTCTGTTTTGTCTCCTCAGTTTGGAGCAGCTGGGGTTCAATGCTTTACTGCAGCTGATGATTGGTGTTCCTCTGGAGATGGTCCATGGCATCTTACGAATAAGTCTGCTTTACATGGCAGGAGTGCTGGCTGGTGAGTGTCTTTTTAAAAAAAGTTTATTAATATTATTATGTATATCCGTGGTTCTTGAAATGCCTCAAGATAATGGCCAAGTTTTCCTCCATAATGATGTTTCGTCCTGTGTAATCGTTCGGCCTGGGCGGTGAAGGCTATAAGCCCAAATGTATTAGGAAAAACCTGGGATCTAGTAATCTGTCATTCTGATGCATTAAAGCCCACAAAAATAATATCTCAGTTAGTGCGTGAATGTGAGTTTTCCAAAAGAAAAAATAGTAAGAAGTGGTTGAAATGGCTGGTTGATTTATAATATGAAATGCATTTCTCTTCATTCATTAGCTCATGAGCCTTTGATCCCACAGCATATTTTCTTTTTTCTTTAGCAGTTTTTTTAATGTACATAAATCAAATTTCATTACAAAATGATTTGATAATTGATGATTTCACAAACTATATGTTGCATAACTTACTTTATGGTCAGTGTGACTCCAAAACAAACTAAACAGAGCTATACAGACAATAATACAGACACTGCGCACGCAACACTGCATGGACTGTATTTAAAAAGCGTGTGTGTAAGTGGAGGAAAACCCTTTTGCTCTTCCAATAAACCAATATTAACATGAATACATGTCATTGTTTTTCCAACTTTAGACAATAAATGTTTAATTACGGCAGTTGTGAAGTACTCCATTTCCACTTAATTATAAATACTGATTATTAACACCTACATAAATTTTTAACATCATATCAATAATTAGCCTGGACAGTTTGCAGTACACATTTTAATTTTTCAGTGACAGAGGACTAAGAATGGAAATAAGATCCCATAGTGCATAGAACCATATCAACATGGAGCTTGTTTATCAAAATAAAGCATTTCTGGTGGAGGATCCCCATGGACCCCCCCACAGAGGTCTGGTTCCACCACATAAAACA
>JBAJHX010000024.1:18505412-18521307 GCA_037176925.1 Amniataba percoides | reverse complement strand
TTTATCAAAATAAAGCATTTCTGGTGGAGGATCCCCATGGACCCCCCCACAGAGGTCTGGTTCCACCACATAAAACACATTTTATATGTCATTTGCAAACATATCAAAACAGAAGGAAATAATAACGCAGTGACTAAAATTTGTGACACGACAGCTCTACTTTTGAACAAAGCAAAATAAACACATTTACACAAATAGCATACTTAATTTTTTTTGTCACAACTGCTGACCTTTGATTTCACATAATTGTGATTAGGTCCAAATTACTTAACTGAATATTCATATTAATTCACATACTGTGAATCTCATAATTGACTTTTCCACACTTTGTTCTCATGAGTTTTTGCTTGTCTGCAGTGCATCTGTACTGACTCAGTTTTTATTGTTTCCTTACTGTTTGTACAATCTTTTACTCTGAAAAAATGCTATGATATTTGTTTTGTTCTCTTCCTCATCTATCAAACTAAAAGCCTTGTATGGCATTTCATGTTTACTATATAAAGACAGAGTCAGCATCCAACGCGCCCTCAGTGTGACTTAACTTTTGACCATCTTGTCCTCAAGCTGACATCCATTAGTGGCCTGTTTGATAAGTTTCGATAAACATCGACCCGGCTGGTGGCCTGGGCCTCTAAAAACATACAAGTCACCAAAGTGAATGCAGCGACGTGACTCACAGTGCCCAGAGGTCGAGCTGCAGCACTCGAGTCTTTGTTGACCAGAAACCTCATTAACTTTCATCTTCCTCCGAGCCAGTTTGGAGATTGGAAATTTCAAATCCACACTGATTGCTGGATGTCATTTCTCACTGCAGTTTTTCTCTTTTTTTTTTTTTTGCTGTAAATGCGTATTTTTCAGAAGTCATATCAACGCTGCTGCATAAACCTCTTTTCCCTTTCATCTTCACTGGGAACAATTTCTGTCTTGGATCTCGTAAATCTCTTGCTAACCATTATTTGATTTCTGTCGAGAGCAATAGCCTAATTCATACTGAGTTATATTCATTCATTTTCAGTAACGTGATTTTTTTTTCAAGGGCTTTCTTTTCTGTGTTTCTTTTCCTGTCCCCTCTCCGTGCGTACTGCACTGAAATGGACTTAAATCTGCTCAAAATTCCTCATGCTGTGTAAAAATCAGACCCTCACTTCTCCACGCACACACACACACACACACTCACACACACATACATACTTGCATGAACACACACTCTTAACACTCATGAATTATTGTAGCTTTGATTTATTTTAGCAACGATGACAGAGAGAGAGAGAGAGAGAGAGAGAGAGAGAGCAAGCGAGCGTGGGACTTAGGGCAGGAAAAACTGGGAGAGTAATGCAAGGTCTCTCTCCGGGGAATTAGCCTAAGTGCAGTTTGAGATGCTGTTTGGTGATTTAAGCTGCAGTCGAAATCAAAAAAGGAGGAGAAGGCAGTGAGGAGATGGTGATATTTGTGCCCCCAGAGCCCAGAGTCGAACTGCATTCATTAGAATTTCCATGCTCGAGTTACATCATAGTGATCAAAAATCGGATTTGTGTAGTACAAGTTGAAGACGTGTGCGACTGTCTGGAATTAGATTTGAATTTCACTGCGTTTAACACCATTTCTAAGCATATCTGTTAGAGTTTCGGCTCCTCACTCTGACAAATGAGGGCGAGAGGAAGAAATCAGCCTAAACAATGAGGAAGAGCCGAGCTGTCTCATGGTCACACAGTGATAAATGGCTTTGAGCAGCACAATAATTTCACCGTCTGATTCTGGTTGATGGAGTTGAAATTGGAGCTGTGCTTGCTCAAATGTTGTGATTTACTGTAAAGTAGGTTGGGAGCTGAACTTCGGCTTTTTCTGTGTGTGTGTGTGTGTGTGTAATTCTGCGTTTTTGGGAGGAATCAGTCAGGGTTAATGACTGGAAGCAAGTCCGCTCAGGGAGGGGTAGCGAGATGGAGCTACTGATTCCAGGTGGGAGGCCCAATCGAGACCAACATGGGGGCTTTGGGCACAGCAGGATGTGTTCAAAAGAGACTCAACTCTCTGTCTGGTGGTAGTAGTGAGGATGGGAATGCTGCATGTAGAGAATTTCAATTTTATGTAAGCCAAGATGATGAATTTGCAGTCCCTCAAATTGGATTTTATAGCAAAAGGTGTCTTTTTAAGCCTTTTCATTAAGACGTCACACACTGTGTGTCTTATTATGCACATATTTTCATTCTGAGCTTCTTCCACTGAGATAACACTAATTTGACCTTTATATTAAGTTAAGCGGTCATTTCTTTACAGAGTGTCTGAGAAATACATTTCCCTATTAGAAAGATATAAAAGGCCCTGAATTGAAAGAACAGAGCAAATGTATTTAAGCTCAGAGCAAATGTGAAATGATCATTACAAGAATAACAATGTGTCTAACTAGACACATCTCAAAGGTTTTTAACTGAATCTGTTCAGTTAAACAGAAAAGCAAATGAATCAAATGACAGGCCCCTGTCTGTCATTTGATTCATTTGATTCAATATTTAACAATGTTGTTTTATGTTCCTATGACTCCCTGCATGGTCAGTTCGTCGGCCCCCTGCTTTGGTTTACATGTGAAAGTTGGAAAACTCCAGTTTCCCTCAGGGTGGATTGTAATCACTGTGATGATCCCCCTGTCCTGAAAAAATAATGACATTCCCATCAGTTATGGAGTCATTTTTTACTTGTAAAGAAAGATATTGAATAAAAATTTAATCTCAAATTTATGAGTGAATAGTTTTGCTCCCAAATCTATTTTTGATTAATTGATAGAGACATAAAAGTCAGCTTCACCTTCACTTTACCAAACGCTAGGTCATAAGCTGACAATTTCTTACATTATTTTGGTGCAGTTTTCCAGGTTCCAAACAAAATTGGGAAGAATATATGTAAAGTAATGAATCAATTTGTTCTTCCTGTATGATCTGTGTGTGTGTGTGTGTGTGTGTGTGTGCACACTTTAGTCTTACACATTGTCTCACTGCCTCACACTTTACATTTCCCCGTCAGTCTTTGTAAAGTTAGACTAGACTGCTTGTGGATGTTAAAAATTGCCCACCTCTTTAGATTACTTAGTGAAAATCCTTTTTTTTCCCCCTGCTTCTGTTTTGTTTCCCATGGCTGTCTCATGTTTATATTCATGCAGTCTTATTCTAGCTCATGAGTTCAATCACGTCGGCTGTTGCTATCAGCTCCTGCACGCATGTTGCTTGTTATTTTTGTGCAGCAGCGGAGCTTTCAGGTTACAGCTGCACTCAGTGGGTGCGTTTATGGAGCAACGTGCTGCAGGTTTTGTGCCTTCATGTGTGTGCCTTAACACACCGCCAGAATTTCCGCACCTGAGGGCTTGCTTTCAAAGCTTAAAGAACGTTTTTTTTTCTTTTTCTTTTTGAAGATGCCTCAAATCCTGTATGAAATTGTTCATATCTCACATGCCTGAATACACATCTCTGCAGTCATTATCTTGAAAATAATACATATCGCAGTTATAAAGAAAAGATGAATTAGTTCCACTCAGTACAAGGTTTAAATCTATGTAGGGCACCTGATGTTATACATTTCTGTGAACCTTGTCCTGTACTGTAGTGCGGCCTCTGAAAGTAAAGTATGACATTATGCGTTTTGACCTTGGATGTGTGCTGACAAAGGGAACAATTCTGTGATTATTTTCTGACCGTGCTGCTCAGAACCCAACTCCTTGTCCTTTCTCAGTTTGCATCCACTCAGTAATCCTTCACGGCTCTGCTGCGCTCACAGCAGCTGGAGAGCTCCGCTTTAATTTTCCGTTTTGAAATATGAACAGTCAGAATTTCAGGCTATGTTGAGAAGAAAAAAAGCAGGGATTCCTTTTTCCCTGCATTTGCTGTCTTTTCCGTCCTTCTCCCTCTCCTGGGTCTCCTTCCCTCGGGCCAACAGCTCCTTCAGCTTCTTCTTGTGCTTCAGGACATCAACAGGTGCCAGAACACCATGTTTTTCCTCGTAGCCCCGTGTGAGCCTCGGGCTGTCTGCCTCCTCTGACACCATCTCACATTTGAGACAATCCAGATCGTCCAGCAACCTCTCATAACAGCAGCTTGAACCTGCTGTTGCACCGCATGACTCAGATAGCAGTGTGTCAATGAGGTTTTAGCATTGACGGACTGCACTGTGATTTCTTTTTTTCCTGCGCTTTCCTGCCTGTCAAAGTCGATTCTGCAATCTTCAGTGTGACAAAACAAAGACCTCGGGTAAAACTTTCACTTTGAATCATGTGTTTTTTTTGCAGAAATATCATCAAAATCTAGTAGAAACAGAATGTATTGTTGTCTGAGCAAGAGCTCATGGCTCTTCATGAAGAAAAGAAAAGGTTATCATCAAGCATGAGAGCAATGTGAGTGTTGGTGTTGTGCATTTTGGTGTCATCCAGCTCTGTCTTCTGTTTACTGTCTTTACATTCTATTTTGTAGACCAGTAGTCTTTTTAAAATATAATTGACATATATATATATATTATATACAAATTATATATACTATATATACAAATTATATATATTATATACAAATATATAATTGGATTTGTTGTGGTTTATTTATTTATTTGTGTTTACTTTAATAGGACACAGACATACAAACAGAATACTCACTGCGTCGAATAATGTCCCAAATCTAGGCATTTAATTTGCAATACTTATGCCCACATAGTTTTTTTTTTACAAGTGCAAACATAGTGTAATAAAAAAAATCCAATAAAAATGCAATAAAATACATAAGCAAATATACAAAACAGACAACAAGTAGAAAATAAGAATGATATTAAAAGTACTGAAAAAGAATACAAATTCTGAAGGAAAGAGACCTCATCTCACCCTCGCTACATGCCTGGTTACTCAGAAATTCTTTCAACTTATAGTTAATGGTTTTGAAGTCGTCTCGCTAAATGAGATGGAGGACAGAAGGACTGTGGTTGATCTGGGAAGCTACCAGTAAATGTCAGAGAAACTGAGTGAGAGAAAGCTGCTCTCAGAGTCTTGACAGAGATGGAAAATATCAAAGTACATTTACTGCGCTGAAGTTCAGTTTTAGGAGTACTTTTCTTAAAGATATAATCTCTAAGATTTTATTAATTTATAAATGTCTGATAAGTCAGTATCTATGACTGAATGATTGAGCAGTGTGGGGCACATCTGATGAAAGCTCTTGCATTTGCTATAGTACGACTCATTTGGCTTTTACTAAGGTTTTTAATGGAAGGAAATCATTATTCAAGTCACCTGAATGTGAGCCGTGTAGTGTCTTTTCCCAGTCTCTGCTAGTGTTGTGAGTAAATGGTTACTCTTGCCAAATAAACAAAGAAAAGATCAAGATGCTGAAACTGGGGGAGTAAAGTCCAAAAACACAACTTGGTGATGGTGAAAGTATTTCCACATTTATACGACTATGCCACTTTTGGCACTTTTTTAGTTCCCTGCATTTACCTAACAGATATAATTAGCTTTAGGTTCAAATTTGACATACAAAACACACAAGTAGTATATAAAACATGAAGCATTATTATAGATTGACTGGCCCGTGTATGAAGAAGTAAAAATTAGCTCAACCTCAACCGCCTACAACATTAAAGTACCGCTGACATATTAATACATCAATGATAATGACCCAGTAAGATAGTAATTTAACAATAATAGGGGCCATTGTCATAATGAGTACTTTTGATACTTTAATTCACATTGGTGCTAATTAGAACTTCAGTTCAGTAATAGAAAACAATCATTAGTTAATCTGACTCATCGCTGATGTCCATGAAATGTCCACAAGTAGTGAAATCAGACCTGCTCTTATTTTTCTCAAGCAAAAGTAGAAAACCCAAAGATCTTCAGTGTACAATTGTTTATTAGATGAGCTGCAATTCCTCTTTTTTCAGAAGCTGGGTACTTTTATCAACGAGAGGTTTCACAGTGTCACTGTGGCCATGGAGCCATTGGTTTGAATGGAGTCCGTTAACAGAACATACTAATAATAACACTACTGTGTCATCAACTGGTCAGTCAGTGTTAGAGAGCGCAGTGTTTCTTATTTGTGTCTCAGTCAAGAGGAAGAAGAGACATGTGGCCTGGTATCGTTTGCGGCTTGTTGGGAAAGTGTAATGGAAACGTGATGAATGACCGCGTGTCAGTACAACCTCATTGTTGCAAGACAGTTGATGTTGTCATTACTTAAAAGCGTCATGCCAAGTTACATGCAATGTTTAATCCTTCAGCAGTTGATTAATGTTGTCCCGGTGGCAGGCAGGACGGCGGCGGTGTCAGTTTTCTGCCGCGACCGCGAAGGCTTGCTGAATTATCGGACCTAATTTAGCCCGATGATTGTTTCTGCATTCTCTCACGCTAATAAAACCCTCTTCGGTCTCTGAATGATTGGAGGTCTTCAGGCTTATTTTTGCATGTGTTACATTACCATGCCCATGTTCCTGTTGAATAACTGATTTATGCCTTTTAAAAGCGCACTGCACACATTTAGGCAGGGTAAATATCATTATATCTGCTGTCAGTGAATGGAGGTGCTGCCTTGGTGCGTGGCCAAGAGGGACTTTGTCCATCATCTGTTTTGCTGATGTTTGATGTTTGGTTGAGGCACACAAGCTGCAAATTGGTTTATTCTATGGAAATCCCAAGAGAAATAGAACTACAGTTTTGAGATTGACTCTACAAGATAAGAATAAATAAATCTAACCGAGTGATTTGTTAAAATAAAAATGGAGCTTTACAACTTTTTGCCAGTTTAATCACAGATTAACTTCATAGGTTTTACTCAGTTAGTTTATTTTTGTTAATTTGTCTGTGATAAAGAAGCATGATAGGGTTCAAATGTTTACTTAAAACACTCTTTCACTGAGAGTACATCATGAGTGTAGTGTGAAACTGAATATTTGACCTTGAAGAAAAGAAAAATTTGACAAAAGGAAATCCTGACTGTCGACACATCATGGATTTGACTGATCGAACAGGCACTGACGTCTAAAAGACATAAAAAGTCATTTTACAGTGGTGCTCAAGAAAGCTGTGCGTGACTTCGACCAGACGGTGTATGGGGGAACGTTGCCACACCTTCACAAGACACTGGCAGCCGAAACTCTGTTAATGAGGGAGAGACAGATATTTAAAAACAGAAAAAAGAGGGCAGAGGAGGAAAGAGGAGGCGTTGGAGAACAGAGGGCTGGATAAATAACCCTCAGCGCCAGAGGGGTGTGACTCGGTCTGTGACTCTCCGATTTCGGCTCTGACTCACTTGGAGCGCTGGTGTAGAGATATTTAACAACGTGCTGATTTGATTGGCTCGAGGCGAAATCTGGGAAGGTTTGTAGAGAGCGGGAGGCATCTTTTTTTTTAGGACTATGAGAGCTGTGGAGTCGCCTTTGTGTTCCTATTGCCAGCTGCATACCAATTATTTCTTACTTTGAAGGCCTGTTGGTGGAGCGTGCGGATGTTGCTGCGCAGCAACGTGAGTGCACAAGGTCAGGTTTCTGTCCTTTTAGCGAACCTCAGCTGCAGACCACTGTGTGTGTACAAACGGCAGTGTTGCATGGCTGAAGAGTCTGGTCCTGCGTTTCTGATGTACTCCCCTGGTGTTGGTGTGCTGAACTGAGGAGGCAGGGTGACCTTGGTGCGTTGCAGAGGCTGCCAGCGTGATTATGGTAATTCCCAACCCCCCTATTCCCACCCCACAGTCAACTCTTCCTAGGTGACACCGAGCTCACTTCCTCTACAACCACCCCCTGCAGCCTCACTGATAACAACACGGAGGATGATGAATATTTCTACTGTAATACAGCCTAATTGAAGGTAGCCCATTTGTGTGGAGCGAGCCCACTGAGTTCATGGGCATCTATTTGCATCTGCGGTGTGAAGCCAATCCGGGAAAGTAATATTTGTCAGGCACTCTGTTGGAGTTAGAGCGGAGGCTATTTCTCTGCTCAGTTTACATTGCATTTACTTTGCCGGTTAGTTTCAAGGTTCTCCAATGAAGAAGCACGTCACCTCGGCCATAGTCATCACTGTGGCTTTATTACCTTCAGCACAGGAAGTGGTTTTCATGCTCTTCTTCACTGTTGGAAGAATTTCAGTGATTTCCATCCAAGGTCAGCTATTGTGCTTGTTAGCTGAAAAGAAGCAGCGAGTGATAATCGCTTTGGCCGTGACAAGAATTTTCTTTTTTTCATGCATTTTACAGCTTCTCTTATGGCATAAACAAATACGGCATATTTGTAAGTACGCTGACTGATCTCAGAATTTCATCCCCGTTTGCTTCTGCAGTTAAAGGCATGCTCATATGCCCACACACACTCACCCAGATCAGATATGATTATACTTCTCCACTAACAGCTGGTGCTGTGCCGAGCAGGCTCCTCTCAGCAGCTCTGAGGATGTGACTTGTAGAGACTATCGATTTTTCCTGATGCCCTCGGGCTATGGGGTAGCATAAATATTATCATATTTTTCCCCATGTGGCAAATTTGGACAGGGCAGAAAACTGTTATAATAAACAGAATCAATCTCTAAGGAAACCAAGGGCACGGCGTGTTTACACTGGCCGTGTTGGCACACTGAAACTGATGAATTGTTTCCGTTCCTCCAGGCCAGAGCTTGGCATTGATGGTGCTGGAATCAAGTTGTTTTGGTGTACTCGCTTTTTGATGTTGTTGTTTTGTATATGTAGACAAGAGAGGTCCTGATTTATGTGGTGTAGCGAGTCGTTGCGTGTGCGTTTCCCTTATTGAAGTTGTTCGTCTAATGATCTGCTGCGACTGTGGAGTGCAGGTGAGGGGCGTTTTGTCGCTTTGAGGATGCTGACAGTTTGGATGCTCCTCTGCAGCAGCTCGACGCCGCAGAAAAGCGAAACCTTGCCGACTCCCTCTTTCCCTTCACATCATCTGAGGGGTTTCTTCCCTCCCGCCCACGCTCCACCAGGGCACTGGGAGATGGATGAAGATGTTAGATTGGATGAGGACTGATTGCGAGTCATGCTGCTCTACTTTAAGGAAGGCATCAGCGAAAGTGATGATATTTCCCTTATCTCTTTCTGTCTGGATGACACAGAGCAGTCCATCTCATTCCCAGGTGGAAAATATCTTTCATAGGGCCCAGCCTGACAGCACTATTATAGTTGAAATGAGGCTTTGAAATGGACGCCACTCTATTAAATGACATTTGAAGATGTGAGCTTTTCAAATGGTCTCTAAAGTAGACAAAAGACCATGTGACGGATGGTTTCCTTCCAGGTGAGTCACCCTGAGATTTATTTATTTTTGCTTTCATTATCTACAAAATGTCTTCTTATAAACCAAAACTAAATTAAGTTGCCAAAAATCAAATTATGTCCCCCAGTAATGATGCATGCAGTTTGTTGCTACAGAATTACTGTGCTACTACTAATACATCTTTGAAGTCCTTTATTTCAAGAAAATACAAAACACTTGCTTGATCCATTTTAATGATGGTGGTGGTGAAGATTTTTTTGCTTTTGTCTGTTTCATGTCAGTATGAGTGGAACATTGTTGGACTGCAGTACTTGTTCAGACATCATTTGAAAATGTCACCTTGGGCTCTAACTGTGATGTCTGTGCATTACAACTACCTCAAAATCCAGCACTGATCAGACTATAATGGGCATTTTTGGACCAAATGATGGAACAGTTCATTCCAAAATGATCTGAAAATAATTATTATGTTTCTTCTGCATAAAATAAATATCATGTTTTTGTACTTTGCACAGATATAAAACATAGCAATTATCGTATCGACAATGTTTGTAGCTGTCATGAACTCCAAATTTGTCTTTTAATAGTTTTTTTCATTAGTAAGACAAATAAACAAATAGTATCCAGACTCCATGAGCATGGCTAAAATTGATGAAAAATGTTCCTTCAACTGCAAAACCCAAAGTTTATTGTCATATTTAAATCTGATGGTTAGCATTTTCTCGAACCTTGGAAATCTGGCAGAACAAAATGAACCACAAACATCAGTGCAGACTGATGTTCACATTCATCAGCCATTTGATGTATTTTTAGCCTGAGTGAGAAAATAATTAAAGCAAAAGGTACAAACAGCTCCAACATGATTAGCTAATTTAACAGAAACTAGAACCCCAGTTGTTCTCTTGTGATTTGGCAGCTGAATATATAAAAACACACCAACACACACAGAAAAAAACTTGTTATAATTGCATGATTGCACTCTTGGTGTGTCTCCTGGTCTACTGTATCGCCGCTCCTCATGCACTCACTCCTCCACTCTTTCCATCAGTCTCCCTCTCCTCTTATTTGTGCCTAGTAAATAAATCTGATCAGGCATTTCCCCAGTTTATTAGCCAACAGAGGCAGCCCTGTGACTACAGGAGTGCTGACTACAGCACATCTCTGTGCAGGGCCACAAGATTTAATGCATACAGGATAGATCTGTCTGAGGCAAGTGTGCACAAATAGAGCAACCTCAACCTAAAAGGCAACAGCATCAACGGGCAGAGGTTTCCCTTACCGGTACTGTCCTGTGAGCTGAGCTGCAGAGCTGTTTTACTGTTGAAATATTTATTTAAGAATCAACACTTCCAAAATCAATGCAACAAAAAAACTGCCATATAAGGAAATATTTAAGTGGTCTGGGTCCTTCCTTATAGTTTATACCAACTAATAGAATAAATTAATGTAAACACAGTGCTGGGTTGCCAGATTTACTTCTGCCCAATACTGACTAAATGGCCTGAATATATAAACACACATTGTCCTTTAATTGTCCTCTCTTGAGTAATTTATTGGCTGACCAACCTTGAATTTGCAGCTCAATATATATTGTCGTTCTCAGAAAACACCTCCTGGTAGAGATCTTTATGCATTAAGAGTTACATCTGTTTTCTGAGATTATATCTTCTATGTAACTCCTGAAGAAAGCCTCTGAGGATTAGACATGACATCTGTGTTTTAAAGCAGCTCTAATTAGTATTTTTGCATTAACAATGATCACAGGACTATGTGCTGTGTGAAAGGGGACGACCGCAGAGAATTATCGCCAGACTCTGCAGTTCCCCTCCGCTCTAGCTTTATAGCATCTTTCATGTTGTTGTTGTTGTGGTTTTTCCAGCCCATTACTTTACTGTTCTGGTTCAGTCTCACTGCCCTCATAGGCAGGCAGCTGCTTTTAGCAACAAAAAAAAACAAAACAAAAAAACAGATAAATTCATTGTACTCTACCTGTGTTGCACCAAATGACAGAGAGAAAGTTTGCAGCTTTACTATTGAATATAGTGGAACATTTAGCAACTAAAGAAGCTCATTTTTCCCTCTGGAGTCGAAGAAAACCAAACGGAGCCAAAAAGAGAGCGAATACTAAATACATGTCTCCCCTGAAGCACATCTCCAAATTAAAGCTAATGTTTCTTCTGTTTCAGCTAGATGTGTTAATAGTCAACTACTACTTACTTCTACTATTTTCTAAGCTGAGTGTGTCAGTAAAAAAAATCAGTAAAGTTTTGTCTGTTTACCTAAAGAGGTAAATACATTATTACATGTTTAAAGGCAAGATGTGAACATAAGAACACACATGAAGGCTTCATTTTTCATTGAAAGTATGGGACAAGACGATTTAATAAATTCACTCTTTGACCATCATTTATCTAACTTCAGCCAAGACATCTCGAGCCGTTCCGATTTTTTTTAAACATCTATTCAGCGAAACGTGAATAAACCTCAGCTGCCTGTCTTCAGGGACTCTCAATGGACCACAATCAATCCCAGTAATGACAGGCAATAACCACCCACGTATGCCAACCGCGAGAGCAGACAGTGAAAACCATCAGGTTTGTAAGTGTTTGTGCACAGGCATATTTTCCAAGGATCAGAGGATTTTTTTTTTTCTTTCATTGCAACACTTAGTGTGCTCTGACGCAGCCTCCACTGGAGCGGCTACAGAAAGGTGCAGCCTAAGGCACTGTGAAACTCTGGCCTTGGATCAGCTTACCATCCCTTGTCTGCACCTTATCCCAGAGAGACTGAAGTATACAAAGTTGACCCATAGCTTAAGGGCAGCCTGGAGTATCAGTAATGGTGTAGCAAGTTGGGTTTGACAGAGGGGCTCAGTCGTCTGAGCTGCACTGGGGATTATACTACCATGTGTAGAAAATGGCCCTTAGTGTGTAGTTCGCTTCCACTCTAAACCACGTACATCATTTTTACTGTCTACACTGCAGTGCACGTGTGGATCTTGCAAGCCCACTAAAGGATTTGATGTTGATGATGATGACTTCAGGATGACAACAATAAATAATCTGCGCTTGAGATGGAGCGTGTCAACTTGAAAATATTGTACTCTTCACGTCTCAGCTCCTGCTGAGTGTGAGATTCCTAAATCTTAAATCCCCCTAAGCAGGAGAGCCCACATGACAGGCCTGTTTAATATTCACACTGTATTTGGGAGCCTCTCACCAAAGCAGAGCGAGCAGGAGGAGAGAGCAGTTTGTTTCCTCCCCATGGAGCTCGGCTCTTCCTCTGAGCCGGAGGTCTCAGGTTGTCTCGTCTTCTTCGCCCACAGATGGTGGTGTCACATCCCTGACAAGTGTCTCCTACGAAGAGGTGGTCCGCGATGGTGTAAACTGCCAACTCCACTATTCTTAAAGCTGCTCTAGTCAACATTTCTATATTCAAGTTGGATCAAGATACTGTGAGCAATGTAAAGGCAGTTGCTGGCAATGATGAACTTCTCACAGCACTCAACATTAGTCCAAACAGCAGCCAAATAAATCCAGTCAATGTGGAGCATTTAGCAGCAAAGAGCCAAACATTTCCCTGCTGAAGAGAGAACCTGAGCTTGATAATGAGTGTATATCGGGTGAATGTTGTCTTGGTCATGGATGTATTAACAAATTCATTTTACCTTGAAAGGAAATTAGGTGACTCAAGTGCAGAAATCTGTCCTACCACTTTATGTGTAATGTGCTCTGGATTTGAAGAGAATTAAAGATATGTGGAAGAAATATCTGTTTCCATAATGTTTTACAAACTAGGAGATGTTAACAAAATATCCAATCTAAGACTGTTAAGAAGATTATTAATATTCATATACCACATTTCTTTTGCAGTGAAATAAATTAATTAGATTGTACTTCTTCATTATATTGAATCTTTAAGACCAGTAAAAAACTAGATTCTACCAAAATCAGACCAAAGCTTAGACTCCAGACGATATCTCTCATATCACTCCATAAATATTTCATCCATATATCTCCCAGCTCCACTCCATAAATGAACTGCAAAAAAAAAAAAAGTTGTGGCTCTCCAAAATGGACTAAAAGAGAAACTCAGATGTTGATGCTGCCGAAGTTGCTCCAATTCACTTTTTACTTTACTTTGAAGAGATCAGAGACCACATACTGTATGCTACACTGTGTAATTGCAATTTTGCGGAACCACTAAAAATGGGGCACTGTGAATCTCCTCAAATCTTTAGCTGAGGCACCAACCTTCATATGCCCCATAAATCCACGTAAAATAGCCCATAGGTGTCGGAGCGTGGAGAGATGAATGACTCAGGAACGCGCTCTGATTACCATCTGTCTTTCCGTGATCATCACTGCCACCACGGGCTGACAAGGCATTCTTTAAGACGATGTTTATTCCCACGATGCACACACACACACACACACACACACACCGGAATATGAATGTTACAACATGCATTATAGATCTGAGATCACAACTCCAGCAAACCCCAACTGTGATTAAAAAGAGGCTGTTTTGTTTTATCAGCCCTCTCCGCTTCCCTTATCAGCTCATTTGCATAATTAACAGTGGCTGACGTTGTCCTCGCAAGCAACTGCCACTGTGTTTCTCCTGTTCTGTCCTACATCGTGTCTCTGCAGCCCCTTTTTTTTTTTTTATACAGTGAACGCCATAGCAGATGCTCTGTGCTGCATTCACGGTTATATGTTTATACACCTTTAAACACTTTGATACAGTTCAAAAGCAGCTGCAGGCTACACACTGTACGCTCATTTTACATTTCTGGGTCTGTTTGCTTTTGTATATTTTTGTTATTCTCATTAATAATTGGCCAAACATCACACTAAGATATTCCACACGCAAGAATGGGGAGAGCAAAACACTTGTAATTTCTAATTTCTATCTTTAAGAACGCACACACAGCGGGATCCATCATAATGAAGTGAAAATACGCCGCACGACTCTCCTCCAGCACATCGTGTGTCACATCAAATGTTTCAGGCATTTGACTTCACCACAGTGGAAATCATGTGACCTGTATAACACCATAGGCAGTAAATACATAAAGTATTATTATTATCTAGAAACTAAATAAAAAAATGCAACCATCTTTTCCGAATATTCTTGTGCATTTTGCACCAACTTTATTTCATTCATACCCAATTAAATCTGCAGTAGAGAGGGAGGCAAACAAACTACACCAATAGCAAAGAAGAGAGCCTCCGTGATACAGAAAACACCTCAAAAGTAGACGGAGCTAGAGAAGAATGTGTTTATATTTGCATTTTATCCACATTAACTATTCAATTTTTTGTAGAACATTATGTAATTCAGAGCCACTTTTTTCAGTCCCACTTTAGTTCAACATAGTAAGTCCATACATATTAAATACTAGTTGTTGTACTTTTTTAACAGTTGGTGTGCAAAAAGTTATCTATATTAATTAGACCATTTTTATTCTAATAGGAAATGAGACAATACAAGTGATGTTGGATGTCAGTGAAGCTGCAACTTTGAAATGTTATTCCTGTTTAATTCTTTTTTCTGCTCCAAAATCTGTCTGACAGACTGATGGTTAATAACCGTTTTCACAGCGATTGTCCACCCACGCGGGTGTATTCACTTTACCTGATTAGACCTCCTCTCAAGACTGTGTGGGTGTGTGCAGGCTGTGTTTGATTGACAGCTCCCTCAGTCTCCTGTTAGCATTGTTGCACCTGTCAGGGTGGGACAGTGAACATTGTTTTCATCGTTATTACTTTGTAGAGTTTGGTGTCATCACATGATTTGAAACACAACTCTATCCAACATCAAGCTGCCTAACTGCTGACTACTAATGTATATTACAAAAAAGTAAATTTCAAGGCTTAGACACTAAAGAACTGCTTGAAACGCATTAATTGTTCATATATAACAGTATCAAGAGTATTTACAAGTGCATTAACGAGGATGTAGTCATAATATAAGTGAGCAATCACTTTACAGTGTAGAGGGCCATAATGTTCAAGCCTTTGTCAAACTGCCACTGCCACCACTGTACTTCTCATATTCTAACAGTCTTTTTAAACAGCACGTTTGGCTTCTGTCCATATCTACATATCCCAGATTACATTCTGCTCATGAATATAACACGAAGCATCTTTAGAGCACATAAATTGGAAATTATCCTTTTCAGCAGGGTCCGCCTGTCTTCTCCTGGCCTCACTTTGATCGGGATTTTTTTTAGATGAACTTTTTTTTAATTGCAACATCCTGGAGGAAAATCCAGTTAGGGAAAATTTTCTTTTTCCAGTTCTTTACCATTTTCAATATAATCAGTCGGATTCTTACGCGAAGGAAAAGCCTGAGCAAAACTGTGCACAGCAGTGAATGTGTGTATCTGTGTCTGTGTGTTTGAGATGTGAAAGAAAAGGGCATGTGAAGGTCAGCTGATGTAGCAGAGTCCCTGTGAACAGGCTGATTTTACTCAGAGATTTTTAAAAAAATGCTGCAAGGAAGGTGACTTGTGCTGCTGCGTGATGAGTAATCTGACTCTCCCTTTGTTTTCCCCCTCTCTAAAATGCTGTCCTTTGCTCTCTCTCTCTGTCTCTCTCTCTCTCTCTCTCTCTCTCTCTCTCTCTCTCTCTCTCTCTCTCTCTCTCTCTCT
>JBAJHX010000024.1:18494937-18505312 GCA_037176925.1 Amniataba percoides | reverse complement strand
CTCTCTCTCTCTCTCTCTCTCTCTCTCTCTCTCTCTCTCTCTCTCTCTCTCTCTCTCTCTCTCTCTCTCTCTCGCTCGCTCTCGCTTCCTAACACTCACACACTCACTCACACACACTCTCGCTCTTCTCCCTGCACTGCGTGCTCCCTCTTTCTCTTATGTCTACACTTCTAGTTTATCTGTGTGTGTGTTTGTGTCTCTACAGGATCGCTGACAGTGTCCATCACCGACATGCGCGCTCCAGTGGTGGGGGGGTCCGGGGGGGTCTACGCTCTGTGCTCAGCGCATCTGGCCAACGTCGTCATGGTAACCGTCATCACCATCACCATCACCACCACCACCACCATCATCCTCATCATCATCATCATCGTCTCCAATTGTTAGGTCTGAAAGCGGATTTCAATAGCGATGAAATGTCAGAGCTGTCCACGTGGCGTGACACCGGCGCCCCACAAACTCCCTCCAACATCCTGGGCGTTTACCTGTTAAGTGCTCTGTTTTGTTTAGATATTTTGTACTTTTTTTAGATGTTTGTTGGAGGTTTTCCCCGCTACAGTAGGATCACATCGACATAAATAATTTTTATTCTACTATTCTGTTAAATATTCCACATGACCACTCTGGAGTATCGCTAACGTTCCCCCAAAGACTTCCTCCAGGATTTCATGTTACTGAAGCGTAACATTCTTTTCTCGTCATTTGTGTCAATGAATCTGAAGTGAGCCCCTGTTTCAAACACTTTATATTAATTATTAAGTCTTTTTGTTTGTGTCCGCTGAAAGAAAACAAGCAGCGAATTCCCTTGATGCTGCTTTTTTCTTTTGCCCCCAGTGTTTATTTGTGTCACAAGGCCTACACGCGAAATGCCTTCCACGTTCCCTTCAGCTCTCGAGGCCGTGTTACATCTGACGAATCACTTTAACTAATGTCGCTCTTCACTGTGGGCAGTGGAGATGCCAGCAGGGATAGAAATCAAAGTGCAGTGATGGGCCCAAAGCAAAGACGCCGTAACTGTAACTGTGCATTCGTAGCAGCTAACAGACAGTTTATTTGCACTGTTACGCTCGATGCCTGTTTGTTGTTGGGAGATCCTTCAAGGCACGTCTTAGTTCTGCTCTGATGGATTTTCCTTTCTTTTACTTTGGGTTTTTGAAGGAAAATCTCAAAAACTTTGCCCTGCCTGGACCCCTGCAAAATCCTGGCCATCTGCCATTAAGCATCATCATCCGTTTTCACTCAGCAGACATTTTCAGGTTCAGTGAAGTTTAAAGCACCGCTGCGGACGTGACTCCCTAGAAGTCATGCAGCTCCGGCTCAATTGTCAGAATACATCTTGGGAAAACATGTAGCGAACAAATTGAACTTTTGACATTGTACCTATTCTTTTTTTTTTTTTTTTTTAAATACAGTTCTTGGTCTTTTCCAAAGAAAAATAAGCCCTTAATTTTTGAGCTTTTATGTTTGTCTTCCAAACAGCAAGCACTCTTTCTTTGAGTCTCTGCATGATCCTCACACATCATCAGGTTGCTTTAGCTTTTCTCCAGCTAAGTGTTTGCTATCTTTTGGTTAAAGATTACCCATCTTCTCATGTGGGAGCAGAGGCACACCCAGCTCATACATCTGCACTTGACCTCTCCTCCCCGTGATGTTAATCACGTTGTCACATTACAAGTACTGCCACTGGTCACGGCAGGTTTAGTTCATACTTTTTCCTCTGTGTTTAATTTTGCATTTCTCACTGTGAGAGAAGAGGAGAAATACTCTGGCCTGGGTCATATTCCCACAGCCAGCAACTTCAGCGGGGGACGTGATTGGTGCAATTTTTCATCCAGAGGAGTTAATGTGTTATTCTAAGTCAGGATGCTATTGTTCTTTTTTCTACTGGGGAATCAAAAGGGCTATTCACTGGGCCATTCTCCCCGTCTGTTAAATTATCTTAGCCCTAATTAATAGAGCGCCACTGGGTTGGAACCAGAAAGTGAAGAGCAGCCAGGTGTATAATGGTGTCCATGTGTTGGGTAACTGCTGCCTCCTCTCTCATATGGATATGGATTGTCTTTCTTTCAGGTCTAAATATGTCCAGAGGATAGTAACTGAGGCGCCTCCTCCCAGTCTGTTAATATAGTCGTGTGCAGAGAGTGCTTTTTGGTGTCGTGATTGTTTGTGCTGACAAGACACTTTGGCTCTGTTTTTACAGAACTGGGCCGGGATGCGGTGTCCATACAAGCTGCTCCGCATGATCCTGGCTCTAGTTTGCAGTAAGTTTTCCAGATTTACACTCAAAGCCCCGCGTTTCTGTTCCTGCTGCTGCCGTTTATGCTGAATTTATTGTGAAATCGTGGAACAGAGAGCGTGTAAAACCTTTAATTTTCAGCATATTTAATGTCCGCGCACCTGTTCACGGAGAGTGTCGGGCAAGAAAAACGCTGAGCAACAGACATGCTACTAAAGCTATCTTTGTTAATGGGGTGAGAGGCTCCCTGATTGGACATGTTGCTTTGTTTTTTGGAGCTTTTGAGTCATACTACTTGTCCTTTTTCTCCACACGAGGGCCGATACACTGCGACTTTCATTAGTGAGCAATATGTTCCCTCCATCTGTCCCGAGCCTGCCGCCCCCAAACTGAGAGAGCAGCAAGTCTCTGCTGGAATGTTTTATTTCTCCTCAGCATTTTACAAACAGGGGATGCAGCATTTCAAAATAAAATGTGACACATCATTTGTGTGAGATACTGTGAGGACTGAATTAACATTTGCTTAGGTTACTAAGCGTACTAGACGTGTGGAGTATTTATCCAGCTAAAAAGACTTTAGAAACAAACAAACAACAAATCACATTTGAAAGTATGGAGTGAAGATCTTTTTAAATCCTCTTGTGGCCTTTCCTTGCCTGCAGAATAAGGCTTTGATAAAACATTTTAGTACAACACACAGTATAGCTCTGTCCAAGGTTTTGTTCTTTTTTCATGCACAAGTGAGTTATACAAGTGGCTCCTTTTCTTATAAGGATGATGGAAAATGTTATGATTTTAAATGTGAACATGTAAATTATTGGGAAATCCAAAGGCCTTTAGAACCTCACTCATTTTAATATTGCGAACCGCTAAGTAGAACACAGTAACATTAGTAAAAATGAATAAATAACATCAGATTATGAGTTCATGAGTCTGTTGCCTGAGTGTATGATGGGGGGCTTTCCATAAAACCACTGTACGAGCCGTATCAGCTGGATGAGAATTATCGGGATGATATTAGTCTGATTACAACATCTAAGCCTAGATTAGTTAAAGGACATTTTGAGAAGTATGTTTATATACTTTCTTCCAGAGAGAAAGATGAGAAGATTGATAATGTTCTCATATCTATACAAAGATGTTGCTACAACCAACGGATGGTTAGCTCAGCTGAGCACAAAGACTGGAAACTGTCTCCGTCGTTAGGTGACGAATCGAAGTACCAGCATTTCTGATGGTCATATATATATATTTTTTTAATTCTGTTCAAAAACTGAAAGATCAAAAATCAAATTTCCACCATTTTTTGGGATGTTATGTGCTGGACCGTGTTTTGGCTCTGAGCAGTTGCCAGGCAACCAGAGGAGATTCCAGGAAGTTACTGGCCCCAGTCAAGAAATCATCCAGGATATAACCCCCCCCCCCAGTTTCTAACGTGTTAATTGGTTTGCTTTGAAGTGCTGATAGGTGGATTTAGATGCCATCTATTGCAGGCAAGCTGTTTCCCCGTTTCCAGTCTTTATGCTAAGCTAACCAGCTGCTGTCTGTAGCTTGCATACAGACATGAGAGCGTAATCAATCCAAATTTCCCCTCAGAAAGCAAATTTTTCAAAACGTAGGACAGTATTTCAGGCCGTGACTGAAGAACAGGGATTTTGTCTGGTCTGATTTCCTCCCACCTCCAGTAATGAGCAGCTACTAAAGAGATTTCACCTCGTTCACCCCGTCTTTCATTTCCCCTCTGTCCTCCACAGTGAGTTCAGAGGTGGGTCGCGCAGTCTGGCTGCGCTTCTCCCCGCCGCTGCCCTCCTCGGGGCCCCAGCCGAGCTTCATGGCACACCTCTCGGGCGCCGTCGTCGGCATCAGCATGGGGCTGCTGATCCTGCGCAGCTACGAGGAGAGCCTGCAGAAACAGTGCTCCTGGTGGGTCATCGTCTTCTCCTTCATCACCTTCCTCCTCTTCGCCATCTTCTGGAACATCTTTGCGTATGAGCTGCTGGGGGTGCAGATACCACCTCCTCCCTGATGAAGGCCCCCACCTCCCCGCAGGCCCTCCTCCACATACACACTGACTCCAACCCTGCTCCAAACAAAGGCCTCCCCTTTGACCGTAGTTAACTTTTCCCATTTTCCTCTCAAGTTAGACCCAAATGCAATGATATGAAATCATTCAAAACTAAAATCGACCAAGAATCCTTTTTTACAGATACTTTGCAAATCAAAGAAAATATGTCTCTTTTATTAAAGAGGGATTACAGTAGCAACAAGTACAGGTGAAAGTTCCTCAGATCCATTTTGAGGAGCACTATATCTTTTATATGTGCATTAAAATCTCATCCATTTACCAGCACTAATCTTTCAGTGAGCATTTAGTACTTGTACTATTTTTTTCCAGAGGCTTTTTGGAAAGCCTTTTCATGGCCTGTTTCTTTGAGTGCATCTTTCATACGTGTAAAGACCTTGAGTGAGACGGATCTGAATTCAAGACACGTGCCTCGGGTGAAAAGGAAAAGGAATTAAGGGAAGGAAAACAGTAGCAGCGTGCGCTACGGCACTGACGATGCTAGAAAAATGCTAAGAGAAATTTTCTCTCTCATGAAGTTCAGAGATCAGGATGAGCTGCAGCAACGCCCCTAACTAACTAAAGGGTTTCAGCGTTTTGCTTAAAGGTACTTAAGCAGAGTAGATGCCTGGATCTGAGTGCTTTGACTGTGCCACAAATCAGAGAAGCAAGAGATTTAAAGAAGGATTTCATGTGTATTTCTAGGGGCAGCAATAAAAAAAACCCAAATGAAATATGATTGTTGATATACTTTTTGGATTTCACAGCCCCGCTGTAATTCACAGGGATCACTGTGGCTTTTTGCTAAATTACTAGCACACTAATAAAAAAAAACATGATATGATACACTGATAAGCCATCAGTCAAAGCTTTTTGCCCCTGAGTGCAAATGTAATAAGAAACTCCTTCATAGAGGAAAAAGTTTTAAATGAAAGATTTCAGTTTTATGTGAAGTCTGTTGTCCTCATCATCTCATAGTTAGAGGCTTTTGCTTTCATTTTCACTTCACGAAGTCTTTAAAAACAAGACAAGTCAGATTTTTTTTCTACATCATTTTTGTGACATTAAACCTACACTGTGGATACAGAAACATAGTTCATATAACCTGGACAGAGACGTGAAGATGGGAAATGAAAGTGACCAAGTGATGGGGAGAGGAAAGGGAAAAAAAAGGAGTTTCCTGATCCTGGTCATCACACGAACTCCTCCTGTTGCTTGTGTCGAACGCTAACCACCAACTTGCTTGGCGCACCATGTAAAATATGCCATGTCATGCTCTGTGGCTCTCAGCGAGACAAGGACACACACACACACACACACACACACACACACACACACTCTAACTTTCTCCTCTTTGTCTTTGAGAGCAGCCACTGCCTGATTCTGTCGGTCAATGTGGGACAAACCAAGAGAAGAACACCACACACACAAATACACACACACACACACACACACACACACACACACACATTGGCCTCTGCCTGTTCTCGCTCTGACAGACTGAACTGGGGAGGGCGCGGATCTGTCATCACCTGACCTCTGACCTTCGTGTCCCAGAGGGCATTGGGGTCTCTCTGTCAGGCCCAGTCTATACCTCAGTTTCTCATTCTTAGGGACTGTATACTTTTGTAAAGGAATGTACCTACAAAGAAAAAAAAGAGTGTTATTAAGTTGTCCCCGTTTTTCATTTGATAGTGGATGTGTATATTGTATGTTCATAACCAAGAGTATATTTATTTGTAATTTTTTCCTCTTTGAAGAGGGGAAGAGAAAAGTTTCAAATGGTGCAAAATTAATGCTATGATTGTTGTTCTTCTGATAATTCTTGTATGGCTTTGATCCTCTGAAAAAAATAGTCTATGAGGCAGAATCCCCTGGTTTGTTAGATGACCACCAAGACTCGAGCTCACTTGATTTTATAAATCTTTAGTGCTTTACAAAATAAGCCATAGAAAGAACTAATTGGAGAGGGCAAAGCAGAGGAAAAGGGGGTTTGAAACCTGCTGATTGGTAGCTTCAGTGAAACTTTTAATTTTTGTTTACGAGCATAATTTCATTATTGTGATTATTCAGCAGGGGAGGCAAAAGAAGACAAACTGTGCAAGTACAAGCCTGTGAAACTCTGGACTGTTTGAGGTATTTACATGTAGCTGGACTCATTTTTACAACTTGTTCGCTTGTTTGTAGTCAATGCAGCTTAATTTCGTGCAAGTGCCCACATCTTCAAACTGTCCCCTTGCTGTGTGCAGACGCCTCGCTGCAGTTCTTCTTTTGCAAATAACAAATTACGGACTGGGTTTCTGTCATATATTATCCCCAGAGTGATTCAAGCTTTTTGGAAAGCCGAGGCGAGGATAGCAATTACATTTACTCATGCCACGTTCCATTTTTCAGTCTTTCAATCAATAATTCATTTGAATGTCCACTGGCTGCCTGGGAAATTTTTTTTATGCATTTGCCAATTTCAATACTTGGCCATAACTACAGTCCTCAGCATTTGCTTCCACATGAAAGTGTCAGTAGTAACAGAAGACGCCGTGTTAAATGAGGGAATCTGTTTGAAATAGCCAGAATAAGCCATTTTCAGATACATAAAAAAGAAAAAAAAAGGAAAAGATCAGCCAATACAAAGTAGTGACAGATCCTTGATGGGAACTCTTGTGTGTACTAGGAAATATTATTGCTTGGTATAGCAAAGATACATTGATGAATAATGCATACATACCCTGTTAGCCTATAATGAAGATAAAGAGGATGCCTGAGAGGAGGTTAATGTGCCTCTTTAACTTAAGATTCATAGGAACCCAGAAGGGTTGTAAAAAGGGCTAGTAAATGGCTATGTTTTTGTAGAACACATTAACTGTGAATATTACCCCTCCTGGAAGTACACGCAGGACTAAAATCGAAGGCTTGTAAATTGTTACTGAAAACCCAAAGAAGTTACACTTGACTGAGTTCCTCTAATGCAGAGTAAAATGTCGAGTCTTATTTCTTATTAATACAAGTCTCTTCTGAAAGCATCTTACGCAGCCAGGTGAGGGGAAGAAAGTTTTAAGGAGTATTTTATTACTTTTCTGTGAGCCAAATCTCCTTTCCATGAACCTGAGCCAACCACAACACCAACACACCTGTTAAAAAAAAAAAGAAGTCATTTTCCTGCCTGTGGGGAGCCTCCCCTGCACTCACCTTGCATCTTAAGGGAGAGGAGCGAGGGAGGCCCGACTCACATCCCCTGCCTGACAGCATGTGACGGCGGTGGGTTTGTGAGGGATGGAGGGACGGCAGAGACAAACAGTGCTGGCGCTCTTCGCAAAAACTTCAGCAGGGCTGTAAAGCAGCAACAGCAGCATCTGTGCTTTCCTACCCTGTCTCGCTCATGTCACAACACCCCCGGTGTCAGGATGATGCACAGCATGCTGCAAGGATGCACCCGAGCCCAAAGCTTAGGCCATAAAACAGGAGATCTTCCTTTAATAAGTGGATCTGACGGGCTGCATGACGTTAATTTAATTGTCGTCTTTGAGTGGCGTATGTTTTCGACAGTATAAGGAAAGGGGAGGTGAGGGATGGCATGAGCTAAATACGGAGACAGACTCTCGATAACATGCAATTCGATACAGTCATGACCGCGAGATGACATTAAATGGTCATTGGCACCTTGTTTGAATCCCTTGTTGATGCCCAAGGTAGGGTTCATTCCTCTGCTGATTCAGAAATGCAGCATACTTGACATTTCTCTGACTGCTGTTTCCTACTGTTTCCTGTATTTAATCATAATTGTTTTTTTTGTTTTTTTTTACACTTATTTTATGAAGTTAACTGACATGTTGGTGTGTGCCATATTCTCTACTGCCATAAACATTCTTTGATGCTTTTTTTACCTCCCTATGCTAATCCATTGTGCTGTTATGCCCAATGCCTTGTGATAGTATACAAGCCCGAGACTGAGCACCAGGCAGAAAGGCTGCTTCGCTCTTATCTGTACGGTATATTCTACATGTTCATGCACAGAATCCATAAGAGGAAGACGCTGCAGTGCAAACAACTGACTTTGTTAAGATATCCAGTATCTGCTCTGAACTGCTGCTTGCCAACAAGCCGGCCAGGTTGCCTTTTCTTAGTGTTTATTGCTACTTAGATATGTATGGGTAACTCTCCCTGCAGGACTGTGCAGAGAAAGCAGGCCGCTGTAGCTCCAGAGGTGGAACAGTCGTTGGACGCTCACCGGTGCATGAATTTACACTCTTAGTGAAACGTGAATTGCTGGTTTAGGGCTTCTAGTTCACAAACGATCCTGGATATTGATACAGTAAAATGTGTGAAACAGGGTTCGATTTAAAATTTGCCAGTAAAGGTTCAACATGCATCTGTGAATGCCAGTGCATGCAGGTTGTCACAGTTCATAGAGCTGCCCATTATGCTAAAAATGTAATCGGTAACCTTTAAATGAGGAAGGCAACATGAACATTCAGAATTCAAGTGAGCACTGATTTTTGTCTACCATGGTTAGAAACAAGCATGAAAGAGTTTGTTTGAGACAGTATTCAGATGAGGGTATGTTTTCTGGTTTGGAACAGAAGACACGGCTAAAGTCTCGGTTTCTGGATGTGGTTCGGATTCTTTTCACGTTCACAAAACCAGCCTGAGCCACTCGAGATCGCGCAAATATCACAGGTGGTATTTCGAAATCAGAGCTGTTTCCCTTAAAAAAAAGACAAAAAAAACAAACTCACATCTGTGCTGCTGTGGTAGTTTTTCATGAGCTGCTTACTTGTATCGATAAAATGGTGCCAAGCTTACGAGGTTCAATCTCTCAGACCAGACAAGAGGTTGTCCCAACACAGCGTTTACAAAAAGAAAAAGCAGAAGAAGCTATTTTTCTCTCGGTCATGAGGAAACTAAAGGAAAACTAAATTTACATATGAATAATTTATATCAAAGTCCTCATTAATTATTTCACAATCTATTGTACTTTTTAAATGTTCTGAACGGAACCATTTTATATTGTATATATATGAATATATTTTGTTTTATTTTGTACTGTTCATTGTACTTTGCTTTAATTTAGAAACAATATAAATAAAGAACAATACTGTGGCAACATCTTCCTGCTTTCCTGAACTTGGCTTCTCAAATGTAAATATTTTCTGATATTTTTAGTCCTGTTATAGTAAACTGAATATTATCGGCTTATGATTTAGACTAAAATACATAAACAATGTGACTGTGTGCTCTTAGTGTTGACAGGCATATTTCACCATTCGCTGATGTTTTAGAAACCTTAACATTGAGAATAATTGATCATAATTGTCATTCACCTATGTTTACTCACATGTACAGCATATGAGATCTTGAAAATGTGCAACATTTGTAAACCCCAAACTCAGTGTACTCTATATTTGATATAAAGATTTTATTATTTAGGAAAAATACAAAAAAATGAAAAACATTGAAACAAATTCAATATAAAAAAATTACAGTAATCTGTTATCTTGTTTTGAGCTTCTTTGTTGGTCTCTGGTCGGCATCTGAGCACTTTTCTGCCACACTTCTGGCCTTTGCATCAACGTCATTTAAAAGTGGGAGCTGCTGCTGTTCGGCGATGGTCATCGCCCACAGACACAGCTCCAACCTGTGGGGCGTCCAGTCCCGCTGGGTGTCCGCTGAGGACAAGAGAGCAGCCCATTTATCACAATCAGAGCAGATTTAAAAGCTGCATTCATATAAAATCTTCCTTTGAAGGACTTATAATACACACAAATAATTCAATTTGAATAAAACTGATTAAATGGGAGAATAACACTTATAATACCATGTAAAATATGAATTAACATTTCTAATTTAAACAAAAAAGGCAGTTGCAAAGCCTTCATTTAAAGTAACTGAGATATTTCAAGAGATTTCATTTCAAGAGATTTCAAGAATTTATTGTCATTACACAACAATTTACTGCAGTAATCATTGGTAATGAAATTCTTAAGTCTTACGCTCCCCAAACAATGTTAAAATATATAAATATATAAACATATATATACACATATATTATATACATATAAACATATATATATATATACACATAT
>JBAJHX010000024.1:18433085-18494837 GCA_037176925.1 Amniataba percoides | reverse complement strand
CATATATGCAATAGAAAATATATACAACAAGAAGTGATGGTGCTATTAAGTGGTGGTGTTGTGGTTTAAGAGTCTTAGCACAATTTAAGTGTAATAAACTGAACACTGCTTCTCTTTGTTTTGTTTAGACTAACAGACCTGCTCCAGATGATCAAACCGCTGGATGGTGTATAACATACAAGCAGAGATGTATTTTGGACTAAAACCACTTCATCATAATGGTCTCCTATTTTGATAAACGATAGTGGCAATGCTGAATATAGAAGCATGTACAGCACTGTAATATCCAGCTGACCCTCATGTCCCCATCATCACCTCACCTTTGTTTAGTTTTTCAGCCCTCTCGACCATTTTGCCCAGGTAGAGAGCGTAGTGCTTGGCTGTGTACTGGATGGGCTTCAGTCCTGGTACACTCTCCATGGCTTCATCAGACATGAATGCAGTCTGTTCGGGGGCTCCTGCTGCCAACACAGCTGGAGGAAAATGGAGAGTCAGCCTTGAGCCAAGCTGAATCTAACCATGAAGCGAATACACGTAATTTAAACAGAGCAGGAAGATCCAGCCACTCCTCTTACGACTTTGTGCCGTAAGAGGATCACAGTGATGTTTTATCAGTATGAACTCTTAAGCTTTGATGTATCTGCTAAAATTCTCCAGAAACCGAACAGAGGCGCTGTGCTTACCTGAAGCGGTGGCTGGGCCGACTCCTTTCAGGGAACTGAGCTCTGCGATCGCTGCCTGCACATCAGGCAGGAGGCTGAAGGCCTTTCTGGAACATTTCTCCACAGTGTCCTCGCTGTTGGAAGCCACCAGCTGCTGCAGCCTCGGCCTGAACTTCCCCCTCTGCAGAAAAGCACACGGGGCCGCTCAAGGACACAGCTGATGTACAGTAGTATGGCAACATCTTTTGTGTGAGTTAAAGTTTCTCATGATTATTGTGGTCATTTCATATCGAAACTTACTGTGAGCTTCCACTCCATCAGTTTCACCAGCTCTGACAGAGTGACATATTTGTCAGGTCGACTTAAAATCAGTGTCGGCAGCTCCTCTTGGTACCTAACCACAGACACAGACAGATCAGTATTGGGTACTATCAAAATACTGATTTACAAGTTACAGCCAACACCTCACAGTTATGATAAATTAGTTCAAATAAATATGATAATTAAAAGGTAACAGCTGTAAATTCTCTCTTTTTCAGTTAATTTTCTGTAAATCAGCTAATTGCTGAATTGTTTCATTTGTACTCTGTTGGGTAGTTTAATTTATGGCAAAACATCATATTTTATGTGTTTTCCAAACTTTTTTTTTTACATTTATAAAGGGATCACAAGTTGAACCTGATAAATAAGAGTAATGGAGTCAAAAGTAAAATATTTCTCTCAGACATGGAGCTCAAGTAGAAAGTGACATGAATAGAAAAGACTCCAGTAAAGCACAAACAACTCAGACTTAACTTACTTAAGCACTATATGATGTGTTAAGAGTATGTGCATCATGACAGCATCGCCCCAAAGTGTCTACATCTCTCCCCTTTGAAATGTGAGTGTTGCCGTGAGGAATAAAGGATTTACCACTTGTCAAGGCTGAGCAGCTTTCCAGGTTTCTTGCCCTTGGCCTTGGCCTCCACTACCTCCCAGTACCTCCCGCTCACACTCCTCCATGTGTCTGGGTCCTCACAGGTAAACAGAGCACTCATCACCTGAAAACACAGCCAGCAACTTACAACGCCTCTCGTTTACATGCACGGAACATGAAAATGTGTCATTTTCACACCTTTGATTCAACAGAAAACTCCAAATGAAGTGGACCAAAAACAAAACAAACCCTCAAAGCTCCTGAAGGAAGTGTGTCGCTGCCTCTGATATGAGATGCGGAATTCTCGCGAGATTTTAGAGAAGGAAAAAAAACCACTACATCCGGTGCCGCAAGCAAGTGGGCAAGAGTTTCAGAAGGTTTGTCCCCTGAAATACTTTATTGTTGACTTCCTGCAGTCGCTGCTACCCGACACGGTGTTTACTTCTTTATATTCTGACTAACTGCCGGATATTTTTGTAACACTTGCGCCCGTTTCGCCGTAGAAGAAGTGGTCTTGTAGCGTGGTTAGCTAGTTAGCATTAGCAACGGTCGTGTTTATGGTGCAAACACAGAAAACTGCAGCGGGCAGGTGGACACACAGCTCCGACTGAAGTGTTTAAGAAGAGTGAAACACTGACAGAGTAGGAAATGAACAGTGTAATGTGACATGTATTAATGTGGTAAATATTGGTAGTGGGATTCACTGTGGACAGTGTTCATGTTACTCAGGTAAATGTTCACCTGAGCACAAAGCTGCTATTAATCACCACCACCAGGTACAAAGTGATCAGCGCAGACCAGACAGATTTGAGTAAACAGAATAGACGCCTGAGAGTGTTTAAACTTGAAATAATAATCTCTTAAACGCTAAAAGGCTGTCAGACATTATTTTGAGACCCTCTCTTAAACAAGATGATAATACCCAATAACATATTTTCGTACAAGTAGTTAAATGTTTCTCACTCTGTGTGGTTACATGTCATTTTCTAGTTTTATCCAGTAATTACTGCACTTTTTAAAGTTATTTTTCCAGTAAATTCCCAAATGTTTTTGGTGTTCAAATGTGAAAAGTTGCCACTTTTTCTTCAAATTATAGCAAACTGAATATTTTGGGCATTTGGTCATTGTTTGGAGGAATTGACATATTGCAATGGGCAATATTCACTGTCTACTAATGTTTTGTAGACCAAATGATTAATCAAGAAAGTAGCCAGTTGATTAGTTGACAACAAAAAATATCTTTAGACGCAGCCCTAATTTATCAGAAAAACAAGATCCTCAATTGATGTGACTTAACTATATCAAATTCAAGTATGCTGTGTGTTGCTCACTTGCCAACCTTTGATTATCTTGGTTATAGCTCTCATCTTACACTGCTGATATTATTTGCTAATCACTACGTATCTCCATTTGTATATATTTACCACAACTGTTTATACCCCTATTTTATAACTATATATTCTAATCTGGGGTGGCACGGTGTTGCCATGGCTGGTAGTGTTGCTTCACAGTATGAATGCTCTGGATTCTCACCAGCTGGCTGTTTGTTACTCACTTCTCCTGTCCTGCCTCTGACACCTCCCTGTGGGTTTTTGTCAAGTTTGTCAAGGTACCACAGCTTCCTCCCACAATCCAAAGACATGTAGTTTAGGTAACTGGTGACTCTATCTATGTGTCAGCTTTCTGATTGACCCGCCTCTCGCCCTTGTATAAGCCGAGTATAAGCCGTTTAGATAACAGATGGAGGATGAAGATTTTGTTTTGATATTTTGCACTAATTATAACCTTTACCTGTCTGACTTTCTTAATACATATTTTTGAGCATTATTGGAGGGAGTCTGCGATTTAAGAATTTAGTTGATGACAAATGCTACCATGTAATTGTCGTGCACATGACAATTGTAAATCTTTCATCTTGAATCTAGCAACTTGGCTCTCATGGGAGCACATGAAGAGGAATCTGTGTTGCTGCAGAAATTGACGAGGCTGGTGGTTCTTCACCAAGTAAGTATTGGAGCTGCTTCAAGATTTAAAATGTTGAAACAGATATACTGTGCATTAATTTGTTTGTTACACACTGCCCTCTGTCCTGCCCTCCACACCAAGTACAATCTAAATCAGACATTTTACTTTGCTTGAGTGCCACCTTCTGGTGGGTTGTTGAACTGCCGTAAAATTATTTTACATTTTAGTGCATCGTAAAGTTCCTGTAAAAGTACAAATTAATTTGCAGTTCAGCTGATTGAATTGTTTCTGAGCTTGAGTGAAATCCCTGCTGTCTGCACCAGGAACATGGAGAAGATGTCGAGGGTTACCACAGCCCTCAGCAGCAGTGCCATCAGTGGCCGAACTATGTTCTGCCACTTGGACGCTCCTGCCAACGCCATCAGCGTGTGCCGTGATGCCACGCAGGTGGTGGTAGCTGGCCGCAACATCTTCAAGATCTACGCGCTTGAGGAGGAGCAATTTGTGGAGAAGCTGAATCTGCGCGTTGGCCGCAAGCCCTCTCTCAACTTCAGCTGCGCGGATGTCATGTGGCACCAGATGGAGGAGAACCTTCTGGCCACAGCTGCTACTAATGGGGCAGTGGTCACCTGGAACCTGGGAAAACCCTCTCGCAACAAGCAGGACCAGCTGTTTACTGAGCACAAACGTACCGTCAACAAGGTCTGCTTCCACCCCACAGAGGTTTACATGCTGCTAAGTGGCTCACAGGACGGGTTCATGAAGTGCTTTGACCTGCGCAAGAAGGAGTCTGTCAGCACTTTCTCAGGTAGAATATGATGTGATAAGCATCAGTGTATTAATGTATACATTAATTATTAATATCCCACAAAAAACAACAGTTGAGTGTTTTGCATAACATAAACTTCATTGTGATATGTCTCAAGTATTGAAATTCTTTTGAAAATTTTCTTATCAAATATTTGTGTAATATAGTTTCTACTATATTTAATAGTTTTTGCTGTAATTTTACAAACCATTTATGTGGATCTCATCACTTAATATCCCTGTTTCCCTATTTTTTTTCTTGTAGGTCAGTCAGAAAGCGTAAGGGATGTCCAGTTCAGCATGAAGGATTATTTCACATTTGCTGCATCCTTTGAGAACGGTAACGTCCAGCTGTGGGACATCAGGCGGCCGGACCGCTACGAGCGAATGTTCACTGCTCACACTGGTCCTGTGTTCTGCTGTGACTGGCACCCTGATGACAGGTGAAAGAAAATGACTTTGTGACACAAACCAACCAAGAAAAATGAGGTTTGTTAGGTTATACTGTATGTCACTTGCATTCATTAATACTCTTTTCCCTTTATGTCTATTGTAGGGGTTGGCTGGCCACCGGTGGCAGGGACAAGATGGTAAAAGTGTGGGACATGACCACTAACCGGGCCAAAGAGATCTATTGTGTCCAGACAATTGCTTCTGTTGCACGGGTCAAGTGGCGGCCTGAGAGGAAGTTTCATTTAGCCACCTGTTCCATGATGGTAGATCACAACATTTATGTGTGGGACGTCCGCAGACCTTTCATTCCCTTTGCCACCTTCGAGGAACACAAGGACGTGACCACCGGTATTGTGTGGCGCCACCAACACGACCCTCATTTCCTGCTCTCCGGCTCTAAGGACAGCACACTCTACCAACACATGTTCAAGGATGCCACTCGTCCTGTGGACAAGGCCAACCCTGAGGGTCTGTGCTTCGGACTGTTTGGTGACTTGGCCTTTGCAGCCAAGGAGAGTCTGATCAGCAGTGACGCCAACAGAAAGCCTTACCCTGGAGGCGACCGCCGCTACCCCTTTGTTTTCTTCAAGAAGCCTGACCTGACAGAACAGTTTGCACATGTGTCCAGCGCTCTTAGTGTCTTTGAGACAGACTTGGACAGTAACCGCATGGACTGGTTTGTCAAGACAGCACAACTCTACCTCCTCAGTGGGAAGCCCTTTGCTGAACTGTGTGATCACAATGCCAAGGTGGCCCAGGAGCTCAAAAGACCTCAGGTAAGACAGACACATATTATTGTTCGTGTTTTGTTTTTTTCAAATACTCCAGCTTTTGATGTAAACTGCAAAACAGTTCGGCCTTTGGCGTTATTCATTACACTTCAGCCTTTCGGCTGCACCTAACAAGTATTTTGATTATCTATTAATCTACAGACGACATTGTCATTTAACACCCATCACAAGTTTCTCGAGCCCATGTGTTGTTTTAAATGTGTAGCTTTTGGTAAGACAAAACCAAAGATATTCAGATCTATCATAGAACATGAAGAAAATCAGAAAATATTCACAGCTGAAAAGCGGGAACCAGCGAGTTTCTGCCATTTCAACCTAAAAAATTGCATTAATGACAAATTACAAAACAGTGGCAGATTTTTAAAATTCTTTTTATCTTACTAAATGGTTAATTGAATAATTGCTTCACCTCTAAACTGTTTTTTATCTTACATTTTATATCTGTAATTCAAAGGTTTCCACAACATGGACCATGTTGAGAATCATGTTCTCTGACCCAGCAAACCTCACAACGCCTGGTCCAAACCACAACCTCAGTAAACTTGGTACCTTGCCTTTAATGAACAGGTAAATGAGCTTTTCAGTGTGCCATTACAAAACAGTAATGCAAGCTATTTACAGACTAATGCTGATGTACATGACGCTCTCAGTTTCAGCATGAAGGAAATGGGTTCAGGGATGGGCACAGAGAGCAGACTGGAGCGCAGTAAAGGTGAGAGCAGGCAGGATAACATCCACCTGGAGCCGGGGAACTCGCACATCAGCAATAATAATGAAGGTGAGAGTGACCATTAAAACTCCTAGAAGCCAATGTTGTTGTCTTTATGTTCTTCGTGTAATATTCAAGACTTGTCTAAGCAAGCCATTCAATTTCCCTTCAGAAAATGAGGAGACAGAAGGCAGCGAGGGCCAGGCTGAGTACATGTTCGGTGATGCTGAGTTAGACGACGATGACCTCTACTCTATGGAGCACGACAACCCAACAGGTCAGTCACAGTGCCATCTCTGAGGAAACAAAAGAGTTGCTTACGTTGGTGGCTGCTATTTATAACCGCCTCCAAGCTGAGGGCTCTTTTGTCTACAATTATCTCTGCTCCTTTTGTCGTAGCAGAAGAGCAGGAGTACACGCTTCCCCAGGAGGCCTTCCAGCTGCGCCACGAGATCATGGATAACCCGTCTGCTCCGGAGCACCTTCAGCAGGACAAGGCTGACTCCCCGCACGTCAGCGGCAACGAGGCAGAAGTCACTTGTCTTACGCCCATCGAGTCCTTCTCCCTCATCTCCATTTCCCAGCCGCTGTTCAGCCCTCATCTACCCGCCAGCTTCTTCTGTCCCATTGTGCGAGAGATGCTGCGCTACTATGCCGAGCAGGGCGACGTGCAGATGGCCGTGTCGGTGCTCATCGTCTTGGGGGATCGGATCCGTAAGGAGATCGATGATCTCACCCAGGTCAGATGGAAGAAAAAACATGGTTTTGCTTAGTGTTGTTAAAAACTGAGTGAACTAACTGACGAACTGACTTCAAGGTGTTCTTAAGTAGCTGTTCCCACAAGAAATATAAGATTTAGAGTATTTGACATATAGATAATGTGAATTAAAACAGTCCAGTGAAGTTTAGGAATTCTTTTGGCCATAAATCAGGCTGTAAGTGGCTCACTTGTCCACTGCTAAAATGCCCAAGTCTTAAAATTGGATTGCGGCATCGCAGTTTGGAGAACGTAATCAGACAGAATAGGAAACCCTGAAAGAGTTGTTTCCATTTCAGGAGCACTGGTACATGTCCTACATAGACCTGCTGCAGCGGTTCGAGTTGTGGAACGTGTCCAATGAGGTCATCAAGCTGAGCACGTGCAGCGCCATCACCTGCCTGAACCAGGCGTCTACAACGCTGCACATCAACTGCAGCAACTGCAAGCGCCCAATGAGCAACAAGGGCTGGATTTGTGACAGGTACGAACACTCCACCGTTCAATTTCAAACCTATTATGTTTATAATATATTAAAATACCATTGTCAAAACGCTTGTAATAATTAAGAGGTCTGTCTCCTGCAGTTGGAGTTGCTTGTTTTCACATCTATAAATTGCAGCTTTTTAGGTCACTTTGTTGTAAAAGAAGTACAAATTTTAACATCTAATAAATCTCAAAAAGATTTGTACCACTCTCATGCCTGTAAGCTTGAAGCTGCAGCTAGCAGAAATCTAACTTAGCTTAGCATAAAGACTGGAAACAACTAGCTTGGCTCTTTCCAAATGTAACAAAATAAGTAATAAAAGTTAAAACCACCTATCAACACAACATATCTCAGGCCCAGTAACTTCTTGGATTCGCTCCTTGCTGCCTAGCAACAGCTCACAGCAGTTTGTACTTCGAGTGTAATTCGTGTCTCTGCTGTTTCTAATGTTATCTTAAATGCACAGCACACTCATCGATTTAATTTGCCACCCTGCGTCTCCTCTAGGTGCCACCAGTGTGCCAGCGTCTGTGCAGTGTGCCACCACGTGGTGAAAGGACTGTTTGTGTGGTGTCAGGGCTGCAGCCACGGTGGACATCTGGAGCACATAATGAACTGGCTCAAGAGCAGCGCCCACTGCCCAGCTGGCTGCGGTCACCTGTGTGAGTACACCTGAGCTCATCCCAGCCACCGTTCACACAGCTGTTGCTCTGTGGGAGTGGGAATCGGTCGTCACACCGGCCTGGATCACACACACACACACACTAACACCACGGACAAACAGGATGTCTTCATTCCTCCACATGGGCCTGAAGTCTTCTGTCAATCTGGAAAGAAGAGTGTGTATGTGTGTTGGAGGGTCTAATAGACTGTCTGAAGAAGGTTTACGTGTTCTCTCTTGGACAGCCACTCAAGAGCAAACACAATCACATGTGAATTCATATTTATATTTGAATTGGTGTAAATAAGCAGATGTTACAATAGATATTCTAAGAATATAACAATATTTTTGTGAATTCACACTTGCTGCATTTTACATTGTTTTTAAACCCCTCAGTATAGCAACAACTGTCTGCTCGTCTAAAATGAATTAATGTTTGTACATAAAACTTTAAACTTATTTTGAAGGACTGTAGACAGTGTTGAAATAATTTATGTGAAAAATAGCACTCTATTCAAGCAATATGTGTTGAATTGACACTTGAAGTTGTTCTGGACCACTGAAGTCTGTTTTATCAACTACATTTAATAGAAAATAACTTAACCATCCTTCGGAGTGTACAGAGCTTTTCTGATGACTCACATGTTGACTGAATCCAGGTCACTTATAAAAAAAAACCTTCATGTTTTCATTCAGTGGCACACACTCACACCTGGCAGCTTCCCGGTACATCCAGCCTCTGCTCTTGTCTGCTGAGCAGTTTCAGTAGAGCAGCCAGGATTAAAAAAAGAAGGCTTGCTCGAGGGCACTTTAGTGAGAGAAAAAGAACACTATTTATTCATTTTCTCCAACTGCACTCAACTCTCATGGGCCCAGAGGTCCCAACTGGCCACCTGCCAATTTCTCTAGCCTGCAGTCCCCCAGCTAGACACAATGTGTGCCGCTTAGAGTAAGTCACTTGTTCATGATAGTTTGTGAAGTAAAGCAGTGAAACAAATGTTGGGCCCAACAAAGATGACTTCTGTCTTCATAAACCTCAACAGAACAACTTGGGTGAAAAGTGACAGCAAGAATCATCCCAGTGCTGTGCTGCCTGATGGTAACTGGTTGGATGATTTTATAATCTAGCTGTTATTTTTAATGGCAGACCTCCATGATATGAGTAACTGATCGCAGAGAGATGGAGCATATTTTATCAGTCCAGTCTCAGCACTGATTATTTGGGCACATTTACTCTCTGGGCACCGCTCAGCATCACAAGTTTTTATTTTACACCCCTGTCAGTCCATCCAGAGTGTAAATCATCAGCGAAATCTGATGTGGCCGAAGTCTGTGCACATTTACAAACTTGCAGACCCGAGGCTGATGTGCTGATCAGCTGCTAGAGCTGAATTCAGCCAACTTCCTCTATCATGCCAAGGTTGTTAGTGAGCCGCAACTGTTATCACATCGACTGACCGCCAAGGCCGTGAGCACAACAGAGGATTTTCAGATGTTCTCAGTGTGAGGACATCCTAACATTCAGTAAAGGAGGGGGAATCCCTGACACCGAGGCCCAGCGTGCACAGCAAGTTAAACACTGACCATATTAACAGAGTCGGATTAATCTGAGCCACCTGATTAGATGAAACACCTGGAAAGGCTGTGGAGTGTCTGGGAGCCACACAGGAAGTACTGGACTGAAGGTGAATAACAGGCAGTGAATTTAAAATAATTGATAAATGTCACAATATATTCTACTTATCTGCTCAAGTCTAAATCAGAGCCCAATGAGAATCATAAATCCCATTAAAAAGAGGTTTTATGAGAAATAGGAAAAAGAAACTAAAAGTAAATTAAAAGTATAAAATGTTCACCTGTATTCACTTCAAACTTTACACAAGATTGTTTTTTATGTCTGCTTTATGCATTCTGAATTCTTCTCAGCACCACAAATTGGAACAAAGTCATGAATAATTTTGCATAATTTCTCTGCTGCTTCTCACAAAGTTCCAAAATAAAGTGTCGGATCTCCTCTTAAGTATGCAGACAGACAAACACATTACTATCTAGTTTTCTTAAACACTCAGCTCTGTCCAACATTATTCAGGTTGTAGACCACATTTAACTACATTACCTCTAAAATGTTTTGATTTCTAACAAGACTAAGCTGCTGTGGGTATATCAGTTTTTCTTCTGTTCACTGTTTAGATAATTTAATCCACACGTGAACACAGCTTTTCACCAAGCTCTGACAACAAATACTGCGAAAATAAATGTGCTGATATATTATGTGTCTGTCAATTTACAATAAGCAGAATATTTACACAGTGTTGAAGTTTCCACCCTTGACTTTCAGGCAACAACTTAAAATTCAGGTCCAAATAGAAATAGGATTATCTGGCATTTTTAAGATACAAAGTGAATTCACAGAATGGTAACCAACCACTCAATCACATCACATCTTGAAACTGGACTGTCAGGAATTATGATTTCAAAAAGAACATTTCACTTGTATTTTGCTCAGACAAATGTTGCAATTGCAAAGAGTTAAAAGTGTTATTTTATTCGTAACTCTGCATCTTCACATGCAAATATTGACAGAATTGCAGTACGATGGATAAAAAACAAAAGATTTGACGTGTTCTAACAATGTATTGATTCAAATGATTAACTACCAGGTTTCACACATTGTTTCCATCTGGGTTCTGCAGCTCTCAAAAAATGCATTCAGCAGGACATCATTTTAAAAACAGCACACAAATAACACTATTTCATTCAAATAAAGAAAAGCTCTGCAGAACTTTTAACTACTTGTTTTAACTTTGACTACATTTAAGAAATGTACCTCCTCAGCTGGTGGCATGAACATACTTCAAACCACATTTCATATTTGAAGAGAGAACAGGGTTCTTTTAAAGAAGCGTTTCACAGTATCTGATCCACGGTCAGCTCTTCTTCATCCTCCTCCTCTTCTCTGTGCATCTTCGCAAACCAACTACAGGAGTCCAGTACACACCAGCACAAGCGTGTGAAGGTCGGGTCCCCTTCCTGCCTGCTTGTCATATCCCTGTAGTAGCTGCCGGTGCCATGGCCATGTCCACATCTGGCGAGCTCTGGTCCGTCAGTCCATCACAGAGGAGCAGCAGGTCAGCTGCTTCGCTCCCCGAGCCGCTCTGGTCCGGTCCGGCAGGTCCGGGATCGTCTTTGGCCTTCTCCCATTTCAGTGAGATTGTTCAGGGTGGTTAGATCACCCTCCGTCAAATATCTGCAAAAGCCTGCAAGATGACAAGAAACAAGTTATTTTCTTGTTTTACCAGCCATAGAGCTCCTGCAGCATTTTGCTGCGAGTCCTCACCTTTGGAGGTTTAAGGCCGTTCCCAGCTATCTGAGACTTTTTCAGGGGCACTCAGACGCCTCAGACTCTGAAGCACGGTTTGCAGGGTCCCCGCTGCAATGATGAAACGACCAGACAGCAGCATTAGCATTAGACTTCGCTGATGACACCAAACCGCTTAAATCCCAGAGTATTACACCATCTTACCCAGCTCTTCTTCGTGGGAATCCAGCTTCTTGATTAGCTCTACAACACTGGAGCGCGTCAGGCCCTCCCCAGCTGCAAGAACAAGTAAAACCATCGAATTATCTTTTTTAAATCACGAAATCAGCTGTTATCCAGCCCACTATGTTGCAACTCACCTTTACCACCAGTGTCACCTTTTGCTTTGTCTTCTATGCCAGTGTAATGCCTGCTGTTCCCATCAGTAGTGAAAAAGGAGAACAGTTCAGCGCGGCGGGCCCTGAACTCTGCCAGTGTGGCGTTCATGTCCTGAGCCAGCCGGTGGTTCTCCACCAGCTCGGCGTGGACCCTCCTCCACGCCATCTTGTCCTCCATAAGACATCCTTCCATCACTGTACGTAGCTCTTTCTCCTGAGACACCTGGCTCTGCAGGCTTTCCACCACCTCACAGCGCTACAGTGGGAGAATTAGTTAGTAAAACAAAGGTAAAAAGTTTTTAAATTGGGTCAAGAAAAGTCCGATGCTTTTTTTCCTTTTGTGGCCATTATAGTGAGGTTTTAGTGACCTTGTGTAACTGAATGGCCATCTCTTGCATCTTAGCCTCAAGCTGGTCAGCATAAGCCTGTTCCAGAGCATCACTGGGTGGTCGAGCGCTGCTGTGCCACCTTGCAATAGCCGAGGTCATCTTACGCTTGGGTCCAAACAATCTGGGGAAAAAGAAGAGAGATATCATTTCACACCAAGAGTTAACAAGCAGAAACACTTAAAGAGGAATCTGAAGTCTCTTACGTGATCCCTATTTCTTTGAGATCATTTTCAGTCAGGGTGAGAAATATCCGCAGGTCGATATCTTGCTCCTCAAGTAAGGGGAGATACTTAGAGCAGCCAATTTGTTCCAAGAACTCTGCCAAATCCTACAGGAATAGAAGATTTTAATGCAACCAGACACCAACAGAGCTCTGTCAAACCCAAAACAGTCAAGCATAAACCCCCGCCCCTCACCCCCAACACACACACTGTTAGGTCAGATTTCTGATATAGTTAATAAGTTAGAAAACATAGACATGCCTTGGGACCAGTGTAGGAAGGTGGAAGACCACCATATGACCGCATCCCGCAGTTCCCTGTACCACCAGAATGGGCTGCATCATTATTTCCATGGCGACTCTTGCCTTTTGAGTGGTGAGTCTTATTTACTCGACGAGAGCTGCTCTTTTTGCACGGGTCAGAGTCCTGGAGGAGAAAATGTACATTGTGTCTCTGCAATGTCAAATTAAAATCTGACTCTAAATCACTGGCAGTTTTGTGCTCTTGAGTTCACCTCGTTACTCTCCACAGAGCCTTCCCAGTTGAGGCCGATCACATGAGGCAGGCCTTCGCTGCTGCTACTGCTGCTCCTCATGGTCAGCATGTCGTTGTCAAAGAATGGACTGTCGTCTGTGGCGGCATCATGCATCGTTAGTTATTTGGCAGATCTTATTTTGTGGCATATTTCTGCCAGAGATGCCCGCAGCCATTTCAGTTGTCACAAAACACTGTTAATCGCGTGTGTCTCACCTCTGCTGCTGTTGCTCTGGCCGTCCAGCTCGTTGATGGGCGAGGTAACGTCACGGTAGCAGATACCGTCACTCTGTTCACCAACGTTATGAAAGGTCATGAAGCCTGGCGGCACTGCAGGAGGATCTGTGAGGAGAAAGGCATTATTAATAAATCGCTGTCTCACCCACGCAAGTGATTGAGAATTTACAGAATAAAACTGCCAGTTTTGCTTGTTTGCAAAGTCTTCTGTGATGACCTATTATGAGTCTTTCAGCTCACACAGAAAAAAGTTTTGCTGCTCAAAGTGTTGTGTTAATCAACTTATTATTATATATATGTTTTGAAGAAACTTATGTAATTTGACTGAACTACACCATTAATGTATGACTGGTATGAGTACAGGCTTATGTGACGCTACCACACTGTTTGCCGGTGCCTCCTACTCGGAACTTGGCGATGGCCTGGGGCCCATCGTGGATGCTAATGCCTTTGGCTCGGCTTCGACTTGGCACCCTTGGGGGTGCGCTGTCCGAGTCCTCGGAGGAGCTCAGGTCTTCAAACTGTCCTGACAAGTTGAAACACACACACAATAAAAAATTTATCTGAAAAAGAGAGGATAATAATATACGTAATTTGTTAAATAAATAAATAATGATAAGTGTGAGTACCTGCTTTGCTCCTTGGAGAACGTGAGTCAATGAGGCTGACAATCTTGGTGTAGCCGTACAACATGGCTAAGGCACGAGCTGTCTCTCCTTTGGCGTTACGGTCATCTACTTTAACTTTCTGTAAATAATGAAAGCAAAATGGATGCCAGGATAACAAAGGCATTACCTCTGTATATGCACCCTCAGATGTGCTGAAGCTCTGTCTCTGACTCTTGAGGACCACATTTGTGGATGGTAACGTACTCACATGGTCAAGCAGGTACTGAACAATGATTTCATGTCCAGAAGCAGCAGCCTCCATCAGAGGAGTGAACCCGGACCTTGGCTCCCTGTGGATAAAAGAGAAATGAATGAAAACCTCTAGCTGAGGGGAGATCAGCGGTCGTTTTGTGATGAGTGACGACACTCACTTGACATTGGCATCTGCGTTGTTATCCAGCAGGAATTTGACCATCTGCTGGTGGCCTGTGCTGGTGCAGTGGAAGAGAGCGGTCCAGCCCTGAGCATCCTTCAGCTCCAGATCAGCACCTTGCTTTTGAATGAAAAATTTAAAAAAAAAGTCTTTCATACTACATTTTAGCACAAAGGTTTGAGTGAACACAAAATACAGATTCTTTGACGGGGAACCAATAAAGATTTGGGTTTACAACCCAGCTACCACAATATGATGTTGCATGAGCTTTAACATGCTCAACATTAATCTACTATATTAAAAAGGATCATGCTGGTGGTTTTGCATGTATCAGCCCATTATGTCACATTAACTTAAAACCACATTATCTTAAAAGGACACAGCTAGTTTTGGTACTTTTGGAGCATTTCCATTCATTTCAGAGTGGACAACCTCTTAAAAAAACTTGAAGCTTATTGGCATCTTAGCCATCTAATTTTTTTGTCATATGTTGACAAAACTGCTGAGGCATTAGAGAGCTCCCTCTTTATGCATTAAACTCTTTGATTTTCCAATGGCACTTTGAAAAATGCAGTCCAGTCCCTCATTTCCCATTCAAAACTCAAAGTTAGGTGAACAGATAATCTGCTTCGATTAGACTGTTAACTGTCAGAGCACCTGAAGCAGAAAGTAAGCGATACTTTCGTTCCCACAGCTCGCTGCCAGCATCAGGGGGCTCAACCCTTTGGCGGTGGTCGCGTTTACGTCCACGCCGGCCTCCAGGAGCAGATTTGCAATGTTGTCGTGGCCGATGTAGGAGGCATACATGAGTGGGGTCCATCCTCCGATGTTCTTGCGATCCAGGTCCACCTCACGCCTGAAAATGACATCACAGACATGAGTACATGTGGTGAAAAGATGCCACATAAAAGGGGGAAGCGGATGGCAGGAGCACATCTGCTGGTGCCTTCATGGTGATCCAGGGACCCACTTGCTGATGCAGTCCGCCACCACGTCGTACTGGCCGATGGAGCAGGCTGTGTGGAGGTCCAGAGGCAGGTCCAGCTCCTCGGGCCTCACCAGGGAGTCTCCCAGCCACAGAGAGAGGCTCGCACCCAGCTGCTCCGACTCACTGGCCTCATCGCTCAGCTCGGACATGATGTGCCTCCTGAGTCCTCCCCACACACATACAGAGATATTTCACACTGCGAAGCTACATGACACACATTTTAAAAGAGAGCTCAAAATCAGACAGTCAGAGGAGTTAAAAGCCGTGGGGGTAGCTTTTTATTAAACATAAAAATCTTAAGAAATTCACGCTGGCTTTAAACTTTTTATTTACATCTTTACGAGCTGGAACATCCAGCTAGCTCAGCGTTAGCTCGGAGAGATAATGAGCACAAACTCTGAATTAAAACAACTTAAAAAGGCTGTCAAAACGGCTCTTTACACGAAACTGATATTTCACAGTGTAGTTTAACATTAAGAGGTCCAAACTTACAGTGAACAGGTCGAGTTGGTTTGTTTTCTCAGCGGCTCAAACTTTTCTGTTGTTTGGTGTGTCACACTGAATTGTGCTCGGGTTGAACGATGTCCGCCCCTTCCTGTCCCAGATTTACAAACACACATCTTTTACTTGGCCTAAATTCAAGTAGAAGTATTTTCTTAAAAATATATTTCACGTACAAAAAGAGATCATTATGCAGAATAGACCTTTTCAGAAACATATAAAAGAATGGATTATAAATATGTTGTTGCATTATGTTTGCTGATAAAGGTGCAGCTCATTTTAATTACTTTATACTATCTTAACATAAAAATAATACTTCATGATTTATTAGTTGATGTATATTGTTAATATATTTTAAGGGAAGTAGAAGTATAAAGTAGAATAAAATAGTATTACTTTAAAATTGCATTCAATAACAGTATTAAGTAAATGTACTTTGTTACTTTCCACCTCTGCATGTGTACATAATAATGTCTGGCCAATGTTATCTTAACCTAAGTGCTTATGAAACTGTAGCAAAATATTAAAGTTTGTACATGCAAAATAACCTGACTGTTTTACTCTTAAGCACTGGTTCTTTATCTCAGTTAGGACTTCGAAAAAATCTGAAGCAGATCAGGGATAAGAAACCTGCTGAATAAATGTTTAAAAGATACTTATAGTTCAGATTAGATATCTATCAAAAACATGGACATTTGAAATACTGGATTCTATCACAAAAAACACAAATCTCCAATTCACATTAAGACCTACAATCCTTTACAGGAGAATCACCTGTAGACACAACTTTATTTTGAGGGATCACAAGGCAGTAAGACCAGAAATTACTAAAGTAATACTATGCAGAATTATTTTAACACTATAAAACATGTTTCTGGGATAAAATTATCAAAATAATAAATGCCATGATAAACAATAATAAATGTAGAGCAAGTTGAGATTAACATTTTCAAATTTATGCTTTATGTTCAATTGTTTTTTTATAATTTCAGATATTTATATAGAAAATTCAACACAAACCACAAAAATACAAGTTGCTTTATTTAGAAATGTAGTACAAGCTGTAAACAGCTGAGTATATTTTAAGTATGAGAACTGTGATTGTTTGCATCTCTAAAGCAGTTTCTTATTTTCTATGCTTCTTGTTGTTTCTTTCACAAAGTGTCAAGCACAGATCTCAGACCGGACTGTCCAGTCACAGTCCAGCACAATTCATGGTGAAATACGGCAGAGAATAAGAGAAAATCAGAGAAAATTGAAGCGAAACTCCTCTTTTGATGGAGTGAAAACAAAAGCTGACGTCTCCTCGTGAGTCTGAGGTGTCAGTTCTGCACCCCGAGCTTCTGTTGCCTGCTGGGTCTCCTCTGTGGTTGGTGTCTGGGGTTTGATTTCAGCTCTCCGGTGGAAAACGCACTTCTTCGGAGGATTTGAGATAACTTTGACCTGCGCCGAGGCAATTTCTGTCGGGATTAGAGAATCGGTCAATTAAGAGCACTTTGTTCTAAGATGCACCTTTTAACAGAAAACTGTTGGACTCTCTCTGCTGCTTCAGTCCACTCACCGCCCTGAATGAGTTTATACTGCTTGCTCTTCTCCTCTTCCATTTTTTTCCTGTAATCTCCTGTCATGGTTCTCATCACCTGCCTCTTCTTGGCCAGAGGAGCTTTGGAGCTTCGTAGAGTCTTCAGAGCACGAGAGGCTTCCTCCTCTGTGGGAGAAAACATTCATGAGGAATCAGAGTCATATATGATACATAATTTACTTTTATGCTTGAAATGAAAGCACTGCAGCTCTGAACAGTGTAAGATGAACCTCATACTTTGTTTCGGTGTGCCCTTCTGGGTCCTCATTCCCAATTCCAGCTGCTCGATGCACCAGTCCAGCTGCCTGTTCAGCTGCTCTTCTGCACTCTGAAAGACATTCGGACATCAGGTCGGCTGATCAGCTAGAAGAACCACAATGATTACTTTAAAGAAAAACATTTCACACTGACCAGCTCTGTGTCGTCGCCTCCCTGACTCCCCTCAGCTGCACTTGGCATCTGCTGTGCCTGGCTGCTATCTGAGGGTTTTTTCTTTCCAGATTTCTTCTTCTTTTTTGCTTTTGTTTGCACTGACGGCTCAGGTGGTGAGTTAAACTCCTGTTGAGGGGAAGGCTTTTCCTCTTGGTTGCGTTGTTGGCTGTCTGCGGTCTCCGTCGTCTCCATGTTTTCTGCGGGCGTGTCGTCAGGAATTTGAAAGTTGAAGGCAAAAGCCGAGCTCCGTCCTGTAAAGGAGATCCGGCTTGCCGCTGGTTCGGTCCCGTCTGACAGAGCTGTTTTCTCCCGAGGAGCTGGAGAGTTGTCGGAGAAGAAGTTAAATTTGAAGGTGTTGTCGCTGCGACTCCAGAGGGGCTTCTCAGCTTGGCCGTCAACAGAGGTGGAGCTGCTTGATGTGGGTTTGATATCTGTTGAATGAACACGAACATACAGATAACTTATATTTGTGGCATTGCATTAAACCGTAGAGGATTAGGTATTTAGATCCTGAAGATTAGTAAAAGCACAAATATCACACTGTGGAAAGAATCACAAGTAAAAATTCTGTATTTAAAACTTTAGTTAAGTATATAAACATTATAAGCAAGATGTATTTAAATTAAGAAAAGTATTATATAAGTATTCATTGTGAAGTAAAATTCTGCCTGCGAGTGTTTTACTTTATACTTTATTTTTCTGGATTAATATTGCTGCCGTGAAAATGTGTATGTTGCATTTTACTGTAACGCGTTTAAAGTCGAGCCTGTTTTAACTGCTTTGTAAACTGTTTGCTGGTCTAATCTAAAGCGATGCATCATGGTCTATAAGATCATCATATCTGTGAGAACCACGATCAGTCAGTCCAAGGAGGGCTAAAATAGTTAACACCTCACTCTTCAGTTTATCAGAAAAATTAAAAATCACCTAATACAGAAACGTAAAATGTGAAAAATGTCATCTTAAAAGTAATTTTCAGACAAATGTAGTGCCTCTGAGTTGTGGTAGAGTAGAAGTGTAAAGTGGTAGAAAATGGAAACACTAAAGTAAAGGACAAATGCCTCCAGTTTGTATTTAAGTACACTACTTGTAAATGTATATAGTTACTATATTAATATATTAGTTGAATCGCATTACTTACCTCAAAGCTTGTTCTTACTTTAACAGACTGATGAATGTAAATGATTACACCACGTCAGTGCAAACATTTAAACTCATATAGTTTTTCTCACACAAACTACACATTCACACTTTAGATTTACACCACAGACACGCTCATATGAAGCATATATGCTATAGAAATATAAGGTTTGCAGTTAAATGATAATGTACCTATAAACATCAGCCTCTGCTCGGCCATGCTGAATCTTCCTGAGAGTTTCCAGCCCAAAGTTTCACTGAACCTTTTAACTCGACGCCTCAGAGACACGAACGCCTTCAGCGGGGCAAAAACAGCGTTCAGCCGACATTTTCAAAAACACGGATATTTTCTTGTTTTCCCATGAAATCATGCTGATCAGAAACTTACCACCGGTGTCACATGAGAACACGTCCGTCTGGTAACAACGCTCCGACGCCTGTGGTTCCGCTTGTTGGCGGTCGAGAGAGTTCTCACACACACACACACACACACACGATAGAAAAGTGTTAATGATGACAAACCAGAAGTGTAAGAACTACTCACTTCTTGTACATCAGTAAAAGTTGTAATACGGGTTAAAATAGTCTTTTACAAATAAAACTCCCACTAAAGGTCACAGTACTCATAATGAGATTTCCAATCTTAGATAAATAATAAAGTTGCTGGTAAATCAAAGAGAATAAAAAAAAAACTTCTACAGCCTGAAAAACACATGTGAAACAGTATATAAAGAATGAAAGAAGGCTGTGATCTTTGTATATTAATAAGGTTGTTAATACAGTTTCTGAACAAAGGCACAAAGGATCTGGCTGTCTGAGTCCTAAACCTTTTACCAGATCTCAGGAACTAAGAAAGCAATGAGGACATCATTAATGTTTGATAAAAACAAAGATTCATCCAGCTGCTGTCAGCAGAAACACAAAGGTAAATTTGTTTGTGGAGTTCTGTAATATCTCTCCACATATTTATTGTTTGTTTGTATCAATACAGGCTATAGTTTAGGAATTTTCCATCATCAACGACCAGGGATCACATTTCCATTATTGAAGGAAATGTTCTTATTTATAAAAATAACATAGCATCAGTGGAGGAGTAAAATTAGTAATACTACATTATTATTATTATTATTCAGGATTTTACTGTTGAGGCTGGTTGAAGTGGAGCTTATTTTAAACTAATCTGTAATGAACTGTAATTTATTAATGTTTCCATTATGGACTGATATACTGATCACTTTTTTCAATAAATCAATTCTTTTGTCTGACCAAATTGTTCAAACCTCAAAATGATTGAACGGTGCCCTAAAATAATAATATAAAGATTAAATTCTCATAATTAAGAGGCCGAAACAATGCCAGGTGACATTTTTTCAACAACCAAAACAGCAGCCGATTAATTTTCTGTCAATGGATTAATCGACTAATCGTTTCATGAGACGACATGTATGTCAAATGCGTACTAATGACACTTCACACAGCAGATTTATTTTAAGATATCATCTAATAAATCTTAAATATGTAGAGACAAAAGCTACTGCCAAGAAGAGGCACTTTTTTAAAGAAAATAAAAATCGCAGATTAAAAGGAGACGTTTCTTGTTTCATTCTTGTTTCTACATGTCCAGAGGCGATGAGGTCATTTTCTTTTCCACCAATCAGATCCCATCATAATTTTGAGTCTGGACCAATCAAATAGGCTGAGGGGCGGAACTTTTAGCGCGACTGCTCCCAGACTATAAATACCCCCCTCCTCCTTCCTCCGGCTCACACGATCAACTCACACGCATCAGCGCGGCGACGTCGGTTTCCCGGAAAAAACACACAAAAGGTAAGCTGACCATACTTACCCATATTATTGTTTTTTCTACGTTCATAGTTGATATTTATCAACTATAAAAATATTATAACACCCAGCTCGTTAAAATACGTTAAAAAACGGTTAAACTAACTGGCAGTCAGTTGACAACAAAACAGCGCGCGCGGTAGCCTGGTTTGCTAACGGTTAGCAACCTTTAATGAGCTCTTTAGAAACTCACACTGAAACCCTCATTACGACAATAAACTGTTAAATAACCTTTTATTTTCGTGTGTATAGTCTCCGTGTCTCAGACGACCACGGTGTCTTTAATGTTTTAGTTAAACGTTCGCGGTAGCTAACTGGCGCCATTTTGCAACCGTCGGTGTTGGCTTTAAATCCGCCTGCTAACAGAAACGTGTGTGTGTCCTGAAGCTTAATGGTGGCTCTGCTCTGCTCAGGCTTGTTTTATTAAATCAAAACCATCCGTGTGTGTACGGAGGGTGTGCGGTATCTTATTAAGAGCTGTCCCGGCGATAATCTGTGAGTGGTCGTTAATCAAACGTGTGCTGTTTCCATTTACCGACACGTTAATGAAAAATGTCTAAATGTTTATTTTCTATTATGAGGATTAACTGTGTCGATGGGGGGGGATCTGTGATTTTTAGCTTTCGCTGATTTTGTAATCTGTTCCTATAAAGATTATTACATTCAGTGCTCGATTAATGGAAAACGTGCGGCTCGCTTAATTTTTCTCCATTGTTTTGTTTTTAAACCCGCAGGTGAACTATGGCTCGTACCAAGCAGACCGCTCGTAAATCCACCGGAGGAAAGGCGCCGAGGAAGCAGCTGGCCACCAAAGCTGCCAGGAAAAGCGCGCCATCCACCGGCGGAGTGAAGAAGCCCCACAGATACAGGTACGCTGCTGATCAGGTGTCTTCATACATGATTATATCTGACATGTTAAAAGCTTTCTTTTAAATGCAGCTTGAACTTGAAAAATGTGACTTGGAGTGTTAAAGGAATCTTTCTGTTTCAGGCCTGGTACTGTTGCTCTGCGTGAGATCCGTCGGTACCAGAAGTCCACTGAGCTGCTCATCAGGAAGCTGCCTTTCCAGCGCCTCGTCAGGGAAATCGCACAGGATTTCAAGACGGATCTGCGTTTCCAGAGTGCAGCTATTGGTGCCCTGCAGGTGAGCTGACTCTTAGTTACTTGGTTTGTCAAGTAAATTATAGCTTTGATCTCATTTGTTGAGGATAACTTTGTTTTTTCCTTTCCTCATTTAGGAAGCCAGTGAGGCGTACTTGGTTGGACTCTTTGAGGACACTAACCTGTGCGCTATTCATGCAAAGAGGGTCACCATCATGCCCAAGGATATTCAGCTGGCCAGGCGAATCAGAGGAGAGCGTGCATAAATGATTTGGATTTTATCTTTTTAGTGGGGGTGGGTTGGGGGGACAGGGTCCTGATTGGGGTTTGTTTTGTAAATCTTGAACTATTACCAGCACATATCACCTAATTTGTCATTTGTAGTTTGGAGCTTTTTTTTTTTCTTTTTTTTAACTTTGTCATTTCATTCTTGACTTTCTCAAACTGTCCTATTCCCTGTAGAATACAGCTTCATATCTGATAAACAAGATTCCACTGCCTTTCTCAGGTTTGCAAAACTATTTTAGAATCCATACCTTTAATCCTGTGTGTGCATGTCATAGGATTTCTTGTTGTGCTGTAAATAAACTTTCCGCTACCTCATATTCTTGTCCTGAATTTAATTTGTCTGCACATACACATGCATACAAAGGTCAACACATTAAAGATTTGCAAATGGTTAAGAACCAGCAGCACAGACTGAGATGTATCACTTGATATGAAGTTAAGCTCTGCACACTGGCTCCTACATTAACCATGATGCAACTTGTTCGTTCCTTACTGCCCTGTAAATAGTTTAATGCAAGTGGAGATGACACTTATCAGTCAGTATCATGGGTCATTTCTGTGGAGATCCTCTTGCTTGTAAACAGATTAAAGTCAAGGAGGCACAATTAACATGCTGTTAACTGTGTAATGTACATAAATTGTGTACCTCAAGCATATTAAATCAGAACTTAGTGGTTTAAATCAAGGCATTTTAATCCACATGTTCTAATGAAGCACTGAATTGAAATTTCACAAAAGGCAATGTATGATCCAAAACAATGTATAATTCATCTTGTGCTGAAAAAAAAAATTCCGTAGCACTGGACGGCTTCACTACCACACCATCACATCATGAGACGGTGCCACAGCCAGCAGAAGTACTGCAGAATCATTTCACAATAAATATAACCTGAACTATATATATACAGACGTCTCAAGTCCCACATTTAAGTTGTTTTATTTTGCTCCTCCTCTTCCTCTGAAAGCAAGCCTGGTAAATGCTCGTACAGCCCCTTCTTCAACTGGTCATCAATGTCCGACTCGCCTCTCAGAGCACACCACAGAAGGAAGGAGGCCATAAGCAGGCTAATGGGGAGAACCTTCCACCACGGCCTCTCAAACTGGCTCCCCAGGGAGCGGTCGACCTTCCAGTTCCTGTGACTGGCGGCACTGGTGGAGAACTTGATGGGCTCATCCTTGACTTTTTTCTCATCATCTGTAGATTCAACTGACGTCCGAGAGTGCTGAGCGAGAGACCGAACGCTGTTCAGTCTGCTGACAAAGAAGAGCAACACATCAGCTAAGACTGATTGATTTAACTTTCGACATCAACTGAGGTACTGAACTAAACTATTGTTGTGAAGTATTTGATATAGATTAAACTCCCAAACAGTGTACATGTAAAATGAAATACAAAAAAAATGTTATAGAGATGTTCACTGATAAATTGATATATATGAACCAATATTATCTAATTACATATTTATTGAATTATATATTTTCTATATTATATATGCAACATCACACTCATGACATTTCTTGATCGTAATTCTTAAATAAATCCAAAGGATCCGTTATGTGCTTATTTAAATACAACAATATACTGTTGATTTGAATAGTAATTTTTAAAACTTTATAATAATATGGCACCTCAAAGATCAGTTTATAATATTGTTGGCTGGACATGGAGGGCACACAGTGAAGATACTGAAGTCTTGACGCTGACAGTGAATTACAAAACGACATATAAAAATATATCTATTTTTTATATTATAGAGGTCATAACCTGAAGTTCAAACACGTGATGTAATAATGTCTCAACCACACAGTCACTATGCCACTGTCAGTAGATCAGCAAGTGTCATCTATCTGTCTGATTTTATAGAACAATAACCCACAGATAAAAACAGTTTAACATGAAAACATATTTTTAACTAGTGTTGTATTATCATTTTGTGCTACTTTACTTTCCCTTTTAAACATATATGTTTCTACTCTACTACATTACAGAGACAAATATTGTACTTTTTACTCCATCACACTTTTTTGATAGATTTTGATTAATTAATGAATACAAAATATAAATCAAGTATTAAATTATGAAGCATTAATATAGACTAAGCTCCCTAGCAGCATATGAAGTATTTAAGATTAGCTCTACTGCTACATTTCTGTCACGTACAATAATTATAGTACAATATCCTACAAGAAAACTGATTCTGATTCAAATACATAATGAGTACCCTTACTTTAGATACTTTAAGTATACTGTGATGCTTACACTTTGTATTTTTATTTAAGTAAGTTTTCAGTGCTGGGGCGTTTTAACACTGGGATTGATATTTCTTCTTAAGTAACAGACCTTGAATGCACCATGTGTATCAGTATGTGGTTAACAGCTTAAAAACCTTCAGACTTCAAATATTATTTAAGAAACATCTAATAAAAGTAAGTGATGAAAACATGAGCAAGGTCAACTATTTCATTTTACCTGGCAATGTGTGATGGTGACATAATTGTGTGAGTGAGTCGTGTATTAAATTAGAAACCGTGTCATTGAAGCGGCATCAGAGTCATCATGGTTTCTGTCTCTCACCTCGTGTTTTCCTGAAGAAATATCCTCCGACAGAAAGCGGATCGTGACAGCAGACCGCTGAAGACTCGTCCTGCTGCTGGAGACATGTCGGACCTCTGGTCATCTTAGGACACCACACCTCAGCTCGGTGAAACTGGGGGGATTTCTTACCAAACGCTCTTTGGTCAGGTCATGTAACACACCGCGGTGCAACCCGGATCTGCTTCCGTGCTGCTGCTAAACGCCGCTGAGCAAAGTTCCTATAGGATGTCTACGTTATCTCATTAGAAATATATATATATATTTATTTTTACTGTATTATACTGTTGTTATAACCATAATATGAAGATTAAACGTTTTTTAGAAACGTATTTGGCAGAATAGCTTATATGCAGATTTGCATTTATTCAAGCACTGGATTTATTGCGAAATGGCTATTTGAGTATTTGAAGATAAGATAATCCTTTATCGATCCCTGAGTGGGAAAATGTGCAGAATTACTACAGAAAAGGATATAATGCTTTATCGAGAGGCATACATAAGAAAAACATGATAAAACTAAATAATAATTATTAAAAAAGCAACAAAGACAATAAGAAAAATAAAAATGTAAAAAAGATAATAATATTGCACCAACTACTTAACGTGTCTATTTAATGCTACTTTATTCCTCGACACTACTATATACAGAGGGAATATATTGTACTTTTGACTCTATTTACTTGAAGCTTAAAGTTACTTCCTACATCATGACATGATACAACACTTTACTACTAATCTCCCCAGTGATACACAGCACACTCTTTGAAATGCTCCTAAATGGATTTGTTAGTGATAACAGAATAATGTAATATTCTGTAATAATATAACTGTGGCAGGAGTCATTTTGCCTGATGAGTACTTTTACTTTGGTACTTTAAGTACTTTTCTGCTGATAATACGTGTATTTTTACTTAAGTAACATTTTGAATACTGGACTTTTACTTGCAGTGTAGTATTTTTTTATCAGGGTACTTCTGATCAGAGTTATTTTTCCACCTCTGCCTTTACAAAACAACTTTGACATAACAACCTTACCTTAAGACCCATTTAGCTGATTTCTGGAGCTTTCCATGACATAACATGAATTTTATTTATAGACAGAGTTTGCCATGTCATTGTCATGGAAACGTAGATGATGATGTTTTTAGTTTTCTCGGAGATACTAAATGGACCATGACCTGAAATTGTTCTGTCAAGTGCTGATACCAAGGTTAAGAACTGACTTTGAATTTCTATTTCATGTCATGTTGTGGCCGAGGAAGCACATAAATACTGGTGTTATTTAGTTTAAGCTGCTTTATGATGGTACACTGTAATAATACCCTACATTCAATTCAGTCAAAAATTTAAAAACTAATGTATTTGTACCATGGAGTACACAGTCTACAGCACAAATACACACAAAGGATGTTGAACGTTTCATTCATTTTCTCATCGACGGTCTTTGAAGCGGTCACACACGTCGACCAATCACGAGACAGAGAGATTGACGCGTCCAATCACGCTTCGCCTGCGTGTTAATACTTCCTGGTTGAGTTCCCATGCTGTAAGGGTCCTGCACGTTTTTCCCAAGTAAGTAAGTAAACTTGTAAATAAGGACGAAGAAAGGGAGAAATGTTGTTTCATAATCGAGTTTAATGGTTATAACAATTGTGTAAGCCGGTTGTAAAAAACAAAAAAAACATGGTACACAGCGTAACATTTGAGGTTTGGTTGCGAAAAGCTTAACATTTCTCTGTTCAGTCAAGCCTGTTTCATTATTTTTTCATTTCCTTAAGGACCTTAAGCCATCAGCCATAGCAGGATAAAATAGTAAATAAAGGTATTACATCCGTAGTCCTGTTGTACTTGAGGTGTATGTGTTCTTCTGTCTTCTCTGTGATCAAATGTTAACAGTTAATATAAAATCATTCATCAATCTCCTTTCAGACAGTCTGCCCAATCAACACTGCACGTTTTTGTTTCTAGGTGGAAATTATCTCATGGCTAAAGACAAATCCCTGAAATCAGACACACATCCGCCTAAAAGGAAGAAGTTAAGTTCAGTTCCCATAGAGGTCCATGCAGATGAAATAATGGACACTAAAGTGAAAAAGAAAAGGAAAAAGATGGAGGAAGAGGTGAGTATTCTCGTCCCTGGTGCCTGCGTCTGTGTTAGATGACACAACCTGAGAGTGCTCAAAAGATAATGGATATTTGTTTCAGGAGGCTCCTGTGCAGATTCCCCATGAGACACGGGAGATCACAGGAGACGATAAGAAACAGAAAAAGATGAAGAAACGCAAAGAGAAAAAAAAGACTGAACAAACTCAGGTAAGGATGTTTCCTTCTTTCTTCGTCATCATATTATGTTGCTGGTGTCTGTAAGCATTCAGACAAACTGCTGATTTGTGCTGCTACATTCAGAAAACGTGGCGATAATATTCAGGTAATAATATTCATACATCATTATAAAAACTTAGTGTTTAAAAGAACTGAAAAACAGTTAAGAACAAAAGTCTCTCATTGAGATAACAGATAACAGGCACAATTGATCCAACGTTGGCAATAAAAACATGCATAAACCTGAAATAACTGATTCAACATGAATGTTTTAAAAATTTGCGTCAATTTCTAGCTCCTGTCTTCACACTCCTGGCACACACACGTCTATAATCTGTGTAACATACTGTGTGTGTTGGTATTTAACTGAGTATAACAGTTTGTGGAAGGACATTGGAGCTTAAATGAGTGGACTGGCCTGGTCTGTCGCATGTCGCTGGGATGCAGTTGCCTCCAGCTGGCACATAGATGGATTTCCCTGAAGCCGACCTCTGCAGCTTTGCCCACCTGCTCCTCTGCTGGATGAAAAGCCTCAGTTTGTCCTGAAAGGTCTCACCAAGGAAGCTGTAGATGAGCGGGTTCAGGCAGCTGTTGGAAAAGGCAGCCAGCCTGACAGCGTGACCTGTCATGGGATAGTCCTGCCACAGTGTGCCGCCGCTGTCTGTGTCGCCTCTGAGAAGGTGAACGCTTATAAACACGTTCTCCGGGAGCCAACAGAGGAAGAAGACCAGCACAGCTGCCGAGATCATCCGCAGGGCTTTCTGCCTGCGCGGCCTCTGCTGTGGGCCGTCCTGCTCCCTCTGACTCTGCCGGAGCACCTGCGCTATTCTCCAGTAGCACAGACCCAAGATGCAGAAAGGCAGCAAGAAACCCAGCATCACCTCCAGCCAAAGGATCTGGGTCACGTTGGCAAAGCAGAAGTGGAGCTCTCCAGCGTGCTGTCCCTGAGCGATGGCAAAAGGAAGCACGGTGAACAAAGACGAGAGCACCCAGACAAGGCAGCAGCTGAGGCGTGCGCGCGGCATGCCGCGGCCCATGAATCCCGTTAGTGCCACGAACCGGTCGAAGCTCATCCAGGTTAAGAAGAAGACGCTGCTGTACATGTTGACCTGCTGGAAGAGGTTCATGAAGGTGCAGAGGCCGGCCATGTCATAGTAGCCCTGCTTCAGGTTGAACACCTCGATCAGAGAGTCGGTCACAAGGGCGAGGTCGGCCATGGCCAGGTTGACAAAGTAGAGGTCCGGAGCTGTCAAGCGGCCCCTGTTGCTCAGGTTGACCACTAAGATGAGGATGTTCCCAATTAAGCCGACAGGAAAGAGGAAAATAGTGTAGATGCTGGAGAGGAAGAGGTTGATAATATAAAGGTCATGGCTCTCTGATGCTGCATGCAGAAAATCCGAGATGACTTCCATTTGAGTGTTGTTCAGGTGAACACTCAAGTTATGTTTAGTTATGACCCTGTAGTCCAGATACATGGTTGTGTCCATATCACACTTTTGTGTTGATCCAGTAGTAGTTAAATATTAAGGTGCAGTAGTTCTTAGATTTCCACAGATTTTTACTTCCTTTGGAGTTTGTGGTGCCATCGGATTCCTTTTTCAGCAATGGCAGCTTCTTGGATGTTTTATGGAATTTGCTGCCCACTTTGTTCTAGACAGGGAGGAAGAGGACAGTGAGTCAACAGCGTGTTTTCTCAACATGTAGATTTAGTATGAATGAGTAGACTCTCTGGAGGCAAAATGACTCCCGAGTGTGTTTTACAATAGTTGATGGTCACTTTGGAAACACTTTTAGGCAATTTGGGATCGTGGGATGTTGTTTTTTTGTTTACGTGTGAGTGATTATACCCACCCTTCAAAATGTCATATAACCTGGCACGCAAAGTCGGCATACAAGATCAGTTACAGAACTATAGTTTGTCATTATGTTATGGCTCTGCTGTAGCCTTATCTCATGTAAATATGATGCCCTGTGGTTCTGAACTTAATTTGAGACATAATTATTTATAGTAAAGATGCATCTTCTGTTCATTAGAAGGATTTAAATCTGTAATAGTGGGGCAGACTCAATGTCCCTGTTTCAAATCTGAGCTTTGTTACTAAAATCACTTTTACTTCCATTTTTACTCTCTCTCCACTTGTGTCCCAACAGCCCTCTGCTGTCAACTATCTCATAAATAAAACAATGCCGTGAAATAGTAATAGTTGTTGTGCTACAGTTTTAGAAAAAGTATTGGTCAAATGTATAGTGCTATTGACAGATACAGCAAGTACATTAAACTACATGTTAGTTTGCATTGGAATAAATTAAACTACGTCACGTACTTGAATTGATATAAACCAGCTTAAACTTACCTTAAACTGAAGTTTCCCTGCACTACACTGCAGTCCTTCTGATCCCTGTCCTTATGGTGCTTATTGTGAGAGCAGGTGTCGCAGTTAGTCTGAAGTGTTGCAGTGCCTCCCACCACATACAGCAAGAGACAAATGCACCATGCAGGCACACGCATGCAGACAGGTACACACACACACACACACACACACACACACACTTTTTAGTCAAACATGAAAACAGCCTTTTCCATTAGAGCATCTCTTAAGTTTATTAGAAATGCATCAAGTCCTCTTATTGAACATTGATTATGTATTCTTTTTAAAGCAACATATTTTATTGGATAAATGATTAGCTGGGACATGGAGCCAACTTGTCAACACTGGTACTGTGAACACAACTGTGATTGTATAGTGTTAAAATATATAAATATGGGAGTCTGGGGACTTTAAGCAAAAACAGAGTAGTTTATTTACACAAAACAAGATGAATGACAGACTAGTCTCACTTCATCTTGCTTCAAAAAATACAAAAAGGGCAGTGATTTTATAAGGACTTATAGTGGATCTTAAAGTATTGCCACTATTATTTTACCCTGTAAAATGAGGTCTGACATTCATGACACCATCATCTTATGCAACCTGGCTGCAGTATTAATTTTTCCTACTGGTCCCTGGTTTTGTGCCACTCTGTGTTGGCACCAGTACCTTGTATGATCCATGCAGGTCAGTTATTCCTGGAACTGGTGCTCATCAAGTTCTTGAAATACAAGGCGTCTGGTTCTTTTAGGGTTAGGTTAGGTTCTTAAGGCTTTAAAAGTAATGACGTGAAGAATATTGACACCAAACTTAGGATTTGACTTTTATTTTCCCTGACTAAATGTTTCCATGTGCCACTCTGGGAATTGTGGAGGTTTTTCCAGGCATTTAGTCTAAATGGGCGTTTGTGCAAACTATGTTTATGCAAACAGAGTCAAAGAAGACATGTTTAAGAGCCAGTTCAAGAGGTTTAAAACACACCGTGCTAGTAGCTGTATGTCCTTTTTGAATTCTCCTGTTCATTGATAAAAACTATATAAACATATTGTTTTTAGAAACTGTACTACCAACATGTTACACAGCTCTGAGGATGTCCAGCAAAACATTTTTTTTTTTGAAAATGATGATGTACAAAAAATTTCATTTTAAAAATAGCTTTTTCAATCTTTTCATCACTGGAGACAGTAACACAATACTAATAGTAAAACATTTATATGGTCATTAAAAAGAAAAAGAAATAGTGACAGTATTTCAAAAGTTTGATAAAAAAATATGTCCAATGCATCAAAACTCAGACAGCTTTAATTCAATACATCAGAGGAGTTTTGTTCTCATAATTGCGAGAGTTCCTGTTCATTACGGCTCTATATCCTGAAGGGTGTCTGTGATCTCGATCTGCGGGGCTATGATGTTTCTGGTGGGCGGCGTGCGCCCTGAGCTTCGACAGCAGTCCTTCAGCTGCCTGAACGCTCCGTGCAGACTCTCTCGACACGGCCGGTGCATGAACAGCATGATGAGCAGGCTGAGGCTGCTCCCTGAGAACAGCACAAACTCAGCCACGCTCTGAAGCGCTCGCTCGTGATGCCTCAGCTCAGCGCCCTCTAGTTGTGCTGCTCTCATCAGCACCACGCTGTAGAAGAGCTGGCATAAAAACATAGCTATGGTGACCATCAGGAACACAGGGCCCTCCTCAGAACCGGAGAGGAATCGTCCTTTCAGCTTCCACTGCCGGACGCAGCCTACTATCAGAAGTCCCAGTTGGAGGATGTAGGGAATCAAAAAAACCAGCCACAACCTGGCAGCTGCGTATGAAACACCATCGGAGACCGGATCCATTAAACAGCGGCTCTCTTCCTGGAGACCCTCTTTGGGTCCGCGAAGACCGGCCAGCAGCAGAGAAATCAGGACAGAAGTCAGGATCACAAGACCAACACAGACCCCAGGCTTCCTCAGCAGGTTGTAGGATGGCTGATCCAGAGTTAGGAAGTAAGCCATGAGCACCAAGAGAGACAGGCTGCACAGAGACGCTGCATTGATGATGAAGGAGAGAGCAGCACAGCCCAGACCTGTGGCCCGCATGTACTCCGGTCTGTAGGCCACCGAGTGGAGAGAGAGGAGCAGGAGCAGCAGCTGGAGGCCACAAAAGACCCAGAGCAGGCAGTCGAGCCAGGCCAGCCGCTTTTTGGTTCTGTAGCCCTGAATGAAGCTGTAGAGCAGGAAGCAGCCCGCGATGAAACCCAGCACAGCCAAGAAAGTGTAGACGTAATTTGCTCTGGAGATTATGTCATTGGCTGCAATTTCCTCTTCATGGTCTCCGGTGACCATTGAAGTTGAGGTCTCCGTGATGGTGAAGTTGTCAGTCTCGTTTGTGAAAGTGGAGGGAAACGGAGTCACGGTGCCTCCCTCACTGGTGGAGATCAGGCCTGGAGTAGACTGGAAGTGAAAAGAGAAAACACCCATTGATGAGATCCTGCCCTCTTTACACACCCTGATGTTTGTCAAGCATTTCCTCTGTCTGCAAGGTTCAGATGAAATGGGTGTAAATATTTGTTAACTGCTCTCTTAGTGCAAAAAAACTACTGAAAATGCAGAATTGATGCAACCTTGTTTAAGTATTTAATCTCATTCATCAGCTGCTTGTAGATAGATAGATGATTATATTGATTCCCAGATGGAAATAAATTAGTAAGTGTTATTTATACATTTTAAACAGTATTATTATTGTTTTTTAGCCTATGAATCATTAAATGGGTTTTTTATAGGAACACACTCTTACAATGTAAAGTTCATTTCCTTCCTCAATTAACTTAAAGTTGACCTAAAATTTTAATTTAGCAGGGAGCCATCATTGTGGATCATATATATTGCCAAATGGGTTTAATAGAAAATGTTTTCTTTGTAAAATCCTTTCTACAAGCTCAAGTCCCTGTTGGCCGGTCTTTGTCTGCTCCCATTTGAGGAACTGCCATCTCAGTGAAAACACACGTTTCCACTTACCATTTTTGCCTTTCGTCACCCGCTCGTCTTCTGTTTTGTATCCACCAGCCCGACGCTGCTGATTGACTCAAAGCTCTGAAAATGATGCTTGTCGCATGGACGCGATCGCTCACTGTGAAAGACTTGTATTTCTGTGGGCAGTACCCCGTCAGCATACTTTCAGAGTGACTTCGTGGCCATGTGATCAAAATCTTTTCCTTCCCTCCCTCTTCTTTTTTTTTTTTTTCATCACCGTGCAGAGTGAGGACCGTTAAATCAGAGAGCATACTGTGTCCCTTGTTTAACTTCCCCTGAGACGCAGTTGTGCTGTGGTTACAGCAGTGAAATGGCCTCTTTATTTCTCTTTAAAGTGCATTTTATTAAACATTTTTCTATGCATGCAGGTTGTCTCTCAGAGACACTGAAACTGAAATCCAATGTTTGTTTCGATTCAACATTGTGACTTTTTTTTTGCATGATGGTGCAAAACAACGGACTGAACTGGTGGTTATTTTTAAACAATGCAAGCTGAAGGGATGTTTTGCACCACGGTAAACGTAACCACTCAATGTAAATGCGTGTGATGCTGACCTCACACGGCTGGTGATACAGGAAACGTCCCTCTGCGTTGCAGTGCAACAGGAAGTGATCCAAACCCAGAGTGCATGTTGCTTTCATTTGTTTCTGTGCTGCAAAACAACTAAATGTCACATTGTTTTTTTTCAGTCAGAAGAAATGAACCTAAGGCTATTTGAGGGATAAGATTGCACTGACCCAGAAAAAGTGAAAATTTGCAGGAAATGGTTGTGAATGTACACAAAAAGTGAATGATTGTTCAAAGATTTTTCTTATTCATTCACAGTCTGTATGAGTTATTTATGGATGTTTGATAAGGGTTTTACACGCACACGGAAAATGTTAAGGGTCTATAACGGAAGGCCTGTTGCTGTAGATAACTCCCTTGAGCCTTTGTTTTGCTTTGGCACGACAGATTTCAGATCCACCCTGTCACCCGGAGAAGACGCGTGAGACGGTGGGAGAGGAGGATTTGAGCCCCGAGGAGAGGCGGGTCCTGGAGAGGAAGATGAAGAAGATCCTGAAAAAGGAAGAGAAGAAGAGGCTTAAAGCTGAAGGAGAGACAGTACAGAAAACAGAAGCGTCTGCGCCCACTGCACCTCAGCAGGCCTTAGATTACCTCACCCGGTAAGAGCAACAGGCAACTCCATCTCTGTGTCAATTCATTTCAACTTTTATTTTTTTCATATTTAAGCCATGAGATGGATGCATAAGACCAAAGAGGTTTAATAAACTCGCACTCTTTAAGTCTGTTGTCCACTGTTGATGGCACCAAATATGCCAGAATTTCAAGAAACAGAGTAATGTAGTTCAATACAGCTCTCAAAACAAAAACTGCTTTGGTGAATCTTCTGCAGTAATATTTGTTTGGAGGTGTTGCTCTTGTCATTCAGTTCAGGAGTAGTTCCCATCCTGTTGAAACAGTTGTATAATATCCTCTGTGGGTCACTGAAGCACTCATTCTGTTCTTTTGTGCTGCTCCTTGTCATGTTTATGGGAGGACATAATGCAGTGAGTGCGATAAAGCAACACAGTATAATAACACAGAGAACTGACTGCAGTATCAAGAGTAATTCATATAATTCCTCGTCATTTCCACCCACTGCGTGTAAACAGTCTGCTTTTTTAAATGGCTAACTGATGTAAACTACCCACATTCACGGTTTTGTATCTGCAGCTGGGCTGAAAAGCGTACAGAGTGGAAGTTCCAGAAGACCCGGCAGACGTGGTTACTGCAGCACATGTTCGACTCTGAAAAGGTAAAATTAACCTGCGTGACTGCTCGATGGGTGGGGGGGGATTTTTATTTTATCTGAGGTTTAGCTGAGGTTCAGAGCGAAAACTCAGCTCGAGCTTCCTGTTTGATTTGTCTGAGTTGAGACACAGTGTTAAGACTGGCATTTTTTTTGTATTCTTACACAATCTGCTAAAAGTCCATTTTAGTATTTCTAACTAATTTGATCTCATTTGTGTTGTTTTCTTTTTGAACTACAAGGTAATTACTCATTGTACAACGAGAGCATAGACCATAAAGCATAAACGGGCAGACAAGAAGATTGATGCAACATGATCATTTAAAGTAGTTGTTCTCAGATTCCAGATGAGAAGTTCGCCTTGCTGCTCCAGTATTTGGAGGGACTTCGTGGGGCAGCCAAAGACACCACGGTAAAGAAGGCCTTAGCCCTGATCGAAGAGTCAGGACAAGCGCCAGAGGACAAAGTTGCCCAGCAGAGGGCGCACAGAGCCAGAGAAGTTATCCAGATGCTCTCCTGAACCAACCACCAGACAGAGACTGAAACATATTTGTTGATCAGTGGACCGAATGTCAGCAAACTACGACTGATACTTATTTTACTTGTAGTTTTTTTGGAATGGAAGAAAGACATATTGATTAAACTATCAGTATTTTTTCTAATTCTAGTCTAGATTACTTTTTGTTTTCCATGTCTTGACATTACTTTAGCTGATTGGCTCCTGATAGTCATAAACATCTAATAAAATATGAAATCTCACAAGTAAATTCTTTCCACAACAAACACTTCAAACTCAGTAGAAACAGCTCATTTTCAACCCCTTCATCCAACACCCAGTGAAAGGAATTTAAAGGACAAACTGTTACAGCCAGATGAGGATAGATGTGAATCCCCAAAGATGATACGGAAAGCTGAGAGGCTGCTGGAGGTACAAGTCTCAGGAATGTTTGCGCTCAAGACATGTTTATGCACGTCAAAGCTCATAATCTGTGAAGTCACCGATGAGAATAACTTTTCTCATCCACTCAAGGTATCAGCATGACGAATGTGTTTTGGTTTTACATTGAACTTGTCACAAAAACTTCTACTTGTCATGTCCAACGGTGTGATTCATGTTCCACAAATATAAGACAGATAATTATGTTTATCGCCTTATGTTTTGGATGAATGTAGATCTGGTCTTAAATCTTTCTCATCACATGTGTGCTGTGGTTCTAATCTCACTCTAACTTTTACATGCTAATTATACTGCTAAGCCTGTTTCAACACGTAATTCATGTCATAAGATTCAGGAAGGAAACAGAGTTTCTAAATGTGGGTAAAGGCAAGCGACTTCACTTCCTGGATTTATAAAAATACACCCAAACACAGTTCACTATTTCAGACGTATAAATACTCTTGCTCTATGAATCACACACATAAACTAAAATGTATGCTACTTTTTTTTTTTTTTACTTTACTTTTATATGAAGGCATTTAGTTTAGTAAAGTGGCACAGGGGGAGCGTGTGGTTTGAACTGTTTTTAGGCATGACATGAACGCCTAATGAAAACTAATGCTGAGACTGCAGATACATTTCACTTGTGATTCCCACTCAAAGCCTCACTTCCTCTTAAAACCACTTTTATTTCTCAGTATTTTGTATATCTACAGAATTTTATCATTTAACAAGATGAACAAAAGTCCTGGAGAGAACCAGCTGATTGTTGTAACGTCTCTAAAAAAAAAAAAAAAAAAAGCAAGAGTCTGTTGTTGTAATCCACAAGTGACAGTTTTTCTCAGTGTTGTTTTAGTTATCCTCTAGTGCTGTCAGCAGTCATCGCAGTACTGCCGAGTAAGTTGTTCCCATTGACCAGCATGTTCCAATCAGTCAGGTGCTTTCAAATGGAGAAGGTGACCTGGTCTTTTCACTGTAAATCAATGAGGCCATTGTCTCCCCTCAGGCGTTGATCCTTAACCGTCACACTCGCTGTGGCCTTTACTTCATCTGTGACACACGGCAAAGATGTTGCACAAGTGAATTACACACTGTATAAGACATAAAGGAGAGATGAAAGTCTTGTTGACTTCACTTACTTTTCTTTGTATCAAAAGGAATGTTGTGTTGAGTGAGGAGAGCGCGCAGTATCTCAATTTCTTCTCTCTGTTTTTGGAAATCCTGTATGAAAATATGATACAAATATAAAGTTTTTGTCACACAAACGGTGTTATGATAATATTATATATTACTTTGTACGTGAATATACAAACCTCTGTGCATTTCTGTAAAGAGTTGTGGGATTCTGGATCAGCAGCAACTTCAGGCACCTTTATCTTCACTTTTTGGCTTTTCAAGAGACCAGCCTCCTCAAAAATATCCCTCAAAAGATTGTTGTATCCCTGCAGCAAACATACATTTAATAGACAAGACTGGAATAAAGGTAAAAAAAAAGGTAAACAAGCTCCTTTAAAAACATCTGAGCTTTAAAATGTAAATGACTGGATTAATTCAAAGGAATACATGAGAAGTACATGTCTATCTCTGGACCACTTGTGGAACTCCACTTACCTGCTCAGTAATAAGACCTTCATAGCGAGCCTGCTCAGCTTCATCCCATTCCTTTTGAAGGTTCTCGCTCAATGTCGGATAAACTTAAAAGAGCAAACACATGATTGAAAAACACAATTACCACTGACCTAACTCTGCTGACCTTTGCTATAAGAAGTTTTCCTTTCTGTCTTACCTAAAAGAGAATGTGGATGGCAAACAAGCGGGGTCTCAAAGGTTAGCGAGTACACACAAGTACTGGGCTCTGAGACTTGAGCAAGCTTGCTGCTTGTACTGCAGACAAGAATCACCTACAGAAACAAAATATGACACAAGTTGCACCATAAATCCTATTATGTTTATATTAAAGATACACTTGTGGTTGAGAGTTGTCTGTCTGACATGGCTCTGGTGTTATTGTTCAAATCTGTGTCAAATGAATGTTGAAGCTACACTGTCTGTTCTGAGCATGTGCTGAAATAACATTACCCATACATAACCCTGGCTTCGTAAATGGGAAAAATTGTTTGGGCCGATGCTTTGTCTCAACAATGCTGCAACCAAAATACATTTTCAAATGTATTTAAAGCTCCACATACTTTGGTTTCCCTATTTCTGGTTCCGCAAGCATCCCCGTCTCTCATCCACATGCCCGTGAAGGTGTTGTTTGATATTTCCCACTCTTGCCAGATCCTGTTAAAAAAACACACAAACCCACAGCTTATTGCTCAGTGGCTCACATACTGACATCTGAAATCAGAGGTGGCTCTATCTTACCCCAGTATCCCACTGTAGGCGTTCCATCTAAATGACTGCTCGTGCTGGGTGATGTTGTGAAATGGGCAGAATTCATATTTATACCTGCAAAATGGCCACACGCACATACCCTGTTATGTCAGTACTTGAGAAACTGGATGCTCATGTTAACATTATGTGTGGTGTGAAATACTAACATTGACTCTGTGAAGCTGAAGCACTTTCCGGCAAGCCGATGAAGATGTGCAGGGCCTGTAAGGAGACATCAATGTTGATCTGAAAATCTCTTAACCTTTAGTCAACAACCAGATCTTTCCCACTGCAACATTTCAACACAATGTTGAATTAAATGCAGGCCTTGAACTGTTTCAAACTCACCAGACACAGGAGATGGATTCACTCTGGGCTGCAGTCTGCTCCCCTGAGCGAGAAAGGGGTTGTTCAACCTAAGTATAGAAGAAAAGGAGGAAACACAGTCAGAAAGAGGTTAATATCAGCACACAGTGACAGACGGGGGTCTGCTGAACGTACCCAAATGTGTTTGGCTCCTCCACTATCTTCATTTTACCGGCGGATCCATCGTTTACTGTGTAAAATACAACAAGTCAGACTCAATAATGACCCGGTTTGTTCTTACAGCGACACAAAACAAGATGCACTCACAAAATATGTGAATGTACTTACTGAACAGAAACGCACCGACCACCCAAAGCCTTAATAAATGACGTATTCCGTCACAAAAACCGAGCATGGCTGATTGCTGGGCGACTGAAATGTGTATTTCGACTATGCTCAGGCCACATTTCCGGCTTTGTCAGATGACACGTCACGTGATCCAAATAAAAGTTTGCGCATGTGCTGTTTTCATGGAGTGCACCACGTGATTCCCACGTTACAGCCGAGCCGAAAGTAAACTGTATTTTGATCACATTAAAGCAGAGGAGGATAAACGGAGCACAGTGATAAGTTTCTTGTGATACTATCTGTATACTTATTTGAGTATTGTATAGGCATAGATAAAGTACAACTCGTGTTCTTGCGGGTGTCGGTGGGGTAGCTGGCAAGCTAATGTCAGACTAATGTTTAGTGTTGATAGTTGCAGGCTGTAATCTGGCTGCAGCTATCCTGATCTAAGTATCTGTCCACTGGTTGCAACATGGGGCGAAAGAAACAGGGCAAGTTTGTGCGCCCCGACAACAAGGGCAAAGACAAAAGGCACAAAATGAAGGGGAAATCCTTAGAGGCCTTTACAGAAGAAATGCACACTGCTTTTGAAGGTAATGATGCATCGACTATTCATAATCTAAAAAAAAAAAACGTTTAACTGTGAGAATTTTTTACGTATAGGCCACGAGACCATTATTTATAATAGCACAATAGTTCTGTCCTCAATGGTAAATAGAATATTATATAAAGTACTAATGTATCTAAAGTAGAAGAATTGCATGATAAATATTGTATTTTAGTCATAAATTACAGGGTAGAGTTATAATTTAGGCTTTAAATAATGTTGGAGGTTATTTGTAAATGTGCTTCTGTGAATAAACAAGTGATCAAAATGATTACACACTCTGTGGCAACTGCATTAGATTATGATTATTTATCATTATATCTGTACAATCTAAAAAAAGGTGTTCTACCATGAAGTTTACTTTTATGATGCCTATAATATTTAGTTTAGAGTTGGAGGCATACAGGTGTTACTGTAGTTATATGTATTATCACTGAGGTCACAGTAGTGCTGTGCATTGGACAACCTTGAATTGTGATCGCAATGCTAAAACAATTTACTCATTTCAGACCACGTTCACAGACTCTGAGCATACATATGGCTGAAAAACTTAATGAGAAATCAACATAAAGTTTCAAGGAACGAAAACCCTGACAGTGTCAGTACCTCGCACTTGAGTGACAGTGTTGACACTCGCATCATAAAAGCACTTTGTCCTCTTTGTTTTTACAGCAAGTCTTCATCTGGAACAGGGAGCAGAGGCCCCTCAGGTGAAGCTCCCCTGTCCACTTGCCATGTGGGAGTTGGGTCACTGTGATCCCAAACGATGCACTGGCAGAAAGTTGGTACGGAAGGGCTTTGTTCGCAACCTGCGGCTCAACCAGAGATTTAATGGACTCATACTGAGTCCAATGGGCACAAAGTATGTGACACCAGCGGACAGGTGTGTAGAGTTGTTTCCTTCATACTATACCCAATGAAGTCACTGCTTTATCATTTTATCGCATAATGGTGATTCACAGAACATGCCACAAGCTGCCAGATATAACAGTTCATCTAGTCGTTATGTTTTATATTTATCAATTCATTTAATCTATTAAGTTTTCTATTGCTGACAGGCAGCCAAGCCATGCAAATAAATGTTATAGTGCGTGGAGGATATCCAGCTTATTTTAGCATTTTTAGATCTGAAGGACTAACCTTTGAATGTCAATCTTTAACTATTTATTTCATAACTGACTAAACTGGTTAATGTGTTATCAATATGATATAACCGTTACCATTAGATTGTTTAAAATGTCTTAACTAATGTGATCTAATAAAACTTTTGTGTGGACCTATTTGGACAGAGAGATTGTGGCTCAAAGTGGATTAGCAGTGATCGATTGTTCCTGGGCAAAACTGGAGGAGACTCCCTTCAATAAGATGGTTGGAACTCATCCCCGGTTACTGCCGTATCTCGTAGCCGCAAACCCCGTCAACTATGGCAAGCCATGCAAGTTATCTTGTGTTGAGGCTTTTGCTGCCACATTCTGCATTGTAGGTGAGGCCTCTAGCTCTGGTTATCTGGCTGTTTATATCCTGACTGCTTTTTGAATAGTTGCAAGTTACAGTTTTGAAAACTCTAACATACAGCGTTTAATTTGCAGGTTTTGAAGAACTAGCACAGCTTCTGTTGAAGAAATTCAAGTGGGGGACAGTGTTCCTGGATCTCAACAAAGTTCTGCTGGAGCGCTATGCCGCTTGCCAATCAGAGGAAGAGCTACTGTCTGTGGAAAAGGAGTTTCTCATGTCTAAACCGGAGGAGGAGGAGGAGGAGTTTGGTATGATGGGGGCAGAAATGAACTGGGGTCTTATCCAGTGTTTTCCATCTATATTAGTGTAGCAGAGGTGGTTTGGGTAATTTGGATATTAGTCCACATCTGTCCTTATTTTAGTCTTGATCTGATCTCTAAAATAGCAGAATCACGAGTCGCTACATTTTAGGGAAATTGGATTAAGATATAATGATTCAATTGTATTTCATGGTTTCTTTTTTTCAATGGTGACTCATCACTGCTAAATTATTAGAAATACTGTCCAATACTTATCTTTAGGATTTGAAAATATCATAAAACGTGTTATAAACACATCATAAAACATAGTTCTTTAGGCTTTTAAAGCTTTATGGCTTGTTATGAGTAATATGATTCATTAAAAAAATAAATGGCTCTCTAAGTTTTGCTAGTTGGTCAATAGTTATAAACCGCTTTCTCCAAAATTTTAAATGATGATGTTAAAGTTCCTTGGAATTTTTCCTAGTTTGATAATCAATCATCAATGGAATAGCAGATTGGCTTTATGTCATTAATTTGATTCATTTTAATCCACTTGAATCACAGAATAAATTGGAGATGTGGGCAGGGATTCAGAAGTCTGGAACCAGGATAATTGTTTCCAGCATTTCTGGATAAGTTCCCCATGCAGACACAGAGAAGGAGGCATTTCTTTTGCTGAGTTATGATCTCTGCTTTCTTCTTCACGAAAAATAATCCTTAATCTTGTTCACAGATCCATTTGATGTTAATTCAGGAGTGGAATGTGGGAATCTCAACAGACGTCACTGGTAAGCATTTAATATTTCAGATTCCATCAGAGCGAGGTAATCCCCTAAGACTTTTTTTGGTATTGTAAATCCATAGTGATGCAAATGTATATAAAAAATAATCAGTACTGATACAGTGATGTTACTGCTAACAACTGGTCATTTTTTAGAATAAGCATGTTTTAGTTTGTTTTCCCAGTAGAATGCTGCTTTTCCAACTTTTAAATTAGCAAAAGTGACCTACTGTAGATTAATATAAAAAAAAACAATATCTCTGCGTTCCTAGTTCGTTTTCCATGCGTATGGTTCATCTGTCATTTCTCTATTTTAGTGCGCCTCAATGTGACGATTCCAGCGAGGATACTGACACCTCAGAGGATGATGAAGATGAATCAGAAGATGAAAAAACAGAAAGCGACCATGAGTCAAGAACAGTCTCACATCATCATGACAAAGAGGAAGAGACTGAATCAAAGTCATAACAATAAAGCATATTTAAATATGGACTTTTTTATTACAAAGACTACCAAAATGTCAGAACTCATGGCTCTTGCGAGGGCTGTGACAGTTATTTTCATTATGAACTAATCTTTAAGTCATTTTCTCGATTAATGGATTAGTAAATGGTGAAAGATTTTGAGCCCAAGGTGACATCCTCAAATAGTGTGTCTTCTCCACAACCCAAAGATATTCAGTTTACTGTCTTAAAGGACTACAGAAACCAGGAAGTTTTCACATTTGTGAAGCTGAAATCAGAAATATTTTCTTAAAGAATTACTAAAAGCATTTAAAGAATTATCAAAATAGTTAGGATTAATTCAGTGATTTTCAACTTATCATAAACTGAAAAGATATCCAGTTTTGTACAAGGATCCAAATAATAAGAAAAGTTTACAAGAAATTCTGTGTTGCTGTTTTTTTTTTTATGGAGACTCTGAAAGCCCTTTTCTGCCAATATAATGAAAAAAAATCATGGAAATCATTACAATGAGAAGCTTTCTCAAAATAGTAAATTAGTATTTCAAAATAATTATTTCGTATTGCAAAATTTCTCATGTCATTTCTCAAACAATGACATGTAAAAAACAAAGTATCTCCAAATAATAACTTAGTATTTCAAAATGGGAAACTCTTAAAATGAAAACTTCCTTATCTTGAAATAATTACTTATTATCCTAAAGTTATGAGAATCTATTAAAGTAATTACTTTTCTCAATATAACTACTTAGTATCACCAAATAATTAGTTACTCAAAATAATAGTGTATTTTTTTCACAAAAAAAATGACTTAAATAACTTTTTATCTCAACATGAGCAACTTAAAAGAATGACTAGCATCTCACAATAATGACTTAGTTTATCACTGTTTTTTAGATAAAAGACTTGGGATCTCAAAATAATGAATTAGTTGTGCAAAATGAGAACATTTTTCAAAGAAATTACGTATCTCAGAAGAGTGACTTGTCTGAAATTTAATAACTTATTTCAAAATGAAGAGTAACTTTGTTTTGACTTCGGTGGAAATGAGCGTTCATAGACTAATTCATACCTGTTTCACCTGTTTGATGGATAAATAGATGTTGAGTAAATTATTTCTTCCACGTGAAAGTTTCAGTTCAAATGGTGTAAAATAGTTTATCGGCCACCTAAGCTGCGGTATTAAACTCTTGAGTGTGAGAGCTGAGTGTTGTGAGGCATCAGCCTCTGTGAGAGTTTGAGCCCGTGGTGATAGTGGAGCAGTGGTGTGTGTTGTGAGGGGGGCGGACACTCAGCGGGACTCTCCTCTGCTGTCCTGCGGTAACATTGTTGTGGAACGACGTCACAGCTCGAAAATGAAGGCGCAGAGGCGGCCATTACTGGAGCTTCTCTAATTATTTTACTCCAGATAAATACTCGCGGAAAACTCCGATGGCAAGAGCTACAAGTCAGCTGGTGAGTGTGGCAACTTCACCGCGAACGGCGGCTCGAAGCCGGCTCAGAAAATGTGCGGCTCGGCGGCTGTTTGACAACAAATAGTTACCTCGGGCCTTCATCTGCAAGCCGCAAAAGATCGCTACTAGCCGCGTTAGCTCGCTAATGTCGGCTAACACAACATCTAATGTTTGCTGCTTCGCTGCTCCCCAACACTCATGAGTAAATGTTTGTCGATTCATCGGCAGCTGATTTAGCTTTTCCAATCCCTTTGTGGTAGTTTTATTTGGGTTTGTGTCTCATTTTCCCTTGGTCGGCAGTGATGTGTCGGCTAATCATGTTCGCGCTTTCGGACGATGCTCTTGTCTGCTAACGAGTTAGCTTCGCTGCGTTGCACCTTCTTTTTTGCTCCTTAAGGTTAACGCTTTGTAGCTCGACTGTCAGCCTTTTTAACTTTCACATTTCGTCAATAATGATCAAAACTAAGTGTGGACGCGGCTGGGTGATGCCGCGTTAAAAGAGGAGGCGGTTTTGAAGTTGCTCTTCGGCTACCTGTCGTGCTAACGTGAGCTAATTGACTGTTAGCGTTAAGTTTATAACTTGCTGTCAGTGATGGCCGGCGTTGTTTGACAAGAGCAGCAGGAGCCAGCAGCTGGTAGTTAGCGGAGAAAGTTCAGACAGGCCTGTTGTTACCCGAGTACTCAGGGCTGGGTTAGTGTTAGATGACATTTTCGATCAACCATTAGTAAAGGGGTCAGTGGATAGTTACACGACCACTTGGCAGCGGCACAGTCAAGTCCGGATAAGGCAGCTAAATGGCCACACCTTGGTTTTTGAATGAGAAGAAGCGAGGCCAGCTGAACTAACTAACCCGACAACATCTGCACGGAGTGTTGCACGAGTTCAGCAGATTAAAAATAACCAACTTTGGTGCAAACATAACCTGTCGCTCAGTTTTAGTTGGTTTCTCGTCAGAGGTTTTATGTGAGTGTTACAGCTGCTGTGTTAGTTTGATCATGTACAAACAGATTTGACGGGCTCAGTACAGCTGTCACATGAAAGTAGGAACTTTAATATAGTTTTCTTTACAGCTGTAACTTCTGAGGGTGGGACCACCAGCGGCTTCTTCACTAGTTGTTGCATGTTACCTTATCAATCCTAGACTTTGCTCCTCAAGTGGTCTCACTTTGAATCATGTATTTAAGATGTGAAGTGTTGGAGTTTATTTAAGAGGGCGACCTTGGAAAGTGTGCCTGCTCTATTTGGTCCAGATGTTTTTGGAACAGGTTGTGTAGTTGCTTATTTTTTAAAGTATCATATTATTTTCATTATACAGTCTGCTGTGACTTTAATTGTAGTGTTCTGTATATATTAGAGCTGCAACAATAAGTCAATTCATTAATTAGTTGCCAGCTCTTAACATAATCAACACTTTTGATAATCAATTTATCACTTAGAGTACATTTTTAAAGAAAAAATGTCTGCTTGTAAGGAAAAATATTTGTTAGTTAGCTAGTATGCACTGCTCGTGGTGGGGCCATAATTGCGAGGGTTTGAGAAAATGTGAATCATGATACACTAAAGTTGGATGATACATTTGGTTTGCCTAAACTTGTAAACTTACTGTTTGTCTTAGTGAAGGGATGAATTGTAGATTTTCAGTAGTGTTTTCTGAGTGTTCAGAGGTCCATTTTGACAGTTTTTGACTAACATACAGAGTCCTCCCATGTGTCTGAAGTGAATATTTTAAGCACATGTGAAATTGTTTTTTTTTTTTTAAACAAGAACTACAATTACATCACCCTGCTGACTGATATATTCTCACTGTCCCGTCTCCTGTCCCAGTATGATGTTGTGCCCATTCAGCCCAGCGTTGTCATCTGTTCCTGCTCGCATCCATCAATGGTAAGAAACCACCCTGACTCCTGCTCGCCACTTGCTATCCCAGGCGCAAGCAGTAGCCACTGTCCCAGCATGGAGGGCTCAGCCTCAGAGGCCCGTGCTGTTGGAGCGTCTGCCAGCAGCCAGGGCTCAGACCTCCGCACACAGCCGGCTGTCCAGGCCTCCCAGCCGCGCAAGAAGAAGCCAGAGGACTTCAAATTTGGCAGAATACTGGGAGAGGGCTCCTTCTCTACGGTATGTAACTTGCATTCCACTTAGCTTTTGAATTATACCTGGGTAGATGTTGCTACATGCTAGCATTCTTTTGATTAATGTACTTGGATGAGTCATCCTCAGTTCATTTGAGTTGAATCGACAAAACCGGCCCCAAGAGCTAGTAGATTTTCTCTCAACTCTGACAAGGAAGTGTGATGCCATGTTGTGTTTTTCTGTCCTTTTATCCTAAGGTTGTCCTGGCAAGAGAGCAGGTGACAGGGAAAGAATATGCAAGTAAGTAATAATGCACCAGTTTTTGGTGAATTAAACTTCAATATGAAGTTTCTTGGTGTAGCTATTTTTACTACTATAACCTGAAATGTTTTTTTTCTCTCCTCTAGTTAAGATTTTAGAGAAGCGCCATATTATGAAGGAGAACAAAGCCCAGTACGTGAAAAGAGAAAGGGATTTGATGTCAAATCTAGATCACCCGTTCTTCGTCAAACTCTACTTCACATTTCAGGATGATGAGAAGTTGTGTATCCTTTCCAAAAAGTCAGATTTTGTATATGAATAACAATTACACATGTTGTATGTGAACCTGCCTATTGGTTGATAGTAATCACAGTTTTCCTTAACTAGCATTTCTTAGATTTTGGTCTGAGCTACGCTAAGAACGGAGAGCTCCTGAAATACATTCGCAAAATCGGTTCATTTGATGAGACCTGTACTAGATTCTACTCAGCTGAAATAGTTTGTGCTCTAGAATACTTACACAATAAGGGGATAATACACAGGTAAGACTTTCTTTGTTTTTTCCCATGATGACGCCATAATACCATAATATGTTTAAGTTTACTATTTAAGTGTTTGTTTTCCTCCATAAGTTACAACATTTTTTTTTCATTTCAGAGATCTGAAACCAGAAAATATTCTTCTGAGTGAAGAAATGCACATCCAGATAACAGATTTTGGGACAGCAAAACAGCTATCATCAGACAGTAAACAAGGTATATCTTGTACTTGTACCTCTCGTAATAAAACATAAGGAGTTCATTAGTGATGGGAATGTAGCATTTTAGTTGTTGTTTGCAGTATGAAGTTATTTGTGTGTTTTTACCATTTGTTTGCATTGTTTGGCAGCGAGAGCAAACTCCTTTGTTGGAACAGCACAGTATGTGTCTCCGGAGCTGCTAACTGAGAAATCGGCCTGCAAGAGGTAATCATGCAGCTGACGCCAACGTGTTAAATATTGTTGTATTTGTATGTTTGTCAGATAAAAGTGGTGTCACATCTGAAAGTTTCTTTCTCTGTTTGCCCTTTTCATTTTTTTAGCTCTGACCTCTGGGCCTTGGGATGTATTATCTATCAGCTGGTGGCTGGTTTACCACCGTTCAGAGCTGGGTAAGTACTGAGGGGATACTGATGTCACAGCTCAGTTCATTCATTTATTTCTTTAATGATGGCTGATCATGTTGTATTACTGCTTTTCTCTTTAAAGTTATTTCAAAGCAAAGGAATGCTAGTCAAGAGAATAATCTTGCTCCACTTGAAAACAACATACTTCCCTTAAACTCTCTCTGTCTCTCTTTTTTTTTCCCTCTTGTATCGTAGAAACGAGTACCTAATATTCCAGAAGATAATAAAGCTAGAGTATGAATTCCCAGAGAAATTCTTCCCCAAAGCCAAGGATCTTGTCAGACAGCTTTTGGTAGGTCATCAAGTACCATGGTTCATTTTTTTCAAGGTACAATTAACTTTTCCTGATATCTGTGGTGACATTAATGTCATATATTAGCTGTCTCTGCTAGTGTGGTTTATTCACAGCGCAGTGCTTTTCTAGTGAAAACATCTTATATCTGTTCTGTGTTTTTCCCTCAGTCATTGGACCCTTCCAAGCGGATTGGGTGTGAAGAGATGGGAGGATATGACCCCTTGAAGCAGCACCCCTTCTTCGACACCATCTCCTGGAGTGACCTACACTTACAGACACCCCCCAAGCTCACACCCTACCTGCCAGCTATGTCTGAGGATGATGAGGACTGCTATGGAAACGTAAGAGATGTTGTCACGGCGTGGTTTAGTGTTCTGTTTTTGTTTTCTTCTTTCCTGTGTGACGCAATAACAAACATAACTATACTTTTTCTCACCTGTTTCATTTCCATTCTTAGTACGATGACCTCCTGAGCCAGTTCAGCAACATGCAGGTAGCCCAGTCCAGCTCATCACACTCCCTGTCGCCACACGAATCCACCCCCCCACAGAGGTCCAGCAGCAACATTGAACAGTATATCCATGACCTGGACAATAACTCTTTTGAGCTGGACCTGCAGTTCACTGAGGAAGAGAAGCAGCTATTGCTGGACAAACAGACCACTGGAAACCCCTGGTAAATCCCTCCAATGTTTTAACCATATCAATAGATTGCTGTATGTTGTGTTATTTAGATCGAAATAATTCTTAGGTCAAAGTCTTGCTCGTGTCCCAGGAATAAGAAGAAAATTAGATTTAAAATACATGTTTTTAGATATGTATTTGTTTGACTGAATATTTACTGGAAGAAAACTGCATGTTTGAGGGAAAGAAAGGGGCTGTCTGTAACCTGCTGTTTCTAATTTCCACAGGCACCAGTTTGTGGAGAATAACCTGATCCTGAAAATGGGCCCAGTGGATAAACGAAAGGTGTGTGCGAATTCTAGCTTATGTATTTGTATATAGGTTCATACAACCTGTATTTGTTGTATTTTAGTATATGTATCTAAAGTTTTGTTTGCTATGCAGTTCAGGTTAACTTGCCCATAGGTTTTCTGCTGACTAGCACTTACAGTAGCTGTGTTGAGAATAATTTCAATGTGAAATGTGAACAGGTCTTCCACTTAAAGTTAGCTCAGCATAAATGAAGTCACTTCCAATGATATTGCTCTGCCTGCTGGCATATAGGAAGTAAAGGGGAATTCCCTGCTGTGGTGAGGGAAGTCTCTTTGGCCTCACAGCCCCCTCTGTTGGTGAGCTAATGTCTAGAGACGTGTGGCATTCCATTGCAGGGTCTGTTTGCTCGAAGGAGACAGCTGCTTCTCACTGAAGGACCACACCTGTACTATGTGGATCCTGTCAACAAGGTCCTGAAAGGAGAGATTCCTTGGTCCCTAGAGCTACGCCCTGAGGCCAAAAACTTCAAAACCTTCTTTGTTCACACGGTACGCAACTATTCACTTCTGATGTCCGTCCAGCACATTTTCCTCCAGCAGCATGTTAATACTTGCCTACTGTTTAGAGTCACATCTCACATGTGATTTTAAGTAATATTTTTTCCATTTTCTGTGATGTTTGCAGCCTAACCGAACATACTATTTGATGGACCCCAGTGGAAATGCCGACAGATGGTGCAAGAAGATCCAGGAAGTGTGGAGAAAGATCTATCAAAGGCACCAAAACCCCGGCCTATAGGAGCACCGTTCCTCCTGTGGCCGCTCATCTTTAGCTCTGAGGCCAATCACTGAGCAGAGTAACACCCTCTTTAGTGCCCTTCATCACCGCAATGTAAACAAACTCTTAGAGACGCTGGCATCTAGACCTTGTTTGTTTTCCTGAGTAGAACCATGGGAAAAATACAACTTTGGATTCAGGGTTGCTTTGCTTGTTCTTTGTGCTCTGTGAGGCTTCTATTGCATTTTTCCATGTATGGATGATAAGACTGCCACCATGCACATCTGCTTTTTGTACATTCTGCAGGGGGAAAAGAGAGAAGGGGCAAGCTTGTCCTATAGAGTGACACAAGCTTGGGTACTGCTAGGACTATCTCAAATGCAAGGACTGGTTTCCTGCTTCAATGATACCATAACACAAAATCTAGCTTTTGTGAACCAGAGCCTATCCTGATATCTTAATTAAACCATATCCTAATCCTACATCGTACGTGCAAGCTGTAGTCAGGCCCCCACTTCTAATGCATATACTCCATAGTTGTAACAGATGCTGTAAGCTGATTCAGTCTCACACGTTTACCAAACTCAAATCCCATATATATTTTTGTCAGAGCCCAAATGTCCCCATGGTATTTGAGTTGTTTTTTAGTCTCTTGGTACTTGCTTATTGCAGTCCAATTAAGGTCTCAGTGTAACAAAGCAGAGTGCCGGTCTGCAGTGAGACATGGGTCTGAATCAGTCTCTGTATAAGTGTGAGCCTTCCATTGCCGTTACTGATGATGTATTGCTAACAGGGGGCGGGTAAACATGCCACTAGCTCGTACTTCCTAATCATAACTTGCTTATCTTTCCTGCATGGCCAGTTTTGTAGCTCAGCCTTGTCCGCTTCTCTCTCCTAGGGCACTGGAGATATAGTTTATTCAAGTTTTAAGGTGGGTATTTTTGACTGCATTGGCAACCATAGCGACTATTATTGGATGATTTGGCTGTTCTGTACCATTCACTGGCTATTTCTTTGTGGTGTGAATTCTTCCATTTTTTTTTTCGGTGGGATAGTCGGCTCATCTTCAGTACGTCCTATTGAAAACAAAATCTTATGTGCTGACCACCCCATGCTGAACAGAAAACCTTCATCAACAGAGATACATACACATACTATCATTCTTGGAAGCAATCACAGTAAAGCTGTTGTCCCTGGACAAGATGGCAGAACTGCCTCATGGGGCTTCTTGGCCTGTACTTTTTTTTTTTGTTTTGTTTTCATTCTGACGTTTGGCCCAATAGAAATTAAAGCGATTGATTTAACTTGTGCTCTTGTTTTAGCAATATGTATTATCATAATGCTTTTAATTTTTGACATATTACCTGAAGGTCCTTTCCAAAGGTCCTCTTCCTTCAGCTGAGTCTGTGTGTGCAGTGTGTGACTGGAGTATAGGTGAATAGGACCCTCTGGCCCTGGGGCCCGGGGCTCGATGTGGTTGGATGTCAGTTAAAGGATATCTATCTGATCCAAATAACCAATGAAATTGCTGTATCTGTCTATAAAGTTGAGGAAGCACCAGAGACGTGTTTCCTCTAGTTAGAAAAATTGTTTGAATCAAGTCGATGGCAGTCGGTTACATTGTGTATGGAAAACTCTACCTGGCTTGTAACTGACTAGAACTGTGATGTACAGATGATGTATTATTAAAATCTGAAGCAAGTAATGCAATGATATTAGGATACAGTTTTTGTATTTTTATTCTTGTATAAGGTTGTTTGATGGCTATTGTTTAGCCTCTAGTTCATTCTGTGTTATTTAAATTCTAATATATGAATCATATTTGGATTGAAGTCATGTTCAGGGGCCATGTTGTGTATGTATTGAGATGTAAAGCCTTTGAATGTGAATAATTATTGTAAACTATAATATTTTACAGCTTTTTTCTTACTATATCATACATTTTCTATTTGCTCAGTGATTTAATCATATTCTGATAATTTAATGAATCTGTTCATTCTCTCTCTGATTATTTGTGCGCTAGGTCAGTAGATGTTGAATGATGAATTTTCCACTTAATGCTTGGTAGTCCAGTAATTAAAGCATGTAGGGATTTAGGCATACAAATAAAGCCATGTGTCCTGTCTTCTGTTAACAACCACAGTCATGACAGTGAAAGCAGCAGCATTCAGTGGCAATGGCATCTCACATTTTTGCAGCATGTAAATAAAGTACCGGCCTATTATGAGTGTTTTTTTCTGTGTGTGTGTGTGTGAAAATTACTTTAATACACACTTTGGATGCAAACCTAGCAGGAAAAAACTACATTTTTGTTTATTTTGATTAGTATTAAGCTTTTTTTTTTCTTTGCAACGATATGAAATACTATAGAAAATAGAATATTTTAATAGATTTTTTTTAAAAAAAGGTGTGATGGTGGTGTTTTAATGACATTTCCAGGCTGCCAGCATCCAAAGATCAGTCAGACTTCTCCTCTCTGGGATAATTTATGCGAGTGTGTGTCAGTGCCTGGTGTGAGAGGGGTTTAGTAGGAGTGGCCGAGGCGCTGGCAGCCTGCTTTGCATGAATCGTGGAAGTTTAGTGGAGGCTGCAGCCCGGATATTTCCTGTCAGCCTCTCTCTCTCCCCCTCTCTCACACATACACACTCACACACACGGACGCAGACAGACAGACAGCCGAGGGATGGCGGAGAACAGCTCTGAGACGAGCAGCTCCCTTCACCGGAGATGTGTGGCCCATTCCCCGGCGGAGAGAAACGCTTCGCCCGCTGTCGGGGCTTCCAAGTGGATTCGCCTAAATGTCGGCGGGACCTATTTTTTAACGACGAGACAGACGCTGTGTCGAGATCCCAAGTCATTTCTGTACAGACTGAGCCAAGCTGACCCCGAGCTCGACTCCGACAAGGTAAATGCTAAGCTAGTGGCTAGTTAGCGCTGTAGTTGGGAGCGCAGTTGAGTGCTTTTTTTTCCACTAAATGTCTCATTATTTACTCGCTGCATTTTCAGGAAACTGTGGTGGTTGTTCACTGGGTTCACGAGCTTGCTTTATCACCTCGTCAGCTTTGTGAAATCATGAGTTTATTCCTACTTTGTGCGATATCTTTTATGTATATGTGTGTGGCTAGCTCGCGTTAGCCCGCTAAGCTAGCTAGATTCCGACAGTCAACACATGACACACGATCTCCCTGCTAGCTCCTCTGTGAGATAACTTACCAGCTCCTGTGCTTTTCTAAGTATGTTTGCTTTTAAATGTATCTTCAGCTGTTTCTGTAGTTTGTTTTTCCCCTGTGACAGTCAAAATACGACGTCGCCTCAGCAGTTGGAAACTTTCCCCATCTGAGGCCGTTGCATTGCGTTGCACTCATCGAGGTGTCAAATGTCAAATAGTGACCGTAATCTCATTTTTTTTCTCCCAACCTGCACGGTATTGACGAAAACCACTGCTACACCCTCTCTCTCGTTTTTTTTAACCTCACTGCCTCTACTGTAATATTTGCTCTCAACTTTGGTTGCGCTGTTTCAGCTGAATCAGTCAGATAAGTGCAGACAATTGCATTATTTTTGCTAGAACTTCAATTGGGCTGCAACATAATATTCCCATAAAATCTCGATCAGATTAAAATTTCATATCAGCCTTCCAATGCTACTGATACACCATCCATCTATAGCTTTCATCTGCCCCTGCAAGTATTACTGCTATAATTAACCTGCCAAATGATTTACACAGGACTTTATTGCTAGATCAATTTGTTTTTTTCTTCCCCCTTCCTCTCTTGAGGTCAGTCTGTTTCTTGGCTCTGTTCGTTCTGCAGTAATCGGCCTCTGTGCTGGTGGTGAGGCTCCACTAATGAGCACACAAGTCATTGCCAAAGCGGGGTGAGGTGCTGCTGACAAACTAAGAGCCGGTGGGGATGAAGTCACCCATCTCCCCACCAGATGCAGGCTCCTCTCCGCTTGTCCGTCTGCCAGTTTTAACAGCAGCGAGGGCCCCCCAGCACTGTCAAACACAATGTATTAGTGTCTGTATACATCTCGTAATGTGCTCCGCTTTTCATGGTTCATTTTACTGCCCCATTATTCATTGTTTTCATCCACTTGCACATTTTAATCTTCACCCCTGCCCTCCTTTATACTAAGCTGAGGCCGCGGCTCATCTCGTATTTTCATGCAAATATTTTAATCTCTGAATAATCAGCTTGCTTTTATGTCAGTTTATCCTCCCATGAGCAACGGATCAGTCCATCTCAATCCCTCGTCTTAAGTGTGTATCAGACTCTCAAGCCATTACTGCGAGTCTCTCCCACAATAAAGGATAGGTTATTATTAGATATTATTTCACTTGCCGCTGTGTCTCAAACTATATACTTTGACATGATTTCATCTGATTTGCAGCTGAGTCATGAAGGCCATTTTTTTTGTTGTTGTTGTTTGTTTTTTTTTTTACTTTACGTCACACAGTTCTGCATGTGAATAGGAAGGCCCAGCAGAGTAACTGTTTTTTTCGGGCGAATGCAGTATTGTGTTTCCCAGCCAAGGAAATGAGTGGTTCGGTTCTCAGTCACGCAGGCTGACGTGCTTCAGCAGGACTCTTGAGGAGAACTGCATTATTCATGTTGTTGACTGGAGTCTGTTTTGCACATTGGGGTAGATCAGGGAGAAAGTGCAGGAAGTGCTGTGACGTGCGCGGCCATAAAAGCGGAAAATCTTTATTTAGAGAGAATACTTAAAAATACCTTGATCCCAGAATTGACACGCCACTCATTGTTGTCATATTAAGGTGATATTGTTGTCACTAGATCTGTTCAGCTGTTCTGTTAGTTCATTTATGCTGCAACATCATAAGCAGGTATTTCTCTCAAAACTGTCAGTCATCCAATCAAATGGATGCGCATCAATGGGCGTCTCTCCCTTTTGGCAGACTTCTTGCTCTCAAACTACTCAGCTCAGGACCACGCAAGTTGTGGCCTGGCTTTCTAGCTTTGAGAGCTGCATCAATTTTTCAAGCGCCCCATCACAAAGGATTCTTGTTCCCTCAACGTCTCATTCTTTTCATATTCATATCCATTTGGTGCTCGGAGAGGTTCTCTCTGCGGCATGTGTGAGAGAAATATGGCCGCATTTAATGCCGGATTCAGGTTGTATGTCATGCCTGAGCACACTGTGGGAGGCAGTGTTAATATTTAACGGTGATACCTCCGTCTCCTCCCGCTCTGTCTTCTCGCAGTAAGTGCTCATCAGGACACTGCAGAGCGTCATAGGTAAATCAGGTGTGACTTGAGGCCAGTCTGATCGCCTTTATCAAGTCCAAAGCAACTTTATTCGCCAGAGCCAGGCGCCGACATGACCATGGCCCTTGTGTTGCAGTAAATTTGAAAAGATGTCAGTCGTAATTTTATCCTGCTTTAAACTCTGTCATCAGCGAGACCAATCGTTTCACTCCCATCCTCTGTCTCCTCTGCTGCACTGCACATTTCCTGCTCTGACTAGAGAAAACTCCAGGTTGCAGTGATTTCCTGGCTTTTCAGCTTAGCCGTGGAGCTACTTAACTGCCTCTCATCATGACGGCAAAGCTTTTAGGGGACTTTTTAAGAGGAGCTGTTCATTTACTGCCTGGAGCACTCCTCCGTCATAGATAGTTGCTGAATAACGCCCTGATGGTGTTGCCTTGCTGAGCTGAAAATGGAAGAAAGGCGAGAAGTTCTTCCCAACCTTGGCGAAAGGTTGAAGTTGTATTTAAACGACAGTGTTAAACATCTTGAAATATGAGATAGTTTTACATAATCTAGCCTCTGTGATGTATGTATTATTTAAAAGACGAAGGCCTATTTTACTATGCCATTACTGCTTGTACTCCAGAGGGACTCCTGGCTCCTGCTCTACAAGGATCAGTCTTCCACTTGGCTAAGTAGCTACAGTCATGTGACTCCGGAGATCTACTGCAACATCTTTAAGTACTGTTTCTGCAGTGGGCTTGTGCTCCAGCTTGGCTGCAGTGAAGGCTGAGTTGTGGTTGATAATGCTTTCTTTTTATTCTTGGCCTAAGCAAATTGGAAAGGTTTCACATGATAGTGATAATTGTTTTCCCCTGCTGTTGCCGTTTTTTCCCCCCTTTTATAATTACTGGCAACCATCTGGTGTATTGTTTGAAAGCAACAGAATATTTCCACACCTGTCTGGCTCGAATTGGCGAATAGTTGCATGCAGAGTTTTGGTGCACTCCCATTGTTGTGCTCAGATGCAAACATGCAGCAGCTTGTTAATTTTGCTGAATTAAGGGGTTGACTATCAGCGTTGATGTGTCTGCAGAAAGCCTTATTGGACATCATGTGCTTGAAAGGGCGGGTCACCGTGGAATTTCCTGTGGGAGGATATGTATTGTGCGTAGGAGACGAATGATAAGGTTAATACGCTACACTTTCCTCTGCTGTGAAGTCCACCCTTCTAATTAGCTGTTGTTTACCTTCATTTAAAACAGTCTTGAATCCACTCATGTTAGCGTTCACTTGGGTCTTGTACAGAGAGCTTTGTAGTTTCAATATTTTTGCACAGCCAAACCACAAAACACCACGTAGCAGGCCTGACCTACAGTGAACTGACCTATTTTTGGCGGTTATTGTAGGCGGTGTTGACACTTGTCAGTGCATTTGTTGATATCATCTGATCTCTTTGGTTTAAGCAGTTGGCCCCATGTAGGTCTCGCAGTATTCTCCTCATAAACAGTGTTAATGAAGATTTCATGTCTGTCAAGATAATTTGTCGTCAACATCAAGGCACACCCATGCTCTTGCTCTTTACAGTCTCAGTATTCATGGATAATGAGCTGTTTTTCTTTTTTCCATCATCACGATGATAGTATCACACAGAAATGGTGAGCTTTCTCAGGCTGTACTTCAAGCTTTCTAATTCAATAAATCTCTCCCTAATTCTAACCTCTTGTTTCCTGCCAGTCTACAGTAACATCCCAACAACCCTCCTCCTATTCCCTCACTATCCCCTCCTCTCTGTTTGTTGCCCAGGGCATTCCCAGCCCAGGCCCCCAGAGACGCAGCCTTTTGTTTTTAATTAAACTGTCCCTTTTGTGTATGCGGACCCATATCAGAGCCCCCACCCCCAAACACCTTTATCTCAACTGGGTCACCCCTCGTCCCTCGCAGATGCATGTGCACCCAGATGGCTGGCAACAGGCTCATCCTCACAACCGCTCAGGATGCAGAAAGTTGCATTGAAGAAATGCAGAGTACACATGTGCAAGCCTTGAGTGTTTGATCAGGAAGAGTTTTTTTTTTTTATGCAGTAGGCCTTATTTATTTTGACTCATCGTAGTTGGATCAGTAAAGGTGTTGCAAATAACATTAGCGAAGCCTCTGTTACTCATGTGTTCCAGTGTGACAGTGAGCCAAAATGCGCAATTCGTGAAGCCCTGAAGCCAAAGCAGCTTATTCGCGTACTGCCTACTGTGCCATGTCCAAATGTCTTTCCAAAGAAGAGATTCACATCACATATGTTGTCTCGGAGCAATTTACAAGCCTCTCATTAAGCTTGAGCTCAAACCCAGCCCAAGTTTAGTTGACACACAAAAGGAAACAACCTGTTGCCGGTGTTTATTGGACTGGTGATAGTATGGAAGAAGGGAATTGAGGGGAGAGAGCTACATGAAACCTATTGTCACTATTTTTATCCACTGAATTTTCTGTTAAAAGTACATCATAAACTTAGAAACTGAATTATTTTAAAAGGATTTCCATTTTTCAGACACAAATGTTGATATTCTCTGCCTGAATCCCAACAGGTTCTTATTAAAGCAGCAATTCCCAGACTCTCTTGTCACAGAGCCTCATGACCGGGGGGGCTTGTCAAATACAGGTGTAAGCAGCAATATTTGTAATAGCTGGAATGGAGCCATCTTTAATGTTTTAATTCCACCTCTGTTTTCCCTGCTATGACAGGTGTGATAAAGAAATGGTAGCACTCTGATGCTGGCAACGCTTTCAAGTTTCAGGTTTGCAATATTTATTCAGAAAGCAAAAATGCTATATTTAGTACTAGCTGAGCAGTTTTTTTTAATTTTGGTCCTGGATTAAAAAATACAAATAAAAAAAAAAAACAGATGATGCTCATCGAGGAAACATATGAGACAAATCCATAATACAAACAAGCTCATCTTGCTCTCGTGTTCACTTGTAGTTGTAAGAAATGTGTATGTGTATGTATTTATTTTGGCCTCTCTAAATCACTAAGATAGAGGCCTGAAGCTTAAAATCAACCATTATGTGTAATGTGGGTTGACAGTAGTGAGCTGTGAAGCTTTGGCCTTGTCTGTTTCCTCCATACAGGCCCACCTGTGCTTGTGCTTAAACTTCATTGACTATGGAAATGTAAAGAACTGACACAGGGCAACGAGACCGGAATAGAGCTCCAGTGGGCTCCAGCGGGATATTTCTGCTTTGGAAAGGAGGTCAACCAGCTACGAGGGTTCAGAGATTCATTACAAAAGAAAATGTACTGGGACCTTTTCTCATTATTGGCAAGATTAATGGGTTTGGAGTTGAGTCCATGTCTGGACTTGCGAAGACGAGATAACTGAATGTGCTTTTCACACTTTGCTGTGTGTTTGAGTTTGGTTTGGCCTGGGGTGTGTGACAGTATTGCTGTGTTCTTGGGTCAATAATGAAGGTGCTCCAACCAGCAGTGATGCTGATTTGCCAAGATTTCTCCTGAAGCCACACACTCCACTGATGTAAAGTCAAACATCCTGTAGCGGTCGAGGATTAGCACAAAATTTGCTTAAGGCCTTTCCTCCTCCCGTGCTGGGTGTTCTCCTAAATGTCATATGTGTTTGACTCACCAAGTGTCACATCGCATTAAACAAGTTTTAGTGGTAAACTGGTGTCAGCCGTGGAAGTTAAACAGCTGTTGAAACAAACTTTCATATTATGTGCAAGGCCGACTATGTAACAAACCAGACTAGGCTAATTGTCCGTTTTAAGCCAAGGTGCTTTCTCCCGGTCCCCTCGGTGGATTCAGCCTTCTGTTCCAAATCTTTTTCTGTTCTGCTCTAATTGTTTTAGCCTCCTCCTTTCCCCAGGAGAAAAAGACGGTCTAATCGCAGTACTTACAGAAATAGGGGAATACCCAGCGGTTGTGAAGGAATCGGGATCAAACCCAAGGCCTGTGGGAGTAGTGGAGTGATATACCAAAGCTGTAGTACATGTGTGGCTGCATGCGCATGTCCTCTCAACCCCAGTAGAGATTATCAGCACAGGAGCTGACCTCGTAATTCTCATCCCTTGAGTTTTATCCAGTGATACCAGATTTTTTTTGTTTTTCAATTCAGGTATATGCCTGCTCGTCGACTGCATCCATTCAGTGCATTCCCTGCACTGGATGCATAGAATTAAAATTGAAATCTGTGTTTAATAAAGCGTGGGTTTGACCAGAAACAACTGTATTTTCTCAATGTTGGACTGCTTGTTCACATTACAGTGAATGCAGGTGTTCTTCCATTAACCTCATCATCCCTCTTTTCTGCGTTTTCAGGATGAAACTGGTGCCTATCTCATAGACAGAGACCCCACATACTTTGGGCCAGTGCTTAACTACTTGAGGCATGGCAAACTGGTGCTCAACAGGGACTTGGCAGAGGAAGGTAATGTCATGAATATTTGTTTTTAATGTTAAGAAGTATAGAAGGTTCTGCTGCATTATACTTAAGCATCTCTGAAAAAATAAAAGATGTCATAAGTTTCAGTGTGTCTTTTTTCACCATTTCAGGTGTGCTAGAAGAAGCTGAATTCTACAACATCACATCATTAATAAAGCTCATCAAGGACAAGATCAGGGAACGCGACTGTAAAACATCACAGGTATACGAAGCTCTGTTTAGTTTTCTATGTACTACATTCTTGTTCCGTTAATTATGTGAGCACTGCTGTTTTTTTTGTTTTTTTTTATCCCCTTTTCCATCACGTCTTCCTCACGTGCTCCTCCTTCCTCACAGGTTCCGGTGAAGCATGTGTACCGGGTGCTGCAGTGCCAGGAGGAGGAGCTGACACAGATGGTGTCAACCATGTCTGACGGCTGGAAGTTTGAACAGGTAAATCTCCTCCTGCAGGGTCGCAGAAGCAGCAGCAAGAGCAGCAGCAGCAATCCTCCTTTCATGTGCTTCACCCACCCCGCTATGCTCACATTGACCCAGAAAGTCCCAATCCTCAATATTGGAAATAGGCTAAAAAAGCCAAGCAGCAAAATCGCATCTTTCTCAATGTCCGCATACATGATCCGGGCATCCCTTCTGTGCTCTGATTGGTTGTTGCAGCTTGTCAGTATAGGTTACGGGCGGGCCCACCAGTCAGAGTTTCTGCTGATTGTGTCAAGGGAGGTGAAGGGAGAGGAGTCTGCTTTGCCAAACAACAGCGGAGAGGTGTGTCCCACAAATTTCTGTCCACGGGCTGGTCACTGCATGGTCCCCATGTTGTCCATACACACCCCGTTGGCCATTGTTTATCCCAAGTAGACACCGCTGTCGGTCATTTTTTGAGTTTTTTTCAGTGTTCATTTGTACTGCTTGCTCACCAGTGAGGCTAAAAGAACATGACACCTTTTTTTCTTGTCTGTGATTTGATTTGTATTATACTTTTTTTATGATTTGATTTCTTTTTATATTCATACTGCATTCACAGTTTGTAAGCTTTTCAACAGCCTTCTGTGTTTTGCTTTGATGTCGCTTGGCTGCTTTGGGGGCTGCGCTGTAACATAGTGCCGGTTGTTCGGAAGTGAAACTTTTTTAAAAATGCAGGTAAAAAAAACAGGTTTTGTAATGTTTATGATTGAAATATAGTCAAACATTAAGAGATAGTAGTGTGAGTTTATGTGAGAGCTTGTGTTCAGCAAGGCTCATGTTTCTAAAACCACATGCTTTGGGTGTTGGGGAGTGTTTGTTACGTTTCAGTGAATCTCTCTGAGACGAGGGATCACTGGATCTCCCATTAGCGTCGAAATCTCTCTAATCTCCTGACACAGGTCAGATGGGAAACTCCAAGAAACACTCCTTATGCAAAGCTCAGTCAGCCCAGGAGAGCCTTCCAGGGAGATGAGCTTTAATGACCTACTGCCAGACTCTACTAACATAGTCAATTTGTTCAAGTGTATTTTATGCTGAAAGCCATCAGGATTTGTTGCCTGTTGAGTTTCTAGCTAAGTGACAAGTGACATGCGGGGTGGCTGGTTGAGGTTATTTGGTCTTGTTTGCTGTGTTGATGCCTAATGTAAGAGAGATCGGTTAACAACAACAAGTCTCCGGCAGCAGTGGCTAATGAGGTGATGCATGTCTGAACATGCACACCTGGGTGCAGACAGCACACATGTAGCCTGCAGTGTACACACACTTAACATTCGGCAGTAAAAGCAGTTATTCAGAAACAGGAAATGTTTTTTCCCCCCTCGTGTTTTTCAGGGTGTGCATGCAGTGTGTTTATAAAGATCTTAGAGATGTCCTCCCTTCATTTGTCCTCTTGTGTCTTTTTATTCAAACTGACATGACTGGGAACAGGAATATTAGAAACTGGCATTATTATTATCATTATTGTCAAATATTTATTTAGAGATGGCATGTTCATGTTCTATAGTGTAATCTATGTTATAATAGTTTAATTTGGGTTGTTCTGCACTCCGTTCCCTCTCAGATTTTGAGTAAACCATTGTGGACATGCAGCTAAAGCAAGACATACTGAAATATAGTCACTGAAAGCAGATTATAATGTGTAGCTGATGGTATTTAGTACTGACAGTCCTGCATGTATGACGGTACTACAAACATTCAAATATTCTGGGGGTTTACTGATTGGAGTGAGCTACTTTTGTAGTTTGCTCTTTGTTATTTGCTTTGTAGGAGATATTGTAGGTTTTAAAAATCCATCGCATCTGTTTGAATCCAGCCATTCACTTTAAACAAGCCTGGTCCTACCAAGTCGAATCCACCATTCCCCATCAGTTTTCAACCAGCATGTTTGCTTCCCGTGGTCCACTCCCTGCACTTCTTTCTGCTGATTGTCTTTCTGTCTGCGGTTTCTTTCACTATCATCACCTTTTTTACATTATTTGATTTCTGTGTTAGTCATTTGGTTTTCTGTTTTTTGGTCTTCATGAATGTTTTACTTTGAATGTTTTTAATTCAATGCCGGCATGTCTGTAGGTCCTGTAAATACTGTTTGCATTGCATTATATGAATCTAATGACTTACAAATGACACATTTTTTAAGTGCTTAGCCCTGTTGACCAATTGGTTTCAGTCTATCATGTAACTGTGTGACTGAAGACATTTTATGTGTCATCCCCACTTTATCCCATATTATAAGCTCTATTTTTCTTACAGAGGGAAGAAATTGTAATATAATGAATCTTAAAGACAAACTCATAGTGAGTGTAGACACATTTTGAGCTATGTTTAATTAGTCAAACCTGCCATTTATAATAAATTGAGATCCCTCAAATTTAAGTTACAGGAACCTGTAGACTCTCTGTGCTCTTTGATTGGTTGTCGACCTCCTTTCATATTACTTTAACATCTTCCTAACTCCGTTTTCCGACCGTGAGTAACCGTGAGTTTGTGCCTCAGCTCCGCTTCTTCAGTCTAAAGCTAATTCCTCCTCCTGTGCTCTGCTCTCGTGTCTTTCTAGCTGGTCAGCATAGGCTCCTCTTACAACTACGGAAACGAAGACCAAGCCGAGTTCCTGTGTGTAGTCTCCAAGGAGCTGCACAATCAATCATACGGGACAAACAGTGAGCCCAGTGAGAAGGCGAAGGTAAGTGTGTGCGTGTGTGTGTGTGTGTGTGTGTGTGTGTGAGAGTGTGGGAGTGTGGAGAGGCCGGTTGAAAATCCATCCATAGCAAACATCTGTGAATGATGGCCTGTGCTGGATGTTTTAAATG
>JBAJHX010000024.1:18409219-18432985 GCA_037176925.1 Amniataba percoides | reverse complement strand
CATACGGGACAAACAGTGAGCCCAGTGAGAAGGCGAAGGTAAGTGTGTGCGTGTGTGTGTGTGTGTGTGTGTGTGTGAGAGTGTGGAGAGGCCGGTTGAAAATCCATCCATAGCAAACATCTGTGAATGATGGCCTGTGCTGGATGTTTTAAATGTGTTGCATTTATGAACATGCCACTGAGGGACTGAAAGCACCTCTGGTTTATTGATGAGAAGCCTCTATGAAGGAGAACATTGTGAATATTCAGTCCTTCAGCTGGGAAAAGAAAAAAACCTGCCTGTATGACCGCAAGTGATCAGAGGAAAAAGAAGTCGAAGAAGAAATAGATAAATTGAAGCAAACCAGACGTTAATTTTGACGTGGCTCCAACAGTACTAATCCAGCCTTTAGACCCATGTCATGTCATGTTTGACATGAAATAAAGTATCATCTGAGCTGGTGGCGTTTAGAAACTACAGGTGTGCAGATTAGCAGCACTATTGGGAACCTCTGTCATTTTCTCAAGGGCTTTGGGAGCGAAGCAGGAGGCACACCCTGAGGAGTTCAGGCTCCCTTCAGCTTATCCCTGTGCGACCCACTTCCCCGACTCCTTTTAAAGGCAACTACGCATGAAGAAGCACACCGTTAAACTTCCATTCATGCTGCTGTTTGTTGTCATAGGAAGATTAAACACTAGCAGTGCATCGGTCAAGCAAATGTAGAAAGAAAATACAGACTTTCTGTGATTGTTTCCAGGGATACCTTGTCCAAACTGGGCCCTTTTTAGTTTGGCTCATTTCAGTAGATTACTGTGCAAATAACTTAAATCTAAAATTATGCTATTTGTGGTTTTATTCCTGAAGAATAGCACAATTTGGAATCTGTTGTGACAAGTGAATTGACTATGGTAGAAAGGTGCCCTTGGATAACATTTGTGTTTGTTTTCTTGTGTTTTGCATAGAGGCACCGAGTGTGGTTGTTAATGTTAATCCCCTCTGAATGTAACCTGTTATTTTGATTTTTTTTTCTCCTTTTTCCCCTTTTCAAAGTTTTGCACCTTCATTCATTTTCATCATTTTACGACTTGCCTTTCTTGTCTCCTTCTGTGCCGTCTGTATGCTGCATGTTGCTCAGAGTGAGGACGAAGAAACGGATTATGAAATGAATGACTCTGATTAGGGTTGAGCACTTATGACTCACTGGTGAGCGCTCAAGTGCTCGTAGTCCCTCTGCCACACCCCCTTACTTTGGCCCTCTTTTCCCTTCCCACCACCTCCTCAATGCGGTTTACACTACTGAAACCTTTTCACACGGGCGTTCAAAGACAACTTGAGCCCATAAGAAAGGTTGAAAATCGGCTTTGGCCTTCAGAGTCCACGAGCCAAAGCCAGATCAAAAGCCAGATGGTTCCTGCGGGGGGCGGTCAAATGCTTCTTGGCAGGTGAAGCTCTCTTGAAAAGCAGATGGGAAGAGCTCAGTTGTTTCAGTAGTGTAAATAAGACCCTTGTAATTGTTGTTGTGCTCACAGCCTTGGTTAATGGAGGGCATGCTGAATCATCAGCTTCTACAGTTTGACTCATTGTCCCTCATTCAATGACATTTAAAGGGAACAGAGGGCTACTACACTCCCTTTGTCCACAACATTGTCAAAAGCAGGTGTCATGTTGCTTGGACAGCACTGACGTCTTTTCAAAGTCAAATCACTCATTCGTTTGACGTCCTCTCAGCTTCTGAAAATGTATCATAGCAAACATCTTTATTATTCCTACGGAGAGCTACGCAGTAATATAAACTGAAAATACACAGTTTTTAACTACTGAATAGGTTAGATCTTAATTATAATGTAATTATATTTTTTAGGTGCAGCATTTATGTTGAAATGAAATTTCAGCCAACCCTGATCTCATTTGACTTGCACAAAGAATTTATTTGGGTTTGTGGCTTCGCCTCCGGAAGTTATCTTAATATGTGAGTGAGCCCTCAAAGTGACGATAGGTACAACAGAGGGGTGACAAACAAACAATTTAAAAAGAAACTGTCATCTTTAAATTGACACTGCAATAATGAATCATTTTTAAAGTATAAATAAAAGAACAAATCTATACTGGCACAAGGTGTGTTTTTGGTATCAACAGCATGTCTTTCCAGTACCAAGGTTGATCCCACCTGACGAGCTTTTTTTCTGCTCTACTAGCTCACCCAGAATTTTCTTTATAACCACGTACTGTGATAGTCGCACAACGCTTTATTTCCTCACTTGTGCAAACATTTCCCCTTTTCTCTGCACCCCTGTTTGATCTCAAGCAGCACATAGAGTACATGTATGAGTACATGTGCATATGCATGCTCCTTACTTGGAGTGTGTGCTGTGGCAGGATGAAGCGCTTCAGTTAAAAAAGAAACATTATAAAGTGATTTTAGTAGCTGAATGAAGGGGACTGTACAGAGTCGGGTACTAAACAACTTTCAGACCTGATAGTATGATGTGTTTTTGTTCATTGTTTCTTTTTTTTTTTTTCTCCACAGATTCTTCAGGAAAGAGGTTCCCGGATGTGAAGAGGACTCAGTATTATGAGCTCCAGGTGTTATGATGCAAACATATCATCTTTGTGGAAGAACGTTTGGCACAATGGAGATTTAAATGGGGGGTGGGGGTGCATTTACTTTGTGTTTTCCCTCCATTTTTGTTTTTATTTCTTGATGTAAATAAGTCTGTTTACTGACAAATTGTGCCTGTACATTTAAACTGGACCTTTTTTGAATTAGCGGCAAGTTTTTTTTTGTTTGTTTTTTTTCTAATTGAAAGTAAGGAATTGCAATCTACATATGTTTTTATGCTATAAAATATGGCCATCATCATATAAGGCCAATGATTCACTCAGGGTCATCTGTTGAGTTAATTCTTATATCCTCCAACTCAAGGGTCTGGTAAGGGATCAGTATGGTCTTTATAGCTCAAAAGTATCAAACTCAAAATCATTGTTTAGAGATGTTAAGAAGGGAATTGTGCATGTATTTAGCACATGTTAAAGAGTTAGGCTGTTAAATGGGAAATTCAACCCCCCAAAAACAAATATTTTTCCAAAGATTTCAAACAGTTACACTGAGGTTTGTGATCATGAGGATCCTGGCTATACAACACACATTTTCAGATGCAATTTGAAACCTTTTACTTTAATCGGGCAAATATTTTCAGTCACTATTCACAACAATCACATTCTCAGACCACTATGTGAACAAACAATGTGATTTGATGCTGTCGATAAAGGGGCATTAGGTCATTTATCACTTCCAGGGCTTTTGTTGGTGATGAGGAAGTGACTTGCAATGAACAGAAATATGAAAGGTCCATTTTCATTTAGACGAAGTAAGCTACTTTTAGCGATACAGCAGAAATATGTGGTGATGCAATATACTTCTATATCATTTGCTTTCTTGGCTTGAGACGTGCAGTTGTTACTAGTGTAGCTGCTTGTGGCACGAGCTGTTACCCACAGATTGTGTGCTCCAGGATTTCGTGCTAATTATATTTTCAGGAAGTCCACTTACCTGTTCTACACTTTCAAGTATTGGATGCACCTTTTTATTGCAAATCTTCCTTCAGACCGCTGTGTTTCAAAGTAAGAGCCTGCTGCTTCTGACTCATAGTAGTGTAAACAAGTAAAATTGCTCTCTAAATGTTTTAAAATGGAAGTTTATATCACGTCTGACATTTTTTGTTTTTTTTTAATTAACTTCTAAGTTAGGTTGAGACCTCCTCATGTTCATAAGTCTAAAGTTAACTGCCAAAATAGTCTACGGTTTTTTGAAATGTGAACTCTTTTACAGTGATATTATTTTTTAAACATTAATGTCCTCCAACCGTGTCCTGTTTCCTGTCAGGAAAAACCTCCTTGAGACAGTGGCATCTTTATGTTTTCCCACTGACTTCTGAGTTTTCCATGACTTGCTTATTTTGTGTGTTTGAGGGAACATCTTGTTTGATTAAGATTTTTTTTTTTTTTTGAGGGGAAGTATTTGTGGTGTGGGAGGTTTGGTGGGGACTGGAACCTGTTTTGAAGGCAGCGGTGAAGGACTTTCTGTTCATATCCAGAGGATTTTGTTTTGATGTAAATAATCCAAATTCAATATTAATATTTAACTCCTAAAAAACTGCACGTTTTGTACACTGTATAGAAAATGCAACTTCAAATGGAAGTTGTTTATACTGGATCTTTAAAAATGAGAAAATCTTGACAATGTTGACTTCTGTTTTGCATTGTTTGTACAGGAGATTTCCGAGTTAGGGTTGAAACAGCTGATGCTGAATATGGTGTCTTTCACTGAGAACATGCCTGGAAGATGTTTTGATAACCAATAACAAAGCTATACTTGGCTGGCTATGAAGTTGACTGTTACATTTAAAAAAAAAAAAAAACTAAAAACAAAAACAAATGTATTTTTTTCCTGCATTGTGATAGATTCTTCTAAGCATTTTGAATTGTGTAGATTTCGTACACAGCATTACAAGCACTACAGTGGAGAACAACACTGTGCACATTGCTTACAAGCCTGTAATGTTGTTAATGTAAATACTGCATTTTAGAACACTTTTTTTGATAGAAAGTTGTTTTCAGGTTTGATGTGTGGTTTTGATAGGTTGGATATTTCATTCACAAATAATCATTTAGTGTTGCCTTTTTTCCCAATGACCAAAATCCAATGTCTTATGTGTATTGTACACATTAATCTTAGTGTCAGGGATGAGTAAACTTTTCTTAATGCTGGCACACTTTGTACATATAGACTTGTTAACGACACACAAACCTCCATTTACTCACATGTACACGTATACACTTGACTAAAACAATTTTTATATTGTTGGGGAAACAAGTATGGATGCATGTTTTTGATATAGATATACACACAAACACACACACAAGGGCTTTTAAAGTGCAAAGTTTGACATCTGCAAAGAGGTTCAATCAGAGTAGACTGGATTTCCTGCCAGAGCTAGGCTATGTTTACATTTGCTATAGTATTCTGAAGCCTTCCAATTATGTACTGTGTTGCACTCCCTCGCACATGTTAACGTTCGTCTTGACTTGTGTGACCGCACCGATGGCAACTAGCACTCCCTGCTCCACACACAGTTTCACATAGACTGACTGATAAGATAACTCCATCCATTTCTGACGGCCTATGCTTGAGCGTTGCAGACAATCTTGCTTTGTGCCCTCTCTGATGGCAGAGATGCTCACTTTTAAAAGGATGAAACTGACCTGCTCAGAGCAAAGGTTTATTTAAGTCTTCTTTTGAGACTTTATTTGTTTTGTTTTCCTGCAATGAGATTTAAAAGTGTGTTTGTGTTTTTGATTTGCTTGGTTCGGTTGTAACCTCATTTGATATACTCTGGTCTGAGGTGTGTTTAACCCCTCTACTTTAGCAGCTACATTACTTTTTTAATGCCCTTCGCAAACAGGTTGTCTGGTTGGGGATTTGGCATTGATAATCATTTCTTGTGATGGACAAACTTATCAAAATCTGTAGCCTAATACTTATAAGTGCCCAGTTTGTTTTTGCATTCAAGTCATAAGCCACAGACCACTGTAATGCATGATTGAAGATGATCACACTTGTAATCAGAGGGAATGAATGTGTCATTTTTCCTCAATCTAGCAATTACATCGACAAATAAGGTTCTCATATCACTACATAGATCACTTCTATATGATCTTATGCAATGTTTAAAAATATAAAAACTATGTATGAGGTTAAGGGGATAGATCTATATGGTCTTGCATAAGGTAAACTTAATAAAAATGTTGTCATTCATGTGTGTTGGCTCTTTTTTGTTTTATTTTCAGAGCAGTGTTTACCCTGTGGCTCTGTCAGTGTCACTTTAATCTTTCTATTGTTCTCTCATAAACAACCATATACACATAAATCACACATAAATAATCGTTTCTAGTTATAATGGATAATGTCATATATGTAGATCACACAAGAGTAGCCTTACACCTGTAAGTAAATAAATGGAAAAGGCATGACAACAAATCCTATTTTTAATAAATAGCGACCTCTGCTGCCGTGTCCTCAAAACACGTTGCGGAGAGATAGTTGTCCTGCAAAATGCCTGTTTATATAGTTAATATAGTTTTTTTAACACGAGACTTAATCCATGTAAGAAGAAATGCCTTACATCCAAAAATATCAAATTAGTTTAATGTAAACTCTCTGAATTGAACACATAATGTTGTATGATTTATCAAAAGGTAATCGTTTGGGTTAGCGGTCTTTGGTGTGGTCAAAGATGTTATATTACAGAAGATTTTAATCTGTATGTGTTTGCCTGAGTGGGATCTCGCACTTATGAGTTTGTGATATGTAAAATCAGGAAAAGCTTTATTTCTTACAAGTAAAGGAGTTCAAATGAGCATATACTTTTACAGATGACTCTGATATTTTCAAAGTGCGATATTGCTTGTTTTATTTCCTGAACAGGTTACTGTAGACAGCGACACTGCGCATGAGCGGAGAGCAACAGCCGCAAAGCGAAGACGATCTTAATCAACCACAAGCCTGGTGTGCTTATTGAGACGGAAAAAGTACAACAAATAATCAGACCAAATCTAACAGCGGGATCATTGGCGGCTAAGAAGACACGCACACACAAAAAGTGCAAACTGTAAACAGATAAACGCGCATCCAAATCTTGCTGGGGGTATTTAAGCAAAGGCGGAAGTACAGGACGGATGAGCGTTTGGCCACGCTGCGTGTGTCTGGTTGGAGTCGAAGCGGGTGGTTTTTCAGGAGGGAAACTTTGCAAGGTTTAACGGGATTTGAGCACGATTATCACATTTCGCTTATTTACCAGAGCCAGTGCAGCCACACTGAAAGGTAGGATAACAGCCTGACTACAGGACGTGCAATTTCCATCGTGTATTGTGACATTTTACCCGCTTCAGTTTGCGCCATTTTCGCTAGTTTGGTAATGCAGAAATGTGCGCCTTTTAGCTCTGTCGTTCTTTGTCCCCGCTCTTTAAGGGCTCATGGTGTGATTTGTCTCTTTAGGGGGTCTCACACTCCCGTTTGTTATTCAAGAGCACGTCTTATAAAGCATGAGAGAGAAAGGCTGCGGTCACTTTCCCCCCTTCTCATTTAAAAACAGTGTCCAAAATCAAGTGCAATCGCGCATTTTTGTGCTGCATCAGGCCGTGTCAGACGCTAACAGCGCGATTCTGGCGCACATGAGTTAGCTCACTAAGCTAACCGGCTAGCTCTCATAGTCCGCTTGTGGACGTTTTTGCGGTGACAGCGAGTTTACAGTGAAACTCAGCCAACATGAGACTAAATTAATATTTTTACCATCCTCTAGCTCTTAAGTTAAACACCAACGGAAGAGCAGGAGAAGCGTCATTTTTGTTTTGTTTTTTTCTGGCTAGCCTTTAGCTTATCAGACATGTCGGTGTAGACGATACTTTTAAACACATTACTGTCAAGCTGAAAGAAACTAGTCGACATCATATCTTAAGCTGAACACATAAAACAGAGTTGGGCTGCTGTAAAGTTGGTTAGTTACCGTCTTGTTGCTTTGCTTCTAGAGCTCCGTTGCTATAGAGATAATTTCAATGGAGGGTCTTAATTAAAGCTCTTAATTAGCTCCGAAGCAACACTGTGGTGTTTGGGCACATCTGCATAGAGATGTCAGTCTCACAGCATCTTAGGATCATCTTTCATCAAATGTAGCTGTCTTTAAGTGAGAAATATACCGCGATCCAGAGAAGAGGGGGTTTATTCATTCACATGTGTTTTAAGAAGAGTCATTTTAATGTGCACACAGGGATCCTTAGCTCACTACATGGATCATGTCAGGAGTTTAACTCTCAGTACTGTAATATTACGACTTCAGATCACTTTACAGAAAGTCGGAGCATCCCATCACTGTTTGTAATTATATTCAGCCACCAGGATCATGTAGAAATCTGTCTGGAAAACTCCACAACTCTTAACTGTTATAAATTGTGTTTGTGATGCAGTAATATTACTGCTTAGTGAGGAAGCACATATCATGTGTAGAGTCCAACTGGACCAAATGTTATCACCAACCACCTTTTGTGAAAATTTTTGTTTTGTGAATCTTTTGGTCTTTAAAACAATAGAAAACAGTAAAATGCCCATCACAATGTGTAATGACTTCATCAAACATCTGGCTTGACAACTGATAGCCATGTTCCAAAATATTCAATTTATTACTATGCAAGACCAATGAGAGTGGTAAATATTCACATTTGAGAGCCTGCAAAAATCAATTGAAAAATAACTTTAACCACCAGCCAGTTATAAAGCTGGTTGCAGATTTTTTTCATCAACTATTAATTGATTGTTGCCACTCTGGATGAAAACAATTGGAGCTCCATCTAATGATCGTTTTTGTTATTGCTATTTATTTGGTTTGTAATGTGAGAGAAGTGTCCATACTAAGGCAAACGTAATTTGAAAGTGTTGTTTTGCAGGCAGTCTAAAAGCGTAATGATATAAAGCAGAAAAAGGCATCAAATCCTTACATCTGCTTGTTTTTTTTTTTGTTGTTTTTTGTTTTTTGCTTTATGAATGACTTCATTAATGAATCATTTCCGCTTTAAAAGAGATGATAACAAGGTTGTCTCAGAGTTTCGAGGCAATGACCTCCACAAAATCTCCGGCTCTGAATCCACGTGGCCGCGTCAGACCCAATGTTGGGAATGATTTCATATAATTGACTTGACGTCCGTTCTATGCAGGAGTCCGCAAATCATGTCAGGCATTGCATTGAGCCGGCTTGCCCAGGAGCGCAAGGCATGGCGGAAGGACCATCCTTTTGTAAGTAGTGTCTCACGAGATGCACCTGTTCTGACTGCACTGTGTGGATCTGTTTGAACTGTCTAAATGCAACAGAGAAGGGTCTCATGTTTCAGAAGACATTCATAACTTGACTGTTTGTTTTCTTATTGAATGTTTCAGGGATTTGTTGCTGTACCAACAAAAAATCCAGATGGAACCATGAATCTGATGAATTGGGAATGTGCTATTCCTGGCAAGAAGGGGGTAATGTGTTTCATAGTCATTCACAGAGAACAGCGAACTCTTAAAACCATGCCATTTCTGTAGCAGATTTAAAAGAGCATGTATGTTTTTAGTTAATCTGTTCCATAAAAACCAAAGTGATGTTTCTTGCATTTCCTTTTTTGCAAGCAAGAATAAGATCAGTTGACACTTTTTTTTGGTTTTTTTTGACAGTGATTAATCTACAACCTGCTTTGGAATTTGATCTGGAAATTAAAAAATGAGTTTGTATTTTGCATAAACCTGTGTGTTCTGTGACATGATCTGTAAAAAGCTGATCTAATGGTTGTGTGTCTCCTCAGACTCCTTGGGAAGGAGGCCTGTTCAAGCTGCGCATGTTGTTCAAGGATGACTATCCTTCTTCGCCTCCAAAATGTGAGTTCCTGTGTTCAGCGTAAACACAACTGTTCCTGTGATTACTGCACACAGTTATAATGCTGGGCATCCATCTGCCTTATTAGTTATGTAGATGGACTTAAGAACAAACACTACACTGGAACTTTCTTCAGCGTGTTTCTGTTCTGACACTTGTAAGCGTAACAGTAGCCAGACAGATGTTGGACAATCCCATCTAGGCAGTGAAAACATGTAGGGTTGATGAGATCCAGAGTCCCCTTACGATCAACAAGGGACAATCAGTGTCTATATTCTTCTTGCCGATGTAAGCTATTTTGAAAACTGATTGTCAAATATGACCAAGCTGAGCCATGTTGACGTTTTGATTGTGAGCATGGACTATAAATGGACAACATTACAGTGCCCTGAAAGTCATGCCAAAACACATCAATCACTCCTGGTGGCTTCATGTTAGCAAAAATGAAAACATTAATACACATAGACACATTTTTCCATGATTCTACATTGTTCTTATCGACTGTCTGATAAGTTTAGGTTTTTCTTCGTTATTTGGTGCTATAACAAGTTCATAAAACATCACAGTTGACACCACAGTGAAGTAGTCATGGAGTCAGCTGCATTGTGATTGTTCATTAGCGGTCTGTAATTACTTATTACCAGTCGAGTTTGGCGGATGTGTGGTTGGGAACTCAATGCCGCCACTCCTTCCTCAGTCATAACTCAGCAGACTGTATCTGCTATGTTTGGCTTCATTTTTGTGCAGTCAGAGAAACTGGACGTGCGTCGGTAGCGGTATCAAACTTTTTTTCTAATCCTGTTTTGTGTTTGAAGGCTGGTTAATGGCTTCTAAACACTGCAGAGTTTGTCAAAGCTGATCTAAAAGCAACAGTCTTACCACTACATACTTGTTAAGGGCTTGATATTAATGAATCCATTTCATAGTGCAGCTTTTATGATATACTGTAGATGTAACTATGAACCAGTAGGTGCTCTCACACAAGCATCCTTCAGGATCATTGTCCAGTATAATAATTTGAGAGCTGATACATACATGGAGCTAAACCAGTTGTTCAAAAAGTTAAAATGTTTGCCATGAAGCACAGTCCTGGTTTATAGTTTGAACCATATCATTACTGCTGTGGGTCATTCACAACATCAGGGCGCCGTGACATACGCCGTTTCTCTCCAGCAACAGGGGAATCGTGTCTGAATGTCACATTAAAATAACATGAAGCCATTACTTGTGTGAACAACAGAAGCCGATGCCTTTTAGTGGAACACTTGGACCACTGTGTACTCTGAAAAAAGTGCAGTGACATTTTGGGACTTTGTTCATCTTTTGTGACATTTGTAATGGATCCGACACAGAAGTGTACTTAACATTTTATTGTGTTTCAGGTAAATTTGAGCCTCCGCTCTTTCATCCAAATGTGTATCCATCAGGCACAGTATGCCTATCTATTCTAGAGGAGGACAAGGACTGGAGACCGGCCATCACAATAAAGCAGGTGTGAATTGCAAAGCATACCTCATTGGCATCACTGGACCTTTCCAAAAAGTCTTTTCGGGCTGTCTAAATTTGTATCGATGCAGCCAAAGGACAGTGGGTATTTTCAGTTATCATGATATTGGTATTAAAACTTTATGGAAAAGGAAGGCTCTGATAAATAGAAAAATGTTAGGATATTCATCTTGTAATATTAAAAAATAAAATTCAATTACATTTTGTCTGCTAATCAGTTCTTGAATCCTTCAGTGGGATTTTAAGAATTCATGTGACTAATACAAGAAGACATACAAAGAAATACAAAATTGATGATTACCTGATTTTTAAAATTTGATTAGTCTCATCGGTGCCTTTCTATTGTACAGATCTTATTAGGTATCCAGGAACTCCTAAATGAACCAAATATCCAGGATCCAGCCCAAGCAGAGGCGTACACAATCTACTGGTAAGTGACACTGCATTTTCTGTGTTTTAACACAGATTACTTTCCTTTTTTTTTTTTTTTTGCCTGCTTTGGTAAAACCATACGATCCAAATCAATGCCACTGAAGTGGACACTCCTAAAGTCCTAACTGCAGTGATCGAGGTTGAAGCAAGTTCAGGGACCTCAAAACTTATATGAATTAGTTTTTTTTCCTTGTGTACCTACAGAATCCCAAAGAGGATATTTTCTTTCATTTGTGTGCATATATACACTAATATATAGGGACTGTCCAGCTTCATGTTGGAGCTTCATGTCAGGATGTTGGAGAAGATACGTCTTCTGCTTTTGTCATATTAGCCAAAAATGATTTGATTTTTCTGTTTGTTTTTTTAAACTCATTTTCAGCCAAAACAGAGTAGAATATGAAAAAAGAGTTCGAGCACAAGCCAAAAAATTCTCCCCCTCGTAAGGGTGAAGACTCGCTCCGCTGCGGCAGAAGGAATGGGTTTAACAAGAATCACCTCCCCGCTCAGTCTCTAAATGAATGTGCTCCTCTCACATCAGGACTTGCTTAAAGACTTCTATTTAAACTCCACACATTCTGTGCCATCCGTTCTCCTTTGACCTATCATTTTTTATTCTTAATTGCCAGTTGGCGCATAATGCTGGGAGGGGATGGGTGCTTCAGCACCCTGTTCATTTCTTTTTAAACATTAATTGTCTTATGTGGTGCAAGGGACACAGCTCGGCACCAGTTTCATCAACCCCATGCAAGCTGGCTGTCAACAATGTTTAAGGAAGAAAATGTCTGTTTTATTTTGCTCTTTCACAGGGTCTATTCCTTTGTTTCCCCCTTTATTTTTCCATAAATTTAATGTAAGATTAGCTTATTTCATTGTCAGTATTTCAACTGCTGTATAATGAATGGCACTTTTATACTGTTGTATCTCACTAGTGTCTCTAGATGGCTCTGTCTAATTCTCTTTCCCAGGTTTTCTATTCAGCATGCTGTAATATATGATAGAATCTGCTGCCTTGGCTGTCTTTTTGTTATTCAGAGTGTTTGCTATGGAATAAATAAAAATGGCCATGATGACTGAGGCAGGTAGGCTTACTTCTGTATCAGACTTTAAGGTTATATGGTGCTTTGTCCATGTATGTGTTGGCGTAAATAAAACTTTCTACAAAATGTCTTTCTATTTTCTATTTATTAAATGATTGAAATGCACAAAATTCAATGTACAAACTAATCAAGTATAAAAAAAAATCTTATTTATAAATCTGTTTGAGAAGAAACATTCTATTTACAGTTACTTTGTACAATTTACTCATTAATTCAAGCAAAAGGTTATGAAAGTAATGTTACATAATCTACATTATCCATAATACTGTGGAAACATTTAACATGCTGTCTCAATAGCTTAATACTTCTTGTGATGACACAAGTGAAGCGTTTACTGTAGTTATAGTTGAGTGTTTTGAAGCTCTACACTTTGTGAAGATGTTTTAATTTTAGGCTAAATTTTATTTAATGTTCACCATCACACAATTAGTCCGGATGCTACATAGAAACACAGCTTATGCCTTAGTGATTGTCTGATCTCATCATCCCTGTCAAGCAGGATTTTGTTGAAGGCCCCTCTCGTGCTCTGCTGTAACTGGATTTGTCTGCTGGAAAGCGCTGAGGGTGCAGTATTCGTTGCAGTACCAGGGAGGTTCCCTCTCCAGGGAGGTGTGGCTGCTCAGCCAGCACCCTGAGTCTCCCTCAGCAGGGCTCCCTGGCTGTGAGCTGAAGGTCAGACTCAGGTGTGAGCTCCCTGCGTTTGACCGTGGGGTCATGGTGCTCACAGCGTATGGGATGCCCAGGAGACAGCCTGGTATGTTGCTGTATGTGCTGCCCTCCATGAACTGGAGCTCAAACTGAGGCAGGCACTCTTCCTCCTCCTGGATGACTGCACACTTGGTTAGCGTGTCAATTTGAAGCGTTTCCTCTGCCCGCACCATGTCTGCAGTGTTTTCTTGTGTAACCACCCAGCTCTGTAATCACAGTCATGTTGAGGTACATTGTCATGAGAAAATCGCCAGTATTTTATGTGGCAAGCTTGAACTTACCTTGAAATCTCCCTGGTAGTCACTGTACAAGGTGTGGAAATACGGTGCTGGAGTTGGGATGAAGGCACTTTCCCTCCACCTTTTAAGAGTGAGGAATAAAAAGGTCATATTTAGTTGTAGGAAATGGAATGCTCTACACTGTGATTTAGAGTTTATAGAATGAAATACTTACTTTTTAACCGGAGCATAGCACAAAAGTATGAGGAGTGCCACCATCACACATACTGGGATTAACACTTTAATCAGTGCAGAGACGTGAGTGGAAAATGGGGGATCTGAATGGACCAAAATGCAGTAATTAAAATCATAACAGCAAAGAGGTGAGATTTCAAGTTTGAAGTAATGAGAGAATTTGGGGGGCCTCACCAGTCACAGCTGACTCCGTCCTCCAGTGCACCTCAGAAGACCAGTCGCTCCACTCCCCCTGGTAAAAATCCTGATTAGGACTGGACCGCACTCTGGCAGAGTATTTGGTGTCTGGCGCAAAGTGATAATCATCCACGGAATAATTTTTACTGTCGGTGTTGATGTCATGTGATATCACCTGAAAGAAATATAGAGTATGCGCTAAAACATTTTGGAAAGCATAGAAATGTATGGTAGGATAATTTTTGCCAAATCAACAAATCAGGGAATTACTGATTTAGCAGGACAGTTATTTCTTAGACAGCTAGATCCTTAAAGGGATCCTGTGTAAAAGTTTGTTCAGTGGGGGCACAACAGGAAACTTTAACCCCCTTCAACATGTGGACACAGTGGAAAAAACAGTTTAAGTTATAGTGTGCATACTTGTGACCAAATATATCATATTTTATTTATTTTATATTCATGGCTCTTAGTGCTGTGCTTGTTTTTTTTTTTTAAATCTTTCTTTATACTTTCTCTTCACTGTGTTATTCAATGAAACATCAAGGCGAATTCCTTGTATGTAACAATCTACCTGACAATAGACCTGATTTTAATTCTACTTATCGAGACATGTGACATATCAGCCTTTTGGATCATCACTGAATCATCAAATACCAGCATTATCGATTAAACCAGTGTTTTCATTTATCTTTGAATTATTCAGTCCTAATGAATCCAGAATAAATTTTAATTGGTGCAAACAGTCCTCCAACAGGCCAGACAAGCTTCCCTTAAAGCAACCTTTCATCTTACATTATTTTCGTCTCCTCTTGTGTAGTAACGGAGCTGATACTTCAGATTGTCGGTCAGATCGTTGAAGTCTTTGTATTGCTCATAGGTACTTTCCCATGTAAAGTGTCGTTGACTTGAGTTGTGGCTGACTATCAGGCGGCACGGTGCCTTTGGTTTAACTGATGAGGGGACACATCAAACAAACAAACAAACAAACACAAAATGTTTTTAGATACATGTGCTTTTTCTGAATATCCATGAATGTGTGTGTCCTGTTACAAGACCAGAACAGTATCTTTCTTACTGTTTTCCTCCGGCGAATATTTCTCATCCAGCACCTTACAGACGTCAAGACCGTTCTTTGGCTTTTGGCAGAGTGAGATTTTATACCTATCTGTGTCATCAAACAAGTATGAATAGTCAGGATCATGCAGTGGTTCGTATGTTGTAACAGAACAGAAGTAATCCCCGTTGTTTTCGGTCAGCACACACTCCAACGTCCTCCTGCACAATGAGAAGAAGACACACAGTGGTGAAACACAACCTCAGCCTCACATCTGAGGTCATTCATGCCTAATATGAATAAACAGGTGTCTCACAGTCCGTGGGTTTCTGTGATTGTGAGCCAGTAGGAGCCATTGCTGTCTGAGGTGTTTTCTGGTGGCACGAGTTTCAGGGAGCAGTTGATGGTGAACATGAAGTCGTTTACACAGTGCAGATGGTGCTCAGCGCCTAAAAAATACGCAGACAGCATCAGCAGTCAAAACAGAGATTTTAATAGTCATTTTTTAAAACCTTTTGAGGATTTTATAGGTGAAGAGCCCCCATTTTAAGTTAAGAGCGATTCCTTTGTTGGGGAATTGCCCTCTTTATATCGCTAGGTCTTTATTTATATGACATTGGTATTTACTTTTTTACTTGATAACATCAACAACAAAATGCACACTTTGAGGGTTACTGCAAAAAATCATTTTAAGAGACCTTTTTTGTGGCTAGAATGGACATGAGGAACAATTACAGGGTCCTCTGTACATATGGACATGTGAGTATTACTAGATTAGACTTGAAAAAATGTGAACCAACCCTTCAAATGCGTTTGTAAGATGAGAATGCATTTATACACACTTTACGCATTCCAATAAGTCATTAACTCTTTATCTCATTAACCTCTAGCAATTAGTGTAAAAACAAATAAAAGGCTTATAATAAGAGAAAGGTAATGTTATAAAAAAACTTTTCACCAGAAGGTCAAAGGTCAAATAGGCCATAGCAGAGTCTCATCAGAGACCGTTAAATATACCGCAAAGCTTCTGAGTCTTTTTATTCCTGCTTTTAGTTTGTATGTTGTATCTCGTTTTTCTCACAATGACATGGTGAAGTATTTGTATTTTGTAGCACGTAATAAAGTACAATAAAAGGAAAGTACATATATCTTACATTATATCTTTTCTGTGCACAGGCATGCTTTGCTCTCGCTTTTATCTTAAGAAAAAAAGAAAACAAGCACGAAAATATTAGCAGAGGCCTAACCTGTGGAAGGGCTTCCGAGCAGGCAGACGGCGTTGGCAGATACAAGCAGAAACGCGATCAACACCTTCAGCCTCGGCGGAGAACATCGATCCATCTCAGCAGGCGGTTTAGACATCACCCCGGCCCAGAGAGCTCTAGAATAAGTCACCCCGCTCCCTGACGCTCTAGTGAAAACTGTTGTTGTTAATGTAGCCTGAAGAAGGGGGGTGTCAGCCAGTCTTCGCACTGATCGCTATCACATGTCACTAGTGGTAGAGGATGTGCTTTTTTAAGAGAGCAGTTGTTAAAGAAGAGTGTGTGAGAGGGGCAAGAGTTGAGTCTCAGCAACATAAACTATCATACTGTGATACTATCAGATTTTTCATAAAATTAGGCTAAACTGCATGAATGTTTTTCATAATCTGGCCTTATTTTAACTGTATTACAATACAAAATCTATCCCCTATAAAAGTGCGTTAATGTTTTACCCTTCGTGCTGAGATTCGCCATAGTGAAATGTGGTGCATCTAAATGTGTTCTTTGAGGTTTTGTGGGGTTTCTTTGCACAAAGTAAATGACTAAACAGGCCCAAAGCTGGAAGACAAAATTCACATACAATGGCGAAACTAAACATGTCACATAATATTAATTGCTGCACACATGCAATTTACCTTGTATCTTTGTCAGTGTTTACGCTGCTGCAGACCCAGTTAGTGTTGAAAGCCTGTTTACAATTAAAGCCTCTACGTCAGTCAGTTTTTGTGCTCAAAATAGAGATAATTTACATGAAATGAAACATATACATATCTACGTACGTTAGCAACGTACCTGAATGTGATTGTGCATAAAGAAATGTTCTGCTTATTTTCTTCTTATTTTGGAACGCTGTGCAGTATTTCGAATGTGGTCATTGAAGTATTTCTGTATACGTCACAAACAACTCACATTCAAATTTTCTGATCACATTGTAAACTATTTTGAAATAAACAAATTATTAACTGTTCCATCTCAAATATTACTCTGCAGTGGTACAGTGAATCTAAAATGTTCCGAATGGCATTTTTTATGCACTGAACTGACATAACATATCTTATTTACACCTACTAGACCACAAACCAAAGTGAGAGATCCCACCAGTGGATGAATTTCAGCTTAATATTTGTGTCTGTTTGAAGGGTACAACTTACATTGGTGGATTCTTCTTGGACACTTAAATATAACATGATTTTCTGTCATCTGGTTTGTCATAATATGTGTGCTATGAGACACGGTAGCAAATGTGAGTAAAATTGGCAAATATGAATTGTGCAATTTACAAGTGTTGTGCAACAGGTTGAGCAGTGAGATCAACTGATAATTGGTTGTGATTCTGCAAACGATAACAGCCCACAGTGTCTTTCTCTGAGGTTTGTGATTTTGTTGATTTAGAATTAGTAAAAATATGAACTTGCACACGAGTGTTGCATCTTACTGTGTTTCTGGGTTTCTCAAAAAAGCAGTAATCTGCAACACATTATGTGGAAGTCATCATCGCTGGCACTGTGTGCCAGTTCAGTTTGGTTCAAGCTTTCTCTGACATATAAAACACAGTTTCTAATGGGTAAAAATACTTTTCACAAGTCCTTTAGTCTGTGGTCAAAGTAGACAGGTACCTACATCACTTGTGAAGTGAGTTTAGAAGGTGATACTTACATGGCCTCATTGATTTAAATACAACTTGTTACGGCTTAAAGGGCATCTGAACAGGAAACAACAGCATGTTACCATGCACATATTCATGTCAGTGTGATAAGAGAGGTTTCGATTTAAAATGGGTTTTTGTGATCAAAAATATCTGTACACTTCTGATCACCTTACTTCACCACAGCGCATAAGGGAGGCCTATTTTTATTTATTGAAACCCAGGTGACTGTCTGTCCCGTCATGTAAAGCAGTGTGAACTTGTGTCGAAAACGTGCTCGAGATCAGCAACGAAGCTCTCGTGTGATGGAAATATTTTTGAGTCTTTATATTGTGCAACAGCAGAAACGCTGACATGGCCGACTATCTGCAACTCGCTGCATCTGATATGAGTGCTTTTCGCATCTTTTATTACTTTGATAAAAATGTTTCCTTCTTTTTGATAAAGACTAAAGGCTAAACATGCAACTTGGCTCGTAAATAACATGTTATCTGGCTGATGAAGATCTGAGGGGAGGATTACTACACCATGGAGTAGTTTTTGTTTGAGAAAAGTACTTTGGCATCTTTCTTTTTGAAATAAGAAAACACATTCACACACGTCCACACCTAGTTTTTTTATCACTTAATATTTTATTGGTAGTGTTTACACAATTGTCCTCAAAATTATAATGCAAGTGTCCTGTACACAGCTGGTATATATAAAAAGACAGACCAATACATTAACTTGTACTTACTAAAATAAAATAAGTGGTAAAATAATACTGGACCTAGAAAACAAGTAACAGATGTTACAATGCACCAAGAATGTGGAAAATTATGGGTATAGTTTTTATTTAAACTGGAAATTCTTATGTTGATCAGGGATCTAGTTAAGCACTTGAGGCACACCAGCACATTTTAATCACAGGCCAGTTTGCCATCAAAGGACGACAGGGTGATGGCAAAGGCCTGCAGGGCACACATGGGGAAACTGTAATCCATGGAGAAGACGTCTTCTGCTACACGGCCAAACTGCATCACTATGTAATCCTCTGGAAAAAAAGAGACACCAGTAGGGGCAGCAGAAAGCAGAAGGGGAGCAGCATGTGACTGGGAGGTTACAAATCAAGACAAGACTTTCTTTTGATGACAGAAGAAGAGAGGCGATGCCTCCATCTTACCGTTGTCAGGGTGGATGATCTGGAAGTTCTTGACGGAGGCCTGGGTGACGCGTCCGTGGAAGTTAAGCACGTATGACTGAGTCTGTTCATTCCAGCTTGGGGATTTGTTCACCAGGGTGACTAGTTTATCTGTGTTGTTGTTTGCATGGCGGACCAGCAGAGTCTCAAGTTCCTAGAATAGTCAGATTTCAGTTCCTCTGAGATATTTCACACTTCATCTACATTATCACAGCTCTTTAAAACTTCAGGGTTACTTTGTAAACATACATTTTTTGGACGGATGGACACTCTTTCGTCGTTCTCCAACATGCCGGGGATGATCACTGTCATCTTCCTGGGACCCTTAAATCCCAGCACATTCGTCTCCTGGAACATGATAGCCAGTTGTATAACAGGTTTCATCTTTTAACATGCTGTGTCGAGTGTGTATTGCAGGTTTGGACTCACATAGCAAATTGCTGCAAGCTCTTGCCGCACTGATTCACACTCTTTGACGAAAGGCTTTTTCTCAGGGTTTTCTCCTCCATCATAGACCGTGAACTTTGTACCCAGAACGTTGGACCTGAAACAAGTTAGTCTTATCAGATCTGATATCAACGGAAATGTCAACTCTCGGGATCACTTCTATGTCAAATGACTGCTAAAAATGCCAATAAAAAAATTGGTTGCACTTCATTTGCAAGAATTGAAGTGCAACCCCTCCCCATGATTGCTATATAATATGTCCAATGTCCACCTGCAATGCCAGTAAGAGACATCTTGACCAGGGCACTGGTGTTACACATACTGGCTCAGCACTGGTGTCACTGAGACACTGTTATTAGTTACATCAGTGCTTTTCCTGCCATGAATGTAGAGTTATACCTTAGTTTTCCTATGTAGCAGTTTGTGTCTCTGGACAGATTTGTCGGGTCAGTGGAGATGAGATAGTTGGATGTTTTGCACTTCTTCCTTTTCCTGCCTGCCATTAGAAACACCTTGACGGAGAGAGACAGTGACAAGGACTCAGATGTAAACATGAGGTCAAGAGAATATGATCACATAATGAAAACTAAAATCACACAATGATCTGGTTATAGATTTGCAGAAGTGCTGACTCTCTTGCCGTCCTCCTTCTCCATATGGAGGTAGTACGTGGGGTAAATGCCCTTCTCCATGCCCCTCCTGTCCCTGGTGACCCTACACTGGATCGTCACGTCTCTGGGGGCTGGACGCAAAGCAAACTTCTCAAGATCCTCCACTGATAACGGGGATGTTGACTGATGTAGGAAAGAGTGAGAATGGGCTCATTTTTAATAAATAAGTGTGCACACTCCCCAATATACATGAATATAAACTATTTGAGACAGCTCACTCTTTCATTAGATCCGCTGCTTGAGGATGAACTCTCCCTGTAGTTGGAGTTCAGGGAGGCCAGGCTCGGCGTCGCTTTCTCCACTTTGGTTGTCTTCTTTTCCTTTTTCTCCTTTTCCTGGATTTCCTCCTCTTTGCTCTCATTGCTTATTTGGCACCTGGCTGTGGAGACAACACGCACAAACATTACTCTCTGTGGCAGCTATAGAGTTGTGATGTTTGTGAATATATGGCCTGGATCATTGCTCACATGTGTCGAGTTTTTTTTTCCTCTTGGGTGACTGGACGGGAGTCTTCTGGGACCCGTCTTCCTCTTTTTCACTTCCATCACTTTCACCACATCCATCCCTTTTCGGACTTGCTACCTCCACCACTGACTCAGTCTCCTGGGTTGAAGCCTCTTGTAGGTGCTTCTCTGTAAAGGATGGGACACTTAAATTCTGTAAAAACTGTTACATTTGGTATGATGTTTGTGTGAAACGTGTGTAGCGCACACATACATAGACTATTATACAGAGAGAACTGAAATGTTATTAACATTACTTTTACGCTCTTGTTTGGTTGTCTTGTTTGTCTTCTGTGGGTCGTCAGATCCTTTGGCTTTGTCTTTCTTCTTTGTCTTTTTCTCCTTTTTTTCCTTCTCTTTCTCTTTTTCATCACTCTCTTCCTCCCTCTTGGCTTTTTCTTTTTTCACTTCTTTCTTCTTTGTCTTTTTTCCCTCCACCTGAGCATCGCTCTCCGCTTCGTGCTTCCCCTCGGGCTCTTTGTCAACCTCCAAGTTCATCCTCTTGGGAGTGGCGGGTATTTCGTCCAGTGTCATGCTCACTGTCATGTCACATTCACCAAGTGTGATCTCATCCAGTGGGTTATCATGGGCATGTTCAACTTGATCTCCAGAGACATACAAATAAAAAGTGATTTAAGTAAAAATAACTGTATGTAATAGTATGTAAGTAAATAAGTAAGATATAAAATCATAAATTCTTCTCATACTAACCACTCAGAGAGGTGCTGCTCAGGGACTGGCTGATCAGAAGAGGTGTTTCATCGGAGTGGACAGCTTTATGCTTTCGGTTCTTTTGGCGAGTATCTGATTGGCGATTGGCCACCACCATCTGGACATCCGCCCTCTTCTTTTGCTGCTTCTTCATCAAAAGGGTCCGCTGAAGGAGAATTGAGTATTTCAGATTTCATTCAATGATTTCCCCACACAGTGTTCATACCACTGCAGATCAGTGCTTCTTACATGTTTGCAGTGAGTCACAGTGTGATGTCATGAATTATTTTTGCTCTTGACAAGCTTTAGCTCCATAAAAACCTTCCTGATCTTCATTTGAATGTGTCATCTTTCTACTTTCAGCACATACTTACAGCACACACTGTTTTTCAGGTGGTAACCTGAATATGTTGCCAATATACTGCCAACATTTGTTTTGTTCTTCGGTCATTATTGTAAAACTATATTCCATTACTTAAACAAGGAATGAACCAGATATTTTTTTTTATATATTATTGTTACTATTGGTTGTCATATTTGATTCAATTCCAGACAGAGGCTATAACTATTATTAGTTTAAAATAATGCAAGATTTTAAATGCAGTTGCCCATACATCATTGTTTCTGCTAACTACTATGTATTAATTTAGGATCTGTACTATTAGGTTACAGTTACTATTAGTATTTCTACCACTGAGTAGCTGCTGGAGAGTTTTCTGTTGTACTCTGCTGGAAAAAAGCGGGTAACACACAGCCTGTGCAGGATAAACAAGTGTGTGTCTCAAAGTATGGCATCAAACAACAGGTGGTTCTGACACAGGTAGAGCGTTGCAAAGCTCTGCCTCAGTTTTAACCACTTGTTATCTGTTTAAACACGAAATAGTTTTGCATTGCCAGTATGTACAATGATATTCTGCATGCATGTTTTTTGAAAATAAAAAAGCTCAAATCTACCCTATAAACTTGAAATTACCAACCCATAGTAAGTGCATTATATTTTTTTGTTTAAACAAATATTGTCAGGTTAAATATCTTAGGTCATTCATGTCTGAGTAACGTCAAATCATTGTCTTTACCTGGTTGTCCAGCTTCTGCTGTCTTATGTCGGAGTCTTCCATCCCTGAGTAAAAACTCACTGCTAATTGCAGAATAGGTGACTGAGGATTTTTAAAAAGTGCAGGTGAAACCCAGCATCAGAATCACTGCGAGGAGTGGTTCAGCTTCCACAATAAAAGAGCAATTACAAATGGAAGCGGGCGTTTGTTGGTGCCACCCTGCTCCATCTGACAGTCTGTCCACCTGCACGCAGCAGAAGGCAAAGTGGATTAAAGGGGGATAATGTTCTTAAACTGCACTGCACAGCTCGGCCAGTGTGGACAAGCAGCCTCGGGGGCAAGGCGAGCTTTGCAGGGAGCGCCTCACAGGGAAGGCCCGTCGTTAGAGGTGAGGCAGGAGGCACAGGGAGGTGACGCCTCGCTCCTCCTGCCTCTCCGCTCACCGCATCACTTACCCGGGCGTGGACGCTCAGACACGGAAGTGGCAGCCGTCGCCCCTTAAGTTTCTGTTTCTAACCGCCTCTCTGGGCTGCACTTTCACACAATAATATTGCACCTTTAAAAAGAAAAAAAAAACTTAAGAAGCGACAAAAGAACAACAGCCCGGAAAACAAACACAAGCAGACGGCAGCCGCCTCCGTCAGCTTTATCTCGTTGCCATGGATACGGCTAACCCGCTGCAGCGATGGAGAGCGGTGACATTCAACATTAGCAGCAATTAAGTGTCTTTAACCAGAAACTAACACCATTCACGGCTTTATTATTAGTTCATCTGCTTGTGTGATATTCAGACTGTTTTCATGCCGTTCAGTTCGCTGGAATTGATTTTTTTAAAACTATTTTAAGGCTAACTTTTTATATTTGGTCGTTTATTTTCATTGTAGCAGTTAGCGCACAGACTACAAGAAGTTTGACTCCTGTAGCTTACACAGAAAAGGAAAAGAAATGTAGCAAAAATCCAAACATAAACACCAACATAAACTAGTGTAGCTATATAGAAGAAAGTGGGGAAAAGTCAGATATGAAAACGTACATAAATAAACAATATATTGTTTATTTATGTACGTTTTCATATCTGACAGTGTGTTTATGCAAACCTGTACATTGTAAACAACGGTATAATAGTGCCGCCATTATTATTACTATGATAAATACTATCATTATTAGGTTGTAATAGTAGTAGTATAACTATTACTAGTAATTTAGAGATATTGTCTGGCCTACTAGTGATATAGTAATTTATCTGCAGAAACATAAAAACATCTTAAAAAGATCGTTTTGGATTACCAATGACATTAGATAAAGATAACCAATCTATAAGCAAGGGTGAGTTGGGGGGGGGGGGGGGGGGGGGGGGGGGGGGGGGGGGGGGGGGGGGGGGGGGGGGGGGGGGGGGGGGGGGGGG
>JBAJHX010000024.1:18350242-18392835 GCA_037176925.1 Amniataba percoides | reverse complement strand
ATGTCACTGTGTGCGGAATCGGCAATTGGCGCCCCCTGCTGCAGCGGACGCCCCTGCTTAATGAGAAGGTACCCATATCCTCGGAGAGGATCTCGCCCTGGGAGTAATTCAATGTAGAAACGCCACTGGGCAAATGAAGGTGTAATGTCACTAATCACATCAGGACATTTACAACGTGCATGTCTATGACTCTTCATGCCAAAAGATAACAAAGGGAGTAAACTTTGTTTTTGACTCAGGCTGATGAGACGCTATTTTTTATTAAATAAGATATTAGTGAGAAAATTGTATTTTCTTTATGTGTAGTGATGCTTTTTATGTAGTAAGGAAGGAGTTAGGAAGATTACATGCTACTGGTTCCTTTTTGCAAACCAAAGGAAATGAATGAAAGACCTTTTTATTTCTTACCCAAGCTGCATTGCACACCCCCAACATGTACTGTTGTAAAGTGAGGATGTTTTTGTACTCAAGTCCAGAAGCAATATTATAGCTTGTGATTGCTGACGCCCGTGTCTCTCTCTTGAGGAGGAGGAGGCTCTGCTGAGTGAGATGGACGTGACCGGCCAGGCCTTCGAGGACATGCAGGAGCAGAACAGCCGGCTGTTGCAGCAGTTGCGGGAGAAGGATGACGCCAATTTCAAGCTGATGAGTGAGCGAATCAAATCTAACCAAATCTACAAGCTGCTGAAAGAGGAGAAGGAGGAGCTGGCTGAACAAGTTCTCACATTCAAAACCCAGGTGACGCTCGACTTTGTAACCTGGAAACGCAGCATAGGTGGTTTTCACTGTTTCAGCACACTGACATATGAGCTGTTGCTGTTACTCTCCAGGTGGATGCCCAGCTGTTGGTCGTGCAGAAGCTCGAAGAAAAAGAGGGCATCCTTCAGAGCACACTGGCTGCTCTGGAAAAAGAGCTGGCTGTCCGGACACAAGCTCTAGAACTCAACAAGAGGAAGGTGAGAGGAAAGCGAGACGCCACCATTCATCAGCCATGCTGGCTTAGAGCTGAATGAGTTGATTGCTTTCAGATGCCTATTATAATGAATGTAAACACTGAGTTGCATTATGAGAGAATCTGGACCCTCGCATGCATCAAAGGTTGCTCTTGTACACGCTGTTTCGTTGTGTTCAGGTGCTTGTGAAACACTTTGACTTCCAATGCATGTGGGTGTTTTTTTTTACATTATTGAGCTCCATTGTTAGCAAATTAAACCCACCTTGTCCTGAATCCCACACTTGCAGTTTTTGCATGTGTCCACTTGTGTGACAAGTTTCTGGTAATTCCTAACACTGCCCGATATCACCCATTAAGACTGAAGTTGTGCGGATGAGTTTCCCTGGACATGCTAATGAAAAATCATCGCTTACGTAAATATATTGAATAGGGACAACCATGAATAATAACATTAAGACTTAACAGAAAACACACAAAAGGGGGCTGCCTGCTTTAACTCAAACCAGTGGTTGCCTGGAAGCTATGAGGAGAAACTAAAACTTATGGTATGCTGTGGAAAAATGGTCCTCAGAGATGGGAAATGTACACACTCCTCAGTTAATGAGGATAAAACATGCAAACCTGACAGTGACACTGTTCAAGTTAGTATCTCTAAAGTAAAGCCCCAAGAATAGACTCAGAATCTCAAGCTTTCCACGCTTAATTCGCCACCACCGCATTACAGCCCAGGAATCTCATCATTAGCTTTCTTTATTGAGTGTGTCCGGTTCCTTCCCTGCTGCAGGCGGTGGAGGCTGCCCAGCTGGCAGAGGACCTGAAGGTGCAGCTGGAGCACACGCAGGCCAAGCTTAAGGAGATCCAGGTCTCCGTGGCTGAGAACCGTACCGCCCGGGAGAGAGAAAGCAGCAACCTGAAACGAGCACAGGTACGTCGTATTTCAGCACCGACTCCAAAGACTCGCACAAATTCCTGCTCAGGTTCTGTTTGGGCGATCGCATCAGGAGCCCGTCTTAAACAAACCCCTCTGCTGATGCCCTGTAGGAGGATCTGTCCAGGCTTAGGCGGAAGCTGGAGAAACAGAAGAAGGTGGAGGTGTACTCTGACGCTGATGAGATCCTGCAGGAGGAGATCAACCAGTACAAGGTGAGAAAGAGAGAAAGTTGTTCATGTGCGGAGAAATTTATGGCTTTAATCAACCTCTTTTAGAGGCGAGGGAGTTATAAAAACACCACCAGCTTTCTGGCACAATCAGCAGCAGACTGTTGCTGCAAGAACTGTAACAGTCTCGTGAAAAAAGTAATATGTTGTAATGCTAATTACTACACCTTTGTAATTTGCTTGATTGGCTAGCAATAACAGTTTTTCATTCGTGAGTGTGGGCCAGAAAGTGAGCTCAAACCTCCGCAGTAATGTTAGTCACTTGTAGGGATATCAAGAATCCAAACTTGTTACACCCTCAAGTGGTATCTTAAAATGCATGGAGGTAATAACAGTGTTGGCAAGTCAGTATTTGGCCCATATACAATGTATTTATCTGTCTCCAGGCCAAGCTGCGCTGCCCCTGCTGCAACACACGAGACAAGGAGACGGTGCTCACCAAGTGCTTCCACGTATTCTGCTACGAATGTCTGAAGATGCGTTACGACACCCGACAGAGGAAGTGCCCCAAGTGCAACTGTGCCTTCGGAGCCAACGACTTTCACCGCATCTACATCACTTAATCCACCGAGAGGTAGAGGAGCGAGAAGAGGAAAGAGTAGACAGAACCAAAGGAGAGAAAAGGGTAGAGAAAAGACAAAGGAACTGGAGAGTTATTCAAAGAGGAAGACATTGTGGGGGATGTCAGATGAGTGTGCTTTACCCATTTTAATCTCTCTTTGGAAAGACTTTGTTTAACTGCATCATTGCCAGTCGGTGATTAATTTGGTGACCAAACAGATAGTGACACATCTGGCTGAGAGTGTTGTGCTGTAGTTAATAAACACAGTTGTTTGTGCACACAGTGATATTCTTACATGTCAAGCTGCTCTGCACTGTTTTTTTTTCCTGTCCTTGACGTTCTTGCCATGTTGAAAACATCCTCTCTTTTTAACAAACTGGGCCCACTTATAAATGTTTCTTTAGCTTCTTTCTTTTTTTTTTTTTTAATGTATTGATAAACATGGAATTGCAGTGGATCTCCCTGAAGCGTTTTTCTTTTGAACCCTTTTGTCCTGCTGGTTTTGGGAATCCTGTAAAATCAGTGAAATTTAAACTTCAAAATTAAACAAAGCCATCCTTTACAGACTTCAGGATTGCATGTGTAAAACTAAATATGTTTCTAATATATAAAGTACAACAGCCAGAATTGTGCAGCCTTTTTGGTTGGGCTATAGTATTAACAATGCCTGAGAGACGTCAGCTAGTTTGGCACCCGGTCAGCACATACAGGAGTGTTTGGATCACCTTGGGCAAGGTCCTCTGTGTGTGTTCATCCTGTTGCCATGGTTCCTATTGGAGAGTTTGACACAACATCTGCAGCTTATAGTGCCTCATTACTGATGAAATCACTGCAGTGGAAAGTCAGCTCATATGGGTGTCCTTAGTGGGCTGTGCTGCTCCAGGTCCTCTCAGACCGCTTTCCTAAAGGTTAGCCGTGACAGTCAAGTACAAAAACATCTGTTTAACAACATGCTTCAAACCTAATTGAGCCAGTGAAACTCCTTTTCCTCTGTTCTGATGATGTGAACTATTTACTAGGAGGTTGGTTAGCGTCTGTTTGACGTTAGCTCTTGTGGGAAAGGCAGTTCACACCATGTAGCACTCGCATAAAAAGTTCCAGCCTGCGGAGAAAAAGAGTGAATATGAAAGAGAAAGAGAAAAAAAAAACATTTATCAGACATTTGGGAACAGTTAAGTGAGACTGCTGGCAAAAACAGTTTGATAGGTAGTGGTTGTTTACTCTCATGAATGTGCATAACCTGTCATAAATAAATGAGTAGTTTTCACTTTGTGCTACGCGATCGTTTGTGTGCCGCACAGATGTTGCAGTGGGGTGATGGTCTTCGTTTAATATATGAGACAATGCTGTGACAGGGGCCAGCCTGATAGCACTCCAGGCATGCGTCCACTGGCTTTGTTATTGCATATTTGTGCTGCAGCAGCAGGCTACACCCAGCCCCAGACATTAATAACACCACCCTGCGTCAGGGACACTCGCTGTTCAAATGTCAGGTTTCCAAAAAAGCAGAAAGACCATCACGGTGGTGTTGTTCTCCGTCTGCACAGGGCACCCAAGTGGAAAGATGAAGCTTATCTGACTTTTTGAGCTCCCAAAGGCTTCACCCCCACCTCTCTCTCTCTCTCTCTCTCTCTCTCTCTCTCTCTCTCTCTCTCTCTCTCCCTCCCTCTCCCTCCCTAGTGAATGTCATCTGTTTTTGCCTCAGTTTGCTGTTCCCCTCTCTCTCGCTCTCTCTCTGTGCATGGGACCTAGACTCATGCCAGAAAGTTGTGTTTTTTGGCAGAGAGGGGAGAGGATGACGTCGACAGGCGTGGTAATAACAATGAGAACACTATTAACTCCAGACTGCTCTGGTGAAAGAAAAAAAAACGAGAGCCAAAAAAAAGTGTAGAAAACAGCACAGGGTGTGGTCTTTAAAAAAAATACATATATATATGAAATCTGTGTACTTCTAAGTGTGGTACCTGAGGTGGTTTTGATTGAAACTTTCACTCGCGGAGGGGCTGAGTGAGCGGCTCGAGGAGTTTCCTGTGAGCGCGCGCACAGGGTACAGTACATAGGAAATGACTCATAGGAGCTGAACTGTGAGCGTGGGTGTGTGCGCTATTAAAACAAGGCGCAGACTCCTCCGGGGTGACTCACTCGCTCTGATGCTCGCTTTTCCATGCTGAAGCCCAGCACGGATTGTTACAGTCAGATGAACTTTCGGGAATCGCGCGGCCGACAGCTCGCAGCCTTCCCCCCGCAGACATCATGACTCCCACCGCCCTGCGCGCGCTCTGCGGGCTCATCGTCGCGGCCGTCGCCAACTTCTACGGCGTGAGCGCACAGAAAAGTGAGTAAAACGATTTTTTTGTAAAAAAAAATGCTAATAGCAATTTTTGTTGTCTTTATGTAAAATGTAAAGATTTTTTTATGTATATGTATGTGTTGTTATTTTAAGTGACTTCAGTGCGTTTCTCTCCGCGCGTAAAAATGTGTTTCTCGTCGCCTGGTCCTCCTTTAATAATGGAGTCAGATAGTAGGGGTCTGCTTACAAAGCCGCTTCCTTTTTTACCAGCTGCATTTCTCACCGGTTCCGCATTCCGATCGCCTTATTTCAACCCCCTCCTCCCCTCCATCCATCCATCCATCCGCGCCCCGGGGTGAGAAGAGACCGGCCGCGCTGCCCAGTGTCCATTTTGCGCACAGATTCCTCTTTGGAGAGTTTTTTTTTGGTCTCTCTTTTAAAACTTAGTTTCGACAGCCGCCCTGAAGTTTGGATTTAATCCCAGTGGAGAACACCAGACTCAGGTTGCACTGTGAACATAAAAAAAAACTTGAATAATTACATGGGGTCAAGGCCATTTCCTCAGGCATTAAAGTAACCAAGTGCGCTTTTAACAGGCCAAACACAAAACATGCCTGATTCTGCCCGAGTGAAACCGCCTCTACATCTGGACATCAGCTGCTGGTCCACCCACCCCCTTCCAGTTTAGGACCAAACACGGCACCCCCACACCCAGAAACAGCCTTTGTCAGGGTAGATGCTGAGGTCTGCCAGGGACTCCAGTCAGGAGCTCAGAGAAATGGCTCCAAATGTGTCATTCTCTCCCAGATTTTAAGACACTGAACCATGAGAAGCTTCTGTGGGAGTCGTCTGATAATAATCCTCCCTGCTGCTGATCCTCTCTCTGCTGAAATATAATGCTCATTCATGACTTCATGAAAAAGAGAGAAAGTGTTGCTGGAATAAAACACGAAGAGTCACTTTGAACTCTCCCAACAGAAACCTTTCTTTCTGGAGCCTGAAAAGGCTCTGAAACACAGTTGAAACTGCGATCAGAGGTTTCAGGTTGTTGTCAAAGTGGAGCAGCGAGCGCTCCACTTCTCAGTTGTGGTTTGGGTTTTTTGGGGACAGAGGTGAACCAGCAGTCAGGGTTAAGTTCCTTTCTGTGGCCTTTTGAACCCTGGAGAAGGAGTCCAGCCGGATGATGTAGAGCTGAAATCATGCTTACAAGAAGTGTGACACATTTTTTACTGTGACCACGGCTATAAAGTGAGTCAGACCGGCTCTGTAGGCGGGCCGGCTGTGGAGGACGGAGAGTCTCTGGGGGCCCTGAGCATGTGGCTGAAACATCACCAGAGCTGGAGGTCAAAATGCCTCAAACATGACTTTTTTAGCAGGTGCCTTTTGGCCACAGCTGGTTTGATAATGACCTGTACTGACTGGTGGACAAGTATTCTGTGTCACATTGAACATTTGTGGTAGGGGCTCTGGATCTGGACTGAAATTTCATTCTGGATCTAAAGTTCAGTTTTTTTGGCTGCAAGTGATGAGAAAAGCCAAGGGGATTTATTTATGATTAGAGTTTAAATCATTGGTTTAATTAAAGTTGCACTCCTGCGATTTAGTACTGCACTTTAATAAAGTTTAGGAACTCGCAAGAGACAGATTTTTAAAACGAGAAGTTAAAAAATCAGAACAGCAGAGCCTGAGATATCCTGACTTTCGGTCAAAGGCCAAGCTCCAAAACCTCTGTTTCCCATAATGCAACTGAATTTTATCTTTTGTTAGACCCTTGTTTAATGCAGGCTTTGTATTATAAGTGTAGTGTAAAAAGTGTAAAAAAGTGATAACTCTTTGTGGGTGCCTTTGGGGTCCTCAAATAGCCACAGGCGACATTATTCATGGTTCTTCATGCTGAGTATGTTTAAAAATGAGCTGGTGTTTACTTTGCAGACACTTTTCCTTTTTTTTTGGTGGTATTAAACTCTTTAGTTTTGGGACTACATGTTAGATGATTTGAGGACGTAAACTTGGGCTTTTGGGCACTTCCCACCATTTTCTAATATTCTACTGGTAGAATAATTTTAATCATTGTTAGCTGTAGTTGGGTAGAGTTGTAAACTCATCAGTGGTAGTGAGTTTGTAGGACTGGGGAATTCTTGTTCACGCTGATACTTCGACACTATGAGATTTATTCAACTTTTTTCCACTGCAACTTTTTACCTGACAGCTGCAGTTACTTTTTTGTTTTAGCCAAAAGAAAACCATACAATAAGCATACTAGAATACAATTCATTTTCAAGCATTAAACAAATAATTGATAATGTGTTTTGATGGTTGGGGCCCCTTGTCATGTTGCAGATGTCAGTGACGTGTTTGCAGTTTCACCCGAGAGACATTTTCCCCGGAGGCTTCTCACATGGTTTCATTTAAATATCTGATTTAAACTAAAGAGACTAGAGAAAAGACTAAAGCACTGTGCATGTGATAGTGTAATAATATCTAATAATGCATATGTCTCATGGGGGACTTTTTGACTGTTTGTTTTATAATAATAATCTTACTTTTCAAACGTTACGTACGTTTTGCTGATAATGCCTCTGTACGTCTATATTAGTAAGGTTTTAAATGTAACTGAGTTCTTGCACTCTTCAATAAAAGATTGCAATACTTCATCCACCACTGAATGTCACTGCTGTCACAGCTCCAAACTCAGTGAGATACAGAAAAACATGGAAATCCAGGAAATTTTTCTGCTCCATTTTCTTATTTTGGACTTATCACAGTAGAAAACTGTAAACTGCATGAGGATGGAAACACTACTGGAAACTACTGGTGTATACTATTTTTGCAGAAGAGAAAGCACTAAAGCTTGACACAGTCTTATATAGATAGCTTGCATAATTCTATATATAATATTTACATTAATTGTCATCATTTATTTATCTAATATCTACAGATTATTTTACAGTTTCTTCTATCTGACATCCTGTCACATCTGCTAAAGTTTCATTCATCTTGTCAGCTGAATTTTTGTGTGTAACGCTTTTAAAAAGCCGGTTCATAAGCTGATACACATCACCTACTGTTGTTGTCACCGAAGCGGCCGCAGTTTCCTACACAGTCATTTGACGACTTTTAGTTGACGTCATCGCAAAGTTTTGGGATCGCTTTCAGTAATGATTTGAACTTGAAAGTTACCACAAATGATGAGTCAATTAAGTCTCGGGGTGGTTCCTTGTTATGACGATGGGCACAAGAGAAGGTGCCCATGCAAATTCACATGTGACGCTGAGAAGGAAGAGAGATTTTATCATTTTATCTATCAAATATCTGCAGAGTATTTCCGTCTTACACAATCCGAAACGCTGTCATGTCTGGTATTGTTTCATTCACTGTATTAGGCAAACTTTGTGTTGTAATGTTATTCTGTAGAGATGTGTGTTTTTTTTTCAGCCTCATGCCTCAATATTTTCCATTTCATGTTTGACCTTTTGGTATTAATGCCAAGCCAGGATGTTAAACCTGCAGAGAAAACCACACACTATTAAAACACTAAAACTGTCCCCACACTCTGCTCGCTATCTGCATTAACTGTGTCACATCTTCAGGCTAATTCCTTCCTTATCATCTGGGAAGTGCACGGCTGTAATTGTTCGGCTGTCATAAAAACGGCATGAAGCTTTCCATTGTGTCCACAGAGGTAGACGTTTTTTCTCTCTCTCTCTCTCTCTCCTTCCGAGCTTAAACCGCCACTGACTTCTTTCTCACAGACGCGTTGGTTATTCTCTGGAAGTCGCACACGCACACCGGCGCAAAACAATTCAACGGAAGCACTCCGAGCAAACACATCCTGCTCTTCACACACGGCCTGCGTGTTCACGCACCAGAAGTTACAGAGCAGTTCTCTCTCATGCAATTAAGTTGCATCAGCAGTCTGAGCCAAAGGAATTTCCCAGTTTCAGTTTATGAGAAGACGAAAACCACAAAGTTTCTCACGTGTTGAGGTCCAGTGATACTTTTTACTGTACTAGCTGATTCTAGATTAAACTCTCACCAGGGTGTGGTTTGTTGTGTTTCCATTTAAAAACCCTCATGTCATAATATTACACAGGCTTCAGCGGTGTTAAATATTTCATAAATAGTCAAAATTGTTTCGCCTCACAAGGATTCATAAACCCTCCTGGCTACCCAGTGACCGACTGAATGAAACTGGCTTAACTAACAGATGATGATGTTTTTCTATGTGCAGGTCAGTGCGGCATTTCAGAGTTTTGGAACACAGATTTGGACGTTTGTGTGCCGTGTGCGTCATGCAAGCAGTATCCGAAGACCCCGTCATGCAACACATGTAAGACAGTGAATCAGATGCCGAGAATGTAAATGACCCTCTGCAATGAGATGAGATGAACTTTAAGATCTGCCACAAAACGGCAGAAAGTTTCATTGAACAGTGTTAAACATCGAAGGAACAATGCATGTTTGAAACACATCCTTCCTTTCAATGAGATTAGATTAAGAGAGAATATAAGATTAAGCTCTTTTTGTTCAATTAACAGGCAAATCTGTGGATGAGAGGCCTGATGTGTGGAAACTGGCAGCCATCACCAGTTTCTCGGTGCTGGCCGTCGTGCTGGTCGGCGCTGCCTTGATCATCGGCGTCATGGTGCATCGACGCAAGTCACACAAACGGCCTCTACGTGGTGAGATTCTTCAGACTTGAAATCAGGGTCACAGATTCAGCTTTTGTAACATTTAAATGTGAATCAGGCTGGATTTTAAAGAGTGTAATCCACCTCTACTCAGAAAAAAAGTGTATTGTCAAGTGTAATCTCTTTACTACCAAATGACAAATTAAAGGGATTTTTTTAAATTACTCTCTCACTCTGCATCCGCTTGAATCCCAAAAACGAAAGCTTCCCCTCAGGGACTTATTGAGTGGCTGATTTGACTTACATTTGTGTGTGTTAAAAAGATGTTTTGGAGGATTGTATCAGGAGTGGCAATGACATTTCTACACTATACCACATTCTCTGTAAAAACCTTATTTGTGTGACTTTCAGGGCCAATAGTGATGAGTTATTGATGACTAAGATTACTCTGGGGTTAAGTAATCCTTTAAAAATCATGTCATGTCCCTGGTGTAAAGCAGTTCTTGGTAAACAAGAGCACACTTTGTTCAGTTCAGCCCTTTTTTTTGTATGAAGGCTTTGCAGCTGTGTCACAAACCATCAAAACATGGCACAGAAAAGAACTTATTATTATTAATAATTAACTTGTTATCTGTTCACTTATATTGAGACACAATAAGCCTTGTTTTGTGAAGACATTTTGACACGGAAGTTTCAGAGGCCTAATATTGTGCATGCTAATACTGGGACACTTGAACAGAACAGAGTCATTTTTAATGTTATTAGTAACACCAATGCTTTTCCTGATGTGACATCTGTGAAAAAAGACCAATTACAGACCATTTAGACATGCAATCACTTAACTTTTTTATGTCTTGATTTATTACAGAACCCATTGAAGAGACTGCGGGGCCACTTTATCAAGCTTAAACATTTCAGTAAGTGTAAACTTTCACTTTGTCACATTAAGAGCTCGACAGATATCTGATTTTGAATAAAGATCTGAGCAATTAGGGCTACATAATTGTGACAGAACAGGAGTGAATATCATTTAATTTAACCAATTTATGAGTCTTTAAAACCAGCACTGACAACCACTGATGATGATGATGTAAGAAAAAAAAAAAAAAAACTGAATCAAATAGTCAAGGTCAAAAACTCCCAAAAAAATCTTCAAAGAATAAAGATATGAAGTCCAAAGGTTGAAGACTGAATTGTATAAATATGTGTGCATGTTTTTTTTTTTAACTTTTTTTTTTTTTTTTAAATCAGCACCAGATATTAGCAGCATCAGCCCAGAAATGTCAGTATCACTTGGAGTCCATTTTGGTCAGATCCTTCTCACAGGATGTTGCTTTTTGTTTACGTCATGTAATGTGAATCATTGCCTCCGCAGCCTCATCCTCCTCTGGAAACAGATGTGACAGAACCAAGGGGCGGCTGGTTCAGAGCCTGACGGAGGAACGTCTGGACGGATGAAGCGTATACTCTGACCGCAGGGTATCCACGACTCGAATCGGACCATTTTAATTTATTAGACTGTCGAGTGAGGGGCAGTGCTCAGTTCTCATGCTCAGCATGGGTCCAACAGGGACCGCGGGACTCACAACAAGCAACTCACACCTCCTTAGGATTAGCAACATTATCTTAGTGGTATCATGTTAATGTGCCTTTATATTCCACTTTAAAAAAAAAAACGATTTTCTGATCTGGAAGAACTTTGCTTGGGTTTAGAGATGTTTGATTCAGAATCAGATGAAACAGTCCTTTCTTCAGAGGGACGGATGCTTCCCAAATCCTGTATTGTGTTTTTTTTTTTTTTCCAACAGGACTCCGATGAATGTAACTGCTGCCTGTTGGGCTGCGGTTTGACCTCCTGCTATTCAGCGGGGTTAGACGGGGTCTCTCTGCTGGTCATCTACCACATCAGCCTCTCAAAGATGCATACTGTTAGGCACATCAAGGCCGTTTGAATGTAGCTACATTATAGTAGGTAAAATGTATTCTAGCCTTTGGGCCTGCCAGTACCTCTGTGTCCCTGTTCTTTTCAGTAGCCTGATGCAGCGATAAAGCTGTCGATTAAGGGAGCAAACTGTACTCGTTCACTGTTACCGGGTCTCCCGAGACCAACATGGACCCTGTATTGCAGGTCATTACGATATCGTCTTGTCTGTTTGAATGTTAGCAGGTTTTAGGAGATGTTAGCTGGATTTCTTTTTTAATTTCTCTCTATCACAACCCCAGTTAACTGTCCCGGTGCCTCTTCTTAGGACAGGATGTTTGAAACACTAGACACACAGTCCCAAACAGCTAACATGTGGGAATGTTGTAAGGAATGCACTGTAGTGAGGAAAATTACACCTACAGTGTTTTGGGTGGAGCTACACAGTCACTAAGCTTTCCAACTCTTGAACCTGTCGAGTCGTTTCAGATCTGCAAAGAGGCAAAAAGATATGTATCTTAATGTCTGTTTGTAATTTTGTAGCCGTTGAAACCAGCAAGGACTGTGGTGGACAAGGCTTGTTGTTTTCCACTTCTTTTTTAGTTTTTTTTTTTTTTAGTCTCCGAAACATCATGCAGTATGTGGTTACTGAGATATTTAATGTGACTGACAATGTTTCAGGTCATGTTTTCGATCTGTCTGCTTGTGTGGTTTGCCCTCTGGCAGCAAAATTAGGGAATCACTTAAAATACACATACATTTTTTTCTTTTTTAGATTTTTATATTATTTATTTTGCAGTGTTGTTTTGCATCAACTGCAAGTGACAAGCACAGTTTTAACGGGACTCCAGTGAAGATTTTTTTAAACTTCCACCAGGCCAGCCAACGATGTTACTGAGCAATAACTAACATTTCCTGCTTGTTTTCTTTGCTTTCTATTCCTAATTGTATATACTGTACATGCACTGGCTTCCTTTTACTTACTGCAATCTTATAAACTGCTTTGTGTACCAAATGTATTTTCACAATAAAACTGACAACTTCCAATGATAATGCAGTGATAATGTCTTACTGACGCTGTAAAACACCTGTGTCATATTTATCTTGGGTTTCATTTGGAAGAATACGGACGAGACAAACACACTGTATTTTCCAAGTCTTTTAATTAATTTCTAGTTTTATTTTCAATAATTTGCTTATATTCTAAACTAAGTTCTAACAAAGAAGTAAAAATCTACGTCTCAGAGTGACAAAATAGTTATATAAATATGAATTAAATAGTGAGCAGACATTTTTGAGCACTGAAAATCCAATAAATCAGAATGTGTGGTATATGCTTTTTATTACACAATAGCTAATCTAGCAGTGTCCCCCTGCTGAAGAAACCTTTGCCATTAATGTACAGATCCAACCGTTATCTTCATTCTAATATTTACAGAGAGAGCTCTGAGATTAACGCACGCCACAAACACCGGGCTGTGACTGTGATCAGTGACAGAGGAGTGAACGTGTTAAGTGCCACATGAGATTAGATGGAGAACCTTGTAAAAAAATAAGTCCGTTTCCAACTCAAATGTGCATGTGTCCTTTTCCAAGTAGGCTACCATGGCATACGAAAATATGCTGTTACAGTAAAATCATTACAATTAATACCGAGAAGATTTTAAATGTCACAAAATGGCAGATGGCAAGTTGTCGTTTTCAAGGCTAGTGTCAGTGATGCCACTGTACTCAATACAATGGTAAGACGAAACAAATGAGATGTACTCAGTTCATGCACTGAAACAATACTTTCAGCATATTGCTTAAATATTACGACCCGCAAACTAGCTGAGGTGAACTATCGGACAGCCCACTTGTTGTCTGTCGACGACAAACACAACAAACGACAGCAGGTCGGCTGTTCCCTCTAGACTTTCTTTCCTCCTTAGGCTACAAGTGTCTCATCTACAAATGTGCAAATATAACTCTGAACACAACAAACTGCAGAGAAACAACCATCTTATGGAGATAAAAGCACCTGCAAACTACAAAGTAAAACCTTAAATCTGATGCTCCATCCGTTCTATTTGTCTTACAATTGTTAACTATCTGAGTTTCTATGATTACAGTGTATTCTCTACAATTAAGCTGCATGAGGCATTAAATAGCAGTTGCTAGGTAGGCAGGGCTTTCCATGAGGTATTTCATACTTCTGACCAGTGCCAAACATACTCATACATGAAATGTATAAGGCATAAAGAAAATCAGATTTTAGATGGTTACAGGAATAACAAACAAAAAAAAACAAAGGCCATGTGTTCACTTTTGCTAGATTTCTGATTTGTGAAAAGAAACCACTTCCAGAACAACAGGCACGTTAGACAACTTGGCAAAAAGAAAATAACTCAGAGTCCATAATTGCACATTTCTTTACACAAGTGGTTCATGAAGCCGACAGTGAAGATAAAACTGGTTCATCCTTGTAAATCCATAATGGATCGTTTGTAGTAATACTTGTGCTTAGCTGAAGCGAGGCATTTTGGCCACAAATTTGTTTGAAGAATACACATGCAAAGTTAGTTTGATTCATAAGAAAAAAAATGTGTGAGGGAAGAAAAATCATGGAGACAAAAAAGAACCACTTTCACCTCACCGCTCCAATACTTTAGTCATTGACTGATTTAAGACATTTTAACAGTTTGTGGAGTTTCACAAATCAGAAGATCAATTAACAAATCTAATTATGTCACGGACAGTACAAAATCAACATTGTGGTTTACAGTATCACACGTCCAGTGAGAGGAGGTTTGTTCACATTAAACTGCTACAATTGACTTACATTTTAGGCACTGGCACTTCAACATAACTGATGCTTCTCAAAAGTTTTGTGACGGATCATAATTCAACAGCATGTGGAGCTGCATGTTGGAGTGAATCTGATGACCGTTACATGGGCTTAATTGTAAGTGTTGAAATGGCACAAGTGAAAAACAAAAATGCTCAGTTCAGAAACTGATTATCTACAATGTTTTACACATCAGGTTTGTTCCTTTTGAAGGTTTTTACCCTGAGTGCTGCCAATAATGCCAACAATACTTGGCTCATTCATTCCTGCCTGTTGTAGCTGAGAACTAATAAGTGAATATAAATCGACCAATGAAACTCCTTTAAAGGCTACATGAGTTTTAGAAGACAGTTTTTTTTACAACATTCATAAAAAGTTTTTCTAATAAAATATACACATAAAATAACAGGAATAAATTAATAAATACATCCATTTTAGCATACAATGTCACTCAACGTGAATATTATTAGCAGTACGACTATTTACTTGATAATATGATTTCAGTAAATCACTTTGCCACTCACCTTTGGACACACCCAGAGGTATTTGACTTAATAATAACAGGCTTGCCCTATGTGAAATCCCAAAGGAAAGTGTGCAGTCCTTCAACACTGACGGCAAAGCTAAACAAAAGGATTCAGAGATAAATATAGTTTGTATATTTTGTTTCCTAAGGAACTTACAGAGGCACTGAACACAATTATATATAGCAAGAGAGGAGAGATCACTGTTAGAACAGTACTGTCTTACAAAAAAGGAGTTATCAGTGTTAATGTTCTCACATGGACCTGGGCTGCACTTTACTGTTCACTTTGGTTGGTTGGTTTGTTGTTGAGGAATTCATATTGTAATCTGGGATGGTGTGTATTCATGGAAAACATTCAGGCCTTATTAAAATATGATCAATAAACCCTCATTTCAGAGACGTCACCATCTGTTGCGGAGGTAAGACTAGAGGTCTGTAATGAAAGTCTTCAAAGGAGCTTCTGTCAGGACCAAGGAGCACTTTCTGAAAAAAACAAATACTGTTTTACAATTATTGATAGAAGGATAAATAACAGATAAATAAGAGGACAACCTGTCCTCTTCTCTCGTACACTGTGGAAGTCCATTTCAAAGGAAAGACCCCATGTCCAAGTCCATGAACGTGTTAGCATCCATGTTAAAGGAGGAGTCGTAGGTCTGGTTGTTCTGGTGCATCTTCTGATGGTGCCGCAGGTTGGATTTGCTGGAAAAGCTCTTGTCGCACAGCAGGCAGGCAAAGGGCTTCTCTTTGGTGTGAATTCGTCGGTGGCATATGAGCTGAGTGGACACACGGAATGCCTTTCCACACTCCAGACACTGGTAGCGCTTGGGCTCCGTATGAATGCGGCGATGGTTCTTCAGTGCCATCAGGTTGGTGAACTCTTTCTGGCAGATGGAGCAGAAGAAGGAGCCCGTCTTGTGGCTGTTCTTGTGGTTGAGGAGCGAGCCGGCGTGACGGTAAGTGCGGCCGCAGTGCTCACAAACGTGGCTCTTCTCTTCTGTGCCAGCAGAGTCGGTAGTCTTCTGCAAATCTGCGACACTTCCTGGAATGTGGGACAAAGGCGGTGGAACCTGCTTGTGCATCCCGTCCATCCCCATAGTCTGAGTTATTCCTGAGTCCCAGCAGATGTTGTCATCTACAGGTTCCTCCATGCCTTGTTGATAGGGGTCCTGAGCCCTGTGGTGCATGTCCTGGTGCTGCTGGTAGCTGGCTGCGTTGGGAAAGCTTTGCTGGCAGACACTACAGACGATGGACTGGTCCTTCGAGTGCACCTCCATGTGGCTCTGCAGGTGTGCAACCAGACAGAAGGTCTTGCCGCACTCAGGGCAGCAGTGCCGCCTCATCTGGGAGTGGATCTGCAGAGTGAGAGGATCAGGAAATGTCTGGAGACACAAGGTACAGTGGTGGAGGTTTTCGGAGTGTGTCTTTTTATGGTTGAGGAGAGAGCCAGCGTGGCGGTAGGAGCGCCCACACAGGTCACACCTGCAGCAAGGATATGATCATATTTAATATCTAATATTACACTTGGATCATTTTCCCCAACTGTGAATCAATTCTTAACAAATTACTTATATAATACTGGGTTTTTGAGGCTGATCATAACCATGTCAGTGTCAGTGCTGTCTGTTGAAAAAAAACCTTAAACAAAAAAGAAAAAACTTTTTAACATTTCTATAATGCAATTTCTGGTAACTTATTAGCGAACATATACACCGATAAAGATCTGCAATGAGGGGATATTTGCTGAAATGTTGGCTCGGAAAAAGCTTTGTTAAGCAAATAAATAATATACAAGAACAACTCCAGCTATGACTAATAGAGAAAAAGAAACAATAACTCACATGAAGCACTTGTCTCCCCTCTCTGACTGCTGGACTCCAGCTCTTGTGATGTTCTCTTGACTTCTGCGGCAGCGGTGCCTCTTCAGCCCAGACCTACCCTGGAAGCTCTTTCCACATGCTGGACAGCTGAAGTGATTCGCCACCCGGTTGTGGACCCTCTGGTGGTTGTGCAGGATACTCGCAAGGCGGAAGGCCTTTCCACAGGTGAGACACACATACTTTTTCTTCTGTGTATGGATGCGTGTGTGATTGCGCAAAGCCATGGGGTTAGTGAAGGGCTTAGAGCAGTAGGAGCAGTTGAAATGTCCAGTCTTGTGGGTGTTTTTGTGGTTCAGCAGTGAGCCTGCATGGCGGTAGCTGCGATTACATATGTTGCACGTGAAAGGCCGCTCCTCCTTATTTGAATACATACTTGTTTGTGCATCACTGCTGGCTGAAGGTCCATCACAGGTGTGGGCTGTCAGCTGGTCAGCAGAGAGAAAGGCCTGCTTACATTCCTTACACTTAAAGGCTCTGGATTTTAGGCTCCTCCTGACCACAGCCCCATCTTTTCTGAGGTCTGCACAAACGTGAGCTAATAGCTGCTTCTTTCCCCTAAAGCCTTTTCCACAGTTTTGGCAAGAGTGCTTTTTATATGCAAAGTGGGTGCGCAAGTGGTTCTTCATTGCTAGCTGATTAGAGTATGTGTTGTTACAAACAGAACAGTAGTATTCACCTGTTTTATGGGAGTTTCTGTGATTGACCAGACTCCCTGCGTGGCGATATGTACGCCCACATTGGTCACAGGCGAAAGGCCGCCGGTCACCTGTGTCCTCTGATTTGACTGAGGTCTCAGACTTTGTTAGTCCTTTCTTTCCATCAGGCAGTTGCTTGCAGCGTCGAGAAGAGGTAAAAGCCTGATTGGCATTTGAAGTTAAGGACTGCATTCTTCCATCTGACCTGGTCCCATTCATTTGCATGAGAGCCTGGATCTGGCTGTTTAGTTCCTGGATTTTGGCTTGGTTCTCTTTGTGCCTTCTCAGGTGATTCAATAGCTGTTTCTGAATTTTGAAGGCTTTCCCACACTCATGACAAGTATGCCTGGGAGAGGAGACAAGGCATAAAGTTAATTCTGTGTTTTCAGTAAAGAGAAAAGTCTACACAGGAAACGGAGCCCTTATGAGAAATATCTGCAACACAAAAAAACAGAGACACAGCCAAACAATAATGATATGAATAAAAAAGAATTATGACATGCATTAATATTGGAACTAACCTCTTAATATCAAAGTGTGACCTCTGGTGGTTTTTAAGGGCCAACAGGTTGTAGAAGCGTTTCTGGCAGACAAGGCATCTGAATACACCTGTTTTGTGGGACTTTTTGTGGTTAAGGAGAGAGCCAGCGTGTCTGTATGACCGCCCACACTGATCGCACTTATATTGACGATGTTGAGTGTCGACAGTTTCTTTGAAGTGACTCGTATCTTCATTCTGGGCAACATCATTTACTTTCATTTCCTCTTTACAAGGCGTTGACTCATCCTTCCCATCAGCTGTGCAGCCATGGTTATCAAGATGATGGTAGTTGGTGCAGAAGATGCCACAGCTGCCACAGATGATACTCTGTGCTTCCTCCTTGCTTTCGGACACATCACTGCTGTTCATATGTAAATGATTAACATGATCTTCCTCGTCCTTATTGTGTAAAAGCTGATGTGTTAACAAGTCCTGTCTGTTGGCAAAACTTTCCCCACATGTGCTGCAGATCATCATTTCTCCAGGCTCGTCATCTTTCACCTCTTCATGGGAGGACATGGAGGAAGGCCCTGAGCTTGCGGGAGTACCATGGGACTGTGTGTGCCCTCGGAGATGGCTCCTCAGAGCCCTCATGCTGGTGTAGCTGTTTCCACATATAGAGCACTGATAAAGATCCCCATCATCATCCTCCTCCTCCTCCTCTTCTTCGTCAGCATCCTCACCTTCTCCATCACCATTAAGCTGATCATTGCTCATATTACCATGGAAATTCTGCTCAAAGTAACTTTGGTCGTGGCTACCATTCAGACCATTAAACTCTACATTACTCCCTAGATTTCCCATGGCACAGTGACCATTACTGTCCTGGAAATTCATATTACCGTCATACTCACTACTAGTAGTGTCATGCTGCTGCTGTAGCAGCGGGCAACTGTGAGACTTAATCCCTGCAATATCTGCAAATGTCTCACCACAGTCTGCACACATGTGCCTCTGCATCAGGTGTTCATTGTGAGGTAGATGCACATTCATGTCCTGGGAAAAGTCCTGATTAAACTGCTCATGGTACAAAGCCCCATTGCTGTGATCAGCTCCATTCTCCTGATCCATACTGAGCATGGGGTGAGTAGCGCCCTCCTCCTCGTCCTGAGAGGAGAAGCAGCCATGCTGGTTATCCAGAGTCAGAGGCTCTGAGGAGAGCCAGTCTCCCTCGCCAATGAGGCTAAAAGATGATGGCTGAGCTTTGTGGAGACGGAGATGACTTTTGAGGGCGGCCAGGTGAGGATAATTCTTTCTGCAAATGGAACACTGGTAAATCCCAACCTGATGTGACCTTTTGTGGTTGATGAGGCTCCCAGAGTGCCTGTAGCTTTTACCACAGATTTGACACTTGAATGGACGCTCATCAGAATCTACAGTTGATGTCTCTTCTGTTTCAGTTGCATCGTCTGTGTTTTGTGTGTGTGTCAGGGCAGGATTGAGAATACTTGTGTCCATGATTGCGGGTTCTCCCTGAGTGTTATTGGAAGATGGTGTCTGATTATTAGAGCAGTCTGAGTACAGATGTCCGTTACTTCTTATGTGCTCCTGTGGCTGATCAAATCCACCATGATTATCTATTGATGACACTGAAGGAACATTATTTATCGGAGATGCATAAAAATTGGAATCAGGAGAAGCGATGCTGTTGTCATATGATACATTGTGGTTCTCTGATAAGGTATCTTGAAGTCCAAATGAAAGTGATGAGGAGTTATGCATTTGGATGTGTTCCTGGAACTCCTCATCATTTGGGAATAGAACCTGACACAAGTGGCAAAAATTTACTCGAGCATCCTGACTCTGAGGTGAAAACTGGTCCAGCGGTGTGCCCGTGTATGACCCACACATTGAACCTGCATCCGCCCCACTTCTTGCTTTGTGAGTTCGCTGGTGGCTGTAAAGGGCAGCCATGTTGTTGAACAGCTTAAAACACACCGTGCACTCAAACATCCCCACTTGGTGAGTCTTTTTATGATTGGTCAGGCTTCGGTGGTGTATGTATGATTTGTCACATAAATCACATCTGAAAGGTCGATTTGATGCATCATCAGAGGGCTCGGATTGTGCGTTAAAAGCAACCTCCGCCTTGTCCTCAGTGGGGCTATTCTCCATAGAAATCCCAACACTGGCTGACTGTTCACTGAAATGAGGATGATCATCTTCAATTTCATGTGTGGAGTATTCCATGTCTACCTTCCTAAATGACTGCTCCTTTACTCGCCTGGCAAGATGGACCCTCTCGTGTGTAGCCAGCTGTGAGGCCAGACGAAAAGCTTTCCCACATTCTGCGCAGGAGTACTTCTTCTGTGAGGTGTGGCTCCGGAGATGACTCTTCAGGGCCAAAGCATTGGAGTTTTCTTTACCACATATGTTACACTGGAAAGAACCCACTTCGTGAGTCTTCTTGTGGTTTGCTAAGCTACCAGCATGCCTATAACCACGTCCACATTCGTCACATTTAAACTTGCGGTCTTCCTCTTGTTGAAGATGAGTGTCCATGTGCTCGAGCAGACTGGGCATATTGGGACATACAATGCCACATTGTTTGCAAGGAAAACCTGTTGTCCTGCCAGGATCGTGCACTGCCATGACAAGATGAGGATTCAATGATGTGCACCAGACACAGCTTGTATGAATATGCAGGAGGGAAATGCATTACATGCCTTGAAAGTCCGTATTAATAGAAAATAGTTTTTTGCAACAAAGTCCGATGAGTGTCAAGGGAGGCGACACAACTGAGGATGTTGAGAGCCACAATTATGGAGCAGGCAAAGAGAGCTGTTGAGGACAAAAGAGTCAGATGTCAGCCAGAGCTGCAGTAAATACACTGAAAAGTTTCTCATGTACACATTATAGTTAGATAAGGATAATATACGACAGATATTAGTTGTTTCTTCAAATAAACATTCCACAATAAAACAACTTGAGCAACAGTGAACATCTAATAAAAAAGTCAATAAATCTAAATCTGGAAAAATAATTGCCACGGCTATGTTAGTTAAAATGCATCACCTTCATCATGGACAGTATTATTAAACTATTAAGTTGAGTGCAAACTGTGCCCAGCCTGACATGTTTTGCCTCATCTCTGCAGCAGCAGCAGGCTAGCTGAACTAGCTGTGTCAATAAACCGGGAGACCAACGCCTCTTTCTCTCTACAGATTTATCGCTTCTGCAAATAGCACACAGTCTCCGACAACAGCCACAAAAACACACAAAAACACACTGGTCGTCGTTGGGTTTCAGCACTCAGCGGAGAGCTTTGACTGCGGATAAATGTGTGTTTAAAAGCAGCAGCGAGCTAACGTTAGCGCGCCACCGACCTAGCGCCATCGAGGCTAGCTAAACAAACATTGCACCAAAAAAGCCAAGAAGTCGCCTTTAAAATGCGGAATCGCGTCGGCAGACAGCCAGTCACAATAAATACCTGCAGCGGCACTGATTCAGAGCGAACTTCCGAAGATATGCTTTCATTCATTATTTTAAAGCGTTATTTTTATCCAAAGGGCAACCCCCTTTTTTCCAATTGTCTTTTTTTCTTCCATCACCATTTCCACATTGCTCTTGTTGCTAGGAAACAGGAAATGTGCAGCACCGAAACACTTCCCTCCCGAAAGGCAGCTGGGCGGGATAAAAGTTGAAATAGTAGAAAATACGGCGAGCTCACCGCCAAAATGCTGTTTGATAATTACAAAATAACCCAAAATCTAAATGTTAGTCTCTATCTTTTGTTGCTGGTGTTCGTTAAACTCCTAAGACACGTAGCCGCTTTAGCTGTAGCTCTGTGTGACTTGTGCGCACTGTGAATAATCTTCCCCTCACTTTCACACGGCTTAGTGTTATTATAGAGAGCCTTCTGACTTTTTTTTTAGGATGAACGTGTGTCACGATGGGGTTTCTCATATATTTATTGTGTTTACTTTCTTGTTTTTCGAACATTTACACGTATTAAAATGTGACACACTTGGCTTGCGGAGAGCTGTCGTCATCATGGTCCTAGAGCCGCCCTCCATCATGCAGGCAGCCCGCAGCTATCACCATCCCTCATTGCTAATGCAGCCGTGTATCTAGCCGTTTTTCGGGCATTTCCCGCCAGCTATTAATGCCCTGATTCAGGTAAGAAACACCTATTTTTTCCCCCTTCAAATCACGTAACACGCAGAGGCAGCTAATGTTGGTCAGATCCTCCCCGTATGATCGCGGTCACGGCGGCGGTGACACCGGAGAGGCAGCCGGTCCTAAAGCCAGCCATTTTGAGTTAGTTAAATGTTTAGCGAAGAAAGCTAGTGGTGATGAAAACGTACTTATGGTATCCCGTCGTTACTGCCGCCACACCGACTCTTGATGTCTGATCTTTGCCTGCAGTCGGGCACATGTCGGTCATTCATGCACAGTGATCTCTGTCACAGCCTCCTCTGGCATCAAAGAGGTTAGCTTATTGTCCCTGAGGTCCTAATGCCAGCCATTTTGTGATTGAATGCACACTAACATATTTCACATATTATGGTATTATACAGATTATTTTTCTGGCCCATCACCTGCTACAGACAGTGACGATCTGCTTTCTTTATCTGATACAGGACTTTCAGTCTTTTGTCTCTGGAGCAGTCTTCCAGTCTTTTATCCTGCTGCCAAGTTCATGTACATAGTTATAACAAAAGTCTTCATCATCTCTTTGCAGATGTAAAGATGGCCTCTCCTCAGCCTGGCAGCCCACCTCTCGCAGAGCAATACACCCCTCCTGCACAGGATGAAGAGATCCAACAAGAGGAAGAGCTGGTGAGGGATCAGCCGGCTAAGAAACGCGGCAGAGGCAGGCCTCCGAAAGCCAAACCATCCTTCAAATGCTCCGCATGCACAGAGACTTTCAGGAGTCTGTCAGCTCTGCGGAGCCACAAGCTTTCAGCACATTCGAAGGACCGTCAGCAGCAGCACGCCTGCTCTCAGTGTGCGAAAACGTTCTCGAGCAAGGCTCAACTCTCAAAGCACGAGCGTACCCACTCAGCCCAGCGTCCCTTTCAGTGTCCCGACTGTCACAAGGCTTACAAGACACCCACAGAGCTACGCAACCACAGCCGCTCTCACACTGGTGAGAAACCCTTTGTGTGCACAGAGTGTGGTAAGGCCTTTATGCAGGCCATATGTCTGAGGATCCACATGACACAGCACAGCGGAGAGCGCCCGTACTCTTGCCGTCAGTGCTCTAAGAGTTACCCCACGCTGTCCAAACTGAAGGTGCACATGCGCTCTCACACAGGAGAGAAGCCATACTTCTGTGCTGAGTGTGGGAAGAGTTTTGCTGACCCCTCGGTTTTCCGAAAACACAGAAGGAACCACCAGGGCCATCGGCCTTACGCCTGTGACGAGTGTGGAAAAACGTACACAGAACTCAAAGACCTTAAAAACCACGAGCGCTCCCACACCGGAGAAAAGCCGTACCTGTGCTCCGATTGCGGCAAAGCCTTCTCCCGCTCATCCTCGCTGGCCTGCCATCAGCGCATTCACTCCCAGAATAAACCCTATCAGTGTGAGCAGTGTGGCAAGGGCTTCACCCAGCTGTCGTCCTACCAGTCTCACCTCCGCACTCATTCTGGTGAGAAGCCATTCCTCTGCCCGCAGTGTGGCAAGATGTTTTCTGACCCCTCCAGTTTCCGTCGCCACCAGCGCGCCCACTTGGGTTTCAAACCCTACCCGTGTGATAAGTGCTCCAAGAGGTTCCGGCAGCCAGCTGATTTGGCCGTCCACGAGCGCGTCCACTCTGGAGAACGGCCGTACAAATGCCAAAGCTGTGACAAGGCTTTCGTAGCGTCTTGGGATCTGCGCCGCCACATGCTCGTCCACACTGGTCTCAGGCCCTTTTCTTGCACTGAGTGTGACAAGTCATTCGCAGAGCGCTCCAGCCTCAACAAGCACCGACGTGTGCACTCTGGAGAGAGGCCTTTCAAATGTGAGGAGTGTTTGAAGTCATTCGTGGTGTCGTCAAGCCTGCGCAAACATGAGAGGACTCACCTAGCTGAGCACACTGAGCAGCAGCAGCAACAGCAACAGCAACAGCAACAGCAACAACAACAACAACAACAACAACAACAACAACAACAACAACAACAACAACGACAGGAGACAGAGGCTGGGTCAGCCTCAGGCTTTTCTGCCCACACAACTCTACCTCAGTTCTCCTGCACTCACTGTGATGCTACATTTGGAAGCTGGGATGAAGTGCAGGCACATGAAAATCTTCATTCCATTGACTCCACTCCTCCGACTGTTACCAAAGTCGTGCCCATGGGCTTGCACGTCTGCGAAACCTGCCAGGCAGAGTTTGCACAGCTGGCAGACTTACAGGAGCATGAGAAGCAGCATCCCAAGCCGAGGCCTCATGTTTGCAACAGCTGCGGCAAAGGCTTCCTCAACAAATCTGGACTGCGTAAACACCAGAAGATCCATTCCACCAGCAAACCCCACAGCTGCCCCCACTGCGGCAAAGCTTTTCTGTTTGCTGCCTACCTTCGCAAGCACTTACGGACTCACGCAGGGGCTGCCCCGGCCACGCAGCAGCTCGGTGACATAAACATTATTCACACCGATCCTCTTCCCTCTCCTCCGCCCCCCAGTGAGGTTTCCCCCTCAACTGTTGAACCCAGCGCCATATCCCTGGCAGTTCCAGTGACTGTACCTGTGACTGCTTTTCAGACTCTGCCTGAGTACTTGGTCAAAGAAGAGGGAATTTAAACTTCTTTTTTTTTTTTTTTTACTGTTTTGGAACAGTGATTCCAACAAATATTTAGCCAGTGGCCTTAAATCTTTTTAGATGATGGGTCTGAAGTGTTATTTTTCAATAGTCTCATTCATGTAAATTTCACACTGCTTTCATTGCCATGCTATTAGAAAGATGTTGATGGTCATATTTTAAAATATCTACTGTACTGTAAGTAGCCTACTATGAAACTGTCTGTCTCTCTTCATGAAAATGTGGCGCAAACATGTATACTGATCACTTTAAAATTTTAAATTTTAAAATCTTAAAATCTTAAATTTTAGTTTAAATGTGATTTCAGGTAAATGTGTTTTTATAATGCTTTTTTTTAATTAGTCTTAAATTCTTTGCATTCTTTGAATCTACATTTTGTTGAAACAATTTGTAACTGTTTTATGATGTAATTATTTGAATAATATAACATTATAAAAATTGACAATTAAAAAAAAAAAAAAGTCAGTGGCATTCCAAAATGTAAAATCAGAGGAATTAAATTTTTATACCAATAAAAATGTGTAATGTGCAACATTTTGAATTTGTCTTTTGTGTGCAATATATGTTTGTGTTTATATTGTTAATTTATGTGTCTGTGCAGTGTTTTAATTTTGAAGAGGGAGATGTTTATGAGTCAGCACATCATCTGGTGAGAAACTGTAACACATATATTGATGACGGTGTTATTTCTAGCATCCATAAAAGGCGGCATGCAAAGCGAGTGTGATGTTATTCCATCAGCAGCTGCAGCTCCTAAAGGTAAGCTCTTACTGCTACGGACTTTATTCCCCGTTAACGACATGCAATGTATATTGAACTACATCAATAAACTATCTCGTGCCATAAATACAAACAGCTGTAAATATATTTGATTGCTTAAATGAGTTCATTACATAAATAACTTATGATTTAATTTCACTCAAAAGTGGAATTTAACCAACTTCAAATTCCTCTCACTCAAATATAAAATAAATATGCAGTTGCAATTAATGCAGTTTTTTTTTATTTCCCAACTTCTCTGCCATTAAGGTTCTCAGTAAAAGCCTGGCGTGACGTGACGATGGCAGCCATAGTAACAGGCCTCATCCCCATCCTGCGGACAGCAGTAGATGCCACCACCACTTACAAGTGCCGCTCCCTGTGGTTCGGCTTCCTATGCATCCGCCTGGTGATCCTCTTCCTGGCTGAGCTGCCTTTTACCAAACTGGACAGTGACTTCAGCTGCAACGCCACCAAGGACAGCATCTGTGTCAGGTCCTGTTTTAACGAACACTTTAAAAAACCCATGATGGTGGCCTGGAACTTCATCTACGTGCTGGTCGTCATCTCGGTCCTGCTCATGGAGCTGTTCACCTCCCACCTGCGCTCCTTGGCACAGAAGAGGACCTCCCAGCTAAAGGCCGATGTTGAGGTGCAGGGGAAAGAGGAGGCTCAGGTTGTATCCGTTGAGGGCAAGACGGTCATAGATTTCCACAGAGACAGAGGCACCGTAGGCTTCTACCTGCTCAGCATCTGTCTGCGTATCATGGTTGAAGTCTGGTTTGTGTATGTTCTGCTTTCTTGGAACCTGCCGACACTGGACAGCGGGACATACAAGTGCAACACCTGCCCAGAGTTATCTTGTGTTGTGAGGGCTGCCCCAGAAAAACGCATGTCTATTTATGCGCTGGCCTCTGTCTCAGGCATGATTATTGTTTGTTCAGTCTTGTTCTGCATGTACTCCATCTCTCACTATCTTTGCAATTTTTAAGTACTTATCATATTCTGATCCTGCAGATATAAATAATGTGAACGTGCTAACTGTGTTTGTACTGATGCATCTTCTGAATATTCAGTGCATTTGTTTTTTTTTTTTCTTTTTTAGTGTGTGGCACAGTAAAATGCTTAGCTGTTCTTGTGCGATTCAGTTTTCTGTTGCATTGTCAAATTTAGTGCGCTCAAAATGGTAAAACAATTCTGTGATCGCAATCAGAACTATATGATCAGTTATGTTGGAGGTTTACAAAAAAAAGATCTAGGCGTTAGTGGTGCAATGGTGTTTCTGAGTCAGGTTTTTCATGCGGATTTTGGTCATTGCAAAAACAAACCAAAATGACAGTGTCAAACACACACCCATGTATAATGACTCAGCATTTTTTATGTTCACTGATAGGAATCACTGAAAGCCTTACACCATAAAGGATGAGTTTCTTTATGTTGGTATATTGTCAGCATTATTTACATTGTGAAATATTTGAGGGATATTTATTCAGCCAGATAATCAGAGTGAAACAGCATGACTTGACTCGCTTCCAACGAGGTAAAAGGTGGAAGCCGGCCTCTAGCTAGAGTTTCTGTTTATTCTTCAGCGAGATGGACTTCCTGTTGCTGTGCTTCATGTTGTAGAGCAGTGCTGCACCAGCATCTGTCAGAGACTGGTGGGTGGAGAAGAAGGGAGGAATTGTCAGAAAAATGTTCAGCAAAAAGGGCAAAGTAATCTAGAACAAAAATATAATATTTCTCAGTACAAGACATGGATTACCTGCGAGTCTGAAATAACAGATTTTTTCTGAAAAAAATAAAAATTTAAAAAGTTAAGTGGGGCAATTCTAACCAGTGGAAAACATTAAAATTGACAGAAACAGTGTAAAAACTCACCCTTGTGAAATTGTGTATGTTGTTGTATATTGGCTCCATGGTTTTAATCCATTCTTGGTATGTCTCTTTATCCTCAGCACTGCGATTGTGCTCTCTGCAAACACAGACACGCAAACTTTGTACAGTACATTCTCTGCCCAGCCTCGAAAATATTCTACAGCCAACGTAGCAGCATGCATGCAGACACACACCGTCATTTTATTGATCAAGTTGATCACAGGAGGAAAAAAAACAAAGTAAGGACAAAATGATCATTTTCAACGCAAAACACATACCTTTGAATTAGAAAATAGAAAGAGGTAAAATGCTAATGATTTTGAATATCTTTTTCATTAGTTAATTAAATTATCGGATGCACTTGTAAAGTTCAGTGTTGTAGATTTTGTACTTTGTGTGATTTCAATTTTCTTTTAACTCACTTTTCACTTTTGCACCTGGTTGAATTTTGCTCTTGGTTGCTGTAATACAATGCAGTTATATTTTTCATCATATCCATCAAAACCATATTTTTTACATAGTATTTAATGCATATTGTTCTCAAACTCCATTTTAGTGTCAAGTGTAATATTAATTAATTGTGTCTTTTGTATGTTTCAAGTGTTGAATGCATATTGAATCAGCCCTCAATAAATCCATTTTTCAGACCTGATTATAAAGTAGTCCTCAGTCTGAGTTTCCTCCATCGCTCTTGTAACTCACATTGCTCTCTCGATCAGCTTCCTCTGCAGCTCTCCCTCCCTCCTGGCGTCAAGGAAGCGGCCTCTGACAGCCAGAGCGGCGCTGGCCTGTGATGAGTTGAGCTGAATGATGGCCAGAGACAAAGAGGACAGGGCTGCCGAGCTGAGGAGGAGGGTCACACTTTTATCAGGAGAGTGCTTCTCAACATTTACAGCCTCAGCCTTGCCATTGTATTACTGTGCAGACACACACGGGGGCCACTTTGTAGCTGCTCAGGCGATGAATTACACGACCTTCATTCAGTGTATGAAACGGGCAGCCTGAGTTGAGAGGCTCATTTACTGTGTGACTAAATGTTAGAATGGATGAGAAATGGGATTTACATGGTGCAATCACTTCTGCATGATATGAAGGCTCCAGTATCTCAGCAACAGCCAGTCTCCTCGGATTTTTCCAAAACTGCTTTGCCTAAGGGTTTCACTGAGATTGGAATAAAATAATACACCTAATAATTCCCCAATTGTTATCTTCAGAGTGAGGACGCCTCGTTGATTAAAGATGTCACGAGATAATGACTCGTTTAAGCTTACAAGGAGGCCACGGACATGCAAACAGCTCAGTGCTCATCTCAAAACAGCAAAGGGTGAAAACATCATTATCACCTGTCGTTGGTAACTTCCCGGTCTGAGGTGGTCACCCTGAGCATCGTCTGTCCGTTCCTCTGTCTGTACCTGATCTGCAGCTGAATGGACACACGGCTACCAGGGGCTGGCACTGACAATGAAAAGAGGCCCAGAAATGAACCCAAGTAGTGGAGCGCAGAGAAAGAACATGTTGCTTTTTGACCGTAACAGACTGCATCGCGACCTGGTTTGGTTCACAGATTTATATGTGCAAAAAATTCAACAAATCTAAGTGTTGTATTGCCTGAACACACCAACTTCTGGACTGTAAGTCAGAGGTCAGAGGACGTGTCATACATACAAAGATGTCAAGGCAAGTGTGGATGTTGAGACGGTGCAGCCTGGGCCTGAGTGGTGGCCATCCATGAAGCTACACCACTACAGCAGCTAAAAAGTGAATTTGATGTAGTTGAAAGCTATTTTATTTCTGACAGACTGTGTTTGGCTTGATGTTTCCGGCCTTTTTCTCTGGTATTAGTGTGACATGTGCAACCACTTGGACATTATCCTGTCACGGACTTCTGTTATTGCCTTGCTGCTCTATTTTTGCATTTTTTTCTTCAATCCAGCCTTGTTATTAGCTCTTGTTTTCAGATGTAATGACGCTGGCTCTCTTTTGGTTAACAATGTGGACTGATTGAGACTTCCAGTTATCAGGCTCATCCCTATGTTCCCTGGGTTACCCGTGATCTTGGTATAATCAAAATATATAAAAGAAGATTGACCTTTGTAGCTCTAAATGTATAGGGAAGAAGAGAGATGGGCATTTAAAAAGTTGTGTGAAGTATCTGTTCAGATACTGTGAAGAGTATCAGTCTAAAGTTGAGAAAATGGTATCACTCCCAAATCTGAGAGTGTGAGTTTCAAGGAAAATAACATTAGAAGCTGTAGGTAGGCGATTTCAGCATATTAAGAGGATATAAAGATGACAATCTTACAAAGTTCAGCACATGTCACACCAGCACCTGTGATATTCCTGAATGAGTGTTTGGAGGTTGAACAGTTTAACAATTTGTATTTTGCCTCACATGCTAGTACACTCTCATTCAGTATTAAGTACTGTTTTGTTTTACCTTCTGCATCCTCTTCATTGGCTCCAAATTGGAAGGTGATCTCTGTATCTGGGGCCACATTCCCCACCTCTCTGGTCCCTTTATGTCCTGCCTCCCTTTCTCCTCTCATACGCCTGGAACAAAGGAGAACACAGATTCATGTTTTGTTAATAATGTAATTTAAAGTGCATTCCCTTACAAAGGATTTAGAAACATTAGTATTTAAGGTATGTAAAGAGTAGCTCTTACAGCGACTGAGGCAGCAGTAATGTGACAATACAGTGTGTCGCTATAGTCCTGTTTTCAATGATCTGTTCAAACTCTGGGTGCAACCTGTTCGGACTTGCTATCACCACCTACGGGACAAAAAAAAAAAAGAAGAAAGATGCTGGCACTCAGTATAAAACTGACATTTGTTTAAATTGATCACGATTGCAATTTCAGTTGTCTCCTACTGTGCCTCCAGTGCGATCAGCGAGTCTTCCCAGCTCATCCAGCCTGCAGTCTGTTCCCTCAATGGACAGCACAGACACAGTCACACTGATGAAAGACGGACATTTCAGTCCCATTTCCTCACATTACAGCACAGTGCAAAACAGACCCATGCTAATATTAGCACAAGTACCGGACTAACAATGCTTCAGGTATGTAAATGTCTCTTAATTGTCTGTTCAGCAGTATATTATGTGAAGATATCTTTACTTTAACACTTGATGAGACGATTTATACTAACCCCTGATTGGCAGCATATTGCCCGACATCCTGGTAGAAGATGGTGGACGAGAGGAGGGTGCGAGCATCATTATCCTCCACCTCCAGATTCCCCAACTCTGTGTTGGCCTTCCCATCTGTACAGATAATCACCTTGGAGATCAGCAGGGACAGCAGAGCAGGGTTGTATTGTTTTTAGAAAAAAAAGAAAAAAAAGACAAATTGACAAAATGAGTGTAAATCACAAGTCAAGTGCTGACTGATTTGAAAAAAAATATGTACGGGCCTAAATAATAAATGCAGGAAAAATACATTTTATCACAGAGAAGGAGCCAGAAACACTGATGATGGTAAACTTCATAGTGAAATAAAGTGAGTAAAAGTCATCCTCACTGTGTTATATATTCCTGGTTACTTTTTGGTCATTGCCTCTATGTGACCTGTGAATTGTGTAGAAACCTACCTTGGAGCCCGGCTGTCTGGAGGCCATTGCAATTGCCAGGAGAGCAGCTGGGCCGAGAGCTGTGGCCCCACTTTCAGATAATCTTTCAATCAGAGGAAAACATCAAAAATGACATTATTATACTATTTGAAGATGATGATACCATGATGTAATAACACTGATTGTACACCAATCATCGCTTTTTCTCATACCCTACAACTTGTCTCTTTAAGTAGTCCTTAGTCTGTGAGAGTGGAGGTGGACTGGGAAAACCGGCTGCAGCCTTTTTCAGATAGTCACTGTCGGTCAACTCTGCACCGCTAAGGAACTGAGATGTGAAATTCTCATATCCATGCATTGTCACCTGGTAGCACAAACAGTATGGAATGAAGAAAAGGCAACAGTAATAACTCAGGAAATAATAAACTGACAAACAAATAAAATGTGCGTCAGACACAAACTTCTGGGAGAACAAGAGAGTTTTTTTTAAATCAAGACTCTGACCATGTACCTCATGGTTGAAAGTGATGAGTCCCACTCGTGTGTTAGGTTGTTGTTCACTTAGTCTCTGAACACACTGCAACACGGCTTCCTGGACAAACTGGTGTGAATACAATGATTATTTTATTACCAAAGGCATCATGATAGCATCTTTGGACAGCTGCTGTTGTTGTTGTGTTGTAATACAAACAGCACATTTTTCATTTTCCAAGTGTTGATTTTCAAAGTCAACTTGTAATGCTGCATGACTATGAGAGTGAAATGGACTCTAACTCACCCGCAGTATGTTAAGACCTACATAGTGTTCATTTTAAGTCTGACACAAAAAAAACAACAAAAAAACAAAAACTCACATAGAGACGGGATCTGTGGACAACACGCTCTCCCTCTGACACCTTAAAATAAGAGATGGATCATTTGATTATCACTATTAGCCTCATGATCTCCACAAAACACACATCAGTGTTTTCTTTCACCTGGGAGGTGATGCTCATGGAGCCTGAGATGTCGATGCAGAAGATCAGCAGAGCGTCAGCAGCACACGCGGGCGTTTTGTCAGGACAGAGCAAAAACAGGCCATCCTGGTAACCGTTCGGAGGGCTCTGTGCTCTACTGGTGGAGCCGGTCAACTCCAAGGACTGACAGAAGTAGCACACATTAACCTGGGATTCAGGATGTGAGGAGAAGTGGGAGCAAATGGAGACACATTTCACAAAACAGCTTGCTGCCTGTAGAAAAACTCATTAATCCCAGTCATCCATTGTTTCATTGCTGTGATCGCTAATGTGCCTACACGGAGATTTAAAGTTAACATTCATGTTTGTTATCAATGACTTTTAATAACATTACAACCTATGAGTCACAGAATAAAGGTCAAATGAAATACAGTATGTAGTTACCACATTGTCATAGATGGTGTCCAGCACGGAGCCACACTGAGAGCAGAAGGTGGGTTCTCCCTCTATGACCTGCACTGCAAACAGGCAAGCATGATCGTCATCACAAGCCAGCAAGACTGATAATTAAAATAGACGGCAGGTGATGAAAGTTTTATGATGACAATAATGATTTACTGACCTCTTTCCTCTGTGAGTAATTTTCCTAAACTGACAAGGACCACATTAGGATTCCCCGGCAGAAGCCGGTTATCTGCTGAGCCTGAGTTGGGAACAACATGAGCGTTAAGAATCAAACTTTTTCTGCAGCAAAGGAGGTGGAAAGTAGTGATTGTTGTTTCTCTGACGACGTGGCACAGTTCATTCAAATTACCCTTACTTGTAGGTGACGGGACAGGTGGCGGGGTCGAAGGGGATTTCCGAGATGATGAGGGAGATGAGGAAGATGACGGTAACACAACCAGGTAATCTGGCATTGACTTCATGAATGAAGGTCTCGGAGGAAGGGGCGGGGCTGAGGTTTGAGAGCAGAGAAGAGCAGAGTGGGATGAGCTGTGTGTCTCTTAAAAGGTATGTGCACAAAAAGCTGCAGCAAATCTGATATATCAGTCGTTTACCTGTTGCCGGTGCCGACGGGATGGTAGCTGGCAGCTTCATTTGGGTCCCTGTGCCTTCTGGCGTGCTGTATGAGTAGTCTGGGTCCCAGGGATCCACAGTAAAATCAGGCTCACTTTTCGGAAGGTCATAGGTGAAGATCTGACTGCTGGTGTTTGAGGAGGTGAGAGGCTGGCTGGAAGGAGGACTGCTTCTTCCAGGCTTCATGTGCGGTGGAAGAAGAGCTGGATGAACCAGATAAGGAATAAGGTACAACTCACCCAAACAATAAAATTGTCACCTGTCTGGTATCATCTCATATAGCTGCAGATCAATGAAACACAATGACGCAATCAGCCCGTACAAATTTAAAATTTGGAAAGAGAGATATCTTTGAACAGATTCTAAGCATCAAGCTGAAGAATCAGTATTGGAAGGGAAAAGACTGTGGTTCTTACCTATCCTCTATGCAAATGTTTTGATTTAATGAGTTTGAGATGAGGCAATCTAAATCTGGAATTTCTTCCTCTAGCCCTCCACTTAGGATACTGCAATCTTGGGACAAATAACACCAGGACTATGAGCATGAATAGATGCCACTAGAGGTAATAGGAAAATCCTTTTCTTTTCTTGTATTTTCTCTGAACTGAGCCTTTAACAAAAGAAAAATCCCAAAAGGTTGGCTCACGCAATCTGTTCCAACTATGTCAGAATAAAACAGTGGGTCTAAAAGTTCAGTGTTTTACCTCATAATGTTGTCACTGACAAACCTCTGGGCACACTCACACTTCTTTGCTTTTATTAGATTGCAGCATTTTGCAGTGGAGCAGGACTGAGAGGCTGACACTGAATTTTGAGTTGAAATCCTTTGATATATGAATTCTACCTTAGGTATTTGTGATACTACAGTGCAGATAGTTAACCTTTTCGGCCATACTTTCACACCAATATGCATATTCGCAGTACCTGTTCTTCGAGGAGTTGTTGTCTGCTGAGGACTTTCACTGATGGAGGAAGCTGCCTGCAGCTGTTTGAGAAATTCTGCATTCTCATAAAAGACAGTGGGCTTCACACTTTTCTTCACCTCCTTGTTCTTTTCCAGCTGCTCAATAAACTTGGGTGGAGACAGAGGGGACTTCTGTGATTTGGCTTCTGCAGAGATTGGAGGAGGAGGGGGAGGAGTGCGAGGACGGGTCCGGTTAACAGGAGGGAGAAGGGCTAAAAAGCACAGAAAATAAAGAAAAAAAAAGTAAACACACAGTGACTGTTAATTTGAGCAGTTTCTTGCGGGAGAAATATGAGCACAGGGAAAACAACTGGTGCAGCGATGACCTTTGCGCTGTGAAGAAAATGTGACTCAGGTGGCAGATGGCTTTTACCGAGCAAAGCAAAGTATCTGAAAGGAATATCTCCTCTAAGATAGACAGGAGAGGTTGTGTGTGTCATTGATTGCATAATACATAATGGTACTTAACCAACCAGTCACCCAGAAAGCTCTAATAAAAAGAAAAATCCACCTACAGAAACATTTACACAGTTATGTATCATCAATCTTTGATATTCAAGACAAGTAGTTAATTATTTTCTGATTAAGTATTAGACTGTCCCCTCTGACTTTCTGTCTCTTTTGTGGATTCTTCAAACTAGTTAGTCAACAAATGCAGTTTTTTGACTCTCATGCTGTATCTGTTGCTCTTCCTGTTTCCCACTAAATCTGCATTGAACATCTACCTCTTAAAACAAGTATTAATCTTTTAAATGTGGGTTTTTTAAAAGATCAGATGTCTGTGAATGTTTGAAGGAAATCCCACCTGAGCGTTTTATGACATTGGCACTGGATCGTTGGCCGTCTCGCTGAGTCACTGATGGCGGCAAATAAACAAACCCACAAGCAAATTCCATCGTGAATTCACCTGCCTGTAAGAGAAAGGACATTATTCAACTGAGCACAGCCAATAACACATCGACAAGGGAACATAAACACACAACACAATTATAGCACGATCCACAATCATCAAGTAATTACAGGTTAATCTTCTATGTTGGGCTTGTTGCCTTCAGTTTATAAGACGTTGAGAAGTACTCCAATAAAAAAAATCATTTAGACAATGCAGTCAATATCTATCTGTAGCTTAAAAAGAGTAAATCCTGTAAAAACAAGCACATGGAAGACATACTCACACATGTAGAGTCCTCTGAGCGCTGAACTTACAGCACAACCATAAATAATGAAACCCTCCCCATTCTCAGTTTCAGCTCCTGCATGACGACTTGTCATTCACCAGGCGTCTCAGACATCTTGTCCAACAGGTTTCTTTTCTCAAGAGTCTTCTGTGATACTACAGTGTGTTGTTCGCACAGAGCCGTGATGTCAGCTGGTTAATGTGTGATCCATGGCACATTGACCAACTCTAGTTAAACATTTAATGAATGTAAATAAAATGGGTGAATGAATAGAAGCTCAGTTGAGAAGCAAGGCAGTAAAATGTTGAAGGTCTAGATGATTATAATAGATAATAGGCTTCGAAAGTCAAATAATATATGCTACAGTGACTATTGTGTGAAATTCCTTTTTGTAAACAGATCTTACTGAAAAATGAAAGCCACTTAAGACAATAGCTTCTGTGAGGTAATATATTAGACTATAATTTTGTTTTCAGAATGCCAATGCCAATCTAAGACACTTGACAAAAAGAAATAAATGAAAAATCATATATTGAGTAGTTAGATGTTTTTCTGCCCTTGTTTTGGTTAATTTTGGAATTGAAAACAAAACCTCATCCAAAAAAAAGACACATGTATCGAAACACTAAAATAAGTTCCTCTGAAAAAAAGCACAGACATTAAAAAAAGGACATTGTCACTGAACCAAAATACAAAAAAAAATTATAATAAAATAAACTATTTTTGTGTTTTATTTTTCATTTTTAAAGGTGAGGGGACCACTAGAGTCATTGAGGGATCATCTTCTGGGCAACATGAATAATGTTACCTAAGTCTATGCCTCTACATGCAACAGCTATAGAAACATGGTGCGCTAGAAGAAGCGTCAGGGGAGCTCCGAAATTTATATAGTTCATCTTCTGGGATTATGAATGTCTGTACAAATTCCACTGCAACCCATCAGATAGTTGTTGAGATATTTCACTCTGACCACACAGCTAACATGGCAAAAAAACAAACAAACAAAAAAAACAAAACAAAAACAAAACACAGAGTAGACAGAACAATTACACTTTTATTTTGAAAATCTATTCCCTCGATCAAAGTAACTTCTGTGGGCTCCTACATAATACTTTTCAGTAAACATTAACCTTATGTGCACACATCATTGTAAACCTGTGCCTGGGTAAACCTTGTGTATCAATATCAGCTATCTTCAGCTTATTTTACAGTGACCTAATAATTCAGACATGATGGCTGTAAATAAATATCCCCTCATGTTCACTTTTGCTTCATCTTAACGTGCACAACATGCATGCAAACACACACACAGTCACACATATACATATACATCTCCTGCACAAACAGTGCATTATTGTCTTTCATAAGTTAATGCATACTGCAGAAGTACTTAAATCAAGTAGGTTAGAATAATAAGGCCTCAATAATTTTACATTTCAAAAATGTCTGGACAGATTTAATCTGATATTAACTCATAAAATATAATAAATGTTATTTTTAAAAAGATTTTAAAACTAACTCTTTGTGAGAAATAAGTTTAGGACAGAGTATATTAGACAGTGTGACGTCACTCGACAACTTCAACATAATTTGCGGGGTAGAAGCCCTCCTTCCCTCCACTCAGGACTCCTCGACACCAACCCTGGTCGTCCTCCTCCTCCACCTTCAGGAACACTTCACCTGAGATCAGAAGGGATAAGTTAGATTAGTCTGAATCACAGAAAATACAAATGTCTGTGAAGGTAACTTAAGCTTTTGATAATAGTCATTTTGTTTACTTTGACTTGTAAGTATTACCAACCAGTCTCATGGGAGTTTGTTAATTGACCACCTGACTCATTCTTTAACGTTATAGAACAAATAAAATGAAATAATATAACATCTGTGACTTCAGTGACTTATCTAATTGCAAACACAAAACAACTCCATGTCAAAGCCATTGATAAAATGTCTTCAATGTCTTCAGATGTTGTTCCTGTTAAGGCCACAAGGTGCCTGCTGTAAATAAATGTACTATAAATATTTCAATGTTTGGTGAATAATGTTGGTAAAGTGAGATCTAATTAGGTATTTTAGGTATCTGTACTTCAGGTTTATTAATGTATATATCTTTTTGTAATGTTAACCTGTTATATTCTGGCATTGTGCATGTTTAATTTCATCACCTTACTGACATCGTGGCCACAAAAAGTTCAGTACTGTTGAATTGTACTGTGCCACTCAAATGTCGATTTTCACACTTGAATAAAACTCAGCTTCATCCTATCAAAGTTACATTATGACACTTAGCATTATATTTTATATGGCCTTAGCATTATATTTGAACCCAGAAGTCATATCATACATGTTAACCAGCCTATTATTCATCATTTTAGAGAGATAGGATGCATTTAAGTCCTCCCACTCTCACCAGTTTTGTATGATACCACCTGTTTTGTAGTTTTGCAGCTACCTAATTGTAGCTCTAACATTGAGAATGATGCTGCTGTCTAAATAGATTTGAGTGTCGTCACATCACACTTTCTGTGTCACCTGCTTTAAAGGACAGCTCGTCACCCTCCTCTCCCACGTAGTCATACAGAGCTCGCACCTTCACACCCCCAATCATCACACTAGCAGGACAAAACAGGAATGTTTGAACAGTTAAAAAACATAAATAACACTGGTGATAAAAACGAACATTGTTCATTTAGTTTGTATATTTTGAAAGCACAACAGTGGATAACTTACGGTCGGCTCTCTTTTCTTTTCTGGTCTCGCTTCTTTCTCTTTAGCCTTTTCACCGGTGGGACCCATTCCTGATGGAAGAGATGGAGCACTCAAGCAAAACAGCAGAAATGCACTGCAAGATCATATAAATAATCAAACAACATTTGGGCTGAGTACAACTCTTTTTATGCCAGGAATCTGTCACTTCATGGTGAAAACAGTTCATCTCATTTACAGTCCTTAACCGAGGTAAGAACAGGGAAAACACAAATAGAGCAATATTCATTTTAAAAGATATTGCCAAGATCCAGCTCCAGCACAAAATGCGATCCTGTGTGTCAGGATAAGGCAGGTGAATGAATGAATGAATGAATGCTAAAGAAAATGTGAATGAAAACTCATCTCCATCAACTACTGTACTGAGTGAGACTGCGTAATTAAGTAAGCCCTAGTAAACCAGTGAACTTGATTTTATACGAGTGATGTTTGATGTGCACATCACGATTTAATCATGTTTCCATTGCACTTCATGGCATTTAGTTTTTTTCAATACACCAACTTTTCCACCTCAACCAAGAGTAAAAGCTCTTTTGCATTATCAGCACATTGTTTCCACTCATGTATTATAACGTGCATATTGAACATAAAAACACTGTAGATGGAAACTAATTTCCAGAATCTGGTCTTCCATGTATTGCTGTGAAGTGTTATAACACACCTCAATCTTCGGCCAGTCCGTGGGCATGCCCGGACCGTGGTTGTTCTTCCACCATTTGACATCATCTTGCTCGCTGATCGCCATCAGAGTGTCGTGGAGCTCACTGTACACAGCCTTCACACTGACACAAGCACACAGAGCTGGTTGGTCATGATGCAAATAAACGCACTGTACTCGCACCCTGTCATCGGATGGCTGCTCACCTCTCGTTGTTGGTGACATCAAGATGTCTGTGGATGGAGAGGAAGGCCTGCTTCAGAAAGCTGATCCTCTTCCTCTCCTCCTCCTGTGACTGTTCAAAAATGGCTTCCATCTCCTCCATGTAGCGAGGCGTGTAGGTCGTCACATCTTCCAGCACTTTCTCGTAGTGCTCTCTACTCTGCAAGAACCTCACAAGAACAGTTTTATGATGAAAAACTTGATGTGAGCTCCCTCAGGATGAACATCAACTGTGTTTCTTTAATGGAGGACGACCTAAATCATCTGGTGGTCTTTGCTGTTCCCATGCTGACTTCTGTAAACACTGAGGAGTGTAATAATAACACATCACCATACAAGGGAAAGGCTTGGAACAGAAATTTAAGGCTGGGGCTCGTGTTTAGAGTCGACAGCTCCTCAACTGAATAAATGTCACGACATGCAGCAGGCCAGCTAAACCTTCTTGGAATAAAACATGTTTAACTCTGCATGAATCAGGAATTGTGAATTTCAATGTGCACTGAATGAAGCCCTTATTCAACATGCATGACTCACTCGGAGTGAGAGGTTCAGTATGTTAAAGTCCCTCCTCACCTTTTCTTTCTCCTCAGTGGCCTTCTCTCGGGCCTCTGTGATTTTCTGCTTTTTTTCTGGACTCATCTCAGAGTTTTCGTTTGCTTGCTTCTCTTTGTCGAGGGCTGTTTGCTCCCTCTGACAGGACTTGTGATATGCGACTCGCACCTTCTCCAACTGTTGAATAGACGTTCACACATATAATTTAGTTATGTAAAGGAAAATTTGACATTTTGGGAAACATGCTTATTTTCTGTCTTTTTAAGAGTTAGATGAAAAGGTTGGTACCATTTTCATATCTGTACGGTAAAGAAAAATCTGCAGATGGTTAGATGAGCTTAGTGCAAGACTGGAAAGAGCAAGCAAACATGGCTGTGTCCAAAGCTTTGTAATATCTACCAACCCGAATCTCTAAAGCACACTAATATGTCTAACGGACTTATATATATCTTATTTATTGAAAACAGTTACTTCCTGTGTCCTGTTAGCAACTGGCAAATGTCTCCTCATAACACTGCAATTTGTTACTGATATACTGATTTAATTGTTCACTGTACTGCATTTGAATGTAATCTCTGCACATTTTTAAGTCAAAGTTTTAAAACTTTTTTTGAACAATTATGGAAAAAGAATATGTATACCTAAAAAGACTAATTCTGAAAAGTATATTATTGACTATAAGACAGTACTATATGTAAAGCTACAGCTACAGCAGCAGTGTGTTAGCTTGGCTTGCAAAGGGTTATGGGAACTATTTCTTGACACTGAACACATAGAAAAAGATGCCAATTTTACACTGGGTGGATATTTTTTTAAATGCCAAACTTTTCCTTGAAAACATGGACTGATAAAGTAGGACTGAAAGCTGTGCATTCTTGACCCAATAATAAAAAGTAGTTGACAATAAAAAACATCTTCTGGTTCTTAAAGATTCACTTGTCTTTAACTAGCTCACTCACCCTAACCCTAGTCGTCACAACTAAATACCTTACCCCAACCTCTTGCCTTAACCATAGTGTAATAATGTCCTCACTCTCAAAGTCTGAAACTCAAAGTGGTTCTCACCAAATAGCTGTACAAGTAGACACACATACACACAGACACACACACACACACACACAAAGTCCTGTTTTGCAAACTTTTGAGGACATTGCATAGACCATTTAAATAAATTCAGCTATTTTGTCCTCACAAGGTTATCCAGTCCCCACAAAGTGAATTTGCCATCAAGTTTATGTCCCCCCTATGTAAATAAACAAACAATACATACACACACACATACACTCATTAAATACGCATACAAGTTATTAAATGATGGATCTAACAGACAAATATGGACCTTCATGAGCTTTTTGGTCCAGGGTTTCTGTGCACGTGAAAAACTTGTGTTGTTGTCGTAGCTCTCCCTGAAACCACAGAAGAATCTTTTTGGAAATGTCTCCTTTTGCCAGGTCTTCACCCGATCACCTTCCTCTGAGACAAGTGACTGTGAGATGGAGGAGTGGAGGGCGGACAAGCGTTCGGTGGAGGTGAAGAAACATTGCCACGCCCTCATGAGGGATCCATAAAGTGGCCCTGGGGGGAGGAGAAAAAGACTAAATGAGGGATAAGCAGAGCACAGAAGTGAGTCATGGAACCAACAGAGAAATAATGACCTCCATTTGTCTTCTGGAGACTTACAAACAAACACAGATGCAGCCATTTAACAAGAATCAAGCGGTATTTTAATTTGATGAAGACTGATTGGATCAAAAAGGGCAGGGCGAGCCTGCACCAGGGTCCCCCTTCATGCAGTTACTCATACTCACGAGAATCCACGATGGACTTCCACTTGCTGCTCCACTGGCTGAGCTGCTGGGCGTACTGCTTTTCCACTTTTGCTCTCTCCATGAAGCAGGTCACAATGTCGTTGCAGGCCTGAAAGGACCGCTCAGTTCTGTGCACTGTACGCACATAATTCCCCGGCTGGGTGGAGAAAATATGACAACGACAAGTAAGAATAACAGGCTTGTAGAACTTAACTTCATAGGGATGAGTTGCACAAACACGCATGAGCGCCGTTTTGGATTAAGCCGCTATTCCTTAGGTGATAATTTCCTAAGGATTGATCATAAATGCAATCCTCACCATCCAGAAGCTCTGTTTCTTGGCATCCTCGGGTGGCTCTTTGGGAAGGCTCGCCATTATTTGGAACGTGTCTGTCACAGAAGGTAAGAGAGAGCTGTTTGTGTGAAACAAGAAGAGCTGCTAGACTGGTTACGATGCATAACAAGCAATGAAAGGCAGCTTTTATTGATGGACAGGTGACACCGATTAGCATGCAACAGGTTGGATGTTGTGGCGCGGCGTAACATGCAGATAGAGCAGGCTTACTTCCTCATAAGCAAAGCCGTTCCCCCTGCACATCAGACATGTCTGAAAGGGAATAATTGGCAGCTGCACAAATCGTGTGTGTGTTATGGAGCTTATTGCCATAACAACTTGGACGATACTGACGAGATGTTATTTACACTGTACAGTGCTTGGATACATCCGAACCCCCTGCGTGAGTAAGGGGAGTGTCATTGCAGTGGCAGACTGGAATTCACAGGGGTGGGATCTGCCAGCAGGAATAGAACAGCTGCTCCGGCATTCTTCCTGTTGCCTTCCCAAAATAAACAGCAGAGAAAGGTCATCTTTCCCTTTGCTCTGACTAATACAAGGCCTATTAGACCCAACTGTCTCCCCCTGCCATTCGATTCAGAGACCGCGACCGCGGGAGCGAAATGGGCAGATTCCTGATATGGCAAACAAGTGCAAACACGGGATCTCAAAGGAATAAACCGTCCAGATAACAGATGCTTTTTGCACAGTACGTAATGCAAAGCACAGCCGGCGGATACATTAGAGGGCTGACTAAACAAAAGGCGGGAGATGCATGCACATACATGCAAGGGACGCAGCTCAATTTGGGCCTATTTCTGTTTCGTTGACACATTGCTGGCTGAGTAATATGAAAATGACTAACCACACCTCATCACAAGACTGAGCATGACAGAGAGTCAGCCTCGTCCAAGAATCTCTTTCCCATAACTGGCTGGTCTTCATTTTATCGTGTTATTTGATCATTTTTTTCACTTGTTATGGGCTTCTACAAGTGGAAACATAATAGGGAGTCCAGAAGCATTCATATCAGAGTATGTGAATGCTAAAAAAAAAAAAACCCTCCACAAACCAGTAAGAAGCAAAAGAGTGGCAGCAGAGCAGTCATGCCTGGGAGAAACAAGCACTTACATTTCTC
>JBAJHX010000024.1:18237820-18350142 GCA_037176925.1 Amniataba percoides | reverse complement strand
TATGAAAATGACTAACCACACCTCATCACAAGACTGAGCATGACAGAGAGTCAGCCTCGTCCAAGAATCTCTTTCCCTTAACTGGCTGGTCTTCATTTTATCGTGTTATTTGATCTTTTTTTTCACTTGTTATGGGCTTCTACAAGTGGAAACATAATAGGGAGTCCCTGAAGGCTAAATTGAAGATATCACTTTTTGACTTTATGTCCTCTGTCTGATTCTGTTCTTGTACATGCCGGGGAAAGGAGGATGATCGAAACACAGAAGCATTCATATCAGAGTATGTGAATGCTAAAAAAAAAAAAAACCTCCACAAACCAGTAAGAAGCAAAAGAGTGGCAGCAGAGCAGTCATGCCTGGGAGAAACAAGCACTTACATTTCTCTCTGAATCACCAGTGATTACTCAAGTGACCACTTGTTACTGTAGTTCAAGGGCTTGCTGAGGATTTCTCTCCATTTCTCTGTCCGTCTCCCCCTCTGCCAGAGTGCTTCTCCTGCTCTAACACATGCTTCTCTCCCTTCTCTCTCCCTCTCCCTCTCTCTGACCCAATTTTCCCTTGGCACTTAAAGTTACACACACTCGTGGGTTGCTGTTCTGAAAGTGGGCGTGAGAGACGGAGACAATGCAAGCAGACGGACAGAGAAAGAAAAAATTAAACAAATCATTTGCAAGGTAATCACCCGGCTGCTAATTGGCTTCAGGGCAAACAAAGAAGAAGGCAGATACTCACCTTGCTTGCTCTCCTCCCCCGTCAGATGTGATATTCTAGTTCACAGTCATTCCAGGATGAACTCTTCTTCCTCTTTCTCCTCTGTTCCCTACTTTAACCCCATCCTTTGCTTCTTTAACTCACTGGTTTCCTCCTTATCAGGCTGTTTAGCTCCTCTGCCCCTCTTGGACTATCACCCTCTCACTTTCTCTCCACTCTGCTATTAAAAAAACAACTGGAAGAATCCCCCTCCTTCTCTCTGCCTGCCCGTCCCTCCCTCTGTCTCTCTCAATATGGTGCTAATGAGATCCTGAACCTTCATTTTGACCGTTCGCTGGTCACAGAATCGTGACAGTGTGGCACGGAGTCATGTGAGCCTATTAGTGAGTTTGTGTGACAGCAAAGGAGGGTGGTGGATGGGTGGGGGTCTGTGGCCCTTTGCCCCTTTGTGACCTGCCACTCTCTCTGTGGTCAGGCCGAGAAAGTGTCACAGTGAGTACAGTATGTTTACCCACACAATGTGACTTATTCTGGGCTTTACTCTCCTGGAAATTAGCCATAAGTCGAAGGAGAGGCACCGGTGTCGTCCTGGAGTCACAGCTTACTCTCTGTTGCCTCTATCTGGTTAATATTTCTCTGCCTTTTTGTGATGAACGCCATATATAATTAGCCTTTTCAGACTTTATTATATTTTTTCAACAGCTAAGCCGGAGCCAATGTGTCTCAAAGATCACTTTTACCACCCACCATACGTAATATATTGTTTCGTAGATGTGGTTGTGGAGGCTTGCAGGATCAGAATAAGTCCCAAAAAATAGGGAATACTGTCTATTATTTGAAACTTTCTTTTCTTTTCTGAGATGATAATGTAGATACTTACAGTGGCTTGCAAAAGTATTCAAGGTGGCTGATTTCTTTTGCACACTGCACTTTTCAGTTTATTTAAAAAAAATTTAAAAAGTAAAATCATGTATAATTTTCTTTCTGCTTCACAAATGTAGACCACTTTGTGTTAGTCTTTCAAAAAAAATCCCAACAAAATGCATATATGTTTGTGGTTGTAACGTGACAAAATGAGGAAAAGTTCAAGGGGTATGAATACTTTTGCAAACCACAGCATATAATCTTTGTTAATAGCTTGAACAGAATCTGCATCTTTGCTCTTCCAACATTGAGGACCACAGTGGTGAAACCTTAACGTGATGGAGTTTGTATTTACAGGATGTTATTTAATGTCTCCCTTCCAGTGACTAAGGAAGCAAGTCTTACACAGCAGAGATTTACATTTCTTCCAGAGGATGCCAGATGACATGTAACTTTACAAAAACATGTATTTTCTCACTTGCCACACAATGAATTATGAGGTATTTAGTCATGCAGACTGGATGTGTACAAGTTTTAGGATATCAGTATTTGAGACGTCTGCCTCAACCCAGTGTAGAAGAGAAGAGTTTGTGAAGCTCAGTCTTTGACATGACATTTTAAAACATCAGGTTTTCAGAATCAGTGCTCCCAATTACTTGGCCTTCATTGAAAACAAAGAGTGGTACAGTTGTTTATGATGATTTGCTTCAGCTTTAACCAAACACCTATGGGAGATTTTAGACATCAACATCATCAGCCCCACCACAACCATCAAAACATTAAATGAATATATTTTAGGAAGAATCTCTCCCTCCAGTGTTTTTCTCTGTGGAAGTTCTGACAATTTAACTATGAGCAGACTACAACTACAGAAATACAAAGGACCATCTGCATTATATTTACAATTTTCTACCATAAACCTTAAATGGCCACCATGCTAGCTCACATTTGTCTTGCTCCAAGTTGTTTCTCATTGTTTTTCAGGCCTTACACGCGTCTTTGGGTGTTCTGCATGGATGCAGCCACTGCTTGCTTTGAATTAAGCCATCTCATCTTTTCGCTCCCCGTGAGCTCTACTCTTTTGTCCTATTAGCTCACCATGCCTGATGGGAAAATAATCCTGGCCCTGAAAACAATGTAGTGTTCAACCACCGCGGGGCTGAGACGAGCCGCTGCCAAATGACTCAATTCAAACACAGCACTTTAAATTGGATCATTATGTGAATCTGTCAGAGGAGGGAATCCAAGAAGAAATGAGAATCACGACAGGGCCATAGTTTATTTTTAGCATTTATTTCAACACCTTAGTTATACCTCTATCATATTGTTAATCAGTATATACTGTATTTCATTTAAAGCGAAACTTTTTATATATATATATATATATTTATATATATACCTTTTATCTCTGCATACGTATGCTCATACTGTATGTAGTCATATTCATTATGCATTTCACTAGACCTAAAATACTCTTTAAAATCATAGTATGTAATGCTTTCTACACTACTGCTCAGTCCTTTCACTTCTCAGAATAGTCCATCATGGGATAGCATTGAGGCAACTCAGCATGAGAACACAGACTCACAATTTTAAACTCACACAGAGAGAATACGTATTAACTAACATGTGTCAGCTTCACTGGGGTCACTACAGGGCGAGCAGTATAGAAAGCATTTACAGAAAAACCTAAAAATGAAACATAAACAAAACTTTAAAGAATTTGTCCACACTATTTGGAAGACGGAGATTCTTAAAAATGTGTACATACTTAATATTATTATCTTTATTATACTATATTTTAATGTTAGCATTGTCATCATCATTACATATAGATCTATAAATGATGTGTTTTTGCCTTACAGTTGAATTCACTGCAGGAAATGGCTAAACTGGCATGTTTAAAAAATCCAGGGAGTTCATGTCCACCTCTATGTAACATATACAGTATTCACTTTAAGTTTATCACTCTGAAAAAAAACGTTTGAAAAGTGGATCAGAATATTTTTTCAGGGGTTAATGTGTGGAACAGGGAGGCATTGGGATTGTCAACTAGTGAGAAAAAAAGAAAGTTTTCTGACCATTATAAACATGTTTTGGAAAAGGCATTACAAAGAGAGAGGTGTAGGTCAGGGAAAGCATTTGGCTACCAATGCAGGCTGATGAACACTCACACGCACAAAATCAGACGCACAGACTCACAGAGGCTGAAGGTTGAGGAAATCAGGCAGACAGAGAAGCAGTAAAAAGCCCTTTTTGATCACTGCACCTGCTGTGTGAGAGAGAGAGCGGTTATGGCATCAAAGAGGATGGATCCATCCCTCGACCTGTGCTATGGCCATAAACACCAATAGAGTCTAAGAAAAGACGATTTGCAAAACTTGCAAACCCTCTTCAGTTCCTCTCCAACATTTCCTCTCCTTTCAATATCAGAAAAATAACAAAAGTTCTTTTCACAACAATATTTTCTCAATATTTGTTTGTCCGCATTGTACACAACTTGAATTCAACAGTTATAAATACCCTGACCAGTTTGAAATGAATGATTGCGATCAGCACTTAGTACAAAACAAATGGTTCTACTAATAGTGAATCCTGTTTAATATGTAAGATATATTTAGTGCTCGTAAAGTACATACATACAGAGCTTGTTGGGGCATCCTTTGGGGGAATATGGCAAATATATAAAAAGAATAGTATTAATATCTACCATTTTCTTCTATCATCATTTACAAACACCTTTCTCTCATATTCTGACTTTGGCTCCACTGTTCACAGCCATTTGATACTCTGATCTGCTTAAAGCTACAAAACTGATGTTACGATGTGTATCTGATAGTTCTGCTTACACCAGAGTTTCCAGCTCAGCCACAATCAGTAACATTTGATTTTGGGTTTCACCCTTTAAGCAGCAACTTTTCAACTTTTCTTTGAACTCAGATGGAAGTTTTCTCAGTGCTGCTAAGCAGCAGATGGTGTGAGAATCCATCTGTCAGTGTGTGTGAGAATAAGTGTGTGTGTATATGTGTTTGTCTTTTACAGCACAAAACGGTGTGTTAATTAAATGCCTGTCCATCAAAAGTTTTAAAGTATATTTTCAGTTTAAGAGCGTCATTTTCAGATGATATTCTTCATTTCTTCATACCCTTTCTTGACCAGTTGTCATTTCACAAAGTCAATAGCAGTATTTTCTACATGTATAGCAAATTTGCAAGAAAACACTCCCCCCCCACCTCCAGCCCTTAGTCTTAGTTCAACACGACTTGTTGATGTCCACTGTTCTTCTCTTGCACATCTTCTGTTATTGTTCATCTTTGTCAAATTGTTTCTCTCCTTTTCTTTCATCTTTGAATCACACCTTCAGTCTGTGTCTCGGGGAGAAGTAGTGACATGCAAAGGAGAAGAGAGCCGCCTGGGGAGAGAAGGAGGGCAAATGAAAGAATAAGAATGGGCGTAAATGAAATAAAGGCAGAGCAAACAAAATAGGGTTAATAAAGAGAAAGGGATTATGGATGAATGAGATGACTTATCAAAAGAAATGCATCTACTGAAGAAAAATAGGATGGTCCGGCTAACTTGTATGCAGGGGAATGAGACACTTTGACTTTCCTTCGCCATCCGGTGCTTCCTTTTTGACCTTTGGACCCCGTCGCCTCTATGTGTTCCAGAGTCAATTAGTCCTCCCTCACCTGTCCGTGAGTTTCTTCAACGCCCTCTCGATGTTCATTCGGTGTCCCACACGTGTCACTCCCAGGTCCAAGAAGTCGTCCTTAGTGAGTGAAGGCAGATGTGATCCATCTATCTCATTGTCTATAAAACGCTCTCTGTGTTCTCCCAGGTTTAGGTAAGCCAGCCAGTCGGCCACATCGTACTTGGTCCAGTAGGGCAGGGGCTTGACAGCGAAGGGTTTGGCTGGCGGAGGAGGTGTTAGATGGGGATAATTGAGGCAGGATGGGCTAGGAGGTAAGTGCATGGGGGAGGAGGCTCCAGAGAGAAAATGAGTGGGGGAGAGAGAACGAGAGACAAGTAAGGGGTTTGGACTTGGCACACCAGATGGAGAGAACAGTGGTGGTGTTGAAGTCTTGTAGGTCTCTGCTAATGGGAGGCCAGGCGAAGGAGGTGTGAGGGGCCCTGGGAAGTCAAAGGGGTTGTTGTAGATAGGTGTACTGGGAAGGATGGGGAGAGAGGATGGTCTGGGAGGGGTGGGGTTAGGCTGTTCAGTGTTATAAATAAGAGGGCTGGGAGCCCTGCGCCGGGACACTGAAGACCGCATCTCCTTAGTAGGACTGCACTGAAAATCAAATGTCTGCCTGCGCATCTTGGACCGATGCTTTGGTGACGTTGGGTATGGGCAGTATGTCGGGGAATGGGGAGGATGTGAATGAACTGGGGAGGAAGGCATCTGTGGAGAGGGGGAACGGGTCCAGTTGCGCTGAACTGGGACTTGAGGTGAAGGGGAGACAGACGGAGTTGCTGACAGATTTGGTGTCAGGATCTGACGATGCTGTGGGGAGGAGGTGGGCAATGGCGAAGTGGAGCGACCAGTTGGGGGGCTGTGAAACGCATCAGTAAAATCTGCTGAATACCTGAAAGACAAACAAAATGAACCAGTGAACTACTTCAAATCAGATTTAAGTTAGATTTAGTTTAGTAAAAATGCAGACATGCACACTTCTATTTATTATGAGAGACTGGTTGATAAAAACAAACAAACCTATGCATGGTCGGGGACTTTGGGTTGTGGCTCCATTCATCCATGCTCTTCATGCCGCTCATCTGTTGCAGCTTAGTGCTTAGCTCATTGATGATGCTGGCCTTCACACCCGAAAAAGGTGAGTGAAGTCTCCGGCCCTCCAAAACCATACCATCTCTATGCATTTCATCTCCACTTATGTCTTGTTCCCTGACATCAACCCAGCCCACCGACCGTGGGTCCATGGGTCTCTCTAAGCAGGCAGCCAGAGCAGAGGTAAAGCCATCCTCCATTTTGGATCGACTCTGCTTGCGCTTCCTCTCGTCAGCAAAAGCTCCATCTAACCTGGCATCTTCTGGGTTACTTTGTCTCTGCAACTGCAAAGGAGCAGGATTGGTGCTGTTCTGCCTACGGAGTGCTACAGTCGGGCCCCTCCCTCCCCCTTCCTTGTAATGAGTCATCTTTGGAAACACAGGATTTGCTAGGTTGGCGCTGTGTACCTCAAACGTTTGCCCACCTGAGTAGGTTGTGCAAGGTTCCTGATGCTCACCTCCTCTTTCTCCCTCTCCTCCACGCCCCTCTCCTCCAATCCCTGCCCTTTCTCCTCTCAGCCCACTCAATCCCAGCATTTCTAAATGATGGTCACTGCTGCTGTGACTGTCCAGCTCCTCAATCCCAGAATCCACCACGGCATCTTGCCAGTCTCCACCCTTGGGTATAATAGTGGGGTGATGAGTGTGGTCAGCAGCTTTACCCCCTGTGCTGAGGCCGGCCTTTTGCCCAGCTATCGTCATGCAGTAGTCAGAGGATGCCGGTGAGGTTGTGGCAGCGGCGGCAGTAGCTGTCATGGTGGTGGTAGCATAGGTCATGGTGGCTGTGAGAGCAGCTGTGCCTCTATCTTGGGCTGCGGTATGAGCACCCACTGAGGGGTCATTAGAGCTGTTGTAATAGGAGTGAGAATGAGACATGGGCTGGGGTCTGTGTAGTGACGTAGTAGGCAAAGCTGCAGTGGAGGTGGTGGTGGTGGTAGAAGAAGGTGGGAATATCTGTGGTGATGGATACGATGGCGAGAGAGCTGACTGTGTGAGGTTGGCCACCTCACTGTCATAGGAGGTAAGGCTGGAGGCAGCAGAGTCACCACCCTGTGGAGAGGGTTGGGCAGTGTTTGAAGGCTTGGGAGATGGAAGAGGGGGTGGAGGTGGTGGTGCAACAGCAGCAGAGTGTTGACTTGGGTGTTGCTGCTGCCGAGAAAATTCCTGGACTCTGTCGTTCTTACCGTTAGCAAACTGTAGAGGAGGGGGCAAGGGATCTGCAAAGACAAACTCGTCATCTGCATCTATTGAGGGAGCAGGTGGAGGGAGAACCATAAGTCCTAGGCCACCACCCGTCCCTGCTCTCGCTTCTCCCATAGCTTCATGTGTCTGTGCTGGGGCTGTGGGAACAGTGTACTGAGGGATGTAGCTGGTATTGGGAGTAGTTTCCATCTGCAGAAAAGAAGGTCTGCGGGGTGCCGGTTGAGTTGGCGGCGGAGGAGGCTGTACGGGTGGAGCAGGTCTGGTATCATACACCTCCCTTTCTCTTTCTCTCTCCCTTGGGCTCTGTGGGTAATACTGTGTTGAATATTGACTGGTTCGGTCCTCTGAGAAGCGAACTCTAAGACCCTCCCTGGGTCCTCCCTCTTTTTCTCTCTCTATCCTTTCCCCACCTCCTCCTCCCAAACGTAATATCCTTGGTGACTGTGGCCGGCTAAGAGATGCAGGCGAGGTGGTGGCGGTGGGGGAGCTTAGGTGGAGGGACACCGGGGAAGTGTAGGCTGACTGTGTAGGGGTTGCAAAAAGGGATTGAGTTGGTGTCTGTACAGGGGTAGGGAATGATCCTACAGTAGACAACTGTCGACCAAAATGTCTCTCTTCCCTGCGTGTCCTGCGGTCATCCTTTAGGGCCCTCTCTCTTGCAGCCAAGGCAAGGCCAAGTGGGGATGAGGGGTCCAGAACTTTCCCTGTAAGTGGGTGGATGAAGGTGGTAGTCGACTGTGTGCCGTACATTGAGGGAGCTGACTTCGGCTGACCATCCTGACCAAGGACAGGCGAAGAATACTCAGGTAGGCCAAAGGCTGGGGGCATGCTACTGGAATAGTTGACATAGTTGTCTCCAGAAAACATGCCCTCATCTATAGACTTAGAGGGCCGTAAACGAGGGGTGGGCACTTCCATTTGTGAGCCTTGTAGAGGCTGAATCCTTGTCCCTAGTGCTCCTCCAGCATCCCCTGCTCCTCCTCCTGCCTCCCCCTGGATGTCCTCCTCAGATGAGAGGAAGAAAGACGCACTCTTCCTTCTCATATCTCGAAAACGCTCCCTTTCCCTCCGTGCCCCTCCTCCTCCTCCAAAAGCTGTGCCAAATGTTGGAGTGAAATCCAAGTTTTCCAGGTTTTGCTGTGAGGAAACGGATGGGGCCACAGTTGATGTAGGCAAGGAAGTGGAGGTAGGGGGCTGAGGGGGTGAGGGGGTGAGTGGTGAGGGTAGACTGGTGTTGGGGCTGTCAGAAGTTGCATCTGCTGAGGTGTTGTCTTCTACATCCTGGGAGGGCTCAGCTTCCATGCTACTACCCTGGCTGCTTCGGCCGCTGCTGCTGGTGGAGGGTGCTTTGACAATGATGGTGGGGATCGGGATGGAGCTCTTCTCTTTGGCTGCACCTCCTTTTCCTCTGTGCTGTCTCAGCCCATCTTCCACTTTTGACTGCTTCATCAGAGCCCCTCGACCACCCCTCCTGGCAGTCCCTCTAGCAACCCCTCCACCCTGATCTCGGTTGGCTATGTGTGGATGAGGCTGCGGTACTTGTTGGGCCTTAGGCTTAGCACTTGTCGGCGGCGTAGCACTGCTGTAGCCTCTCCTTAACCCACCCATTTTCCCACCACCTCTCCTGGGCGCTTCAGGCTCTCTAACACACAGTCCTTCCGATTGTCTCCGAAGGGTGGGGACCATAACCTGCTGGTTCATTCCACCAGGTCCTCCTCTTTCCCAGCCTGCTTGGGTAGCATGCCCTGGCTGGGAGTGGAGCTGGTAGTGGGCTTGAGATACAGGCGGTATGGGCATGGCAGGCCCTCTCACAGGATGAGGGCCTGCAGATAAAGGCGGATCTGGGGCGGATGTGTTAGGGGGTGGGGGGATTTCTTCTGGTCCCGGCACTGACAGGCTGCGAGCCAGTTTCATAGCGGGTGGGTGAAGGTACTGCCTTTCCTCCTCTGTTACGCCTGAGGACAAGAACACAGGTGGTTACAAGCAGACACTTATAATGGAAACATATATTAAACAGGATGAAGTCTTTCTGTGAATATTTCCATTACCAATGGATTTTTGACGCATCATAACTGCATGCTGACCATGGCCTGGCTGAAAATGGGCTTGGTTGTAGCCAAAACCTTGTCCATGCTGCACCATACTCACTGATGACTGCTGCTCATATGGTTGCTTTAGGTGTTGAAACACATTTTGAAAAAGGAAATGAGAGAATAAAGGGAAAAGAGGAAACATTTAATCACATATTATGAAGTCAAACAATTACTGCTGATATTGACTTGATATACAATATAATACAGTACAGAAAAACCAGTCAGTCCAAGTTTTAGTGTATCAGGCAGCAGAGCACAGATGAATGGACACAACCTGACTCACTCTTAAACAAATGTTTTGGTGTGGGTGGGCCATTGTCAATCATTTTCTGTAAAGTGCAGTGAGGGCAGAGAACACACACAGCTTAAGAAAAAAGAAAAAAAAGAAAAAGACCAGGCTACTTTATAGATAGCAGTATTTTTTTTTGCTAGCATTAGTCACTTCCATTACTAAATATGTGCTCTGTTGTATATGTAACTACTTAGTATTAATACATCAACCACCAAAACTAGGACCATTTCCTTCCAATTCCCACCAGTACCTCATTGGAGACATTGGGAACAATACTCTTGCTCCGGTCCCTCTTGCCTCCATGACCCCTCTGGCCCTGGTTGTCTGATGTAATAGTGTGTTGGGCAGCAGCCAGGATTTCATCCAGTTTATCTTAAACAAAGACCAAGCAGGGGCAGGGCGGAAAAGATGTAGAGAGGAGGGGAGAAAATAAAGACAGAAACATGAAAAGGAGGATTTCAATGAGCCCCCAGCTGTCCCCTCAAGGTTTAAAAACACCCTTTTACAGTATGACAAGAGCGTTGAGAGTGATTTCTTACTAAGTGCCATCTGATAGACTGTCCTCTTCTTATCAGGACCCTGAGAGGACTCGTATTCTGAAAAAAGGAGGAGGAAAAAAAAAAGAGCATCAAACAGACTGACTTTTAATTAAGGCTCAGGGGCTGATAGGGGTAATGATAAAGGCTGATATTCACCTGCTTTCTTTTTCCATGGAGAAGCAGCTGTAGCATGCATAATTTGGGAAACAGAAATTAGGTGTGACTAGAACTGCTGTGTAGTTGTGTGTATTAAGCAGATGAAAGGATGAAATACATACTCAGACACATGTGATGGTGTGAATACTGATGGGATGAGAGGGGTGGTTATGGGGACGGAAATGATAATGAGAGCACACAAATCCATGGTTCTCCCACCTTTGTCCACTGTATGCAGCAAATTTGATGAGAAACAGAGAGCAGTTTGTGACTGACAGCATCGGGCAAGCATTATTTCACAACAAGCTTTTATATCTCCTAAATGTTTAATTTTCACCTTTCTTCTTCATAGGTAATATTGAAAATGAAAATGGATCAAAAAGCTCCTTCCACATCAAACTACTGCTAATGAAAAAAAAATGAAATCTCCCCAATACTGAATCATTTTCTTGGCTCTCTGCATCAAGTAAGTTAATATTTAATGCTGCATTTCCCTAATATTGCCATGGTGCTGTACAATCATCCTGCAGAAAAGCTGCTAACCCACCTAAAAGCTATTTCAAATATGACTCCCCAGAAAAGGCAGACTCAAATCACTTTTTACATGTTCTTTCCAGACCTCCACTCTTCTTTATGCTTTGCATTCAGCCCCCCTATCATCTTACCCATGTCTTCCAACTCTGATGTCATTGACTTGGAGCGCAGGGCAATGGCAGGAGGAGTCAGTCTTTTAGTCTGCTGCGGGGCTGCCAAGGGAAGCAAGCCAAATGCAGACTTAATGTTTAGTATTCACGTATAAACATGCAGTCACCAATGACAACCACATTGCAATAGGCTTTTAGACTGAGGTAAACATTCAATCAGCTTTATCGTCACATCATAAACATAGGATGAAAATCGCATATGAGGAAAATTTGACTCTAACCTCTCTTCTGAGCAGTGTCCTCCAGTTCAGGGTTGCGAGCAACCATCACAACTTTAACCATGAGACTGTTGCCACCCTGACGGATCATGTTGACCACCTGCCGATGGCCAACCTTCACAACATTCTGGCCATTCACCTGACAGACACAAAGCCACAGACGGACTGAATGCAGAATAAGCTGGTTGCATCAGCATGGTTAATATGCATCTGAACATCCATAATAAAGAAAAATCCATGTTACAGGCAGTTGACACAATAACTGAAACACTATATATGAAGTTCATCAGGGTCTACATGTGAACACTGGTTCACTTTGGTAATGCAGCTTTCTACAGTTTTAGCTTGAAAAAATACATGATTTTGCAGCATTTTGGATGGAAGCACCAGGTATTCAGGCAGCGACTACAGTAAATCACAGTTACAAAGGCTACATAAGTGACTCATGTTAGGTTGAATACTAATTAGCAGTAGGTGTCAGCTTTAATAGAGGCTGGACAACCACCATTTTTAGAACTGAGTTTTCAAGGCAACCTACGGGAACTTTTAAAGGTACAAAATTGCCAGAAATGTGCTGCCTGAACTGCTGGTGCTTTGTCGATGAGCAATCACAAGTACAGTGATCCCTCACCAGCTCTCACTAAAACACACTACATGCAGTAATACACAATATACAATATAAAAACTCGCCAGAAAAATAACCACAGAATATGCAAACGTATTTAGGGTAGGATGGCACAAATAATATGAGGCTACTAAGTTATCTAAGATGATTATGTATTTTGGAGTATGTATTAATATATAATTTTCTGAGGGCACGCTACATGTGTATAAACTTACAAAGGTGGGATTTACAGAAGCCAAAGAAATAAACATGCATTGAAGATATGCTTCAATATAACTAAAATCTTATTAATAGAAACAATAATGGAGTAATTCATTAATTTTGATTAATTAGAATGAACTGAATTAAATCTGATTACTGTAACACAAACAAATAGTGGAGGGATGCTTCTGTTCTGCAAAACTGAATTTGAATTTGACCATGCTGTAAAATCTCTACTGGTTGTAGCTAAACTTTTTTTGTTTTCATAAGACATTTAAGTCTGTGTTTGGTTGTATTTATTTCAGCATTAACATAAATATCAACACCATCTTTGCCTCCACTGGCTCCATTTTCCTCCCTCTCCACTGGTTGCATTGCGGTGAGGACCATATGCATATTTTGGTAATATTAAATGTCTTTTACGTTAATTAGGTGTTTGTGTTTATTCCCTCCTGTATTAATAATTTGACAAATATTATGTGGAGAATAATTTAACTTATACAAGAAGGTATAGTTGACCAAAGTAGTTTAGTGTCTGAGCTTAGTGATCTGATAGAAATCTCACCTCTGAAAAGTCCAGGGTCTGACAAAGTGAATCAGGAGTTAAAAACACACAGACTGCATCCAAAACCATAGTGTACATTCACACAGTGCAATCTTAATAAATGTGGCCCTATGTGTTTTATCAAAATGGTGTTTGCCCCAGAGCAGTAGTATTGTATGGCGTTTCTGTTTCCCACCCTGCAGATATCATCGATCTGTGGTTGGTTCGGTGCATCTGAGAAGTTCCTTTGTGATGAAATGTAGTTTTTTGTCTTTTCAGCCTGCCTGTTTCAAATCCTCTTTAGTTCTTACATTTTAACACTCCCAGAAGAACATGCATATGCATTCATATAACAGTAAAAAACGGCATAAGTATTTCTCAAGGTGATATTTTAACATTTTTAATATTTTTAATTGTTTTTTTTTTATATTGGGACTTGTTGTAATTACTGCATGATAACCTGGAAAACTCTGTCAGTGGGAAAATTTGTATGTTAGTGTTCCCATGGAGAGCATGTTGGCAGTACAATTCAGGAACTCAGATTAAATACCATGCCAGGTTAGGTTTGCGGGTTAGTCCAAAATGCATCTTGAACTTACCTCGATGAGGAAATCCCCCATTCTAAGGCCTGCCCTCCAAGCCACACCCCCCTCATCGACAGACTCCAGGTACTGCAGCGCGGGGAACGCTGGCGTTGGAGTGAACTCCTCTATGGGAGTTTGAGCTGTAGCGGACAAGACGAAAAGGATAAGCTTGAGAGGACACTAATAAAAAGAACATGAGTTTGAAAATGGGACAGAGAGATTAGAAATTAGAAATGAGAAAAAGACTGTAAAATCTATAGGGACAGAATAAATATGAGGTGAATTCTGGAGAGAAAGCTCACCTTTGGCTCCCCGAAGCACAAAGCCAAAGCCCTCATTGTCTTTCTTCTGTAGGAGCACTGTCTTCTCCTTAATGATGTAGTCACTTAGAAAGAGCAAAGAGGGAGCAGAGGGAAAGGGAAAAAGAGGATGTAGAGAGAGAGGGAGAATAAGAGAGAGAGAGAAAGAGAAGTATATGACTTCTATAGCAACAGGAAAGTCTTATTGTCATGCAAATAAAGCACTTTGTGAATGTGGAAAACAGCTATACTGCATCACATTATGAAATCACACTGCAGCAAAAGATAGGTTGGCTTGAGAATGTCATACAAAAAGCGCTGGTGCACAAAAGGTTTGATGGCAGGGATACAGTTAGTGTCACAATGGGAGGAAGTGTATATGAGATGACATTCCATACTATGGACTAATCCAGCTAGAGCTGACAAGCACTGGGCCAGGGGGAACGGCACATTAGAAAAATGTGCACACACACTTCACTGATAATGGAAACTTCCAAATGCACCTAAATCGCTGCATTAGCTTTCACTGCCTCTGGCAGCTTTTGCGAGGATACTGCTTTACCGACTTCAGCGCACCACTACTGGTCATACATGACACTTCAAATTATGTACAAGAAGAAGTCAGACAGGCCTCTAATCTCCCACCACAAACAGCTCCTCTTGCTCAAAGACTGGAAGGGCAGAAGCAGCATTCAGACGTCAGTGATGCAATCTTATTATGAGACTGTTGGAGTAGTGTAACAGCTGGCCCAGCAAGCGCCTTCATTATTCTATTACCATGTCTGGGACTTTTGGCCAAGCTGTTTTACAACCCTTTCCTCTCATATACGACTGGTTAAATGGAGTCCACGCTGCCACACACAGCTACATCTCATGACTCATTTCGGGACTTGACTTTCTAACAATGTCAATTCACCCTGGTTCTGTTAGACAGCCCGGGGCTCAAGCAGAGCTGTATGATTTTAGGAGAAATTCCAGATATTTCCTTCCTTGGCAGCTCATTTCTGTGTTCGTTTGTGCTCCTCAACTTAAGTCAGCCTGACACTTGACAAATCAAAGCATTTGATTTCCTAGAAGGGCAAAACTGTGGGTGAACACGATGATCCTGGTCAAAGAATTGCCTTTATTTATAGTGAAAACTGCTGTGGGTTTACTTAAGGACATAATTTCAACTGGGAGTATGTTTTTTCCCCCTCTCCTTTGTAAATGGAAAATTGGGTGAATTGTGTATGCACTCACACTGGGGTGTCTTCATGAGAAGTAGTGAAAGTAGTGAATGTAAATGGGATTTTTTTTGGCCCTGAGTTCAATATTTCAGGCCCTTCTTATTCCCAGGCTGCATATAAATTCTGCCTCCTTCACTTGAGTCAGCAGACCCAAAACTGTGGCTTTGCAACCTCACCTATCTGTAACCTAAACCCAAACCCACCCATTTCATTGGTTGCCTGAAAGCCAGGCATTCATCAGTGTAACTTCGCCACACAACAACCACTTAGAAAAAAAAATCAATGTATCATTTAAATATTGCAACATTTTGATTTACTTTTAAGTGTTAGGCAGCAAAAGGACACCATCACTCCACCTTCACTGCCTCTGCCACTTCTGCAACACCCATGTGAATACAGCTACTAAAATAACAATAACAATATAATATTATATTCCTCACTGTCTCTTACGGCACAGACCCAGCACGGTTTTGTGTATTTAATCTGACCGAGCATGTAATAAAGTTTGGCGGTGGAATCGCAGAGGTCCAGCAGAGTCATGAGTGTTGGCCCACAGGCCTGAAGTTCCAGACTTCAACACCAAGCCATAACTTTAGCACTGAACAGACGATCGCTAGTTTCCCCTACTGAGGTCCATCCCTTGTGTGTTCTCCATCAATGTTACTGTTTCGCCAACGCACAGCCGCCTTCCAGCCATCTGCTCCTCACACCTCTTTCCTTTTTCTCTCACCCTGTCCTCCATCATGCTTTCCCTCTCTGAGGATCAAAGTAACATGGAGTGGGTGGACTGATCCATCGGGCTCTTCATCTATCTACATCTACAAGGGGGAAACATGGCCTGCGTTGGTCCTCCAGGTGGATCTAAGCTGAGGTGCTGCCTTGCAGTAATGCACCTGATTTCCTTTAAGCACTTACAACCATTGAACTTGTCTGTCACCACACTGGCCACTGTCGCCTGGTCACTTAGGGCCATGAAAAGAGCAGACGTCCCTGGTTATTCTCTGTTGGCTAGTAGGACACAATCTCTCTGAACTGGCTGCAATGAAGCTGGAAGCCTACTAGAGACCAGAGTTATTATGTACCCTCCTGAGTCATCCTCTCTTCTATCCACAATTACTGAGAAAAAAGGCAGCTTTTTAACCATTCATATGCTGAATGTACATGCAGATAGACTGGCTATGTGGGGACAGTACCCACACACCACAAGTGAAGCACTTGACGGATGTTACTGGCACACACAGTGTGGATGGAGACGTGGAAGATGGATGAAAGGCACATATATATATAAATATATGTAAAGGAGAGATACTCCCACAGCAATCAAGCACTATGACGTATACACTCATATGTGAAAACCACATATATTTTATTCAGTGTGTATAGTTGCATGCACACACGCATAAACACAAATGCATGCACACAAGCAGACATGCACAGAAATGACCGGTATCTCAAATAAGAGCTTGAGAGGAACTGATAAACCGCACTCTTTCCACTTATTGACTTATTCACTTTCATCCTTCTGTACAGTCACACAAAAACCTTCACATTTCTAATGAAAAACCGAGACACACTAAAAAAATGGGATGTGACAATGGCATTTTTAAAGGAACAGGAATAAATGGGAAGTCCTGGTGAATGAAAAATGTCTGCTTAAAGAAATCATGACTCAAAGAGAATGAAATACACCCACACTGTCTGACTGAAATGCATCAATATGTGCTCCCTTTCATGCACTAACACACACGCACACGGCGTTCAGAGACACACGGGAGGAAGACACAGGAATAAACATGCTGCAGAGTCTCCATTCAATAGCCACTTCCGTACCACAGATATTCACATGCAGAGGAAAAATACACGTTTAAGACACGCACACACTCAGAGACACGCACAGAATACATAGCTTAATAGTCTGTCTTTGAAAAGGCACGGCCTCTCAATAGCATCATCTACCTCTCCCCTCTCTCCATTGTCCTCTCCTCACATCCATATCCAGCCAATGAATGAGGAAACAGCCGCTACCTGTAAATGAACCACACGCTCCTGTTTCTGGGGCCCAGTGACGGCCACGAAGAAGAGAGGGAGAGAGAGAAATCTCTCTCTCCGCATCCCCCCATTGCCATGTCCCCCCCTCCTCTCTCTCGCGCGCTCTCCACCACCTCCTCCTCCTCCCTCCTCCCCCCCCTCCTCCTCCTCCTCCCGGTCTTCCAGCGAGAGCTCAGCCAGAGAGAGCCGCGAGAGTGGAGGAGAGCGAGCGAGAGAGGTGGGGGATGAGAGGGAGAGAGACGGCGTGCTGGTGTGCACCCTGCACACTTCAGACAAGAGGAAGAAAATGTGAAGGAAAGACAGAGAGGGAGAAGGAGAATACCAGCGATTATCACAACAGGGAGAGAGTGGATGGCGCATGTGTGTGCCGGCACAAGGCAGAAGGAGGGTTTGCTTGCAAAATCGGGGCGATGGAGAGCTGGATTTGTGGGGTGTGGATGCGGGGGATGGGTATAAACGTAAGGTGACACAGGGAGAGACTCGCATTTGCACATCCACTGACTGGTGTATCACAGATATACTAACAGCTGATCCCCAGCCTGGATTTACTTGCACACATTTGCAAACTTTCCTGCCGCTACCCCCTCTCTTCTCAAGCAGAGCCATCAACGCCACACAGGCTGACAAACACTCTCTATCTCTCTCTGAAACAGTAATTGACATTCTCCCTGCAGTGAGGGAACATGCTCCGGATCACCTTGCTCTTAATTGAGCACCACTTCACCACGGTGCTGCAATTATGCTTAACTAACTTAGCACAGGTAATATAACCCCAGTGGCTGCTATTTCCATTTAGAACACAAGTGCAGGTGCACTAAACTGAATGCATTTTCTGAATGACAGTGAAAGCTGCTCAGCACAAGGGTAATGTCAGCTCCAGTGTGTAAGAGGCTGTAAAAGCAGAGGGTGGTGACTGGTAAGTCTTCTCACTAGCCCAGGGACCTAACCAACGCTTGGTGTTTCAGCCTCCTCATGACTCACCAGCAGCATGATGTATGTACACGCAAAGACACACGCAGGCATATTCACATGCACACTAACTCTCCAACAAACACGCAGAGCTTCATAATACACAGCTGCAGCTGCCCAGGGCTGAGCTGCAGCTTCAGACAGATGCCACGGAGGAGGAGAAGAAGCCCCCCTCCTTCCTTTCATTATGGCATTATTGTGTTCAGTGTAAACAAGCAACCAGAGAGGAGAGAGAGCCATGTGGATGGAGGTATCAAAGAGACAAGTGCATTTGTCTGGTGGAGCCAAAAGGGGCAGAGCTGAAAATGACATGGCTGCTTTTTGTGCTTTCAGCGCTGACGTGTTCGCGCAGCAAAACAATAGAGAACAAACGCTGCTCAGGATCAGCAGAAAACAGACACACACAGCACGCAGGAAGACATGAAAGCACAATAGGTGAAACTAACGAGCAGGCGCACACACACACATACACACACACATAAGAATAAGAGTGTGTCAACTATTTCAATCACCTTGACTGGCCTCACAGTCTTACCTTACAGTAATAAACCGGAGAGCAGACAGCTCAGTTGCTGCCCACACTCATGTGACAATCCACAGCGAGAACTATATCAGAGGCTGCAGTGAATCAGGTTTATTCTGGTTTTATTGCTCCATCTATTTTCTTAACTGGTATTCTGTTCAAGGGCCTCTCCCAGCATGCCTTGCTAAAGAAGTCAGGGACAGTTTGACACATCACAGGGCACACAAACAAAGTCACCCTCACATTTAAACATTTTCAGCAATTTGGACTTTCCAATTTACTGTTCCTCTTAAAGGCAGCAGGCTCGACTTACTTCCGGACTGAAGCTGACAGACCATTATTTGTGTTTTATTGTTTCTTCCCCTTTATTAACTGATCACAAGCTTTAAGGGTCCTAGCAGCTTTCCTTACCTGGGGCCATCGGTGCCATCATAGGCTCCGACAGTGACGTTACGGAAAAGCTTCCTCTTGGCTTTCTCACTGCGCGTCTCTGCAAGGCACATTCAGGCAAAACATATGCTCAATTTAAACTTCCGTCTTGACACCCTCTCTGCCTTTTTCTAGAAGTGTTGTGCCTTCAGTGCATCAAATATATTCGCACCCTGTTTTTGCATTCTCTAAGTGACATATGGTTTGCTTGCTGTGTGAACAGTGCAGTTGTGAAACCAGGAGAAAATTGAATGCGAATGCATTTGCCGCACATGAGCCACTGTCTGCTGCACAGGGGCCTGCTGGTAAACAGAAGTGTGACATGTGCTGGGTGTTACAGTGACTTAAAGGATAAATCCGGCCTGGGGGAGGATGTAACCCATTTCCCAGCATGCCCTTTCTCCAATCTATGTGTCATTTCCTACAACTGTTATGTGTCATGTTAACCCACCTCTTGACTTTAACTTCATTAGAGTAATCTCTAAACTATAAATAGCAGATGTTTTTCTGTTTATGCATGCATGATTAAAAAACAACCAAACTGGCCTCTGTCTGTCTTACCTGATCGATTGTCTTTGCCTACACCCGCCACCTCTTCCACACAGTCTGAAGGAAACCAGCCAGTGCGACCTTTCACTGTTCCCTCCCAGTATCCCCCCTCTCCTACACTTAACACTGAGACAGACAAACAGACAGATACATACACAGATGGACAGACAGACATAGATAGATGGATTCAATTTGGATGGTAAATCCACCAACAAAACTCTTATACTGTTATATATCTTTCCCTCAACCTTTCTTTGTTTACACTTTAGCCACCTTTTTTATAATAAGATTGTACAGTCCACTGAGAATGACTAGGAACATTAGTGTTGCACAAAGTATTGCTTTGTGATGACTGGAAGTGTCTGCTGGTGCCTCTAATTTCTCTTGTTTACAATCCTCTCTTCCCTCATGTACGGCCCATCCTTGCTGTTGATGTTTTAGATACAGCAGCTTACTTTTTTTTCTGCATCAAGCTGCATTGCAGCTGCACCTGAAGCGTCGCAACATTACGCTGAATTAACTGCAGTTAAGAAGGCTTAGCTAACGATGTGAAAACGTAAAGAGCACCCTGATTCCTGTGCAGATTTTTTATTTCTCATATTTTCATATTCCATATTTGTAAATTCGGGACCAATCTCACCTTTAACTTTGTCCCCTTTGTTGAGTGAGAGCTCTCTGTCTCCACTAGCAGAGTGGGCACGAGTGGCCACATAAACCCGCCCTGGGACTGCACTGTACATACGCTTCATCTGACCTCCCCCACTGCCCGATGAGGCTGTCCTACAGAGGGAGAAAGAAAGAGAGAGAGAAAGAGGAAGGGAATGTCTTAAAAACTAGAGAGATAGGACTGTGTGGAAGACTGTGGAAAAGCAAGTGAGACGACATACGGCTTGTCAGGCTCCATCAGAGACAGTCAGTAGTTGAGTCATACTGATCAGTCATACCGACTGTAAAATGCAGGCTGTACTCTTGTATTTACTAACAGCGTCGAACACAGTCGATATACTTCAATTCTGTGCTATAATAATATTATAAAGTACATGCTATTTTGGCAGTTCTACACATGGAATTAATGTACTTTATCACATAAGGAGTAAGTGCAATGCATAAGGATGTCAATCAGGGTACGACTTCAAGAAGCTATCACAAAAAAATGGCACAAAAAACAAGTACCATACATTTATATTACCGAGGGTAATTTTCTGTCTGTCAGCCCACCAGTTTGAGAAGACCAGACAGTCTAGACTTAAACACCTCAACAGCTATTGGATGGATGGGGACAACATTTTCTGTAGACATTCACAGCTCCTAGACAATGAATCCAAACAAATTTGGTGATCTAGTGCATTCAACACCATAATCACATCAAAATTTCTGCAAAACACATGATGTCTGCACGCTAACTTGCTAAAAACCATCTAAAATGGTGAACATGGTAAGCATTTATGTGATGTGAACCTTCAGCTCAAAGCACCGCTGCACAGCCTCACAGAGCCACAGTACGACTGCAGGCCAAGATCTTGTTTATTTCCAAGTTGTTGCCGGAGCTGCTGCACCCTCATTTTCAGGACAACAATATCCATCCGTACCGCATTTATATGTGACAATATTGCAGTTAAAGATAGCACAAAGTATGCGGCTGAGACACAAATAGTAATTTTCCTGCATACAGCTGACGGTAACTGGAGATCAGTGACCCCTGTTAGTGGACGGCCTTAAAGGACCTTGTCAGTATAAGACCTCAACATTTCTTCATGTACACAGTAAATCTCCCCTCCACAAGCTCCTTACCCCTGTCTGCCTCTTGGCTGCCGGTGCCTCTCCTCCGTGTCACTTTGGCCTCCCCTCCCTCTGGATGGGGAGCGAGTACGCGTTCTGGGGCTGCTGGAGCTCCTCATGCCAATGGAGGCCCTGCGCTGGCCCTGCAGACACACATCAAACCCCAGATAGAGTCTCATAGCTAATCCTGTAATTAATCATTCGTAAGAGACTGAGAAAGCAATGAAGCATCAGCAAAGCACATCAAATATAACAAAAGATCAGCAGATGTGCATCCACCTAATGGTCCTCAGTACCTGTCCCGGGTTGGGATTGGTTGCAGCCTTGTTGGGCAGGGCCAGAGGGTCAGACTGGGTCATGGTGTTATCGCTGTTAGCACGCAGTAGGGGGTGGGAATGAAGTGAGGGGAGAGGCAGGGTGTGGGCGCTCTCTTTTCGCTTGGGAACATACTTTGGCGATTCCAAAAAGGGCACTGAGGATGGGCGTGTGAGGTGTACGGGTGAGGGTTAAGAGTAAGGGGTGAGGAAGGGCAGTGGGGTTTGATGTGACAGGATGAAATGGAGGGAGAAATTAGGTCGATTGTTAGGGAAAAAGAAGGGAGATCGTAAGGGCAAATATGCGATAGATTCAGCAAAGTACAAAGACGTTGGGAACTCATTTGTACACTCGATAGCCTCGTGAGAAGAGACGGTTTGATGTGCGAAAGCTTACCTACGTCAGAGTCTTTGTGGTTTTTGATGATTTCCCCGAGTTCAAAGTGACCAGACATTATAGCTAGCTGCAAAAACAAAACATAAAATTAAATGTAATTGTTCCAGCTGGTGTAATTACCGCTATTTATAGTTTTATTTTGTTCATCCTTTTTCTCTTTTAATCGGTGGCGAAACTGCTTGCAATTCCACTCGACAAACATTATTAAAAATGCACACAGTATTAGCTGACAGTTAAACAATTTACCTGAAAGGGGGTCTGACCGTGCTTGTTCTTTGCCTCTTTATTTGCTCCCCTGTACAGAAGAACACGGACACAGCTCTCCTGATCATTCAGAGAGGGAGAGTGATCGGTTAACACCCTTGGAAAAGCATAATAATTATGGTAATAATAGTTTCATACGGCAGATCTGTTTCCATACTCGCCTTGTTGTACAGGGCAGAAATGTGAAGCGCAGTGTTCCCTGAGGCATTTTGAGAAGATGTGTCTGCCCCATAAAACAACAGATGCTCCAAGTGCTGGGCAAAGCCATTCTGGCAGGCCTTTCAATGTTGAGAGTATGATAGAAATATGCACAAATTGTCAGTATTAGAGAGTATATAAAACGACAATTAATATGGAGAGGTTGATTTCATATAGGACTGTTTCACTGTACGAGAGAATTAGGAAGAAAAGGGGGAAGAAGAAGAAGATATTGCAAAAGACATATAAAGGGAAACAAAAGGGAATGATATATCTTACATCCACATTTAGATGCATAATTACCCTTATGAAAAAAAAACAGGTCAGAGCCAATTACATGGCACAGTGATTGAAAAGAAAGGAAACAAGAAAAAAGAAAAACAAAAAAAACCCCCATTCAAACAGAAACGAGTCTTCAGCAGCCTGAGAGGTTTCCTCATATTTTTCTGCGGGGACTAAAATATCACAAGATATGTACAAAGTAAAGAAGGAAAACACAGAGCACGGCAAAACCAAAATAAAATACCATGACAACCGGCTCGCAGCACAAACGCAAATTTACCAGAATGTCACAGAGACGTGATGTAGGCAATGCACCCATATCTACAGATAGAAAGAGATAAGATCCAATGCTCTTTCTGAACTGGACTGCTCGATTTGACCAGCAAGGAAACTGTGGGGTCACTTTATCTGTATTTCATATCACGATTGTCAGTGCCTTTGCCTCTGAAAGGCTGGTGGGGTGATGAGATGGAAGGATGAAGGGTACCTTATGTATTTCTTCCATTCCAAATTCCTCTTCATCCCTGTGCTATGGAAAGAGAGAAGGAGGGGAGGAAGGAGAGAGAGAATGGAAAGACGAGTGAGGAAGTTACAGAGGAAAGGGGTGTGAGAAAATGCTGAGAGAGACTGAGGGCGGTGGTACATGACATCAAACACTGAGATAAGACGGGGAAATGGCGGTGCATTGCTTAAGTTTACATGAAGAGAGACAAAGACTGCAGATGCTTAACATAAAAATATGAAAGGAAACCATATGGGGTTCAGTAGATGGATAGACAGATTTGTAGTAACTGAGTTCAGTACTAGTCTAAAATTTTACTGTCTATCGCTACCTGATGGGACTCATCCCAGCCGTTCTCGTCCCTTGTCCCCAGCTTCGCCCTGTAGTACAGCAAAGTCTCACAGCAGGAAGTTTCCCCCCCTGTCAGTACAGTGTGGTACAGCGGGGTCAGGCCACAGCGGTCTTTGTAGTTTGGAGAAGCTCCTAAGGACAAGAGAGCCTGGCAAGGACAGACAGAAGCATGACTTTTCTAATGTGTGTGGGTGTGCATATTCTGTCTGTAATGAGATATAAAAAAGCTGAGAAAGGAGAGGAAAAGAGAAAAAAACTGGGCCTTTTAACCTATATAATATGATATAATATATATACACATAATATAGTATCTAAGAATCTGACTGTTTAACATCTGATCTCATATATATATATACTATGGTATACACACTGACACTAAATTTTAAGTACACTAGTTAGAATTTAAGGCAATATTAAATGCCCCACCTATCAATCTAATGACCTAAACATCGGATACAGCATTTTCAACTGCCATTTATTAGCTTCAGCATTAGAGACTGCTTATGAAAGATGTTTACGTGACTGTTTCTTTTTGTAATAATCATTTAATTAATTTTGTTTTCTAACATCGCCTGTTTTGCTTGAGTGTGTTTGCATGCATGCGACTTTAACTCAAAGTCTGTACCATCAGCCCAGTGTGATTGTGAGCCCTGACAGCTTTGTGCAAGGGTGTCAAGCCGTCTCTGCTTCTGAAGTCCAAATGAGCGCCGCCCTGAACCAGCACTCTGATGCCCTCCACCAGCAGGCCTGACTGCACGGCCACAGTTAGCGGGGTCTCTGACCAACAGAGGGGAAAAAGGTTCAGGAAGGATGACAGGAAGAAAGGTGGAACTGAAAATCTATCATCTGGTACTCTCGTAGTATTTGTTGTCATCAGTCAATACTGCTTGTAAAATCACTTACTTTAAACAAAAACTACTGAATCTATATACCCTTTAAAAATGTCATTTCCAAAGTGAAGATTTGGAAATTACACAGGGTTGTGGTGAACTCACCTCCATTATCAGGATCATGAAAATTTGGATCAAGACCTTTTTCAAGGACTTTTGCCATTTTATCTAATGCTCCAGTCTGAATGTAATCCAGGAATTTCTTCAGACTGGCCTGATAGGAGCAGATGAAAATAATGTCAGGTAGTGAAAATGAACACTCTGCACCAGCAATGTTCAGCAGACACAAAAATAAATACCTTTGTGCTGAGTTTGGAGAGAGCCTTTTCATCCAGATTTGTCTGCTTATAAACTCTGGTTTTGTACCTAAACTGAGGACCAGAAAAAGAAATGTGTGATTCATCATACTGCAACACAGTTCAGTTATCAGTGACGATGCACAAAGAGACAGCAACTAAATGATCAATCTTTGTGATATAAACCTGCACTTATAATCTGACCAATCTCTTCTTAAAAGCAGAGAAGCAAGGCAGGAATTGAAATGGAATTAAAAATGCGTTTTTGGACTTGGAAAATCCTGGCTTGTATTTCTGAGCAAACAATTACATTTAGTTAATTTCAGCAATGGCGCTTTAAAGCACAAAAAGCACCATTACTCTTCTTAACTGCAGCTAAACTCACTCACTGTTTCCAGAAATTCACTCTCCCACTCAGAGTTGTTGGAACAGCTCCATGATTTATTTCTTTAAAATATTAAGTCTGATATGGTTTTCTGTTTCTCTGGGAAAAAATTAGATTCAGTGCTTGAGTTGGAATAAAATATGTTCAAGTACTCTAAACCACCAACATGCAGGAGCATTTTGATTGAGTAATGACTCACTGGACTACTTGTGTTTATATGTTTTATGTTGACTATTTCCAGACATTTCAAAAATAAAATATGAAACTTCAATTTACATTTGACATAGATCATTTATTTATAGTTAAAGGAAATGCCTGACATTGGCCATTACAAAATGTCAGTATACAATGCAAGATAGTTAATGGTGAACATTTATTCTGATGGTCATTATATCTCTTTTACCAACCAGATATGGTATCTAGGGCAGTTTTCCTGTCTCTATATGCCCATATAGGGCCAAATACATCACAGGATCTGACATACTTTACAGGCCTACATTTCAAAATATAACACTCTAACTCATAATATATCCTATAACCAGGTTATTGTAACACCTGTACCTTGGTTTTAATGGAGACACTGTATGTATGTATTTTGTTTCTGTAAATGTTAATTATGTAAATGCAGCAGTATTTCTCAGAGCAGTCTTATGTGGTTAAATGTTTCAGAGGCATCTGCACTCTGCCAGGAATAAAAATTAGGTGGTTACCTTAAAAACGTTGGTCTAAACTGTGGTCTAGAAAATCAGGCTTCAAAAACCCAACTGAGTCATAAACACCACATCCTTCAAAGGATGAGTAAATTGAGTTCAGGTAGGTTTGTCTCCCACCTCCTTCCTGAATGGGAGACTTCGTCAATGAAAACCACCTGAGTGGATGAGCTGTCTCCACATCAGTGCTGCACTGAGATGGCGAACCATTTACAGGCGTAGGGGCGTGGAGGTGAGAGGAGACATCTGAGCTCTTATCTAGCAGCTGACAGCTGAGCGGAACGACATACTGCACCTCAGACACCCAGAGAGCAGCTGCCTACTTAAAGCTTCAGAGGGGTGTTTGGTCGGGATAAAGGAGCTGTCTGGTCCAATGCTTACAATAAAGAAAACAACCATGTGCTTATTAGTAAGCTGTGGTACACAGAGCTAACAGTATACAGAAACAACTTTATAACAGCAAACACTGGTCCAAATCAAGCACTGAAGTGATTGAAAATGGCATTACTCATGTTATAAATACATGCAGTCATGGAGCTGCGAGAGACATTCTGATGTGGAGCAGACTCCAGTTACGAGGCCTCATCAGTACACAGACATGTCCTCATCTGGAACCTTGTCAAGAATGTAAACACTGCCGTTCTGAAGCCAAACCCGGGGTGCAGGATACTCTTAAAGCCCCACCCAGCCCATCAACATTTACAGCATCTGGACCACCAGAGGGCAGTGTGAGATAATTGTATCACAGCATGACAACTTCATATTGATGTCATCTCAACAGCCCACTTCCTAAAAAGTGGAGAAATGTAATATAATTCATAGGTTACATAAGGTTCAAAATGCAATTAAGTCCATGATGTGGATATTATCTCTGTCAAGATGTGCTTACAATTCATTCACTGTGTGGAACTTGGGAATACTGTTAATAATAACAAAAAGTAATTTGTCTGCAATTGTAGAACGTGCCTTAGGTTTTTATACTAAGTTATGAGCAATAAAGTTTCCAAAGTGTGATGAAGTAGCAGCAGTAGTTAGTCATCAAACTACAGATGCTGCAAAATATTAAAATGGTGCAAATGGACCATAGCTGTGGATAAGAAATCATCCATTGTTGTTTAACTTTTTTTTCCCTGTATGCAATTTGGTGGTGACAACAAAAGCTGTATTCTCTTTATAGTAGTAGCGTCGACCGAGGAAAAGAGTCATGAGATCTTTTTTTGGGGATTATAGCAACACTTTCTGGATATTATATTAGATAGGTGAATTTATTGTATTCTTTAGACCTTGTAAATTTAAATTTGAAAATGTTTGGGCCGATAAATAAATAAAGTATTTCCATACCAGATTGCTGCTCTTGACTGTGTGGGAAGTGTCTCTAAAACAGCATTTAGATTTTGTAAAATGACATTCACAGACAATACAGGTTATCTACAAAAAAAAAGTACAAGTACTTAATTTCTCCAGCATTTTGTCAAAATTTTCTTTGGGTGTGTGTGTTCCACCATTTCTCCATTCATACCTCCAGGTAAGGCACCCCTTTCTCAAAGGACTGAGAGTAGTCTCGCAGGGCCCGCTCCTCCTCCAGGAACTTGGCGTCCCGTCCTTCTCCAGCCGGCTGGAAGAGGCCGTAGTTGTAGACGTCCCACAAAGACTCGCTGAGGGAGCAGATGATCTGCTGCTTAGCGTTCCACACCGTGCAGTCCTGGTCAAACTGGAGACACCTCTGACAGACACACAGAAACCACAGGGCAGCCTGGAGGTCAGAGGCCTCAGAGGTGGAGATGTGCAATTGTTACATCTCTCTACACCTGCTCTGGATGCAAGGTGACATGTCTTAATTTTAAAGCGTAGGTTCAACCACAATGGAAACAAAGAGAAAAAACTCAACTACAGCAAGATTTGTGGGTTTTCCAGGGCAACAGGGACAGTGTTTTGTGAAACAGAGAACAAAATGCTGTTTTTCCAATGCTTTTAGCACCACAAACGTACCTACGCTAACCTCCATATGGGTGTTTTGAGAGGAAATGGAAGAGATATTTTGTCATTTGGGTGAGCCTACCTTTAAAATTGAAAGAACGAGGTCTCAGGGGTTGAAACGCCTCTCAGCAAGCACTTTTAGTCTAGATATAAGTCAAAATATAGAAAAACAATGTTTTTTTCTACCCATGCTAACAGTTAAGCTGGGTCAAGAGGTGCAGCAGGCCACATAAACATGTCAAGCAGCTATCTGAGCTTACCGACAATCGAGAAAGTTAACCTACTATATATTCTGTATAACATTTCTCAGATGTAGAACTAAGTGTGTTTATTTGAGTTCTGTACATAATTTAAATTTTGAGATTGTCCTCCAGCGTTTCCATTTTATGACACTTCATGCTTCTTCTACATGTCAGACACAAATATTTCCTGGGTCACTGAAATCACCACCTACAATTTATAGCCTCCCGATGTATTTGCAAAATTTTCTTGACATTACAAAAAGATATCAGATATTTGGTATCTCAACTGCAAAGATGATCCTTACATCATTTGTTAATATCAGCTTGTACATATTTGGATATACTTTTAGATTTTCATGACGAATCTATATTATGTATAATATATTAGAGAATAAATAAATAAATAAATGCTCAGTAATATGGATGACTTACTTTTGATACCTTGTGTACACTTTGCTAATATTTCTATTATTAATACCTCTGCTACTTTTGTAGTAGGTTTTGATATATATTATTATTTTACTTAAGGAAATCTAAATTTAATTCTACTAATTCAATGGTTACAGTTACATTAATACACCAAAATTCAGCTACATTCATTCAGTTTGGCTAAAAATCTGGCCAATGGCTTTTCATCATTATGGATTAATGGTGTAGCATGACGGTTTTAACATCAACTGGTGAATGATGAATGCATGCCCTTATAGTGTGTGCTATCTAGATATTCAGGCAAAACAGAAAAAGTATAGATGCTATACTGGGATAAATATTTCTCTTTATTTTCTTGTTTGATCTCTGCACGCATAATGTTAGATTTGCAGCACAATCCAGAATAGAAAGAACAAACTAGTGCGGAGAGAAAAGCTACTTTGCCTCTTACTGTACTGTGTGTGATACACCAGATGCTCTCAGGCCTCAATGAAAAAATACCTCGGATGTATTATGGTTATGTGGTGTGCCTAACTAGATTTCACGGTGATTTGTGCACTGCCCATTTCCTCATATTATTCCATTTTCTTGCGTCTCCACAGGAAAGCCATCTTTTTGTCCTTTTCTTATTAAAGTCTGGAGCCAGGACACAGTGCTGACCGTGAGTAGGGCTTTAACAACAAGGCTAAGGGGTCTGAATGAGATGCATCCATGCTATTGTTTCAGAGTACTGTACGTAAAATTGCACAGCTCAGCACACTTCCATGTGCCCCCCCCCCCCACCACCACCACCATCTACAGCCCCTCCCAGCCCCCCCTTTCACAGTGTAGGCAACTCCATTGGCATGGCAACCAGTTCATTAGTAGAGGCAGGCGCCCGTTGCCGTAGCAATGTCTTGGTGGTCCCTGGGAGGTAAACCACATGATGGGGGTGTGTGTGTGTAGTGTATATGTGTGCATAAGTGAGTTGTAAAGTATGTGCGTGTGTGAGGATGTGAATTCTTCTGGGAGTGTAATTGTGCAGTGTATGTATTTCTATAGTCTGAGTGTGTGTGTGTGTGTGTGTGTGTGTGTGTGTGTCTGTGTGTGATCCGGTGGCTAATCCCTGGGAGAGAAGTCTAATGTAATTTATACTGTACATTGCAGTGACACTTCTCTCCCCATCGTTCTGTTTTATACAGTCAAGGATTTTCTGAGATCTTTCTGCCGGTACTCGTCCCTACTGACGAGCTCTTTAGACCTTCCCTGTGCAGCATTATGGTTTATGTTAATGCATACATCATCTTCTGTGCTCATTCCAAAACTTCTCTCGTCGGAGTGTTCATGTTCTCCCTGACTCTCTTTAACCAGCTCCTAATATGCACTCCTTCTCTTCATCTCTTTTTAATTCAGCTCAGTAACATTTCAGCTGTGAGGTTTTGGGGTGTGGAGTGTTTGTCAGCAGTGTGCCGAGCTGAGCAGGATGCCCGTGGCTGAGACCTAAGAGCAACACAAAAGCCTTCAACAAATTGTTCCTTTCCGGCATCATTCAATTCCCAAGTTCTCCCCAAACTCATTAAAAACCTATTAGATAATTAGCAATTACTGGTATATTGAGGGCAGATTAGCTGACATGTAGAACAATCGGCATGTTGAGGGAGTTGAAATTGGAGAGAGGAAGATGGGAGAGGGGTTACACTGGGGCACCCATTCTCACCTGGATATGGCGAGTGTGGGCTGGCCAATTCTCGCCTGCCGCCACCTACAGCTGAGAGCCTCTGCAGGTGTGAATTGATACTAACTTCAGTTTTGAAAACTAATTATGACCATACCTGACCCAAACAGATGCTTACATGGTGTTGTTGACAGAATATATCTGTACTTGCAAGGTGCTCAACACAAATCAAGCTCTGTATTTTCTTTCCTACTTCCTTTTGGGACTCATCCCTGGGCTGAAAATGCTTTGAAATAAGGGAAGTTCTTGTACAGTCGTGCACACTATTTGGATTATCTAAACAATGCATGTCCCTCTTGAGCCACTGTAGCTCAATAGGGGCTGTCCACTTTCGACTTCTATTCAAGGGGCTATATAAGGTTGGAGCCTAGCCTTGCCTTTTCCTGAACAGAGGATTGGCAGCTGTGGTGCTGACTGGTAAGCTCCCTGTTTTGTTTTGTCTGTATTTTGGGTTGGTACTTCAGATAGTGTTTCTTTGTTACTGGTTAAGTTGTGTTTTAAAATTGTTTTCTTCCTTCAAGAATATTTGTATGACATTTTGATTATATAATTTATTCTTTCTGAAATTAAGTGCTTTGAACAGCCGTATGACGAGGATAGGATTTCCTCAACTGCACTTCACAGCCCCATAATTGTGTGTGTGGTACTGTTGCAACTGATTTTCACTAATTGCACTTTTTTCCCCACATTTTGTTGCTTTTGTTGTTATTTTTTTAAATAAAAACTTCTTTCTCACTCCTACAAGAAATTTAGAGGTATCAATTAATGTGAATTTCTTTGAATTGTGGGAGGAAAGCATGGTAACCCATACAAGAACAGGGAGAACATGCTCCACACTGACCAGCAGGTTTGAACCCAGACTCCTGAGTAAAGGTTACACAAGTCAAATGTATTACTGCTTTAACAATGCAAAGTAGGGTTAGTCTTTATTATTATTAGCCATTATTTTTTTAAACTCTGTTTTTCGGATTAAAGCCATCTCTTTCTGAGGCAGTAATACCAGAGAGACTTGGCTTGAACTACTTCCTCATTTGGAAAGACCTCCAGTCAGTGCCCTGTTTGCAAGGGAGACTTTTTTTTACAGAGATAACTAGACTTTAAAATGTTTATTTTTTAAATAAATTTTGCTTCTTTTCCCCTACAAATTTTAATAAATATCTGACCTGTGTGCTACATAATTTTCTGTCTGCCTTGACCTTTCTGAGTCATTGGATTTTTTTGTGAATCACTTTCAAATTAGGGGTCAGGGATTGTTTTGTGTGTGTTTTTCATTTCTTGATTTTTAGTGCTTTTGATGAGAACATGCACCTACTGTCTGTTTGATATCGGGAATTCCAATGCGGAAAACCATCATGGTGAGGAAAGTGTCCTCCAGCGGAGCCACTGTGGTCATGCTGCGCTCCATGAGAGCTCGTCTCTTCTGCAGCGCATTCAGGCCTAGGTGATGAGGCTGCTGATTGGCTGCGATGAGATGATGCTGTTGTTTATTGGCTGGCTGATGATGTAGCAGGGCTTGATTGGACATGTATGTGATGCCCCGGGTGCCCAGGTTGCCCGGCCTCAGCGGTCGGTCTGCTCTCTGTCTCCCAACCACAATGGCTGCTGGTTTCACCACCTCGCCACCTTTCCCTTCCCAGGATTGTCGTCCTCCCGTCATGTCCTTCTCCAAAGCCTCTAACCCTCCATTCTCCGTGTCACGTCCACCTTCCTCTTTTCTGTTTTCTCTTCCCTGCTCCTCTTCCTCCTCCTCATCCTCCCCATCTTTGTCATCCTGACCGGGATAAAAGTGCTCGTTATTTCCCAGCATCCTTTGCTGTGCAGGGGTCACTGCAGAGAGGGCTGAGTGACATAGCTGTCATGGAGACAAAACATGGCTATCCCATGAGACTGGCTTCATCCTTAGAAACATGCTGTGGGAAACAGGCAGAGAAGGGAGTAAACATTGGTCATTTAACATTTATCTTATATTTCATTGATTAAGTTAGTTCAGTTATAATGTGTGCATTTCAAATATGTAAAAAAGACACGTGCAATAATAGAATAACTAGCCACCGGCAATGCTAATAAGTCCACATGTGTGAATGAGCACAGAGCTGGTCCACATTTTCCATTTAGCCACTGGGAATGCATCGGGGAATAGCAGGCTGATGAAAGACAGGCTATATATACACTCTGTAAATTTGCATCACAGGTTCTTTGCAGAAGAGAGTGAGTTGGATATGCAATTTAGTTTCACACAAGGTCAAGATCATTGCTACTTCGTGGTGATGGAGCTGACCTATGTCTAAGACACAACCCAGGGCTAACAGCTAAATGTGAGCTCCTTAAAGGAAAATTCCACCCTCAGATAGTTGTACATTGCTATACATGCATACAACATCTGTCTTTGATGTTCAATGTGATGTAGGTGTAATTTATACTGTAATAATATAAATGAGGTCTTGCATGGTTCAGTGATCTAATCATTTACAACAACACACCTTTACAACAATATTGCAGATAGTATATCATCAAATATTACTTGGTTTAGGAAGGTGGTGGATTTGCAACAGGACATGGGGCTTGTGCTTTGATTGTTGCTGTGTAGAAAACCAACTGACAGCTGAACTTGTCAGTATTTCAAAAAACGCTAATGATTTTTGTACCCTCTAACACACTCACTTCAAATGGTCAGAAGTGTTTTGATTACATACAGTATCTGTAAATTAGTTAGGGCTGTCTCCTGTCTGCAACATCATCCATGGTCAGTTTGTTCCTTGGCTTGTATGTGTGTCTAACCTGCATGAGACATTAAATGTTGCTTGTTGGTAGGTAGGTTATCTGGAGAAGTTAACCACCAGATTTAAGCAGAGAAAAGCAACAGTCAGGACTCTGAGTAAAAAAACATAGCTTTACATGCAACTGATTTCTTCCTTCATGAATTTCTGCAGAAAGAGCACCTTGCTCTTTGATCTTGAGGGACTTGACATCAAAACACGATTGCTACCGTTGATGATTTAGATCGCTGATTTGCTGCTACAAAACTCAACTGATGTTACATGAAAAACATCTTGAGTGACAAAATGTCATGTCTTCTTATCTGCAGGGAGAAGAAAAGTACTATCAAACTATCAAACAATAAAAAGGACCAACAAATACAACGTGAATAACCAGCAGCTATTTTAAAACAGTCTCAAACAGGGTTTTAGGGTGGATTTTTGCTTTAAGATTGTTTCATTGCTTCACTGTGTTTCAGATTTGGCATACTGGCGCCTCCATATGTTCTGTCCTGGTTTTTCTGTGGTGAAGTCTGACTACAGGGGCTTTGCCATCATGCAGATCTGGACCATTGCCAACAGCTGCTTTAATGATGGTGAATGACGCAGGGGATCTCCCACTCTCATTGGCAGTTTGGTGCTCTGAATATCATATGAGTTGGGAGTCTGAAATAGATGGGTGTCAGAACGCTCAGATGGACAGATGGAACTCAATAAAATATCACGAGACGATGGAGACACAACTCAAATTAGGACACGGATCTAAACTCATTCAGCCACAAATTACCAACATGCAGATACTTAAAGAGTCAGTTGGTTATTAATAAAGTATGTAGAAAACATGGTGTTGATGGAGGTTAAAGGGGCTTTAAAGCGATCTATGACTTTTGACTTATCAACCTCTATCGGTGACCAAGGACATCGACAGGTGTCTGGGACAGCTTACAGTGGCCTGTAATTGACATAAATAATAATGTAGACATGAAGAAGCCAGCCAGAGCCAGCGATCCAACAGAAACATTTGATGAAGAGGTCATACAGTATATCCATCCCCAAAATAGTCTATGAAGAGGACGGTTTTGTCCTTTGTTTATATTCACTTGAAAAAAAATTCTTGCTTGTTTGCCAATGTTGGCTCCACCTCTGATTTTTGCACAGTTTAATAGTTAATGTATTTGGGTGTATGTCTGCATGGTAAACTGTTTAGTTGTAGTTGTATTAATGTTAGAAATCAGAATTAGGTTAAGGATTTTGGTTTCAATCTAACGTGTATATCTGCAGGTTGCAGTCTGTTCACAATTTACAAAATGGCAAATATAAAAGTCTAGAAAAATAAGCTTTCTCTACTGTTTCATGGTCTGAATTTGAGAAATGAGATTAATCAAGTTTTAGTCTCTGTAAAATTATAATGAGATAAAGACAGACTGACATAGAAATGACAAAGATCTTAGAAACTGCACTATCGTGCAAAGTAACAACATAACTGGGAGGTACTGCAACCTCCACACAACCATATTTTAAGCAGCAGTATTTGAATGATTGACCGGATGTATGCTAAACAATCTTTGTCCTGTTTTATATCTCACTGGCCAAAAGGAAGTCTGCTAGTTGAGCAATTCTGGGTGAAAGAGAGACACCACAGAGGAAAGAGGACTGACCGTGATTTCCCAAGATGCTCTGAGAGTGACAGGGTGGGCCACTTCAACACAAACACATGTCTGTCAGAGCAAGTGAACCACGGAAGACAGAGAGAGGAGAAAACTGAAGGGCTTTTAACCACTTGAGAAAAAAGCATCTAACCATTCATCCATCTGTCCTTTTTCTGCTGCTTATCTGGGGCTGGTTTATGGTGGAATCTGAGCACTTTGGATGTGAAAATTAGTGACTTTCTGTGCTGGTTGGATTGTACAATTCACTGTTGTGAGTCCGGTTAGAACTCCAAAGAACGAGTCGCTGTAGTTTATCCCTCATTCACCTTGATGTCACTGGGTGTGGTTTTGAAGTCTCACACAAACATCCAAGTGGGCTTACAAACAAACTGCAGATAAGATTAAAGTACACCACTAAACTTAGGACAGTAAGAAAACTCCTCTTATCATCTGCCTTCTTTCCTGGCAAGCTGATCACTGGTAGACTAGGCTCTGCCCCTTAAAGGGCCAGAATGTCAGTCCTTTAGGCAGCCTTTTCTACAGGATGCATTACAGGAAAGTGATTTGATCAACGAATCTACATGTAATTTGGTCAAAGTTTGTGATTAGCCAACATATGTAAAACATTTGTTATAGGGTTTTCTGTTGCTGACAGTACATCTAAGGGGCCTGGTGCCTTTCCGTACCCATAAGCAAGCTCAGCTGTTCATAAATGGTCTTAAATCCATATACACCATATAATCAACCACTTACAGAACGCTAAAAGACACACCACTGGCCATTACTGTATGTATGATTTACATGTATGTACAAAATGTATGTATCACTCATTTATGCTGAAAATCTGTCTAATGAAAAAAATGAGGGAAGGTTGAGGAAAAGAGGGTCGCGGACTGGAGTCCTAGCCGGAGACTTTACTAGCGCCAACCTGAGGAAAGTCCGGCCAAGATATCACTAACGCATCAGCCGTCCTATGCGTGGTGAGCACACACTCAATCACGTTTACTCTGACTTTACTGTGACTGGATCCTGAACTTCCTGATGAGCAAACCCCTGCAGATTGGCAGCTTCTCATCCTCCACCCTGACTCTGCTGTACTCCCTGTTCATGGATCACAGCGTGACCACCCACAGCTCCGACACCATCGTCAAATTTGCTGACCACACGATCCTCATCGGCCTGATCACCAGCAGCGATTAGAGAGGTCAGAGCTCTGACATTTTGGTGCCGGGACAACAACCTCCTGCTCAACGTCAAAACTAAGGAGCCGATGGTGGACTTCACTGGCTGCATCACTGCCTGGTACAGCAGCTGCACCGCCCTCAACCATGAGGCTCTACAGAAGGTGGTGAAAGCTCCTCAGCACATCACCAGGACGGAGCTGCCATCCATGGAGGACCTCTACACCCAGCGGTGTAGGAGGAAGGCCACCAAAATCATTCAATCACCCCAGTCACCCCGCCCACAGTCTGTTCTGCCTGCTGCTGTCTGCTTGATGGTTCTGGAGCTTTTGAGCCTGAACCACCAGGCTCAGGGACGCTTCATCCCGCAGGCAATAAGACTTTTAAACTCTGTCAACAAATGCACCACCACTTTTTAACTACACCATCACTTCTTTTGTTGTATATATTCTTCTATAGTGTATATGTTATTTTATATATCTGTTAGTTGTATAATACTTTTTTCTTATTGAGAGATGTTTTTTGTTAATATTTTTTTACCATTGTTTGGGGAGCCTGAGATTTAAGAATTTCATCACCAATGATTGCTGATGTAAATTGTTGTGTAATGACAATAAATCCTGAAACCATGAGGGAACAGAGGTCAATTCATGAACAAAGTCTCATCAAATATTAACCAACATTGAGCCTGCACTGCAAGATAAGAAACTAGAAGTACAGGCTGAGAGTAGACAGGAGCGTAATAATTGGGATGTAAAAGTGAAAGGGGAATACACAAGAGAGAAAGGGAAGAGAGTTGTAGTTTGCATAAAGCAGAGTAATCAGATTCAGAGAAGAAAAAAGTGCAGAGGGGGTCGTGAAGGAAAGAAGGATGAGAGCGAGTGGAGTGCCAAAATCAACAGTAACATAAGGATGAAAGCAGCATGACAAGAGATGTAGAGTTTTGAGTGAGAGAAAATGCCATTTGATTTCATATTCTAACCATGGCAACTCCAGTCACGCCTCCTGAAACGCTCTCCTCCACCATCATGGATGTCGCAAGTCGTTTCGTCTTTGCTTTCCCCGTCATGTCACTCCTACGCTCTGCCATAACAATGGCTCAGACTTAGTCAGTCATTTTTGCCAGCTGTTTGGCTCTCCTGTCCCTGTGCTGGCCATCATCTCTCCAACTAGTCTTGACTTTTCCCTCTCTTGGGAAAACAGTGGTGGAAAAGAAGAATGATTTCTCTGTCCTGACAGAACAGTCTTCTGTCAGAGGCAGAAAACTCTTTCTTCACTGTCTGATTTATTGGCCTAGCTGATTATTCTCTTATATTCTGAGATCAGGGCACCCTGTACCCCATGAGTATGGATTCCTTAAAACAAGGTATTTAGGCTTCTGTTTTACTTAGGTCAGAAACACACAACATGATTTAAAAACAGATTTAATTCCTTTTTTGTTTGCTTTGATGGTGATAGTGGCAAAGCAACCACAGTCTGTGGGAAATGCAGGCCACCATACATTATTTATACGGCTGCAACCTTGACACTGAGACTGATCTCAAAGTCCTGCAGTCCAAGCTAAAAATCTGAGTACAGTACGCTTCTATAAATGTGAGGATTTTACTGCAGTTTTAGGATTTTAAAACACTTTCTAATGTCCTCTTAATTTATTATCAGATGATGAAAGAACCGTAAATGTCCTCTTGTTGAGCTGCAGTGGAGGGATTGTCACACAAAGGGGGAATTACATTGGAAGATACTCACTTGATTTGGTCTCATTGGTCACGTTTTAGCTTCAGATAAACCTTGTAATATGTATAGTATTGTGTTTATTTTTAGTACAAAAGCTGGCTGTCCTAAATAATATTTAGCTAGTATTTCAATTCTGTGATGTAGGATAATGTTTTTTTCTTGAACTTATGAGCTTCTAACTCAATTATTGAATAAAAATTTCAACAGTCATGCAACGTCAGAGCAGAAAAAAGGGACATCTGAAGATTTCATAAGTTGGCGAGTCAGTCTGCCCATGGGAAGCCGATCCAGCAACTTGACTTCTGATGATTAGAAGCCATGTGGAGACTCAAATAAGAGGATTTCGATAGATCTGGGCTGACATTGGCTCACAGACAGTAAGGAAATGGAGGGAAAGTAAGATGAAGAATCAGGGTCTGATTAATCATGATAACGAGGACAGAGATGGATAGCCTCCTTGAGCTGCTGGAAAGCAAAGATGGATGGATGGAGAAATGTGCAGAGAGAGGTCACTTATATCTCTTGTCTCTATTCGTCTTTCCCATTTCTAAGATCTTTTCTGTGCAGTAAAGTTTCAATCGTGGGTTTTGATTTCTTTAGTCCTTGGAGTTCCTTATAAACAAAACAGTGAATGTTTTAATGAACTCCAGTGCACAGTGCAGTATAATATTGGATCTATGGGATTGATTTTCATGTGTCATCTCTATTTCACTGTATTTTGAATGATAAATTATCTTCTATTAAAATATCTCACTGCCATTTCATACATTATTTATGTGTACTCTGTAGAGTGTCGCCTGGGTGCTGCAGGGATTTCTCCTCTTCGTTTGGCCAGTCTCAAATGCATATTCATAAGCACAGTCACGGCAAAATCTACTATAAAGACACTGATGGACAGTCAGTTTGACTCAAACGCATATTTCTTCTTTTTGTCAATCTCCTCCTCTTTCTCTCACTCACTCACTCTCTCCCTATGTAGGACAGAGAATGTGTATAGATATATTTTCAGTGTATCGGTCCCCAGAAAGTAGAATTGGAGATCATCCAAGGAACAGATTGTCCCACTTTTACGTCCTGCAAAAGTGGAGCGGCCAAGTTCTGTCCTCTATATCCCTCTCTTTCACTGGGTCTCCACCCTTCAGCCTCTTTCACGCTGCCAGTGATGAGGAACCATCAAGAACACTCTAAGCCTGCTCCAACACAGGATGGATGGGATGAGTCACTAAACTGGGGGGGAGAGGAAACTTAGTTTAAATATGAATGGTGCATCTCTAGCCATCAGATCTGGGGGTGGTGCTCTGACGTAGGCATTTAAGGGGGAAGTGCTTAGCTGGGGTATAATAAGTGGGTACCCTACAGTGTATAACATCAGCACTCATTAAAGTCAACTTCAAAGAGCAATACACAGATTCATTCTTCAAGTTCCACTTTCTGTGTTCTCTAAAAAAGAAAAAATGTAGCATAAGAAATGTAGTGAGGAATATTATTGATTTGCTTTTCTCTTTCCGTTATAAGGCTTGGGATTTTCAAGAGATGCAGTAATTAAATCAGCACTTGATAAAATCAGATGAAATGCAAGTGCTAAATTGACAATCACAGCGACCTTGATTAATTTTACAGGCAGATAACAACACCACCAACACACTCACCCCCTATGCACCCAGAGATTCTGGCTTTTCCCTCAGCAGGGGGGAGAAAATCTCCTATCCAGCACAAACAGATGCCTTTTAGTCGACTGTATATCTGATGCTAATCAAACAAAAAATGATAACCCTGCTAATCAGTAATTAAGTGGATGATTAAAATAATTACTCCCAGCTCTCCATTTCACAATAAACACGCTGCTCCTTTGATCTGCGTTCCAGCCTGAGCCTCCCCATCGCCACCTTACCAAGGACAATCTTTTTTAGGAAAAAGGGGCCACAGCTTACTTCACAGGTTACACGCTGCTCGCCTGATGTTCCAAGCACGTGTGCATGCGCATTCAGACATGCTGTGTGATCGCACACACAGTCTGCAGTTTGACTCTTTAAGCAGCACTCAAACACATCTGTCCTGGAATAAAATGTCAAGCAGGAAGCTGCATTAAGTGGCAGACCAGTCAGCCCGAGCTTGGCTGGCGGTATCGTGTAGATCAAAGTGGGCTATCTTTCCCCTCAGACTGGATATAATTGGGTCAGGTGGAGCATGCGCTGAGGGCCTTGCTTGGGCTAAACTTGGCTAGATGGGCTGGGAGACCTCAATGCAGCACAGTTTTGGGAGTGAACATCCCCTGTGCTATTTTTGAGACATCCCCATTCCTGTAAACATTGTCTGATACAGTAGCTAAAGCTTCTTTGTCCAGCTACAGGACAGAAATCCCAAAATCAGGGTTTCTCGACTTTTACCTGACCCATTTTTGGATCTCCAGAATTCTGCGACCTAAAGTGAATTCGTGTGTGACATAGTTTTCTCCTATATTAATATATATTAACCAAATATTTAAGTTATACAAATATCCTGTGACTGCGCCTGCAAATCAAGTAACCCCAATGTGGGATATAGTTTCTTTGCACTACATGTTTCAAACCTTGCAAACATGGTTTAATCCGTGCCCTTAGTTTGCATATAATTTTATGAAAGCACGCGTGGAACAACTTAATATTTCACATATTATTGGAGGCCATCATTGCAGGTTAATGAGCTAATCCATGTGGGTCAATATATGAGACATAATGTTTGTTATTGCTTGTTTTGTGATAATGTGCTGCCATTAGCAGTCAATTAAATGACACCAGATCCCAGGTTCATGTGCACATTTATAACAGCACTGAACTGAAACTTAAGTATATACCCAGAGTTTGCATGGTTGCCCAACACCCAGTACCTAATAACTTAAGATGTATCATCTGAAATACGCTGGTCCAAAAGTACAATACATGGTTTCTAATTCATGTCATATAACACAAACTATCCTTTCACCCACTACACATGAAATGACAGAAAGTGGATTAAAAAACAGAGTTTTCAAAGGCAACTGTGCAGCAGGTTGCCTTCTGTTTCAAAACAACAGAGGAAAGGAAGCGCAGAGGCACGGTCAAAACATTTCTAATAAAACATCTATAGGGTTCCTGTTATTTCGCCCAGATTCATCTTTCACTTTTTATACTAATAGCTTATTGTTGTAGTTCCCAACTTCCTCAGGCCTCAAATACACTGAAAGCAGACCACAGACAAACTTGTCAGACACAAAGAGATGAGAGCAGGTTTGAGGCTATAGGGTGGATTTCATGGCAGATAAAGAGCCACAAATAGACCGTCCACTGGTGACAGTTTCACTTACCTTGCACGTCCAATGACATAAAGGTAACACTGAGAGACAAAAGTCAACAAGATACTAATAAATGCTGTTAGACATGGCTGACAAAGAGAGGACCATGTCTGTGCCTGTCAGGCCCAGTTACAGGTTGTCCACCTACCATGTAATGGTCTGATTAGTTTTACAGACAGAAGGACCCTTTGCTCTTAACTTTCCGGCTTATACTTATGACTAATACACTGATATTATAGCTGTATATGCCAAATGAAGGACTGTCTAATAAACCTTTATTCTAAACCAGTAACATGTATAACCTTGAAACAGGAGGGCAGGTTAAGTGTGAGCAAACCCTAAAATACATGTGCATTTACATATGATGTTAAATGGGATCATCACTTGTTTTGGCAGAGCACCAGTGTTGGCTGTTAAGAAGAAAAAAGCAATAATTGAATTAAAAGTGTTCTTTTATCCACGTATATAATATGGAGAGTGTGTTCTCTACACCTGCTCTAAGCTATAAACAGATCAACACCATCTTGCTACCCTAAACTGAGCCAACAATCGCTGGCTAAAGGGCCATCTGACCCTGCTGGCGTGAAACAGGCTGCTCAGCAGCCCAGAAGCTGGTTTACTTCAGAAAACAGTGAGGTTAATGAGGTGTGACCATTATACCATACCAAAAGGTGGATGACCACTTGTGATGTTGTTCTGTCATCACGTGATACATTAAACCTACTGTCATGTCATAAGGCTGATTAACAAACATCTTTGTGTTATAAAGTCATTTTAATCAGTGTATCTAACACCCATTTGTTTATACCTGGTCCATCTGTGTAAAACAAGTGTGACTGTATTTTTCAGTCATTAATTTGAATTTGTGCTCAGAAATTGTGAAGCTGGAGCAAATTTGAGTTCTTCATAATGGTGGATGTGTTGCAGTTTGCCGGCTTCTGTTTTCATGGCTTACGGCAATCCTCCAGATCTTCCCCCTGGGGGAAATCTCCCTGTATGTAATAATAAAAAGCCTGCAGAGTCAGGGGAAACAGCTCCTTTCTTGCGTTCCGTCTTAATGAGCACAACAATGAGTCTCTGTCAGTACCACAAATAACAATTAGAGGTTCATTAAAAATCATATCAGATGATCATTTCTTTAAACATGAAACTACTTCTCATTGTTATTTGATGAGGTCATAATAAACGTCAGACAGAAGGTGGTCTGTGGCATTTCTTTGCACAGATTTAGCAGCGTTTGCCCTTGAATTACAAGCTTGTGATTAAGTTTGTGTGTATTTTGCTTTTATGTTGTTTTTAAAAGCTCCTTATAGCTGTAGCCCAATTTAATACTCCCATGGGGCCGATTTAAGGAACATTTTCTTGTGGGTTCTGCATTTCTGCTTCATTGATACAGCACTTGCTTCCAGCTGATAGAGTTTAGTTGTATTCCTTCATAGCAGTGAGCTGCCACTGGAAATATTCTCTCAGCATGCCTGTCTTTTGTCCTATACTCCCTCCATACTAAACCCTGGAGAATTACTGGACCATATAGCATTGCCAATCTGTTACACACTGACCGGCCTGTTTATCGACTCCTGCTCTTCCTGGAGAGAGGCGGGAGGACAGAACAGGAACCGACAGGAAAGAGCAGCACAAGGCAGGAGAGGATGGAGAGGAAACGAGTAGGCAGTGGTGGTGGAAATTTCCTGAATCAGTGAGACTCCACTGACACGCCAAGCGTTTCTGGCCAATTTCATGTCTTTCATCTTCCACTCAATTGTTTCATAATCACATATTCTTTTGGCATTACTCACACATTACGTGTAATCACACAATCCCTCTCGATTGATAAAGTCACCCAGTGTTCTTTGTTCCATTATGATCAATTGTTCTGTGTTTGTAGGAAGCCATTAATCTTATTGTGCCCACACTGCTCTAAATTGCCTAGTTTACTTTCTTTCTTTTCCAAATAAATTCCCCTGAGTCCACTTCTCCAAGAGAAAAATATGCTTTTAAAGCCAGCATCGCTTGTTGTGCATTACGCTGTGTGGGGCAGGTCTTTGGAGGCTGTGCAAAGTCAATTATGTTGTATCTACAGAGTGAGAGAGTACAGAGCTAGGACACAACACACTGTTTGAGTGTGTGTATGCACATTTGTGTGAGCCTGTCCTCTGGGGTCCTTGGAGGATTTACACCTTTCCACCAGCTGACACCATAAATACTGCGAGCAGGTAACAATTTTGACAAGTCTCAGCTGAAGAAGTGTGCGAAATGTGGGTGTTGATGAGCTCTCGTTTGACTCTGTAAAATGTAATACAAAGCTGTGAGTGTCTAGATGGTATTAATATAGGGCATTACATAAATGTAGGTTTTGCAAAAGCACAAGTATTAACATTTTTTTCCTCCAAACTCCCAGACTGACTCCTAGCTTAAGTTATCTCCATCAATAATTCCCACATTTCATTTGTGCATGTATAACTGAAACACAGCAGGTCATAACCTACTTTCTAATTGCGGGTTAGCAGTTGTAAAATACGGCAATGTACAATTATGATTCATAATGAACATGGCGTAATCTACATGAAACAGGGTCTTAACAAGTCACAGGGGATGCAATTATTGCCATAATGTTGGATTCAGCATGAAAGCCTCATTTAGAGAAATGAACTTTTCCACCATCACTGCCCACGATGTCCAAAATATCGGACAGCAGTCCTTCAACTTAAAATACCATCTTAATTTGTAGGGGGTTTTCTTGTAAATTTAACTTCCATAATTAACACTAACTACAAGCTAACACATCTACATAACCTTCATTACAGCTGCCTTATGCTGCACTACTATAGCCAATAAAGCTTATATGCACTAAAGTGGAGGAATCCACACTCATTAATTAGTCTTAAAGCTGCTGCGAGTGATATGTGCAAGTGCAATAATAGTTCACTTTGAAGGCTCTGTGATATTTGTAATTATTGCTCTATCCCAATTTGCTCTTCCTCCCCACCTACAGAAAACATGGGAATCAAACCCTTAGAGGATGTGTACCCCCTTTCTTTAGTGCCATATTTTCAGCAACACCCACTTCTTTTTGTGAAAGCGCTGTGACTTTCACCCTTACACACTTCACTACTGAAGATAATTCCTTCTTTCTTTGTGCGCATTGCACGTCTTTTATGTTCAGCTCATAGTTCACAGACACAAGGCTTCTATCCTCACTTTCATTTAATTGCTTTTTTGCTTTTTTTTGTATTATGAACACTTTACACTAATACCTTTGTTGTAAGACACATGCAACAATTGTTCTCATTCAGGTGAATTCCAACTAAAAATCAGAGAACAAACATTAAAAAAACATTAAAAAGTAAATACCTTTTAGTCTGCAGTTCAAGCTGTGTTGCTCCTCATTTTATCCGCAGTGACCTCCTTGATAAACCACAAAGAGAGTAAAAAAAAAAAACAGGGGGGGACTGGGATTAGAAAATGTGGGGAAGATCCAGTTGCTAAAATATAGATGAGAAAAAACAAGTGATTTGCTTTTTCTCTTTCAAAATCACATTTTTCCTGTCTTCTAGCCTTTAAATGTGCATCGGTGTGAGCCAGCCCAAGCCACTGTATTGTGCAGCCTCTCTTTTTCTTTTCATTCACACACACACTTTCACCTACTCTATGCCCCGGTATAGCCGTCTCTCTCCTCTCCCTCTCCCTCTCCCTCTCCTCTCTCTTCTCTCTCTATTACACACACATTCATGTTCTCTCTCTGTCTTACTTCAGCTGCTAGATTGATCTCTCTCCTTCATCCTCCGTCCTCTTTTTGTACTTCCACGGTGTACTGACTCTTCACCCTTTATCTGCCAGTGGCTCCCCTCGCTTGTTTTTTTCCACACCCAAGTGCTCTTCTATTCAATTATCCCCAATTTTCTTCATTACTCCCTCTCACTCTGTCTTTTTGCCTCTCACTGTTCCACCGCATTCCAGCCTCTCCTCCCTCACTCTCGCTCGCTCATTATTTTAGTCACTCTATCAATCAAGCGCACTCACCCTCGTCCCATGATATGATCCCCTCCTCTTCATCTTTTGGATTCAGGCCACCTCACTGCTTCCTTTGGGTCGCTGATGCTGGAAAGTCATCATAAAAATAAATAAACGACTGTTTGGACTTTTTCCATTCATAAAATGTGGCTTTATTACCTACGCAGGTGATGAGAAAGATGATGACAGATATTGCAGCTACATGCTGTGCAGTAGTCAGTGTAATATTCATGAATCTGTCAAGAAAGTGACTTCGAACAAACTCCAATATTCACACTCAAAATACACTGTTATTCAAAATCATGACTCTTATACCAAAGTCCAAGCAAAATACACTGACAGAATTGATGCAAATGCAATTAATACCAGCATGGGAAACTACTAAATATATATTATATTCAGTTTCTATACCTCACCTGGAAACATAGGATCAGATAGTAAATAATGAATTAAAAATGTCTTCACCTGCTCAGGTCTTCTGTTACTTTCTTATTATCAAAAGACCAATGACCTTAACTTCAATGAGTGAATCAAAGGTTGAGCTATGCTAAGTTCAAATGTTCAAATATATGTAGGCAGTCACTGCTGTTGTGGAGAGGACAGAGATGAGCTTATTGTTCACATGGAGATAATGACGCCACTGGTGTACTCAGACGTAGGTAAAAAAAAATTGATGGAAGAAAATGTATGAAAAAACAAAAACAGAAAGCTTGATAGAAGTAGATGTTCCACACCTTTCCCCTATTTCACCTCCGCACACCTTGACAGTCACTGCATGAAGTGGGTGTGAATGTTGGATCGTCATAGCTGAGGCAAATATGAGTGATGACGTCTTGTGGCAATATCAAATAACAAATAATTTAAATACACTGACTGAACTCATTATGACTGTTTATGCCTGTTTTTTTCCTTATTACAGTGAACATGACAGAAAAAAGGGGGGAGGGGGTCCCTCTGTACCAGTATTACATTAGTATGCTGTATTCCTGTTAATGTTGACACCCTAAAAATTCAGAAGTAAAAGTTGCAAAACCAACAGACATAACCAGCAGCATACTAACGTAATGTAATGTTAGATATGCGTGACGATACCAAGTCAGTTTATATAATAATTCTTTTTCAGTGCACTGCATTTATGCAGCTGAAGTGTTTGAGTGAAAAACTCTCCTTGTGTTCGCTTTATGGTTGCTTTCAGAGCCCATCAATGAGAAGGGTGGAGGAAAATGGAAGTGAACTGAAATGCATTCATTGAAATACATTAATGCACACAACAGGGCACTCCGTTAAGAGATGTATGTGAATCCTGCCAAATCCAGCCTCTTAAAGATGTATGACACCTGCACTAACCCTTGATAAGTGCTTTAGTGGGTGCTCTCCTTTAATGGTGCGCCACTCCATGGTGTATACACATCACACTTTCATCCTACCTCAGTGCTTCTGCTGCCTTTGCTGCCCAACGTCCTTATTCTGAGAAACGAGCTTTCCCTCTGATTTCTGTGTTAACGCATCTCACGCCAAAGGCAAGGAGAGAAAAGTGGGTCACGGACAGATGGAGCATATAGTAGTAAGAATGTGCTGGCTAGGATTTTATCTTTTGTTTTTTTTTTCCTGCTTGTTTTAGCGAGTGCAGTTTCTTTGCTTTGGGTGGAGCAGAGCCAGAATGAAAAGAAAACAGAAGCAGAAGAGACTGGCGTAGAGGGGAAAGAAAAGGGAGAAGTCATTGATTTATGAAATCGAAGCTGTGGAGCACAGAGAAAATGCTGCTTTAAATCCCTGTCTTGAAACATAAAATGATGTCTGTACATTTTGTGCTTTAAAAAACTTGAATCAAATTAATTTCAGTGTTGCACTGAAGTGAAATATGGACTCACACAATCTGCAGGGCCTTATTCATGCATTTTGTGCTCAAGGAAAAAGAAACGATGCAGTGCTGGACTCTGGTGGCCATTTCAAGTAACTGAAACAGAGACCTCCAACATTTTTTTTTAAAATGTGAGCCATAAGAGATTCTCATGAAGTTGTTTTAATAACTATCTAAAATGTAAGAAATCAGCACTCACTGTTCTCTTTTACTGTTTAAATATATAAAGGAAACATCTTATTGTGAAGTGGATGATTATCATAATTTAATTATTCATTTCTCATGCAGATTACCATCTAATTTACATCTGCAGTACAAGAATGCAAAGTAATTAAACTGAGATCTTTGCTACCACAGGCAGGTATTATGGACTGGGCATTATCAATCACTTGATGAAGGAGGCTTTGACTGCTGGTGCTCTGCACACGTTCACTTTCAGGCTCCACTGCTAGCTGCCATCACTGTTTCTCGTCGTTTCAGTACGCTACGCGATCTCATTGGGTCTTTTTTGGTAGTTTGTCATAAGCTTTGTGGAGATTATGTTTTCAATCTGAGAGGAAATGACTCTTTTCCCCGTCATGCTTTCAATAGCCTTTTATAGCCTCATCTTGCCATGTAGAGGCAATCAATAGGGTCATCAATAGGCAGCAAGTTATAAAGAATAAGTAAATAGAAAAATAAATAAATAGTATAAAACAATAATTTAAAAAGTAGCTTGACACTTTATTCCACATATTGTTGCAAAATAATCTCTCTAAGTTGAAAAGAAGAGAAGAAGAGTACTGTACAGAGAGTGTGGGTGGACGAGCTGTTGAAAAGTGGATGATCTTTTATGCAGCAGCAGTGTAGGTGACTTTATCGCAGGAGCAGGTGTGTTATGAAAGTATGTGTGCAGGCTGGTGGGAGACCCTGTCGACTCCGCCCACTTCCAGACACAAACACAGACTAGAAGAAACAGTCACTGTCACACAGGGAAAAGCAAAAAGGAGAAAGCAAAGGGAAAAAAACAAAGGGCCCTAACATGAGCACTGTAAGTGAATTATTCAAACAGCATTTGTACAGTAATGCTTCTGGTCTGAGCTTTGTTGATCCATGTAAGACTGATCACTGTAACTGTGATGACTATAAGAAATTTCTACTTAAGTTTTTTGCACGTAGTTGCTTAACATGCATTTCAACATTCACATTATGGGTTGGTCTGGTTTTCTTTTCCTCTTATATAAAGTCTGAGAATCATGGAAATATAATAATTAAAAAATAGTATAAAAAACTGGGGAAAAAAAGAAAAGGATGAGGAGCTTTTACTCTGTAAAAAAAGTATCAAAGTCATCTTTTTCGTTTATGAGGTTGTTAGAAGCAACAGTAAGTGTAAAAATTTCCCCACAGCACAAAATGAAACACTTCCCTTGTTTAGATTCTGAGAACATGACACAGAAACAGACACTCTCTTTACAGTTTGCTGTAATGTGTCACCCGAAGGGAGCATACATCTTTTCACTGGATCATCTTTGAGACACTCTGGATGTTAACAGTAAGTCACTTGATAAGAGAATTTTTCCCCCGCAGCAGAGGAGTGTGTGTATGGACATGAACATTGCAGGAAAGCAGAAGTTGCTGATCAGATGTCGGTTTGCTTGCTGTCAGTGTTTTTTTTTTGTTTTTTTTTTTACATTTTTATTTTAAGAAGTCAGCAATATCTTATTTGAAACTTCACAGCCACATTAGCCTGAAATGACCTGCATGTAAATGACTGATAACAAAGTGCTCTGTCATATTATTTAACAGAATTCACAGAATTATCAGAACTACCAGAAATCTGTAACTAGTATAACTACCATAGCGGTCATTTTGACCATTCATACATTATTTGCCTATACAGCCAGCGTCTAATATGCTACTCTACTCATTATTGTCTTCAAAGTAACTAGGAAGAATTGCTAGGCAACAAACTGGGAAAAAATAGCGGGAAAAAAGAGAGGGAAGTATCAAACTCTGAAATTCGACACAGTCTAAGGTCGTAGAAGGTCATAATGTAAGGTCCAGGTCAAAATGACTGTTTTGGGAGTTCTTGGTAGAACTACTCAGAACTCTTTTGTGTTTTGTAATTATAAGAAAATAACAATGTTCGAATAAATGTACACACATTTAGGAAAAGTCAGGGTCCTATAGTTACATGGGTTTCCTTTCAACAAAGTTATTACACTGCAAAACTGACTCAAAACAGTCAGTGTGAGTTTTACATCTTTATGTCAAACCTGATCTTAGAACTTGTGCACGGATTTATAACATAACATAATCATTTAAAAACTAAATTACTTATAGTTTTTCCTCTTTTAGCCTTTGCTGTCTCTTTACTTCACACCCCTCCTTCTTTTTTTCTGTGGTCTCAGTGGTCATGAACAACACAGCTCATTTGATTTCTGCTTTCGGTCTTTCTCTGAGTTTAACCATATTATCTGAGAAACAGAAGTAACAGTTTCTCCTTAGTTTCTCAGAAACTTTTTTTCACAGAACCCAAAAGGTAAGCAGATGGTTAATTTGAGAATAACAATTTCAATAACTGCAAATATTTTCAGAAATTACTAAATTTAGTTCATTGACCATAATGATTCTAATAGCCAAAAATAATTAGTAAGGTGCTGTACATCTTAATGACTTAACAAGGGTACTACAAACATCTATAAAAGCACAAACCATTAGATGTGAATGATTAAAATTAGGTTTATTGGCTTTATTTGTTGGTGGGATGGTAGATGAGGACACATCAAACCATGCAAACAACAAAAGGAAAACCATCACTTAACAATAAGGCCATGCTGCTGTGTCTGACCCGGTAAACACAGAAGTGTCCCAATGCGGTTTCTGTCTTAGCTGAAGTTCTTGTTATATGTCATTCAGCCCTGACTATTAACAGGAGTCATTTCTGTAGGACGTACATTATTAAGAGTAATACCATCCTGCATGAATTCAGAACTTTCTTTTGTATAATTATCATTTAGTTTATTTACTCTATCAATTAAGTCTATCGCTTTGAAAGGCTGGTTGAATTTCTTACATACTCATTTTTTACAGGGCCTACTTCTTAGTGGGACTGTTTCTGAGTCATACAGCTACATATGAATACAGGGTCATATGAATGTATTTTAAGTGCAGCTAGCAAAAATGTGGTTTAGTGATGCCACTCTGTGGTCTGGCTTTTGGTACACTCTCAAGTCTCTCCACTCTCCAGCCTTGTTTTACAGAGCTGGGCTGTTGTTTCTCTCTCAGAAGTGGCCTTGCTTTTAGTCTCATTTCAGTCATCTTTATTGCCATCTTTGTTTACCTCGGGTTCTCTTCTTATAGACCTTTGATCTGGCCATTTATTAGTCTTTAAAGAAAAGGATCTATCTTAAGAAAAACCCCATGTCACTGCTTTGCTGTTAACTTTTTACTGTTGTTTGCCAAACTTCCTCAGAGGGTGGCAGAAATAATTGATTCTACAATGCATCGTGATGCTTGATGCAGTAAAGTCTATTTGATCATCAGCATAATTTTCAATGGACTGCCAATTCCAGAGTTTGTTGTTTGTTTTTTTGTAGAAAGTGTGCACTGTGTTTAGATTATAGTCTGTATGACGATAGAGGGGCTGCAAGTGTCAAAAGAAATAAAACCATCACCAGCTTTTAGAAGTAGATATCTGAGCAAACTTGTTTGCACTGATGAGGAAAATAAACCATATACAGAAATTTGACATTGACATGTATTGCAATGAGTCACGCTACATCAAGAATTCATTTAATAATTGAATGGTGATCTGCTGAATCTAATTGAACTGTACTTCTTCCTTTAGTACAGCTTAGGTTGGTGTGTTATTTTTGTAGAAAAGGCTTTTTATATTAATCATAATGAACATAAAATCTACCCTCTGTAAAGGTTTACAAAAAGCTGCAAATTAGATATCAGTCTAAACACATATTTCATTTGAATTCAGCTTATGAGTTGTGTGCACACAGTATTTTCTGAGGTTCAGGTCTTTAGTCTTTAGTCTCAGGTCTTTTCCTTAGTTTATTTTCATTTTCTCTTTTCTCTCTGGCTTTGCCATGTTTTGAAATTCTCTGGTTAAGTTCAGAGAAGATAAGAGAAGTATGATTCCAGGAACACTTTAAACTAAAGAAGTATAAAATCAATTTTACTGTTTTCCTCTTTCAACACTTCTGGTCTTGGTTTCCTCCCCAACAGCAACTTCCTCAAAATAGATGAAACAGCCGCTTAGTAACTGGTCACTTCTCAGCATCTCAGTCATACTGCTGTTTCACTGGCAGCGCAATGACGGGAGGAAAACATCTGTTGCTCCTAGCAGGTAAGAAGCCGTTTAAAGTAGGTTTTGAAATTGAAAACATACATTAACATAACAAACATTAATTTTTCTTAGTGTTATTACAGTTTTGTTGTACTTAAAAAATAGGGAGATTTGAAAATGCTTTTGCATAATATTGTGTATTTATGTAGTATGATACCATATTTCACATTTTTGAGTGTATGGTAGATGATAGGTGTAGATAACACAGGAGCTGGATGAGACCATGATGAGTCATCTCAGCTGCTAATATTGATTAAATAAAAGCATTTATTCAAACACAGAATTAAGTGGCATTTCCAACAGCAGTAAACTAAGGTAACACTTCCCTGCATTTAGCTGACTTTTCTGTAATTCATGCATTAAACATGTTAAATGCAATGCAAGTGTTAAAATTTGATCTGCGTGGAAATTATTGAACTTTGCCAAGGCACTTTAGCCTGAGTGACAAGCACACTAATGCTGATCCATAGCATCAGTGGCCAGCAGCAAAGCGCTTTATAAAAAATAGATTTTCATAAACTCTACACAGAACATACAAAAAATTAAAACAACATCAAATCAATCAATACATTTTATCTTACATAATAGAAATCAGCATCTTAAGAAATATTTTCTCATGTTTGGTTCTCAGTCGCATGCTTAAAGTATATTTAATGTTAAACAAGTCTTTTCTTTTTATGCGTGCATATCACTTGCAGAAAAACATGCATGCAAACAAGCTGAGCTGAAATTATATACACTCAGTACAAAATGTTTATTTTTCATATTTTGTTCTACTTATATAAATGTGTAAAATTATAAAAATTAAATTTATCATGATATAAATTATATTTATATAAAAAATACTACACAAAACTAACAAAAAAACTTAAATTAAACTAAAATATCTACAATCTAGTAAATATTTTTTATCAATCATTTTGTAATTTTATGAGGAGAGAAACTGTCTAAATCACCATATGCACAATAATCTTTCATTTTTTGGCCAAATGTTGTCTAGAAGCTATAGAATAATTTTTTTCTCCTGATTCATAATCATTTGTCACCATTCAGTGCGCAAATTTGCACACGCACCAAGCAGGAATAGAGCAGCCACACCCATAAAAAATGCTGTATAGTGCATAGTACAACTGATAAATCATTTTCGATTGACGAGGTAAAACATACTGAATATTTTGTGTATTAGAAATCTTGGGCTGATGGAATAAAAACCTCAGATGGGACAAAAATGCTGTGCAAACATTTGGATTAATTCCTATAATTAATGCAAAAATTACAGTGCATGTAAGACATAATCTCAGCAGAACCGTGGTTTGAGTGAAACTACATGTACGTACGCACAGTTTATAGAGGCTAATGTCCACAATCAACAGTGTATAAATAATCTTTCCTGTCTTTGTAAATTACAAAATTAAGCTGCCAAACAAATGAAAGCCAGTGTTTCTTTCAGTATAATCATATAAGAAGTGTAGCGAATTTAACTTGTTTTGGATTTTATCTGTTAGTTTACACTATTTCTTCAGTTTTACCACATACACTTTTTTTCTCACTTATTTCAGTTGTTTTGGACAAAATCAGCAAGTGACGGTTATGCAATGTAAGCATACAGTTAGTTTAGTGAAAAGAATATGTAAATTTTTTGTTACTTGATGTCACCTCGGATCAAATAAGAACCACTGTGAGGATACAAAATAAACAAGCACCACCAACAAAAACTTAATTCACTGAAAACTTCAGCTGAGAAAATATCACAGCTCCAATCGTAAAATAAATCACCCAAGTGGATTTTGTGAATCACCATTTAAAAATTTGACTCTTTGTGGCAGGAAGAAAAACGGAAATGTAAAATAACTGTTTTTGAATTTTGTTACAGGGTTCGTGCTCCTGGCAAGATGTCAGCAAAACCCACACGGTAATTAGAGCAAGAGATTTACTAAAGGTGTCAGTCCTGCATCTTCCCTCTGTTACTCAGAGGTGTGAAATATAAATAGGGGAGAGCAATACTATACAGACTACTGTGGAAAAGTCTTCTCTTCAATAATATAGTAATATAAACAGTCACAATGTGTCATAAATATTTCATATCTGTATATTTTCTTTTTTTGTCTCCTGCCTCCTTAGTTTCCATTTCACCCTCAATAAAAGAGTTCTTCACTGGGGATGTATTTAATTTGAGCTGTGGCAATAGCTCAAGCGGCAATGTGGTCTGGTACTTTAACACCAAGGAACAAGCCCTGAAGAACAAAATCTGGAAGGTAGACTCTGCCTCCACGCAGCACACTGGGTTTTATGAGTGTGAGATCAATGGGAAAAGGAGTGACAAATTCAACATCAAGGTCCAGGGTAAATGTACTTCATGAACACAAGTTTTAGAGTTCAAACTGACAAAGATGTGAAGGGAGATGTGCTATTGATGTAATTTATGGTCTAATTTCTGTATTTACCAGATCCAGATTACACCCCCGTTGCTTCACTCACCATGGTGACGGGCCAGCCTGTGATGCAGACTGGAACCTCAGTCTTACTGAAGATTGAGCTGGACGATGTACTGGAGGGATGGAACTGCTGGGACTATAGGGGAGGAAAGACAAGAAAGATTAAATTGAGGGTCAAGAACGATACAATGAGTCTGGTCTTCCAACCCAATCGTCTGAATGACCCACAGGCCATTTTCTGGTGTACTAATAAAACTCAAACTCTCAGAAGTAACCAAATCGTAGTCAGGACCTCAGGTAGGTCTACCGTCCTTTAATCCGCTGTTATCCTGTAACATTTCTGTGGCTCAACACATATTCCAAAGCTGAACATTGTTTTCTTATTGTAATTAGATAAATTGTTCATCTAATCTTCCTCATCTTCTTTTGTTATCAGACCTGAAAGTATCGCTGGAAATGTATCCTCTGCCTGCTGTATTTGGGGAGGCTCTGAGACTGAGGTGCCTTGTCTGGGGAACTGATCAAATCAGCAAGGCTGTTTTCTACAAGAACAATTTGGTTATTAGTGATAGTGGTGATCCATTCTACAGCATCGTAAACGTGACCGAATCTGAAAGGGGGAGCTATAAATGTGATGCCACCTTCACATACCCTGGCCGCACTAAGGGACCACCTTACCAAGAGACCTCTGAAGCTCAAGATGTGTTTGTCCAAGGTATGCAAACCCAAACGACACTCTTTAACTGCCTGTGACTGCTGGTGTCCTGAGTGCAGTATCCCTTTTGTGTGACATTGTATGCTTCACACTTGTCCTTTTTCAGCATCTCCAATGAAGGCAGATCTCTCTGTCAACAAGGACAAATTGTCATGTTCTTGCCCATATTGTCCCGATGGTGCCTCCTATCACTGGTACTACAAGACTGCTGATAATCAGCCATGGGGACTTATAGAGACAACCCAAGGCTCCAAAATGACAGCACGAGCAAGTGGTACTTACGCGTGTAGAGCTGTGTGGACCACAAAGAGGACTTTGCTCAGCAGAGGACGTTTCTGTGAGTTCTCGCTTCTGTTCTTACTAAATGTACTTTGATATCAACTCAGTTAACATATCCATGCATTCACAGTTAAGATAAGATCAATCAGTGAGCCTGTGAGGCGACTCTGGAGGGAACTTTCAAAGTGACCATGAGGATGTGGCTAATGGGGTGGCTTTTAAAAGGCCTAAGTATTTACTGTGAGTGTCTCACAAATAAGGCTTTAGAGTTGCATTACAGGAATTCGAAGATAATGTGTTATTGGATCTTTACCTGTCTTGACATCAACACTTCTTTTTGAAAGCCACTCTTGCTACTCGTAACTTTCCAAACTTCCTAAATCTGTTGGCCCTTTAATTAACCTTTTAAAACAATGCCTCTTCAGTTTGGCCACAGCTTAGTTGGCCTGTTTTTAGGTGCTTTAGTCATGTGTTGCTTTGAAAATTCATGTATATTCTCCTTTTGTTCTAGGTGAACCTTCAAAGACATCCATCTTGAAATATATTCTCATCGTGTTGGTGATTCTGTTTTTTGTAGCTCTAGTTGTATTTTACATATGCCGTAAGAAGCGGAATACCCCAGGTGAGGAACTACTCATTGTTTTTCTCTTCTTGCAATTACATTGAAGGCATAACATACAAATTTCTTGTCTTTGTTTTTTTTAAGGACCAATTTATGAGGATGTGGCACTGGCTTCACGAGACAAAGGTGATGACAATTATGAGAAACTGAAGAAGCCACGTGGCGCCCAAAAGGATGGCGAGTACGACACCCTTAACCCAGAAGCAACAGGTGGACAGAAGAGAGAGGGCGAATACGAACCACTGAACAAAACTGAAGCGAAAGAAGGGGTGTACCACACTTTGGGGATGGAGGGGGCAGCTGGAGGAGAAGGGGGATATGAAGCACTGAAGAAAGAGGGAAAGAAAGAGGAGGAATACCACACCCTTGAATCAAAGGGGGCAAGTGGAGGAGAGGGAGGATACGAAGCACTGAAGAAAGCGGGGATGAAAGAGGGGGTATACCACACCTTAGGAGTGGAGGGGGCAGGTGGAGGAGAGGGAGGGTATGAAGCACTGAAGAAAGCGGGGATGAAAGAGGGGGAATACCACACCCTTGAATCAAAGGGGGCAGGTGGAGGAGACGGAGGATATGAAGCACTGAAGAAAGCGGAGATGAAAGAGGGGGTATACCACACCTTAGGAGTGGAGGGGGCAGCTGAGAAGAGCGAGGACAAAGAATATGAGGCAGTGGAGGAGAAGAAGTAGGCAAAGACTAGAGTAGTAAAAGACTGAACCATAAAAGGTAAGACAGTCTCAGTAGCTTTTACACTGAAAAAAGAAATCACACAAATCAGCAAAGTCGTATCTTGGTCAAAATCCATCAGGTCAAATATTATGATTAGACAAAAGTCATTAGTGCTGGATGGGAAAAGTCAAATCTAAAAGGAGAATATGTGTAGCAGATTTAGGAGATTAATATTTATGTGCTATATTTAAGCCAATAATTGGATTTGGGATTGAGAAAGAGATACACTTTCACCAAACAACAGTAAAGTAAAAAAACACGACTGCCAGATAACGCAATAAAAAAAGACCCTGTATGCAGTGTGGCAAACAACAAATGTTTCCATTTATCATGTTCACCATATGGGTTATTCTGTAGACAAAAAATTGTCATCACATGTTAACAGAAAACGTGCTTTTATATTTTGGCTTATCATTAGTAATTTGAGCAATTCTTCAGCTCTGTCAGCTAACTTTTCCAACTCTCATACTCACATACATACATATACTCTCACAAGGAGCATTATACATTTATTCATTCAACTCAAACTAAACAGATTATGCTTTTTCATGACTATAACTCAACTGTGTAAAATAGACTGTGCTTCATCAAACTTCATATCAAAAGGCTGAGCAACTTTACTTATTTCTTATGTTTCACTTTAAAGTAAAGTAGTTATTGACATTAACAACAGTCTCATGGTTTGAATTTTTGTGTCTTATAATATGTTTGCCTTACCAAGACTTTTTTAAGGTTCTGTCATTGTTCACATAAGAAAAGGTTGTAATGCTATGAAGTATAAATTGTACTTTTGCATTCACTTTAAATTTCTGTCTAAATGCTATGGATCACACATCAACTTATAAACATGTTGCTTAATTTGAAGGACCATGATGTATATTATATATGCTAAAATATAATAAAAATTACATGTATTTTGATAAATATGTGTCATTGTTTTTTATTAGCACAATCAGTTAATCACAAAAAGTATTTTTAGATGTGCTGAACCTCTCTATGCTTTTCTGTCTTTAAACAGTTTACACCCATGAAAGTTCATATCCATTATTTAATAAAGGTGCAGTAGGTAACTGAGCGGGGTCTCTCTCTCCCTGTAAAATTTAAAGCAGTTGATCTTTAAGGTATTTGCAACAACTCAAACCTGGACATGAATATCTAAAAAATAATATAACTTATACAAAATTCATAACACTTTAGAAATAATTAAAAACTTCATTTTGCATAGGAATGACAAATGGTAAGTTACTTTAGATTAAAAATGCACATTTATGGTCAACATACACTTTGATGAGTGATGAAGAATTTTGATTCTGAAAGTGCAATAACTAGCCTCTGTCAGACCAAATTCACAAATATTTGTCCATCTTTCAGATAAACAAAGCTAACTGTTAGCCTGTTAGCACTTCCTACACCACAGCTAGTAAACGAGCTACACTGTTTACGGCTTCAACATCACAGCAACATGAAACTCACCACAAACTATTACTGTAATCAATAACATCTTAGCTGCACTATTAATTTCATACGAAATTAAACACAATCCAGAAGTGGCATAATTACCTGTCGAGCAGAAATGTGGCTCACTCTGCGTTGGTTTTTAATCTTTTCACGTCTCGTATCTTCACCCTTTGTCTCTTGTCCCTTTGTCTCAGCTCAGCCAAATTTTTTTTTTTTTTGCTCATCTTTCTTCCTCGGCCATCTTCCATTTAACTTGCTTCGCTCTGTAAGAAGTAGCTGGCAGAGGGGGAATGGGAGCTTCTTCGTTTGTGATGTGCCTTGGCCCGCCATTGTGTAAACAAACGCACGAAGCCGCCCGTGACGCTCTTTAGTTTGACCGTGGCATTGCGCATGCGCACTGACCACTGGCCGCTGCGTGTTCACGAGCAGTGATTGACGCTGCGTTGGCTGCTCCTCCTGCTGTCATTGGTTATTATAGCGGACTGGATAAAAAAAACGGCTTTTGAGAAAGGAGGCGGGGCCAGAGGGGACTGTTTATTACCACAGATGATCTATATCATATTCTACTATCAGGACATGGTGACAGTTTGAGTGAATTTGAATAAAAGTGCAGTTTAAAAAAGTTACCCACTGAACCTTTAAGGTTTAATCTCTCTAAATTTTTTATGGAGCAGAGAAGAAAAACAACGGTAATGCAAATCAACAAAATTGGTCTTCTGGCAATCTTTGGAAAGGTAGTATGGAGTGAAGACAACAACTAAAGCAGCAAGTCCGTCAGCTACTACCTATCACTTTTTTTCGTACAGAAAACAGGACTGGCCTCTCCTTGTCTAAAACACTGAAATGAAACATAACGGCAGCATGCAGTTTTGAAAGCTTTATACATACATTTTAGTAGATGGCCCTTTTCTTTTTCTTTTTGTTGCAATTTTTATTATTTTATTATTACTAAAAACTACATAGATAAATTTGTTAACGTATGAATATGAAGACCTTTTAGACCTGAAACATAACGCGCACAAAGTCAGTGGGGAACTAAGGATTATACTGAAGTGTGTTTTAGATTACATAAAATCTGCTCTGTAGGTTGAGACTTAAATCTTGTCCATTTTTCTCTTGGGTTTTCTGGTGAAAAGTAATTTGGATGATACGTGATAAGGAAAAACGTGAATGATAGAGTAGAGGATTGTATCAAAAGCAGATGTTTCCACACCAGGGCTCACTGAGTGATTTGGTAAGTGTGAAAAGGATGTGAATAAAATGCTACAGCCCAGAGTCACCAGATGTCAACCCCAATGTGGGATTAATAAAGGTTTCTTTTTCTTCTTCTTCTTCTTCTTCATCTTCCTCTTAATGTCCTGACTACTTGACCTATTTCTTCACTCAGCCTTCCCCTCTGTTGTTTACCAGTTTCTGGATTCTTTTTGAGGAAGTAGCATGAATATGAACTACAGTTGTTGCTGTATTTTTTTCCCATTTCTCAGTGCAAAAGGTGAACTGTTGTTGCTAAGAGCCTGGTGATTTACAGCAGAGCCAGCTTTTAACATTGGCCATATAGGCAGTTTCCACCTGCTGGAGGGGACGCTGATGGGTGTGTGACAGGGAGAGGTGGGGGTGGGGGCGCCAAACCATAATCTCGCCTTGGGCACCAAAATGACCAGAGCCTCTGTTTTACAGTGTATGGTCTCTACTTTCTGATCGCCGAGTGCAAAGATCTGAGCCACCAGAGCTTCATTGGGGTAAAGTAAAAGAGTTGAAGGCTAAAGGCTGCACACGTACTCTTAGAACTAGAGTCACATCCAGGTAACCACTATTTCCCTCACTGACAGATGGATGCAGGATAATCCCATTGATTTTAGAGATCAGAGCAGGACAGTAAGGGCGAATCCCTCGGTGCTCTTCACTGGCTGAGGAAAGCTGGCAAGTCCCTTTCTCTTGTGCCATCAAAATCTATTTTTCTTCTTCATTTCCACGCTCTTATACTTTAGCCCAGTGATCAATACGCTTTCTGGAGAGGAGTACAGCATTATGGGTAACATGAAACAACCCCATCCTAACGTCTGAAAGCCCATATAATATGTGCATGAGTCACACAGGAAAGAGAAAGTTGTCTCAAATAAGGATACTATTATGTACCACCTAATACTAAACAGCACAACGTACATACATGCATGGCAGTAACTGCAAAGAATATCTGTAATCATTATTCAGGAATGATCACCTCTAGGTTTTATTATACAATATTTTCCACATGTACATGATTTTTACATATACAGTTTTAGTTTACAACCCAGAACAAAACAAGAGATAAATGAAAAATGACAAAAACAGTAAAAACCCAAACATTTAAATCTACCAGTGAATTTCACTCAACAAAACAGGATCAGTCAAAGTGATACCATTCAATGATCTAACACAGGTGATTATCTTAATGTTGAACCTTCAATTTGGAGCTAGCTCAATACATTACATCTACAAACAAAAGATTAAACAAATCGCTCATGTACAGTGAAATGTCATTGTTTTGTTGTCCTTTCAGCCATTATTTTCAATCCGTCTTTCAATTACTAATCTTTTTACTTATCTTCAGCTTGTGGCACTAATAAAGCCAAAGGGAATAAATGTTCTTTTAAAGAGATTGGCTGAGAGCTACGTGATGGCTCTATGTTTCTAACATTGCCTTTTATTTGCACTGCCTTTTATTTTCATATATGCTGCATATCTGTCACCACCCAACACCCTCAACACTTTTCACTGTGTCAGATAGCAGAGACTGGTGACATGTTTCGGGTTTCTTAAATTATGTGACGACTGCAAAGTTTTTTTTTTCTTTCCTGATCTTTACACTTAGAGCATGAATCGCCTGGACACAAGTAGCATAATAACATTAATGAAGCATATATTACGTGTAAGCATTCTGAACAAAATCCAGATGTTTGATGAAATTCAGAAATAAAAATGGCTCTAATTTGATAAGGGATTATTACCCTGGATAATGACATTCCCTCTGGTGCTATTCAAGACATTTTTATTCCCCAGTTTGTCAGCAGGCAGACAGGTTTGAGGCCTAGTACATAAAACATTGTTGCATGAGGAAATAAAAATGCTGCATCTAAAAATGTGTGGGCTATTTAAACTTCACAGAAAGCTTTGTACAGTACCATTTGCCGGTGTTCAATTACTCTCAGTAGATGAGTAAACCAATTCTACAGAGCAAGATATTTTGTTGTATTGGCACAAGTAACATGCTTATTCTTAAATCTGTGCACATTAAGGACAAAACTTTATGTTGTTTTTAGGGAAAAAGCTTTCATAACATTGTGTGTTTTGGTGATTTCCCATTTTAACATCAGCAGAGGTGTATATGCCAATAAACTTTTTTTTAACCAATTCAACAAAATGTTTATGTCTAGTATTAAATGATTTGAATATAAATGAGAGGCATACAATTGAAATCCAAATCCTGCCAGATAACATAGAAACTTCTACAATTATTACAAAGAACAAACATCAAAGAAAGCCCACCAGGCCTAAACCACAGCCTTCCTCCAAAAGAGATTGCTGATGAGTCCTAAAACACCCTTACTTAGACTGCCTGTCACACAAGGTACACAATTGCAATCACACAAAAACACACATTTCACATTTACTAATGTCTTTGCCATCATCGTAGAGTCTCTTTTAATTCAGTTCAGTTGTGATAATAGAGTCAGACTTGCTGAAAATTGTCCCCTCCTCCATTCCACTTTAAATTCGCACTTTTCTTGCACTTGGTTTCACCATGTCATCCGGTGAAACTCCACGCTGTTGTTGTTCTGTTTACTAAAGGCTATGTGCAGAGGATCTTCTTGTTTTATGTTAACTCTCGGTCCCCCTCTCCTCCATAAAGGTAATTGTTGGTTCCGGCTGGCTGGACGTACTCCTCAGTTTTGTCCCAGTCTGAGACCCAGCCCCCACCTCCCATGCCTCCGCCTCCATTGGGATCCGCTCCCTGGTTCATGGCTCCGTAGCCTCCTCCGCCACTTGTGCGATACAGCTCCTCTGTCTCGTTTGCAAGCTCATCCTCGTCCAGGATGCCACATTTCTCATCACTCAGCTGCTCTGGTTCCGCCCAAGCTTGCTTCTCTCCAGATGCAAAGATTCCTGCAGCACAGACAGATAGATCAATCTGTAAGATACTTTTTATTTGAATTTATTCGCATTATGGAGTACCTATAGAATCTACAGGATACTGCATGAAGCTTTAATTTAAATTTTGTTCATTTTGTGCAAACACTCATTGCACATCCCTCTTGGGGGAGTTTTTCCTTACTTAGGGTGTTGTATGCTGTACAGATTATAAAGCCCCCTGAGGGAAACCTTTGAAACTGGCCTGCATAAATATAATTACTGTAACTTGAATGAAAACAGAAGTTAGGGTTAGAGGATAGTGTATACACACCATAGAATATCACACCTCCATAATGAACAAGCGAGGCGATAAGAAACACACCCTGCCATTCCTCTCTTGTCTGTTGAAAAAGAGTGAGACAAGAAAAAAAAAGTTATGAGTATGAAAAAAATGTTTCTTTTATTTTCTATTAAAACTTTTTTAGAAGTTATTCTAAAGATATTCACACAGAATATTCACAATCAAAGCTAGGTATCCACATGCAGTATATACATTTGCTTAAACTCTTTATACCCTCAATGAAACTTGAGACTCAGATGTCTTATTCACTCTCGTGACTTTGTGTGTGGACAGTGAAACATTAAATAAACCGTTTTACCAGCTTAAGTGAGAAATTCCTCCCTGTGTGACTATTGAATATGCAAAATGGTCAACTTGAAAGCAGTCCCTCTGAGGAAGTAACACCTCTGGTGTCATTTTAGATAGCTGAAACATACCAAGCTGGACGTGCACCATTCATGATGAGTCATGCAAGATGTGTCAATAATTTATAAAAATACAACATATTTAGTCCTCACCTTGTGTTTTGTCATGGCACCAACAATAAGTGGGCAAACCATACCAGACAAAGTGCCTACACCGTTGGAGATACCCATGAGGATACTAGCATAGCGCGGTGCAATATCCAGGTGGTTTACATTGAAACCTGATGAGGAAAGAGATACAATTTTAGCAACCAAATTATATTAAATAGTTATATATTTACAAATAAACATTTACTTTTAATCAATTATAGGTTTTTGTTTCATTTTGTTCCCTCTGACGGCTCTTACGTGATAATTGCATGTGTGTTTTTGGACAAAATGGTCCAGATATTTGTTTTCAGACTAAATGACAAGCAAGTTTTCTTCAATTCTGACTGGGGACTACCCCAAAAATGCAAAAAACAATTTAGCTAGAGGAGATTTTATATTTATAAACCTTAGTGGTACCTATCAGTATAAGAGAACCTGCATCTCCCCTCTATCCCTTTCTTCTTTCCACTTTACAACACTGATTCCACTCTGCTCTGACTATTTTTTTTAGTTATTTGCCTTCATCTAAATGTTGAATTACCTTTTTCTTCTCTGGATTTGCAGTAGTTTTTAGAAGAAGTTCTGCCTTAATAACACAAACTGGGAAAATCAGTACACTGCTTCACACACAAGTGATTTGACAACCGAGTCTGCTGTATAAGGTTGGCGTACCCTCTGTGCGGATGGAAAACACCTCACTAACTTCCTGCAATTGTGATTTTGTGAATTTCCCTAGGAATGTTGGCACAGACACCTAATACTGCAAATGGCAAGGCCACAGGTACAGTCACCAATGTTTTACCTCATTCAGCTATAGTGACTTAACAGACATTTAAAATGTTTCATATTCATTTTCATTTTGTGATATTTGCACGTTCTATTTAAGGGCATTGTGGCTATGTTGATGTGTGCAGCAAAATGCATTATTATATTTTGAGAAAAAACAGAAAAGAAAGAAAGAAAGAAAGAAAGAAAGAAAGAAAGAAAGAAGCATGCTTTCACCTGAAATAGCAAAGCCAGAGAAACCCACAGCCAGGACCAAGAATGTAATAGCAACACCTTTTGTATGAGAGAAGCCCACCACCAGCAGCAGGGTTGCCTCCATGCCAAACCCTAAAGCAAGCAAGCGAAAAAGCCCGGAAACAAAGAATGAGAGGATGAGATGTGTTCATGGAAAACAATGAGTCTGAATGGATATTTAAGGCCCTTTTTCACCATGCCGTTCTCAACTTCTTCTTCCTGAAATGCTGTTGACTGAGCGGCAGCTTAAAGTTACCACAGTGCAGAAAGCCTCTTTCAAAGTCATGTGGTCACTGCATGCTTCTTCATTTCACTTCGCTATTGATTTCTCTCTGTGCTTCAGAAATAGACAGCGGCAGACCTTCTGCTTTATGATGACTCATCATTTCCCTTATGCAGAAAATGTTTTCTCACCTCAGCTTACTAAATACTGTAGTTAACCATATACTTAGCCAATGAGCTGTTCTGCAGTGTTTTATGTTTGTTTGACTGAACAAGCCACCTGACTAAAAACAGTATGCTTAGAAAACCTTATAATCCTGAACAGGCTGTGAAACAGCCCTTTCATTTCAGGTTTTAAGTAAAGACTAATATAACTGTGGTTTTGACTTCTTGGAAGAAAAAAGGCCTACCACACAGACAGAGAAAGTCAGCTACATTTTTTGCTTCATCATCTATCTTTCTCCTTTCTGCCATTTTAATTCTGCTGTCCATCCATTTTGGCCTTATGTTACCTCCACAGTTCATAAGTTTCCTGACGTTGGTGGTGGTCATGATTTGGTTGGAGCGCAGATAGTCAGCAATCTGGCCTCCAATGGGCACGATAATGGTCATGACGAGATGGGGAAGTGCAGAAACTATTCCCACCTAGATGAGGATAACACACATATATATATATTTTTATGTTACACAAAAAACGAAAGCAACTTTTAATGCTTTTCCCACATCTGGTTTCTGTTACCTTGCTAATTTCAAAACCAAACACTTCCTCGAAGTATGCAGGCTGGCTGATGAGCAGCAAGTAGAAAGTCCAGCTTCTGCAGAAATTAGCCACGATGATGGCGTACACTGGCATAGATGTAAAGAAGGCTCTCCACGGTGTGTTGAATTTCTGTCACAGAAAAATGCATCACTTATTTAGTTCAAATTCTAAAGCCTCTGAATTGTTTCACAGACACAAATGCAAAGTTGTTTACTTGAACTGTTGACTAATTTTCTCTAATCACAAAAAGCAAGACATTATTATCAGTGGTTTTGGTTGATTGCATGAAGGACACACTGAGATGCAGTTTATCTGTGCTGTGTTCCTTTTGATAAACTATTATTGGTGTTTTGGACACCGCCCTAGAGCTCCACCAAGGCTAACTTCCTTCTTGCTCTCGCTGTGTTCATATCTACTGATGAGCTTGTCATTAAGTGAATATATTGCATAGAATAAACAGACATTGTGAGTGTTGCACATTTCTTGCATTCACCTATAAGAAATGTAAATAGCATGGCAGGCCGCATTATTGCTGTTAACATCAGCCAACGTGATGCAGTATGGTGTTTAAATCACACTTGAGAAATCTACTGTGCACACTGACCGTTATTGATTGTTGGGCCGACTCGCCGATGCTTTCCTCAATGTATTTTTTCTCCTCCTCGGTGATGGTGGGATGGGCTGCTGGACTTTCATACGACACCAGGAACCAGAAGCAATACCACATGACCCCAAAACTCCCTGAGGAGAGGAAAGAAGGCATGTAGGCAAGCAGACAGGAAAAAGAGAGGTGCTAATTATCAACACTGAAAAGAAAAGTAATAAGAACAAGCTGCACTTGACTAAACAACTGCTGGGCAGGCAATGTTTTTTTTCTCCTCCTATTTATGGCGCTGGTTTTTCTCCCTTCTTGTCCCATCAGTTTCAGTATGTGTCATCATCACTACATTATTATTATAATGTATATTTAGATGTCTTTACTGTTGTCACAAACCATCTCAACTCTGTACAACTTTTGATTAATGTAACAATCACATTGCATTGTATTACACTACACAGATAATGCATACTATATCATTTTGTCTGAAAATCCTGGTTTAAAACAAATGAAAAATAAACACCCAGTCCAGATTTTAGTTCAGGACCAGTGTTAAGTCTCTGCATTTGATTTAGTTAACCTCAAGCCTGAAGGCTGGTCTGTTACCGTAGACATAGAAGACTGATGACCATCCTGAGTACTGGACTAGGATTCCAGCTAATGGCATGGCGATCACAGCACCCGCATAAGAACCTAGACAGAGGAGAAGCATTGTGTTTAGAGATGCAACTTACTTTTTTTTTTTACAATTCTAATAGTTTTTTTGTGTTCAGTCCATAACAAGAAAAGTGAAAAACTAAAATTCTTGACAGAGAGATACAGGGAAGGTGACAACAGACTGACCACAAAAGGCTGTCGTGGCCAGACGACTTCTTTCAAGGGGTGGTGCCCATTTTGCCCAAATGCCATGACAGGCTGGATAAGAAACCCCCTAAAGGATGGGACAGAAATTACACTTTGATAAATGTTCAAAATATAATTTAAATAGAAATCTTAGTCATCTCCCAATATTTGTGTTTAAGATAGGTCTATACAAAAGAGTCAAGCACCTCAACGAGTCCTTGAAACACTCTGACAATAATTACGCAGCCAAAATGCATCCGCGCTGCTGCAGGAATCAGCATGTTCAGGCAAGACGTGGCCACTATGGCAAAACCAAACACTCTGGAAGAACAGAGAAAGGAGGAGACTTTCAATATTTACAAGGCAATATGTAATTATTCTTTGCATGAAATAAATAATGGATCATAGACCTGTTTGCAGCAAACTTTTGACAGATGAACCCTCCTGGAATTTGGGTTACTATGTATCCCCAGAAGAAGGACCCATGAATCATTCCCACTGTTTCTGGATCCCAATCAAACTGAGCTTTCTGTTGGGACACACAGGCAGGCAAATATCACTGAGGTGATATTTTATCCATCAGAACACACTGCGTCTAATACTGTCATCAGTTTAAAAGGGATAACAAACTGCTGAGCTGAAGCAAAAACATTTCAAAGGACCCTCACAACTCATCTCATACATCAATAATAGAGACACAATAAAATGTAGTTCTGACGTGCTGTTTTTGACCATTTCACTTGAGTAAGAGGTTAGAGTACCAGAAGCTGTGTTTCCACCTCCACTCACCACTACAACCTCCTTGTTATCTCTGAAGATGGTGTGGCTGTTGACCATGCTGACGATGGCCACACCCAAGTTACATCGGATACCAAAGGAGATGCAGAAGCCAATGCCGGAGAGGATGGCGATGATGTAGCGCCTGGGCAGGCCGAAGCATGTGCAGTCCACCACGGGCAACTCCTTCTCCTCCACCAGCTCCGGCCGGCCCTCCGCCGACAGCTCGATGGTCTCGCCATTTTCCTGCTTCTTCTCAAGAACTCTGTGAAGGAGGGATCGCAAAGGCCAAACGTGAATAAGTGGAGAATGTTTTCTCCAGAGGCTGATTTTCACAGTTAAACTATATTTTTGGCAAATGTTTAAATTTCTCTTTTGTAGCCATGTGATGTTTTGACCTGATTGTCTGAGACGCCTGTGACTTAAAGAATTCCTTTGTGATGTTGTTTGTATAAAGCTAGACTATACACGTCAATTCATTCATTTCAACTCACAGCTGTAAAAATGACAGTAAATAGCTCATGAACTCTAACAGTTATTGTCAAAAGAAAAAAAAACATTGTGTTTATTTTACTAGGACTTTTTTCAGAGCACTCTGCCGGTAAGTGAGCCACCTAAGATTTTCCAAACTCCCTTTCCTACAGATAAAGCAGATCCTGTTCTTGTAGACTGACAGCTTGTCTTGATAAGAGTGCACAGATCTGCATGTTTAGACAGTCATTCTCACCGCCAGTTTGGCTCCTCTTAACAAGAGGAAGTCAGCGCAGTTGTCTGTCAGCCTTCCACCGCTGCAGCTCACTGACATAACTCTGACTTTTCCTGTCTTCTTGAGGTATTGATATATTTTTGTGTTGCAGACAGTCATCAGAAACCAAAACCGGCAGTGAAGAATACAGTGTGAGTAAAAGGCATCATCGTTTAAAACAAAACTCTTCTTCTTCCAAACAATACAATTTTTTCTCACTGTCTATAACTTGTGTTTGTACTGTGTGACTTGCAGAAAGAACCCTGAGAACCCATGACCTCTGCCAGCCTCCAGTCTAACAGGCATCAAATATGTATCTAAACGCAACGGATCATCTATTAAACATAAAGTGTGCAATGCTGAGTTCTCAGATCAGATTTGAGCACTGCAGGTCCAGATGACTGAGCACAGAGCCTCTTTTACATTGCTGATCTATTTGTTATATGTAGGTGGGTTTTCATACCTGCATGTAACATTTTTAAATGAATATTTTTATATTATATTATATATAATATTTAATTGTTAGTCAAAATATAACACACAACAGTGCAGAGCATGAACAAAGCTTGGACTGTGTGATGGGGCTGCATTTTATAAACCACTTTGTTTGACTGCTGCATGAACAGGAGAGCCTAGAAATGAAGCACAATGAAATGTACTGTGATTCTTTACTGAGTGGCCGTAGTGGACATTCATTGTGGTTGGAAGGAAACTATCTGGAGGAGCAAATGTAGACTCGATATGAATACATGTGATCTGACAAATATGGGCCTGTTCCCCTGTGACTGCAGCACTAAGGCGCTGAAAATAAATATTGTTTCCTGTGCAGTAGGTAATGTGAAAGCCAAAGTCAAAACGAGATGCCACCTGACACCCTGCAAAGGTGAATAAATGAGTAAATTAACTGATGAAAATCTACTTGTGGTGTCGGACACAGAGTGGATTATTTAAACCATTAAGGCCAATCTAATTAAAAGCCAACAGGAGCCATTTCTACATACTGGGTTCATATCACTACTACTCAGAGCAAGCAATAGGTGAAAACACACCTGCAAACAGTCATGGGAACCATGTTTTAATACCTCGTCCATCTTTTATACATCAGTGTGGTAAATGAGGTTGTGGTCACACTGAATCTCCAGCCCATACCATATTGTGGTATATTATCTTAGTTTTATGAGACTTTGTTCTTCTGTGTGTTCTTTACTAACCATGTCTGAAACCAAAATGTTATCTCGGCGCTGAGGATTAGAACAATTTAGAATCTAAAATACCAAGGAAGTAAAGGCACCACCTGATCACGGAAGATCTCTGCACATCTATTATTTCAGCTTTGTGAGACTTCCTGTGGAGATTTGACATGCCGTTGACCTCCTGTGATAAAAAGACTGGACTCTGCGTTCTTGCCAACAAACCTTTCCAAAACCACACAACAGTAAGTAGATCTGGAAATAACAGTGACACAATTATGAAACACACATGCTCTATTAGTTACTGTAAGCAGGGGCTCTAACAGTCTCCGACACTGATCAAGTATTAATGATTCTCACTCTTGAATTATTAATATCTCTGGCTCTCTTGGACTATTTTTGTCTGAGCGAGCCTCTCTCGTCATTTCTTCCTGTCTCCCCTTCGTCTTTAACGCTTCCTTTTACCGTCAACTCCCCTGCCTCACGCAGAGTCTCACACACAATTCGCAGCATTTCCTTTCTCTGCGACACCAATTTCTTTCCCAGTGTCCAGAGGAGTTTTATTTCTCTGCAATATAATGAAAAAAAATACAACTACACTTCTGTCAACGCTTTTTTTTTTGCATTGTATCTGCTGCAGTGACTTTTCATGACTGACCCTGAGTTAAAGAAAATCCGTTGTAATCCCTACAAGCTACCTGACCTTCTCTATGTCGCTCTCGTCTCTCCACGAGGAAATGTCTGGGAGTGTCTGCGAACTATTTTAACCAAAAAGGAAAAGCGCTCACTTTTCATTCTCTTGTGATATGCAAGGAAGATGAATTACACATGACCTATACTGCTCACAGAGTATTCCCGGTTCTCTCCAAGTTAATCTCTTAATTCATACGTCAAGGACAAATGTCAGGGCGGTTCAGCAGCTTGGTTCAGAGTTGAGTCACCTGCTTGGAATCATTGATTGGATAAGACAATCAAATAACTGGTGAAGATTGAACTTATTCCTGTAATGCAAAATGGATTTCAGCTGGGAAGTGTAAAGTCTCACAGAAGAACTACATTTTAGAGATCATTTGTATTGGTTAAATACACTGCAGTGAAATACTGCAAATCTGCAGAACTATTGAGGAAGTGTGCATCAAATACCTGTCAGTCACATTTGTTCTTTCCTCTCATATTTTGATCAAAAATGATTTTAACATGTAAATTTAATTTTAAACAGTTATACTGATGGCATGGATTATATACATGTATACACCTGCCAAGATTAGATGATTAATCATTTAGTCATTAGACAGAAAGTGATCTTTATTGTCATTTTGAGAATGAATTAACTGCCCACGTAATTTTAAGATGATTGTAAGAAGTTTATGATTCTCCCATATTAAGTCAGCTCCTTTCCCTTGTGTTAACGTCACCGTAAATTCAATATTTTTAGGCCATTAGGTCTGACAAAATGAGACATTTCATAACATCCCCTTTGGATTTACAGAAATGTTCAATGAATGACTGATGTTATACACACTAAAGTTTGACTCATTCATCAATTAGGGACATAACCGGAAGTTGCAGGCCTTATACAGACAAGTGAAAGACTGTGAGTGGGTTCTACCTCAAAGTTTCCTCTCACTCATCTTTAAACATCTCTTCAGGTGAATGAAGTAAACATGAACAACAGAGTATAGCTGATCAGATGCTGCAGGGCAGAGCTGGATATAAAAACACAGGACTGCTCTTGACTGTTTAAAGCTGCGCGTGCAGAAAACGGTACCGGGCGCGCGCTGGGCACCGAGGGCGCACCTGAGAGCACGTGCACTCCGCGGAAATGAAAGCTTACAGGCCGCTGCGAGATCTGCCGTGGGACGAGTGGCCTAATCCTGGCTGCGAGATGCCCTGAGGAGGGGGGGAGGGACGCGATGACGAGCAATCGGGCTACTTAAGGGGGGAGAGAGAAAGAGAGGGAGGGAGAGGGAGGTGGCCAAGGTGTGTGGCCTGGGATTTACGCGGGCCGACAGCTTGGAGGAGGAGAGGCTATTTCTGGAGAGGATTTAAGTGTTTAGACGCTACATCAAATCCCGAGAGAAAGAAAGGGGAGTCCATCAACACCTTTTTGCGCTCACATATCCATCGCTGGCAACACGCCCGACAACCTCACGCACCTTTTCTCAGCAGAGGAGGCGCGTCCCCTGAGCTTTTTTTTTTTTTTTTTTTGCAACTTATTGGCAGCAGGGCAGTTGTCAGAGCTCCCAAACGCTCCCACTTGAGTTTTTTACCTGCTTTTAAAATGTCACATGATGTAAAAAGTAACAACAGATCCCTGTACCCGAACATGGCACTACAAGTTTTGCCCATCTCTTAATATCCATATGTCTGAAATAAATGTCACAGCCTTTACTAGAAGGAGGATTGATGGGACTCTTTCTAAGCTCACTGCCCCCCCCTGGCAGCACAGTAACAGGCCGCAGAGAGGCCTGCGTGTCACCAAACGCACAGTGGCTCTCTGTGAATGGAAAACCTGAAATCTGACTGACTTTTGCGGGACAGACTTGATCCCCTCGGTCACAAAGCTCCAGGTAGCCAGGCTGCGATCAGGCTCTCTGCTATGTGACAGTGTGACAGCAGAAGCCTGCAGAAATGAATCCACGCATCGATCCGGCGCCTCGTCTTACACTGATGGAACAGTTTGGGCCCTCGATGAAACCTAATTCTGTTCATTATGCCCAGAAGCAAAGAGAGGATATTCACCCGTCTGTGTTGCACTTGAAAGAGACTTTGGTGGAATCATTTTAGAGCATTCAGGAAAAAACATTTTACTTTTAAAATCAGCTCTTAAATATCTTCAATGATACATAAATCGTATATATATATACACATATATATACATATAATTGTGTATATTTGTGTGTAATATACACATATAATTGGACACTTTCAGTAACCTATAGAGGGACAGATGTTGTGCCAGGTCACCCAGCCCCACACTAATCCAGGTCTCTGAACATCTTGATCTTCAAATGAGCACTTTGCTTCTCTTTTTCAAGACAAATACTCATTGAAATATTCAGCGACCTCAACCTGCCCTTCAGTCTCCTGATTTTTATTACAATGGATGAACTTTTTCTTTTTTTAACCTTTTACGCGCACAGCAAGCTTCTGCATCTCGACACTTTCTGGTGGTAATTTGTTTGTTTGTTTGTATTTTTGTTTTTTAGAGGTTTTACATACCCGTATAATTTCCCCAGAGCCTTGGCTGCCACGGCATTAAACCTGTCCGGCCGGATCTCCATCCTCACGACTCCAGGATCCGACCAATGTGCAGTCTTTGCGCGCTCCCGAGTGAGCGCACAGCCTTCAACCCTCTACTCCCTCCGCCCCGTGATTCTCACTCACACATAAAACCACAAAAAAACTTGATTTTACTTCAACAGCCAGACCCTTCAACCCAAAGCTCGCTCTGCAGTGGGACACTCTTTATCTGTCCAGAGATTTAATCAGCTTCAGCTGCCTTTATGGAAAACCATCCCATCAAAAAACATGGTACTTTGCCGGAGTCCTCGACGTCCACATGAACTTCTTCACCCTCCCCGGCGTCCCTAAAGCTCTCCCGACGAGCTGGAGGCAACTTTGGAAAGGGGTTCGTGGCCGAGCGGTGTCTCTGGCCGTGGTCCTGAAACCAGATTACTGCTCCCTGCGTGCTAATCTCTCCAAGTGTGTGTAGTGAGTGGACGGTAGCATGTCACTTCCTTCCCCGCAGCGCCGGCGTTTTAAGCGCTGCCGATCCGTGCAGCGGCTATTCTTGGAGCACACACGGCTTGAATGGTGAGAGTTGGAGTAAACAGTGTCCGATCGAAGCATATTAACTCTGTTCCCGGGTGTCTGAGAGGAGGGGGGGGGGGGGCAGGCTGCTCCCAGGACGCTGTAGCCAGTCTGGGTTGGGCTTCCAGAGTACTTTTATTAAGATAAAAGATCATTTGTCAGGAAAAAAAGAAAAAAAAGGATTATAGATCCACAATAAAGACATATGAGAACCATCTGGTTTATAAAAAGATCAGACAGGTCGTCTCAGCTGTGCGTCCACACGCATCAATGCTGCATCTGGAGAGGTGCTACATTCATGTGACCTGCTAAATTTAGAGGGAAAAATGATAAATAACTTATAGTGGTTGTATAATGGTGATGTGACATCAGCCGGGGTGGCTCTCACTCTCTTCCACCAATGTGAGGACCCACTGTGTGCATGTTTTTTTTTAGGTAATTTAATTTACTTTTTTGTGAAATCCTCTTATAGAAAGTGGTTTTATTCCAAATATCTCTTATTGTAGCCAAGTCTAGATAAAGGCCAATAAGAAATCTTGACAGGTGACAGTAGGAAAAGCAGTAAATGATCAAATATATGCCATATATAAATGTGGCTGTGTGCCATTTAGCTGCTTCAGTTTCAGAGTCCTGGCACTGTGCATATTGGTTCACCATCACACTGTTATGTCTTAATGGCACATTTAAATAACATAGAGTGATGTTTAATTGTGTTTCAGCTTTCCTATGTGAGGTCAAAATATCTGACACGAGAAAGGGCCTGTAGCCACTGAACCTTTGATTTGATTATATTTCTTCCTCACAGTGACTGTCGGTCAAATCCAAACCAGAGCCAGAAATATGGAATAAAGTCTTTGACACACTGTATGTTTATTTTGCTGAATAAAATAAGTCAGTGGATGAACTTTTTCAGAGGCTGGATGCATGAAAGCCTTTTTTTGAGAACACGAGATTCTATTTAAAGAGGCACAAAAACAGATTAAAGATAGACTCACTCTCACAACATTTCTTCAGTCTCGGGACAGTTTATTTTTTCGTTTCTGGTACCACACAGGAAGACTACTGAAAGGACAGATGTTATTAGATAAGGTGCAGGAAACATCTAGTTTATTGTAGCCGTACAAACATCCTACAGTTCATATATACAGGCCAAAGTTTAGAGCAAATTCAGTGATGCCAAGGGAAGTGAAAGGGCATCAGGGCAGCAATATTGCTAACGTACCTCATTTGCAAACCCAGTCTTCACATTGGAAACTGGCGTGCTGTTTTTATGTGGAACATTTGCAACTAACTTTGTCTGACGTGTAGAGATTATGACATTTACACAACAACTACCACTTATTTACGGTCATTCAAAAGTCTCACATCGCTAACCGGGGTGCTCAGCATCAGATGCAGCTCTTCTCCAGGTCCTTAGCCGATATAGTTCTCAGAGAGTGAGAGGAGAGGAAGAGGGGAGGGAAGGGCATGGCAGAGGGAGGGGGGGACAGGCTGGGAGGCACAGAGATGATGGATGGAGTGTCCGAGAGTGAGCCATAACCAGCTCTCCGCACATCTACTGCACTGGAGCTGACAGCGGCGTGGAAAAACACGGGAGAAGGGTCCATGGGGTCTGTGGTTAAATCTGCCGGCAGAGATACAAGAGGCTTGAAAGTTGTAGATACTTCCTGTAAGACTAGGTGATAGCTGACTGTGTTAGACACCATGAAGTTGCACTTAATGGCAGAAAAAACATGATCCATTCTACTTCTGTATTTAACATTTTCTGTTTTGTTTCTACAGTCAAAGCCGTGCAGTGCAACACCATTTATTTGTGCCCCTGTAGGGCAGGAAACAGGAAGTACTTCTAAGAAGTCACAATGCATGGCTTCAGTAAACACACCATGGCAGCCTCACGTTTAGTAACCCAGCTGGCCTGTGATGCCGTACAACAAACGGCACCCAAGAGGTGACAGAGAATCAGTTGTCGATGAGTGCAGTTTTCTCTCTGTGTCTGCTGGTGAGGAGAAAGTTACTATTTCAGTCTTTGGCCTAATTTTGTCACTCTGCGAGAGACGTTTCCTGCTTAGAGTTGACAGTTTACTCTCTTGTAGTGCCACTTTTTAGTGCATGCAGATAAGAAATGTGTATTTTTAAATGTACAAAAAGAAATATATAGGCAAACAGAAGTCGTACCCATACAGGTCTCTGTCAGTCCTTGCAGGCAGTGGAGTTCATTACCACATGGCTTCACATCTGAACAAGGGCCGGACTCAGTAAGAAGTGTAATAAAAATGGATAAATGTACCTGAGTCGTCATGAAGCTGGGTGTGCGGGTACTGCTGTTTGGTGTAGAACTTGTTGTAGATGCAGTACACTGCAGCCATCAGAGCAAAGGTTCCCATGGCTGCAGCCATGAACAAACCCACTTTGGCATTGTCTTTGTCTACATGTGCATCTATGGAAACACAAAATCATCAATCAAGAGTTTTTTACACAAAAATCATGCTGTTCTTCCCTCTCACATAAACAACATGCAGGGTGAATATGAATGTCTGAACTAGACTCACACGTTCGCTTTGTGTTTAAATGAGTGGTTTCCTCTTTTCTGAGTAGATCCCGTATGTGCGGTGGAGGAGGCTCCGCCGGGGCCTGATGGGCGTGGATCTCCTGCTCAGACTGCAGGGTGCTCTGGGAGCTGCTCAGTGGAAACACCAGCAGCAGACAGAGGGCAGCCACGGCCGCCATGTGGATCACCACACTGGTACACCTGCAAATGAAAACTCAGACACTCAGTGAGAACATTCATTTCATGTGAACGTTTTCTACCTAGTTTGCTTATTTTCAAAGTTTAATATATAAATGCCTTCTCCTGGTTGCTAACAATGCGGTTAGGGAGTTCCAACGCTCACAGTAAGAAGCTATGTAACTCAATAATAGTCAAATCAATATTGCACTTTTTTTCATCCTCTACAGCTTGTTGTTTGCTGTTTCCCACATACGTATCAAACCTAACTTGGTCCTGCCCTAAAGAAAAGCCTCTCCTACACACACACAGACACCACACACACACACACACACACATTCACTGTCATACAAAGGCAACATTTTATATTGATCATGTCCATTTGTGTTTACCTGAGGTCGAAGCGAGTATGTGGTGTATCTCTCTGCCGGGTGTTGCTCCTGTCCTCTCTGCCTCTTTGGCTGACTGAAGTGAGACTGCATCCAAGACAACTGGACTCCCCAGACACCTAATATTTCCAAGGGGACACCTGTGGGTACTCTTCTACACAAGCATACTCATTCAGAGGATGGCTCACACAAGTGGTGGTGAGTGAGTCTTACAAAGGAAAAAATTAAATTGATGTGACACAATAATTCTTGGGTGCAAGAGGTTCTCCTTTAGTTCTGCTCTGGCACAATGATTTGTAAGCAGTGAAGATTTTGACCTTGAATTTGTAGTTTGAACAGAAATTTAAAAAATAAACTGGAGAGAGGACAGTGGTTGTCTGCTTGTAGCCATATTTTTTTTTTAATCTTTTACAAAACCATTACAGTTGTGATATGAGGAAAAAAAGCCATATTACAAAAGTAATAAACCAAATAGGAGCTAAGAGGTTTTCAGAGGTCACACAAACTACTGTAACATGATGGTGTTTGCCAGAGAAATGCACTGAAATGAGTGCAACAGAGCTCCCTGCTGACACATAAATGTACTGCTCAAATTTTCTTGCTGTTGGCTTCCTGAAAGTGCGGAGCGTTTGAGGTCAGGCCACTATTAAGCTATCAAAAAACAATTACACACAGAATCAGACACATTTTATTAACAGAAAATACTAACCAAGGAGCTTTTTGTGTTAGATAATATAATATATAGGAGATAGTATTTCAGTGTAACATAATACGAGGACACTGGCAGCATGACAATTAATTATATTTCATGCTACTTTATTTTTTAGTATTGATGAACAACCTGCAGAGAGATCTACATTACTAAGTCTCCTTCACAGTCTGATATTTGATCCTCTGTGCTGGCAGATCTTTTTTGTTAAAGAGTGATATGTTGCAGTCTGCGCGGCCGCACAAGGACACTCAAACTGCTCAAGGACTGATAGATATGAAAGAAAAACAAAGAAGTATGCTGACCGTTCAGGGTCCAACAGTCAAAACAGTGTTTCAGACCTGCACCGTCTCTGTAAATGCAGACACAAACTCAAATCTACCCACAGTCAGTCAACACAGGGATTCACAGTTCCAACTTGTGAAATTACAAGTAGCAGAAGTAAATATTTGGAGTTCACGCGACTACACGTTGCTTTCTCAGGCAGATAATGGTGCAGATGGGTGGTGGCATTTTGGGGGAGAATTTGACTCCTGTCACTGCTGGCATATGTGAGCTTATGTAACCATGAAATGCTTCAGTGGAGACGCCATAAATACTAGACCTTGTGTGTCTTGTGCTTCCCAAAATAATGACATTCAACCGATATCTGACTGGTGATAATTGTCACTTATATCTTAGACTGAATGATTCTTTGAAATACTTTTATACTTTTAATTTCTGTTTTGGAGCTGGCCTCAGTAGGCAAATAGCGACACTCCCTGGCTAACATTCATGCGCTTAAAACACTGAAACTGAAACTAAAATAAGCAGCCAGTCATACCATTAAATGTGAAGTGTCAGATGTAATGGATGGCAGGACAAACAAAACATACATGAAGAAAGGGATTTTCTTGGATTCAACCAACAAAGTTTTAATGACGTATTTCTTTTGAACAGCTCTAATTCGCACTTGCAAAACTAAATTCTGTACTCAATGTACATTTACTGCACCTTTTCAAAAAAGAAGAAACAAACATCCTCAAAATCTCTTTCTAAAAATGTAAATGTAAAAAGCAAGTTCACAAGTCAATACATAAAATGTCTTTAAACAGCAAGCTTAAACTACAAATGAAACATTACTTCAACACACTGTAATGCTAAAAAACATTAAAGCAAAATATTTTACACTGCAAATGGCATTATATTACATTTGATAAAAAAATCATTGTGTACACACTGCAAACTCTAAAAAAAAAAAAAGTGACTGTCAAAGGAAAATTGTTTTTATAACAATATACATAAAATCACTTTCTCATTTATTTCAACTTCAATAAATCTGAAGGCGCTTTATTTTGGTATGTATACATTTAACAGCATTTAAAGGTCCGTTCATTCTGATAGTGACCCATTGAAAATTTACAAAACACCATGGCTGTTAAAAACATTGAAGACTTAAAAATATTTGTTTAAAAAATAAACAACTTAATTACATTACATAATGCGCTTTAATCCAAAGTAGAGAAGTATTTGTGACTCCTAAACTTAAATAAAATTAAATAAAAAAGCGTTTTTTTTTTGTTTATAAAAAAAACATTTCCAATAATAAGAAGAATTGGAAATTCCTAAAAATTTCCAATTACATGTGTTCTTAATCATGTTTTGCTTGGATTTTATACATATTTACATTATCATGCTGTCACTTGACAGACTTTTCCCACCACAACACTGTAGGACTGATGACTTGCTCCCCCAAAACAATGGCTTTGTTAATATCACAGAAATCATGACAGGATCATGGAAGATTACACATTCAGAGTCTGACTTGATATTTTTACCAATAAAAACCAAAGTTGTCTAAACAGAAGTAACTATAAAAAAACAACAGCCAAACGCACAGACACTGTATATCAGCTGTTAGATTTCAAGTTGGTTTGATCACAGATGGCCACACAGATGTGTATAAATTGTGTGGCTAGCAATACACCTTTAAACATAAACTACACGTCCAGTATGATATCAAACTGGAAAACCAGGACAGCCACTTATGGCTGAGGAGCTGCTTGAGCTGTAAACATGAGTAGATGGCCTCTCTGTAGTGTATCGATAACGTTAATACTGTAACCACTGATGTAACAGTCTCACAAACTGTCAGTTTTCCGATTTGATTCAGCTTTTTGTTGTAACTCATAATCTCAAGTCCGACCTAAAACAGTTTTTATAACCATTTTCTGATATACTGTACTGTAAATTTAAGTGTTATTTATCAAAGTAAGAAAAATGAATAGAAATTTGACTTTGAACAGTGACGAGCCGTCATTCTGAGAAAAAGAGTGAAAGGTTACTAATGTTGAAAAGATGAATAAGACAAATAGAAACAGTATATTTTACCAAAGAAATTACAGAGTGAATCATTTGTACAAAAAAGGCAAGTACATGATGTGATATGGCTTTTACTGACAATCAAGAAACGTTTTTGTTCATCTGGGGAAAAAAAACCCCAAAAAACTAATAATTGTTGGAACAGTTGTTGGAAATTCTACCTCGCAATTTCCTCACAGCAGTACATGATTTGGTTTCCCTTTTTTACAATTTCCATAGAACATATTTTAAAAATCAAGTTTTTAAAGTATAAGAGGAAACCAAGGTACTACCCTCTGGATATGCTTGGACTTCAGTATAAAAAAGTGGAAAAGGTCTGCATATATTAAAATAAGGAATCTTTTGTCACACAGCGGGAATAAAGCTGTGCCATAACTGAATTGTGCTTTAAAAGGACACAGTCATTTGCCACTGTGCAACACAGCATCCAATGTTCAGGTTAAGGAAACGGCAGCCCCGTTCCTTTGGTCCAACTCAGACATGTCGGTCATAGGAGTTTCACAGTTTTCATCTGCGTTAACGGCACTGTACTGACCAAATTCTGTATCTTTGGATGCTTGCCTGTTTCTGTCCAGCAGAAGAGCGTGGATTAAAGCCACTGGGACGGGAAGCATGGCGAATATGATCAGGATGGCCAGAACTGCTAGAGCCCAGCCAGGGTAGCCCAGGTGCTCCTCAGAAGCCTGAAAACAAAGTAATCAAATTAAAAATCACCCAAGAGCTTTAAAAACAAACACAAAAAAACAAGATTGTAACTACTCTGCATTATATATAATATGTACGGAGAGAAATTCACATTATTTCATATGATTCAAATTATTTTCTTCAGGGAACTGTGCGTGGAGGGAGCTGTTTGCTTTTCTTATTCAAGATGCAACATGTCATTTGGTTAAGGAAATATGTTTGGAGTTTCCACGGTATTGAAAAAAAAAAACTAACTCCACAATGAATAATGATGGTGCAAACACTTTTTTTTCCTCTTACTTTCTCTTCGTTCCATGCCATGTAAGTGGGCCGTGTGATGAGCATGCGAACGCCGGTGGCTCCCAGCAGCCCGAGCATAGCGAGCAGGCAGATGTATTTCCACAGGTATTTGTAAATCACGCTGGGACGCCAGCCCAGCATCGCCTCAATGTCGTCCAGAAACCTTGAGAAACAGAAAACAGACACTCTCAGAAATGACATCTCTTTTTGAACAGACACCAGTAAGACAGTTGACTTTTAGGGAAATTTAGGATTTCAAAACAGGCCTCACCTATCAGCTCCATATAGCCAAGACACACTGAAGGTCTCAAAAACCACTACGATGATGAGGGGCAGGGTGGCAGAGTAATCGTCAAACATCGTCACAAAGTAGTTCCCACAGCGCTGGGTGAAGAGCAGGCCGATCAGAAAGCCAATGATGCAGCTGAAAACTGCAACAAGAAGTAGGCACGTCAGGATAAAACAACTTTGCGTTTTGAAAATAATTTGTAGTTCTCCCCGCAGAGGAGAAATGTTCTTATTTTGCTATTTTATATTTAAGTCCTGTTTTTACTTCATGACCTATAAGAAATCCCTGACTGGCTGTAACTGTAAGGGCAAAAAGAGAAAGGGGAGTGAGGTGAGATGTTACAGTCCAACGGCACTCAATGTGCAACATATAGAAGTGATAAGGACAGGGAAGTTTGGAGAATTGTGCAAAAAGTCATCAAAGCCACTTCCCGTAGATTCAAAACTCAACTTTCAGTTGTTAAAATGCCCCGTGTGATCAATGCTGAGCTATAAAAGTTTAACTCTTTAAATTAATATTTTGTTTTGTTGGATGTGCATAAAAAACAAATTAAAGATTTTGTATTTTCTTCTCACAAACCCAGCTAACCATCTTATGTCATGTCAGTAAAATTAAAGTTTGAATGGAGGCAAAAGAAGCAGAACAGCTGTTTACTTGTGAGTTTGGTCTTGTTTCTTGCCAGAGTTTTGAAGCGGTCTGTGAGCGGGGCGAGGATGCCCTCCATCGTGCCAAACATGGTGCTGAGTCCTAAGTTGAGCAGCATGAGGAAGAAGAGTGCCGACCAGAAGGGGCTGCCAGGCAGGAGCGACATGGCCTCTGTGAAGGCAATAAAAGCGAGACCTGTGCCCTCCACGCCCTGAAAAACAAACACGAGTGCCACTCAGTTTCTGTTTTTAGTGCATACACAAATACAGCAGCAAAGTGACGGTCTTTACCTTCTGCATCTCTCTTTCCAGGTCACACTGTGTCAAATTGCCAGCGACCTGATGTCCATACGTTTTGAACCAGTTGCTGTAGTCATCTGGAGCCACAGAACTGGGGTTAGAATACTCGAACTGTGGCATCAGGTTTTTGGGCACGTAGCCGCTGTTATACTGTTCCAATAATTCCTTCAGATTACTAAAACGAGACAAAAGAACATGTAATTATGAACAGTTCTGTAAAATCCTCAGACGCATACAAAATATTTTGAGTCACAACGTGCTGTATTATCTGCATAACTCCACGTTAATCCTCTGATTACACGTACCTGGATACACACTCCATGACCTTGTCTTTGGCGCGGAAACCGAGCACAGAAAACACCACCAGAGTGGCCAGCACAGACGTGCCGAAGTTTATAGCGGAGACAGTGAAGGCGTCGCGGTGGCAGTTGTTATTCTTGGGGTTGTAGGAGGAGTAGGCGATGATGGAGCCGAAGCCGAGACCTAAGGCAAAGAAGACCTGAGTGGCCGCCTGCCGCCACACCTGCAAGTCTGCCCAAATTTCCAGCTAAAAGAAAAAAAAATGTAGAGGAAGCAAAAGGTTAATCAGGGAAATGTTCATATCTTCCTTCTCTATACTCAGCCAGACAGTTTATGTGCAGTACCTTGGGGTAGAACATGTAGCTAATTCCCTCCAAGGCCCCATCCAACATAAGTCCTCGGACGAGGAAGCAGAAAAGCACCACGTAGGGGAAGATGGAGGAGAAATACATCACCTGAGAAAAAGAACGATTACATTAACAAGTCAGTCAGCTACCAGGGAAAGTCAGTTAATTGGTTTTGCCTCTTCCCACGCCAATATTTTAACTTTTGGTAAGATTTCTCCAGTATCCTAGTTACCTTCTATTGGCTTATGCAAACTGTTTTTTTAGTTAGCTCCCTGCTGAATCCCTCCAGTTTTGCTGCCATGACAATCAATTTTCCCTACTGACATTTCATCTAATCTTAAGTGCAAAAGGCCTTGAGCTGTTTATACTCTGAACACACGGCCCTTTAGTTGAGTTGCCAGGTGCTTAAGTCAGTAATTGCGTGAAACACCTGATGTCAGCCTGAGCAGGATAAAACTTCCTCTTAGATGCGTTTGTTAAGTTAATATGAATCATCAGGATGCCAACACCGATCAGGCCACCCCGAGAGATCCTGAGAAAACATATGTATCTGAAAAGCTTTGCTGTTCAACTATAGCATCCACTGAGACTGAATTGGCTGATGTATGTAAAGACAACAAACTCAGTATTTAAAAACTGCAAATTTACTTAACCTTCCCCCTGAAAACACATCATGTAGACTTTGCCTTTTGAAGTAGGTTCCTGACCCCTGAGCCAGACATTCCTGAAATTCCATCCCCCAAAGACACCTAAACCCAGCACATGACTGAGATTTGACCAAGTGAGGTTGCTCAAACAATGTTGCACAATTGTGAGATGCAACTCTCAGCTTGCTCCAAAAGTAAACAATGCACTGGAAATCAACACTAACTAGTGCTAAAGCATCAGCATGATTTCTTCGGTCTTTTTCCAAATTATTCTCTCAGCACCATTTCAAACACATACACAAGCTTCACTCCTTCATGCAAATAAACAAACTTATTGCAATCAGGCATTTTAAACCATGATGTCTGAAGTAGTAATTCATCTAGTAACTGACTGGAAAACACGTCAGTCCAGCAGCTGAAACATTGGAGAACTGTTAATTAAACGTGAGGGGGAAAAAAATAGGTTCCTTCAACTAACAACCAACAGTTTGAGAACCAGGAGCTACAAGAGATCACACATTTACCTTGACAGAGGACTTGATGCCCTTGAACATTCCCAGGCACACAATGGTCCAGGCCGCCAGCAGACAGCAGACGATGTACGGGTTGAAAGAGCCCATATCATCAATGGAGTCTGTGATATCCAAAGCTTTGCGGTACCAGAAATACGATGTGGGCGAGCTCATTTCACATTCTTTTACTGGTGTAAAGAGGAGAAAGAACAAAGAATGAGGAATTAATAGTTTCATATGTGACACACTGCTGATGACTGTCCATGCCGTGTGTTTTACCTGTTACATTGTCCACTTTTGGACACTGTTGCCAAGGTAAAGGGTACTGGAACGAGTTCCCGAGATAGAAAAGACTCCATGCAAGGATCACATTGTAGTACAGAGCCACGAAGAAACACACCTGAGGACATTTGAGAACAAAAAGGAATTTATATGAGGAAATTAAAATGACCGAAGCAGAAATGCACGGCACAAAATGGCATCTGAACTGCACGCGGCGTCACACACTGATCCTTTAATATAATCAGAAGGTGTGTCGATCATCTAACAACCGCTTTCTCACCACGCAGCTGGAGTAGCCGATCCCTGCGAGCCTCGGGGAGATGTACCGCCACACTCCGATGCTGCCCTGTCGGATAGCCTGACCGGCTGCCAGCTCCAGGAAGAAGAGGGGAATACCCACGACCAGCATCAGCAGCACATACAGGAAGAGAAAAGCTCCTGAGGGAAGAGGTAACAGCACTCAGTTAGTAAAAGAGAAGAGATACATCCATCTGCTTTCTGATCTGAATTTGAATATCTGTATATCATCAAAATAAAGTTGAGGCACAGGTACAACATTTTGGCATCATGGGCTGAATATTGCATTATTACTTATCATTCATAAAAACAGTGATGTCTACAACACAATGTTTTTGAAAATATGACTCATCCAGCCTTGGAGGGTAAATAAGATGTAATTAAGTAGTTTTTTTTTACTTTTAACTCAACTCTTTCTTGTTTTACCAACATGACAAAAACAATAAAAAAAGAAACCAAAAGTAAAAAACTGCTTCGGTTTGTGGCAGTCCTAATCAAAAACTGATTTAATATTTATGTTCTGTATTTTTCCACGGAGTTTAGCAACAGATAGTGAGCAGATGTTGGAACTTATGACCTCAACATCTGTGTTCAGTTTGGTTTGCTTTCTTTACAGATGAAAAAAAATGGTGTACTGCTCAGATACTCTGAACACTGTATTTACAATTTTTGCATTTGATCCTGCGGCACCAACAGAACCCGCTCATTCAACAACCACGACCACCGCAACAGGAACTCACCTCCTCCATTTTGATGGCACAAATATGGAAACCTCCAGACGTTTCCGAGCCCGACGCTGAATCCCACCTGTGCCAAAAAGTACTCCAGTTTGCTGTTCCAGCCGGCCCGAGCAGCAGGCTCAGACGAGCCCTCCTGGCTCTCCTCCCCGGCATAGCCGCCCGTCTCTACCTCTGTGCCTGCAGCTTTCTCACTGTCGGTTGGCAAAGGCTGCTTCTCCATCTGGGAGAGGAGGAGACAAAACGAAAGTACAAGAAAGAAAACGGTTAAAATGTGACACAAAACGAAAACACAGGTGAAGTAAGACTCTGTCGGACCATCCATGATGGTCAATACAAAAAAAAGGGGATCACCTGAAGTATCACAAACAGACGCACTACCATGATACTGGTTTAGTCTGGTGACTTCTGTCTCTTATTGAAATACTTTTAGAGATGTGTTTATTTTAAAGGCTGCAGCTGTTCTACTGCTTGACTGAAATATGCTATTTTGGGTAGGTTTTGATGAGGCTGATGTGTTTAGTTTGGCGAAAGCAGCAGTTGAATCAGAATCAGAACACAAATATTTTATTTATCCCTGGGGGGACATTTGGTCAGATAATCATTTATTGATGCCCCAGAGGAGAAGAGAGAAGAAGCACAGAAGAGAAATATTAATTAAAATGTCATTAAATCAAAGCAGAATAAAATAGAGCCTGGTCAAGAGTGGTTCAAATTAAAATTACAAACAACAGCTGCACACATACAGCACTCACAGCTTGTGTTGGACTTGAACATAGTGCACGTTTTAAAAAGTAAAATTCTTCCTTTTAAGATTCACTTTCAGAGGGAAACATTTTACATTGACTGCATTTATCTGATAGGTTCAGTTACGTAATGGATTATAACAATAATCATTATTATTATTATCATAATTATTATTACTATTGTTATTATTCGCAGTAGCAGAAGTAGATATATATTGTTATTATCATTATCAAGTATTTCTACACTGTGGCACCGCAACCTTTACTTCAGGTGACTCCTAAACTGTTGTTGTGTGTACAAACGCAGCCAGTTATCTGCCCCACCAGGCGGGCAGGTTGAAATAATCCCAGATTAGTCCACATGGCGCGCGCGCTACACTCACACACATACACACACACTCAGAACCAAACAAATATTCACTTTTATGAATAAATAGTCAATAAATAGACACGCTGCTGAGGTGCAGGGGGCACAAACCGCGCCCCCCAACACACACACACACACACACACACACACACACACACACATCACTTGTCTTTGTCTGGACTACCTGCGATCGCTGCAAACCCCCTGTCAGTGTGAACGTGAACTGACCTGATGATCAGCTGGTGTCGTGTGGATGGAAGAAACACAGCAGAAAACAGAGGAAACCGTAAAATAATGTTGATAGTCTTCGGTCCAATCAAAGCGGAAGACGAGCACGTGCGGCGGCTCGAACCTTTACAGTGTTGCCACCCGCGCGCGAGCTCACGTTCTCTTCCGCTCCTGTTGAGTCAGATTAAAAGTGACATTTCCGATATTTTGGCGCCGAAGTTTTAACTCCTCAAAATCCCACATTGACACACGTGTGATATTTCGCGCCTGGTTTATTTCTCCCGCAGCTCTCTCTTCTCTTCCGGTTGATGCAATACAAAAAAAACACACCCCGCCTCACTGCTGCTGCCTTCACTGTCCAGCAGGGTGCTTCATCTTTTCATCGTTAATAAGCTTCTTTTCACATGCAAGGAATCTGGCTCTGCGATTCGTTGTACAACAGGAATCACAGTAAGAACAAAATACAGATAAACAGAAATAGTAAGAATAAGAATAGGAGAAAAATATTAGAAAAATATACACTACATTATTTGTAAAATAAAAGAACTGATGAGGGAATGTGCAAAATCACAGTATTAAGTATAAAGAATATGTACCTTAAGTTATTTTTCCAAAGTACAATGTGATACTTTTTCGTGTCTCCAAAAACCCAACAAAACATATTAGATTTACAATAAAGGGAAACAAAGAAAATCTGCAAATAATCACAACTGACTGCAGAAATTTTAATTTTTACATTTTTTAAATATATATATATATTTCAATTAATGACTGATTATTATTACATTATCAAAATAACTGACTTCATTTTCAGCCAAGATGATTAATCGACTAGTCATTTCAGCCTTATAGTCCAGTCAAATATGTTCATCTTCTATGTATATAAAACCCTTCTTCCAAGTAACCTAAACTAAACTAATCTAAAAGTAGGTCTAAAATAAATGCAGAAAATGGAAATTCGTTCTTAAGTCAGTACTGTTCATTGTAATTGTGTGCTGAGAGGTTTGCAGCATTTAAATGGTCTTCATGTCTCTCAAATCCAAACCCGCCCTGAACGCAACACAGTATCGATCCTGTGCATTTCTTTTCACCACGTGTGACTAAATGATGCCGGAAAATATCGCTGTTTAAAAGCGAAAGTGGGTCTACACTTCGTTAATTATTTGTCACAGCACGAGTAGTTTGTAGCTGACAACAAGTGTAAATCACTTGTTTGTAATAGCATTTCACATAGAAAGTTTGATTAAATAAAGTTGAATTATTTACACGTTAATCCATTTTCCCGGACACAAACAGCAAATATTATTCTTTTCTTCACCTTAGGGACTTTGCTTGTTACGGATGATCATCGGATATCGCCATGTGTCCTGATGTGTCTCATTTTAATGTCAAAGTATTGAAAGTATCAGCTGACGCAACAGTCGCGTCAAGAAGCGTCTTTTTTCTATTTTAATGTTCTCAACAACATTAAAGTTCAAATTCAGGAGGAGGTTTAAATCGTTATTAATGCTCAGTCCACAAGATCCAATGACCTGACACAGTGACATTTCTCCGGACTGCATGACCACACTCACTCACACTCACACACACACACACACACACACTCACAATCACACGTTGTGTGCCACGTATGCTGTCTTTGGAAGCAAATAAACCGCGCGATTCTACAGCTGCGACTAACTCATTAACACCAGAGCAGGCTGGAAACCACGACCTGTATTCATCAAAAAAACATATATTTACCTTGTGCTATCAAATGGCAGAGGTCCTTGAAAAACAATTTATCCAAATGTCCTCAACTCAAAGTCAAGTTGTTACTCTGCTTTGCTGCCACCTCAGACCCGCCTATCTCCTCTATTGGTGGATAAAACGGAGCCTCCAGCTGAGGACTGTTGTGAAATGTGACACCATGCTTTCCAATTTTTCCCAACTTGTATGTGTGTCTGTAGCCTATAATATGTATATGTTGTATATAATCTAGCTGTTTATAGCTGCACAAATGGCAGTATATATTTATCTTACTGCCTCATGCTGTTAATCCATCACAACAGTACATGCACACACTGCTCTCACCTGTCCTCACAGAGCCTCATTATTTATATACGTTTTCTAAATTACTGCTAAAGCAGCATATTAATTGTATTATTACATTCATAATAAAACTTCCTACTACAGTATTATTAATTTATGTTTTATTATATATATTTTACCTTCTGCACTATTTTCAGGATCAGAATACTTTACTGTTAAAGTAAAGAAACCCATTCTCAGCACCACTAAAATAACAATGTGTTGTAAAGTATGAATCTACCCACCAATCCTAAAAGAAAATATAGAAGACAAAATTTCAGTTTTATTGAAGGTACGACACTGCACTTTCTTTTTGCAAAATGTGTCCCAATGTGAAGTACATGCACTTGTTAGTAGTTATGCGTACAGGTGAGAAAATGTGTAAATAGTTTTATCACTAAGGTGGGGTGGTAGGCTGGGAGGGGCTAAGTGAAGTGACACACCTCTGTTCTCTGAAAGCTTTCAATACCAAAGAGAGGAGCGTGAGATACCTGCAGGTACAGTGAGGCACAGGACAGGTTTTACTGTGTGTGAGCACACACACACACAGACAGCTGTTAACATCAGGAATAAAGTACTGGAAGTCTATCTGTCTTGGTAAGTTGATCACATTTCAATTTCCAGTCATCTGTCTCAGTAGTCGTCAGAGCTTGTACCATTTCTTGACTGATTAATTTAATTCTGACTTGTATAGTCGATGAGCCAGAAACTGAACTCAAAGACCTTTTTGTAAAATTTAAACTTCTCACTTTGATTCACTGAAATCTAAAACACTAAACTACATCAAGGATCATGTCTCTTTTGCTACTGTTTTTAGGATTTTGCAAAAACATGACCAAATCTTCTTTTCCCTCCGGACTGTGTTGTTATATATAGATACGACACATCATGGATTTAAAATATTCTGGAGCGCTCGTGTGTTACAGTAATAGTTATTAGCAAGCTGCTGAGGTTTCCTTTTTTGTCTGAGACTTTTATTTTGAAATACTACATACTGTATGAGTGTGACACCAGCTACAGCAGGTTGGCAGTGACTGTGCAGGCAAATGAGATGGAAACCAGTATTTTAGATGAAGCCAGTCTTAAGAAAGTGTAACTGATACTGGACGTTTGCTCTCTTGGTAGAAGTGATCCCAGTATTGGTGGTCACTGAGAGGCGTAGAGACTGAATGGTGAGATACTCCAAACTGTTGTCAGACTGGTCAGGCGGGCTCGCTTGCTCATACAGACGACGTAATCGCAGGCTCGTGAAGCAGAGAGAGACTGACACAAACTCAGACAAGGGAAGGTAAAATTCAGATGAGACTGTTCCTTTTGTTGCTAAGTGGCTTATTAGTTTAGAGAGAGACTGGCTAAGACTAAGCTGATGCCTGCCTTAAGACATCCCCTTGAGTATCACTGTATACTGTATGAACTGTCTCAATCTGTGAGTGGAGGTCCTCTGACTCCACCTAAAATGTTTTCTGATCCTGTGTCTCCTCCTGAACATTCACAGAAGGCTCTTAGAACTTTGGACAAAGGATGACAAACATCTCCCGATATCTTGTCAACGTAAGTTTCGCCTGCTGCACGTCACGCCTCAGCTTCACCATTTTCCCTCAAGAGATATTTCAAGGTGCATTTTTCTTCCTCGGTAACTTTGCATATTTTCCGCTTCGTTCGCTTGCAGCACCTGCTCACATTCTCGCTCCAGGATGGGGATATGCAGGGCGTTGAGGAGGCCCAGGCTCGCCTCTCCTTCCTGGCTGAGAGCAAGAAGCTGTGGAGTCAACAGATGTACCTGGATGTCGGAGCGCACGCCATTCACCTCCGAGACACACAGAGCCAGGTGAGAGCAGATGCATGGTGGCCAACAGGCCTGCAGGCTGTGAGCGATTAAATGGATGAATGGAAGTGCACATTCATTTCATTTGGGCGCGTACATAATACACGTGCACGTTTCGTCCTTTGATGCAGGACGAGCTGGAGAACTACTCTTTCAAATCCATCCTCCGCTGCGACGCCATAAACACGGAGAAACACTTCCAGTCCCTCCTCCTGCTGGTCTGCCAAAGCACAGCTCAGAAGAGGCCGGACATTCACTTCTTTAACTGTGAGACCGTGAGGGTGAGTCATGAAACTATCCCGCCTGACTCAGAGCGTCGGTTTGAATCGTCATCCTGGTTCAGGTTTAACAAGTGATGTCGCTTCCTGCGTTATTTTTTTTCCGCTGCAGGCAGAGCAGATCTGTGACGACATTGCACGCGCAGTTTCAGGTTCCATCCGCAGCAAGAATAAGAAGCTCCCTGATGCCCTCAGGTATGGTGACTGGTGGTGCCCTCATGGTCACTACCTCCCTGAATCATCTGTGAGAAAAGATCAGAAACCTCCAAGGAAGACTTCAGTCATTCATTTGATATTAATCTCATTGGAAATTCAAGCTTTTAAGTGCCTGATTCATATCTAAGGAAGTTTTCATCTGCGTTGAATGGAAGGAGGACTGATGGACACGCAGCCAAACAAAAGATGGGCACAGTAATACACAACAGAAACCCATTAAACTGTTTGCTTTTCTCCTCTTTTATCGCCATTATGTCTTATTTTCCACTGAATCAAAACAGCCCGGTATCACCATCCACCTGTCTGATAGAAAGAGGGAGAGAGAGAGAGAGAGAGAGAGAGAAAGAGAGAGAGACAGCGAGGACAGTGTAAACAGCTGAGAGGGAGGAAAAACCCGTTTTACCAGTTCCTACATAACTTAAGAAGGTGTGACAGAGATAACAAGGCCATTGTGACCGAAAGCAGAGAGAGCAGAAGAGGGACAGCGGAGGTGGTTTGCAGGTTCAGAGGGGGGGAAGCTGAACGGATTACCAGTTTTTGATCAGTTTCTTCTTCTTTAAAGGACGTGAAAAGGACAGACAGATGTGGTAAGACAGACAGTCAGCTTGGTTTTCAGATTCAATACAATGTGGGTTAACTTTAGCACTCTGAGGTATTTGCATATTAGTCACACATGTGCCGGAGTAGGCAAACGTACAAATCTTTTGATCTGCAGCGAACCACATCATTGTGTTTTCCACTTCAAACCGGCCTGTCACCTGTGGATTTGTTTGAAAAGAGGATTCAGACTGTGTTGTGCGCAACGTGAGACAGCAGAGTCAGACTGTTTACTGTTTACTTTCATAGGGCAATAAGGGCTGCGGGGTTGAATTTCAGGCATCACAGTCTGTCTGTTAATGGAAAACTGCATTGTCCGCTGATCAAAGATGTCCTCACGTTGCAACAAGTCTCCAAGGCCACATCCAAGTCAAATGTGTGCTTTGCTTCCTTAAGCCTCTGAAGGCTTTTTTTCCCTGTGATGATGGCTGCTATCACCGACAGGGAAGCTGTTAACAGGACCTGTCGAACAGTGTTGTGAGAGCGAGGCAGGGTGATAACTCTCCTCTCGTCCTTTAGGCTTCCTCAGAGTGGCGGTGAGCTGATCGACCCCTATGAAATCCCGAGTCCCCCCATCACACATGCTCCAAACCCCCCACCAGTTAACCCTCCACCTTACCCCGGACTCAGAGGTGAGAAAAAAAAATTTAATGCAAACCTTTGTGCATGACAGTGAAATGATACAGAAATGAGTAAAAGTGCTTTTTAACATGAGGAAGGAGAAACGAGAGGGATTCAGGAGCACAGAGATTGCTTTGTGTGTTTGTGTGCAAGGGGGGGGGTGGGTTTCAAGGGTAAAGGGGGCAGGAATTCCTAAACGCAGCAAAGACGAGGTCCATGAATGAAAATGGATGAACTGAATCCTCTCCTCTGTTCTGCTACAGCGAACGGTGGGCCCGACATCTCTTTCCTGCGAGCAGAGAGAGAAGTGGTATGCCTTCTTTAACACTTTATTTATCCAAATGTTATTTTTGTTTGTTTGTTTGGGCGTATTTTATCCACTGGCCGTAACACGCATCTGGTTTTCCTTCGTCAGGGGATCCTCAATCACTGTTTCGACGACATTGAGAGCTTCATGTCCAAGCTGCAGCAGACTGCAGAGGCTGCAACGGTGCTGGAACAGAGAAAGAAGAAAAAGAAGAAAAGTAAAAAGCAAAGTGCTGAGGGTAAAAACAGTTTTTTTTATTCATAAGAATACCTCTTCAACTTGAAATAACACCTCTATGTCTCTCCTGTGGGTGACCTATTTGCCTCAAATTTTGTGTGTTCTTGTGTCTGAAAAACAGAAGATTTGCTCACTGCAAAGGCCCGCCCTCCACCAGAGGAGGAGTTTGTCGATATCTTCCAGAAATTCAAATATTGCTTCAGCCTGCTAGTATGTATTCATTCAGGTCACCTTTATTTTGTTTTTATCTAACCTACTGTGCTAAATAATACATTCTTCCACTTATTCCTTGATAGGCCCGTCTGAAATCAACCATCTCCAATCCCTCATCAGAGGAGCTCGTCCACCATGTGTTCAAACCTCTGGACATGGTGAGTGAGCCTCTCACCGGACCTCCACCTCTCCACCTGTCATGCTTGTGGAGGCAAAACCTGTTGTCACTGCTATTGCTGTAAACAGAAGGTCTTGTTTTTTATAGCAGCAAAGATAAAAAAAAAATCTATGACAACATCTTAAAATTAATGATGACATCTTATCATGGACCATATTGGGGCAGGTGAATGGAGGATAAAGGTGTAGATAACATTTGGGGACTGAAGGTATATGATAGATAGTGCGATGGTCACAAGCACATCTTGTCAAAGTAATGGAAATTCATCAGTGTTGTTGAGGGATGTTGCCAGAAATGGTTTTGATACAGTATTTGCTCAGGGTGAGCCTGTGTTAGCTTAACTGAAATCTAAACGCTTGATAAATGCAGCATTTGTTTGGATTGGTTTACATGGCAGTATTTGTATGCTGACCTGTGTTCTTTGCGCATATAAAAAAAAACAAAAAAAACATTTGTTTTAGATTTGGGCATTTGCTTGAAGCCACGTTGCTGTTTTCCCCAGCTGCTGCTTTGAATTACAGCATTGGCATATTTCAGCTGTCATCAGAAAGGTTTCCTTTTATGACTCTCTTTTTAGATTAATATGTTTGGATTCAGAAAATATGACAAAATATTAGTTTTGTTAGAATTTACATGCATAATTTCACATTTCAGTGAACTTACAAAGGTATATGAATAGTGGTAACTTTGTGGTATTGCACCCTGAAGTACTATTTATCATTTCAAATAAGACATGAAGCATCAGACATGGAATTCCAGGTGTGTCTCTGCTGATGTTTGAAATGACATTAAAGGCCTGAATTTCTCTATTGAAGCATGAATCACTCAGCAAGCGAGGCAAAGGCTGCAATGGGTGTGTTTAATTTGTGTATTCTGGCACACCTCAGTGGAAACACGCAGCCTCATATCTTTGGGACTGTGCATGTCAATTCATCATGCGTGTGAATTCATCCAGTTGGCTTTTTGTTTGTGTTTTTAGCCCGGTTGATAACTTTCATGTGCATAACCAAAAAACGTCCAATCTGGAGTAATATTGCCAACACCAGGGGTTGACTTGAGCATGACACTGGTTTTGTCTTGTCTGGGTGAGTGCAGATGGTGAAAACAACAGGAGGACCAGCTCTGGGAGCGTCAGTGTCCAGCCCCGCTATGACCAACTCTGCTGTTTCCCTGCTACAAGAGAACCTGAGCGAAGAGGAGAGGCAGCTGTGGACGTCGCTGGGTCCCAACTGGACACTCCCACGGTAAGTACCAACAATCACTGCATCAGCCAGGCGTACTCAGGTGTTTTTGAATGATTGTATTTACTGAAGTCACAATTAAGAGCTGGATTGGTTATGTTAGCCACTAAATCAAACCGATAGGTGTAAATTATCGAATGTTATAAGTATCATTCACCTCTCATATGATGGAGATGCTTAACGGACCCACTGTGAGGTTCTATTTGATTCATTCTTTTTTTAAAGATAAAGTTTAGATGGAAAAGTCTTTTACTCAGCTGACTATAGAATTATTGAGGCCACACTGAACATATTTTAGAGGACATGAAAATGGTGCTCAAAACCATGGCTACTAGAGGCTTTAAAACCTGAAGCATTGGTAATAACGTCCAAAAAAAGGATGCACTTTGGTCACACTGGAAAGTAAAAAAACAGGCACAAGAAGGACCAGAAGAACAACTCCCTGCGCTCTCTCAGTTCTCAGCTCAGAGGGCCCATCGCTCCGTACACCCCGGTGTTCTTGGACGGCTGGAAGCCGGAAGCCTTGAGAGCCGACGGGCAGGTTTGGGAGGATCCAGTTGAGTCACAGCACAAACATGAAGACCTCCGTGCGCAGCAAGAGGTATGGAATACCTGCGCGTGATATGGGTTTGACACTTACTCCATTATGTGTCAGAGGAGAGAGGCACTCACAAAGTGTGTAAAAGTACAACACATGGATTGAACATAATAACAGAAGCACAAAAACATATAAATACCAAGTGCGCTAAACACTAGAGCTGCACTTTCCGTCAGAGCTGCATTATTTCTCCAGGTTGTGTGCTGTTTTAGCAATACAATACATGTACAATAATACAAGTAATTTTTTGTTGACCTCTATGAACTATTATATCAAATTACTATTAAACAGAAATGGCTGTGGTTTCGTGTTGTTCTGAAATTTATTAGTTCCTGCTGTTGAATTTGGATTGCCCTCCAAGCTTATGCTCAGCACATGTTTTAATCAAATGTGAGTGTCATGCTGATGAAAGCATGAGATGAATAGAAAATTTTGACTGATCCTAATTTCTTTAAAAGCTTGCTCATAAGAGAGGAAACTGTCAAAGCTCTTTCTGTGCAAAATGTGCATAAAACCTCTTCCTCTTTTATTTGGCCAACCACCTTTATTCCCTCCGTTTGGTGCCCCCCTTACCTCTTTCTCTCTGACTATTTATGCCTGTTTCTCTGTTTGCTGGGAATTCATGAATGTCCATCCTGTTGTCAGAAACAAACACCTAAGCTGGTTGGTCCTCCAGATGCCCCCGTCGGTGATGAAATGTAGGTCTTCTTCTCTCAGGCAAATCAATGAAGTTTATGACCTCAGGTAACCCCAGACTGCGTAATAACAGTCCTGTTTCGTCTCAGGGATGGCAGCACGCTCCCACCAGAGCCCGAGAGACTCTACAGCTGCACCTACGACTTCATAGCCAGGAACAACAGTGAGCTGTCAGTACAGCAGGGAGAGACGCTCGAGGTAATGAAGTCAAGCGATCCATGTAAAAAAACATCTAGAAAAGCAAACGAAACAGTCGCTGACAGCAGCTTCTCTGTCTGACAGGTGATCGAATCGTCCAAGCGCTGGTGGAAGTGTCGCAATCGCTACAACGAGATTGGATTTGTTCCCTTCAACATCCTGGAACCAGTTGCACACATAGACAGCCCCGTCAGCAGTAAACCCCCCAATGTAAGACGCAAAAACGCAAACAGATGCATACACACATAAATCACACTCATGCACTCTCACCTGTACATACCTGAGTGAATTCCACTCTGAAATTCTCTCCACTCCATCTACCTGCAGGCTCTGGCTCCTCCTCCCCTCGCCAAGACTTTCTCCGCAGTGCCGCCAAGCCCTCCCGCTCCACCCCAAGCACCCACTCACTCGCCCCAGCGCCCCCACAGCTTACCAGCATACAGCCAACATATTCCAGCTGCAGAGGACACAGATAATAAAGGTACACAACCGCATGAGCTCGTGTAGGAGGTCTGACTTCTCAGACTGCCTCTGTCACTGTCAGACAGACAATGAATGGATGGACGGTTGTGCAAAAAGCTCTGGAGTGCTTTTCTTGAGTAAACACTGTTACTTAACTGATATTTAAAGAGTCAAAAAATAAAGTTTGCTGAGCTTTTAAAAGTGTTACAGAATCTAATTGAAGCTCTGTCTTCTCATTCTTTTAGATTTCTTAGAGATTTTAAGGTAGAATAAGAGCCAATAACAAAGACCAAACCTGAATAAAAAGAGTTGGCAGAACCATCTCATTTGGAAACAGTTCTGGATCTTTTGAATATACCATACAAACATTTTCAGCAAATGGAGTTTTCTCATTGTCACTGATTTGATCATGACTCTGAGGACTAATGTAAATAAACTCATGTTCACTGACACTGCCTATTCAGGACTCCTCTGATATAAACCAAACCATGAACCAAACTATAGGATATAATTTATGTTAAAGTAATCTAGTTTGTGAATCAAATGACTGACCTCATGTCTAATTCGTGTGATTTTTTTTTACATGATCTTTTAGGCATGAAAGGCTATAGCCTTGGGTTATAACCCATTATTACATTCTAACATTATGTCATTATATCATCTTTGACTCTTTGCAGTCATGCTGATGAATGACGAGCTGCTCCAGAGGCTGACGAATGGAAAGACCAATCTGAACAAACCTCTGGTCATCCCTCGCTCTTCAGAGACCTCCGTTCCTCTGGACTACCACTCTCCTCCAGACGAGGTGGCTGAGTGGCTCCGAGGGAAGGGCTTCAGCGAGCCGTGAGTGACATCACAAACTCTGACCACACTCACCGCCTGCTGTTTACACACTGGGAGTGCTGCCAGTACAATGTCATTTATTCAATTAAAATGTCAACATAGGGGACCTTTCTTTCCTTTGTCTTCCTTTTATACTGATTTAAAAAACATTAAGGAGAATTATTCAGTACAGCAGCTCCAGGAGAGGTTTTTTTTGTCTTGATTCTGACATTGTGTTTTTTTGTCCCTCAGGACCGTGTCGTGTTTGGGAGTGCTGACAGGCGCCCAGCTATTCTCCCTCAACAAGGAAGAGCTACGAGTTGTGATTCCAGACGAGGGTGCCAGAGTGTACAGCCAGCTCACCGTGCAGAAATCACTGCTGGAGGTAAAAGAAAGGAAAACCGTGACTACTGTCCGATTTTATCAGAGCTTATCAATGACAAAACTATAGAGTAGGTGTAAATAAATCTGAAGATTAATACAATATTAATTGCAAGGACGTCTTCAAGTTATTTTTTGGTTGTTGTGCCACCTTACAGACACTACTATGGCTCAGTCATGACTGTAACTGTCTGAATGACTTTGAACCTGTATGTTAAATAAATGAATAAATCTCACTAGTCAGCCTTGTAGCCCACATTAACACTTTTTGAGCTTAAATTTAAAGCTGATGCTAAACTATAAGCCTCTTCATATTACCACAGTATTTGTGTTAATGCAGATACAGAGGCTTTTCTCTTCATCTGTCCTAACGGGTATCTGCTTCCTCCAGGACGCCCACAGAGCCACAGAGTTGGAGGCAGTGATGGAGAAACAGAAGATGAAGGTCGACCTGAAACTGGAGAGCAGCACGTTGTGAGCGGCAGGTGTCTGCATCAGGAGGAGCTTCAGATGTATCGTGCTGTCGCTCAAGAGCGAACTCCTGCTTGTTCACTGGAGAACGAACATGTGACAGCAACTAAGATTCTAAAAGTGTCTGTGACGACACGCTGTAGTCACTCTGACATAATTAAAACCAAAGTACTTGGCAGCAAATCAGAAAGGCAACGCTTTAAATAAAGGCAGGCGCTGGTCAAATGACATATTTTGGCATTAAAGTTCACTATCTGTAATGTATGTTGTTGATTTTAATGTCAATAGAAATGTTCAGGTCCTGTTTCAGCCTAGTAGGTAAGAATTAATTTAAGTGCAATGTATTTATCTTTGTTTGTAGAACACAAATATTCAACCAACATTAACAAATGCCAGCAGACAATGAAATGTAAAATTGTGGGATTTTTTTTTTTTATTGAGATTTTAAAGAAAGATTTCCAGCAGAACATAAACAGATATGACTTCACACATTAGGTAAAACAATGCATCCATTAAACTCTGTTTGCATTTATAAATCTATTGACAAAGGAATTTGTCCAATTTGGGCCAAAACGTTCAGTTCGTGACTCCACTAATAAAAAGGTATGTACAGTCATAGCATTGAATGTCCCAAGTATTATTTCTGCACCTACTGCTTCACATGCCGACACACTTTGAAGTTACCATTAATTTTCATTATTTTAAATAAAAGAAATCAAGATAGAAACAAATGATGAAACAAGAGACTTCAAAACAAACATTTACTTTTTTACTGGCCAAACTCTCGATCAAATGGATTCCCTTCACTACTGACAGCAGAAAATAAATCTTGATTAATTCAAAACAAAAGCAGACAATGGGAGAAATATGGTTGATACTAATACTCGCAACTTTAAACCATTATCGTTTTGAATTGGATTACTAAATCTTGGACTTTTGCTGAACTAAAGTATATGTTGATAGACATTCAAAAACTGCACTCGAGATAGACAATGACTGTCATTAACCAGAAAGAAATAATGGGGGAAAAAAACTAAACAAAAAAAAAAAGACCATGACAATCAGTAGGCCCAAAACATATTTACAGAGAGATTCTGTATTAAAAAAAACATCAATCAATAATAAAAGAATATGGATCCGTTACATTTTATGCTTCAGTCCAGCAGACCATCAGTTTTTGTTTGCTTTGTCTGGTGTAGGGTAGTTACAAGACATGGGATGTATTGGATACAGACAGCAACCAAATTACACAAGTGGGTATTACAATACACTCCACTACTGATCAATAACTACCCCCTCCCCCATTCAAATGTAATCTTCTGATCTGGATGATAGCAAATTGAATCCAGAGAATATTTCAGGTACGTGTGCACACTCTGGGTCGGCTGCATTAACTGTCAAAGCAAAAAAAAGGAGGCAGGCGGGAGAACAAAGGGGGTCAAGGCAGGAACTGTGTGTAACGTTAGGTTATTATAAATGGACAGACAGGCAAGAGAGAGAGAGAGAGAGAGAGAGACAGGAGGAGGTTGTGTGTCATGATCGATGGAGTTTGGTCTTCAGAGGTCGCCCATGTCCCTGTCGTCTGCTCGGCGGGAGTCCGACCTGCCGTTCATGCCGTCCCTCCTGTCTCGCTCCCGTGACCTGTCTCTGGATGAGCGTTCTCGGTCCCTGGACGACCTGCGCGACAAGAGTGAGAACGAGACATTCAAGCAAAATGTATCTGCAAAGAGTCGAACTGTAGGCTTAGAAAACATTTGGGACCTGGAAACATTTACTTAAAATTTTGGACCACACGAGTGTGCAATATCCTGCTTGTTAAGAGATTACAAATAACTTCCGAGCTTCTGCCAAGATATAAATAGTTAAGGAGGTGTGTCACCATTAAATGTGAAGTTGTAAATATGCAGCAGCTTGTTAGGTGAGGAGATGTTTGTTTACTTCCCACACCTAGCTTCCTATACACGTTTAGCCTGTAATCACATCTTGTCACAACCTGTCTGTCACTAGTCAACTGTCAGCAGAGACACACAACACACTGCCTGAAAAAACAGCTGCAATCGTGAAAAAGAAAAAAAAAAACATTGTGTGATGAACTCGCTGGAGTCGTTTCTTGGACGCTGCGTTCTGTGGGGGCTCGGTGTAAAATCTGTTAGCTCTCTCATGCATTTACTTGTGTTTGGAGCTTTGCTCGTGGCTGTGACGGTGTCCTCGGCTGCGAGAGCGGGATCGGCTGCGGTGCCTCCTCCTCCTCTCCCTGGAGCGCGAGCGCGAGCGGCGCCTGTCTCGTGACGAGGAGCGCGAGCGCCTCCTTCTGCGGTCACGAGAACGGGACCTGTTAAAAATAACAGACAAAGTTCAAATTGACTCAAGAAGCTCCCTTAATCACAAGTGATTGATTTAAAATATAGACAAATGGCACAGCTTTCTTACCTTCTATGCTCTCTGCTCCGTGACCTGGTCCTGTGAAATAAGTGGAAGACACTCTTAGCTTGAACAGTAAAACACACTCACAACAAATTAACTTCCACAAATGTCACCATGATTTTAACTGTCTGCACTCACCTCTTCTTCATCCTTTCCTCTTTCTCCCTCTCTTCTCGTCTCTTCAGGCGTTCCTGGTTCCTTTTCTCCTGCTTGTCAACCACAGTTTTCTGATGAATAAAAGCACAGTAACTGATTAGAGTTGAAAACATTTTTAACCCAACTTCAAGACAGTTAATGACGCACTTGTGATGTCAGGATTTTTACAGTGATGGATTTATAGTCTACACTGTAACACAGACCTTTAGTTGGTCCAGCTTCTCTCTGATCTGGATGAAGCCAAGGTGAAGCTTCCCACCAAAGTGGTCGGCCAAACGACGGTCATTGTCATGGAGACCTAGGTAGGCAGAGCACACCTCGCACACCCGAAGTTTCTGCTGCTGGAAGCTGGAGGCGGGCATAGAGTTCCTGTACTCTTCCTGATGAGGGACAGAAAACATTAAAGGATCAGAAAATGTAATAGTTGAAGAAGCACCAAACTCCAATAGTAATAATTTCCTCACCTCTGCATCCTTCTTCCGAGTGCGGACCTTCTCCACTTCCTGCAGGACCTTCTGAGCCTCATCAACGTTGCCCTCGGCTCCGAGCTGCTCAGCCTTGGCCAGGAGCTTCCCTATTTCCTCATTCAGCTCGTGAACTTTCTCCGCCTGACACACGCACCAAACAACCCAACTTAAGTACACAGAAAACTAGATGCTGCACATCAAGGCTCAGTTCACGTGTGTTGAGAGTGTGAAGGAAATAGACCGGTATCTCAAGCTCTGTCTCACCTTTGCTGCCACCTCAGCGCTGATCTCTTCTTGGGTCTCAGCCAGACGTTTCTTGGCAAGTTCTGTCCTCCGGTCACAGTCAGCAATGAATGACTCCAGATGATCCACCGCCTTACAAACAAACGCACGACTTAAATATGGCAGATTTGGGCACACAGACACATTAGGCTGGCTAAGAGCAATAGATATAGATGGCTTTCAAAAAAATGAAAGGGGTCTTCGATCTGCTGTAGTTAAGGTCGGCCCTGCATTTAAAGCTGTCTGTCTTCTGAAAAAACAGTTTTTACAGTGTACATGGTACTGAAAACATTTAGTCTAATACGAGGGCAGTTTCATGGCTGCAACTCTGAGGATTAAGGTGCATGCAGACGTGTCTCCTAAAGTTAGCATCCCCTCTCCTCTCGCCCCAAAATGAAGAGTTAATCTGTGTTTCGTTATGGAGACTACATTATCATATCACTTACGTCAAGCTCAAAGAACAGATCTCTCTCCTTGGAGGCAATCTCATAATCCGCCCGAAGTGCCAGGTCGTGGATCTTCGTGCACTCACCCAGGTCCATACGCTATCACAGAAACACAAGTAAACATGACTCAAAGTGCACAAAACTCCTTTATGAATCAATCATTTCAGATGGTTTAAAGATGACTTATAGTACATTATTTAGTTTTGTCCTGCACTTTACTGACATCTTGTGAAACAGACTTAAATTCTCGACCACTTACGGTTCCAGACAGGATGTCATGTGGACAGCAGTTAAGAAGATGACTTTTGCAGACTCGCTCGTCCGTGAACTTGACCCTCTGTCGCGTCTCATCACCTGAAACAGTCCAAAAGAAGAACCAGTGAGAAAGACCTCACATACTTGTTAGCAGGGGCGAGGTATCCAGTGCTTTAATCATACATTACTGCTGTAATGGATCTAGATTAACTGAGCAGATATGTGTCACTGCCTTTTTTGTGCCCACCTGAGTGAGTGAGTGAGATTCTTTTATTACATATGACATACATATGACTAGCTTGTGTAACATTAGATTTCCCAGTCATGGTGCATCTTTGTTACATTTGTTATCTATTTATGTGTCTTTATTGAAGAAGTTAGATATGTGTGCATATATATGATACTTCCTCTTATTCCTGGTGCTTACCTCCTCAGCCTCAACAAGAAATGTGGCAATTTTAGAGCTCAGTTTAACTTGTGATAAAGCTCGATGTTCACTCTGTACATGTGAAGCATTCTGAGATTAGGCTAACAGGGGCACAATACTGGAAAATAACTCTAAACTTGTTACAATTAACTAGTTTGAACAGAGCTATGCTCTTATGTTTCCATTACCTTTCAATAAATTTGGCTATGCAGGAAATGCTACTATGACTGTGATAAGAAATGTAAACATGTCAGACAAATTTTCCAGCCAAACCTTTTACAAGTATGAAACATTGAAAAGGAAATTCAAAACAAAAATACAAAGAAATCCAAGGAAAAAATTTAGTTTATACACACTGCGATCTGCACCACATACTGTACCCTTCTGCATCTTCAAGACCTCAGCTGCAGAATTTTAAACCCGCTGTAGAAAAGTATAAATGGGAACAGTTTTCTTGCCCATACCTGTAGTAAGAAGTTGGGAGTCATACACAAGTCAGATTGTAAATGATGTGTGCAAAGGTTTTGTTTTGATGACTGCTACAATTGCCTTCTGAAAACAGACGTCTAATGGACAAGTGCTCGTTTGGACTCAGCGCGACCAGACGTCTTAGCTCAAGCTGCATTATATTACTCCAAATTGTAATTCTAGTGCCACTGAAGAAATACCCATTTGAGTGATTAAAAAATGGCTACAATAACTTCCGGAAGGCAAACAGATTGTTTGGATATTCATCATAACAGCTTTAAAAATTATGTGTGACTCACGGCTCGATGAACATGAGGCTTTTCTGCAACTCCTTTGCAGATTGATGTAGGCTGGCAAAGATACACTGAACCTTAATGAATAAAATAAAGGGGCCACAATTGTTCAGTTTGTATGCAACAAATGTATGGGAAGAATTTGATATCAATCTCATCACACATACACCCACAGACTCACAACACAAATTCACTCCAGCTGAATCGACTTGAATTATCATCTTGTTAAAAGATAATCCACAGGGCTGTACTTTTATTCAAGCAACTGCCAGGATGAATCCCAGATTTAGAAAATGGCAGAGCATCAATGACCTGCCATTTTCTGCCCATGACAGTCAGACTTGACAGCTGGTTTACCTTTTAATGTCTGTATCCAAATGGCTGGAAGCAATCACTAAAACTATACGTAATTGTGGCAAAGCTTCCGTAAAGACAAAAGGATTTATATTGTCAAGATAACAGTATTTATTTATTCTTAAAAATACTTGCATTTGTCAGTTTAGTTAAACAAACTAGGTCACTTTGACACCACTTTTGAATTATATTGTTATTAGAGTTGCTATATTATCAAATGAATCAGCACCTTTTGATAATGCAGTAACCACTGTGAATCGTGTTACTAGCAAAAGTGTCAAAATTATCTGATTTCAGCTTCTTAAACATGAATATTTTTTAGTTTCTTTAGTCCTCCCTGACGTCAAACTGAATATTTCTCACCTGTGGCTTTGGAAAACAATGACATTTTTTAGCATTACATGGACCAACAAATATTCGACTGATTGAGAAAATGACAGACAGATTAAATTTTTTGTTGCAGCAATTGTTTGTTCTCAAGACTGAGAAACAACCAATACGGTATAAAATAAAAAATGGTGATCTAGGTTGTTTGGTGAAATCAAGCACAATTTTAACATCATTTTAGATTAGTAGATTTTCATTTTATGGCAATTTAATGTTAACTTCGCACTCCCTTTATTTATCTGACAGCTACTGTAATTAATATTAATTTTTAAACATTAAATAAATGATCCAACAGTGCAGAAAGACTCCACTTTAACAATCGACAATCTCCACTTTAAGCCAGCTTCAACATTAAAACACCACTCAATATTAGTGCGCTGGTGATAATATATATTTATACAAGTATATATACTTTAAGACATGCGGAGTGACATCATAAATGCAGATTATTTATTTATTTAGAACAATCCTGACTAATAACAATGCTGCGTGGATGGATATTATTACTACAATTAAGGAATTCATTAATGAAATAATCAGGTCCATTGATGATTATGTAAATGCTGCAGCAGCTGACAGGCCTGAGTGTGTTATTTTAAACATTAGGAACTATTAATGTAATAGACTTATCACCTTCAGCTGAAGTTGTTATGACTACACTGATAAACTGCTGTATCCTGCTCAGTGTGAGGCAGCATGGCGCCTGACGGCTCTGTAACTTCGCTACAAACAGAAACATTAGCTCATTTAGCTTCTACGAGACCGTATAGGTGTGGAAAGCGAAACTAAGTTAAAATTTAAATGAGCCGCAAATGGATACAAACATTAAACCTAAAGCGTGAAGGCAGCTGGACTCTAAGGTAGCCCTGTGCAGCTCATCCACTCATGCAGATCTGTCCATCTCACTCTGGCCAGCCTCAGCGGCGGCTCCATCTTGGCTAGCTAGCTCGCTCAGTTAGCTCCGGAGACTCACCGTCCCTCGCTGTTCCCATCAGCTGGTCGAGCAAAGCTCTCATTTGAGCTTGGGCGGACATTGTGCCGGCTCCTCCGTCGATATCTACCGCAATGTAAAATTAAGCAACTGAAACCAGTGCCTTAGTGTTTCTGAGATGATCTTTGATTGTTTATTCGTCCAAGCATCACCGCTCCAGCTTTTCTCTATTGCCAGCTTCCGTTTCACATCAGGGAAGTGACGTCAGGGCCCGTTGTTTGAAAGGGCCTGCTAATGGGCGGGACAATGAGGAGAAAGCAACCAATCAGAGAGCTCAGAATGAACAAGTTAACCATACGGAACCCTTAAGAACAAGTGCGTCAACCAATCAGAACGTTTGCAGACGAGCAGTAAACCAAGAAAAACGTTCGGGGCGGAACAACGTAACCAATCAGACTACCCGAGCGCCAGCAGGTTAACCAATAGGAACCCTCAAGGACAAGAGAATCAACCAATCAGAGCAGCTTAAGCCCAATACTGGTTTGGCATCGAACTGAGTTGCCCTCAGCTCAGCCTCTCAGGAAACGAACGGCTACTCTCAGGCTAACTACGAGTTATACTGAAGAAGATTATTGTGAAACAGTGTCATAGCTGGAAGTCTGACTTAGTTAGGGACTTTAAATCTACAACGTAGGCAGAGAAAAGGGATAAAAACAACCCAACGTACGCGCTGTGATTTGTTTCCGGAGCTGACAGGCAGCTGTGTGTTGTTGTCGGGCCCAACTGTTACCTGTTTGTCAGCCACACCTGTGACCACCGACACACCAGACGGCAGCGCACAACAAAGTGAGACAAACAAGTAAGACAAATAAACTTCTTCCTGCTCAATTTAAGCTGTAACATGCGCTCCAACAACTCAGCAAACATGGCCGGTAAACTTTACAGACCAACAGCTCGCTAACAGTGACACCTGTCCCACAAAAAGCGACCTTCCTGCGCTGCACAGCTGAACACACTTCATACTTTTAGTCTTTTAAAATTTAAAGTAATCTAATATGTGCTGGCTGAGTGACACACTTTTTAAGACGACGAGCTTTTGGCAGGGGGACAAATGAGAAGCCTGGGTGTTCATTATGGGTTAGTTGTTGTTGTGCTGAGAAACCTCTGGAGTCAGTGCTGGCACGTCTGAATAGACTCAGATCCACAAAGGGTGATGCAGCAGAAATAGCTGGACTGACACACACTGCTGCCTTCAGTACTTTTTCATGTATTACATCTGTGACTGCCAGCTAGTATTGTTTTTTTATTGCTAGTTGCTTTGACACATGCAGGTTTGTAGTTTACTGTCATGCTGTGTGCCATGATGGGAATAAACAAGCCTCTGTTGTGAAGAGTGTATTTAAAAGCAGCTTCTTGCGGATCTCTTTTTCTCTCTCTGTGTGTTAGGTCTGTGTGCCGGTAATGCGCTGAGGCGACGATGGAGACCACAGGCAGTGCCAGTGAGGGCGACCCGCTGAAGAGGGGGGAGGACGGGGCAGAGACGGGAAGAACGCCATCTGCAACAGAGCTGAAGAAGAAGAGCTGCAAGGAGGTCTTGGGTTTTTCCAAGCTTACCCACTGGCGCACAGCAGTCTTCTTCCTCTCCTTGTTCCTCTGCCTCACCATAGTGTTCGCCTTCTCCTTCATCATCCCGTGTCCCGTCAGACCACAGTACCTGCTAACGTGGAACAGGACATACAACGAAGCCGGTGTGTAGAGTTGTTTGCTTTTCACTGTCGGGTGTTGTTTTGAATGTGGCTCTAACTGGTGTGTTTCTCTCCTTCTCTGCCACAGCAACCTATGACTTCTTAGCTATTGAAGATGCAAGCAAGGACAAAGTTATGGATGTCCTGTTTGTCCTCAAAAACACAGAGGGCAGCAATAACAATACATGTGCTGATGCAGGTAGGATATAAGCGTTCTTCAGTTTTGTTAATAGAATTTATTCATTTATCAGGGATTGCTGTCTACGTGGCAGCTCTGGATTGTGTTTGTTTTGTGTCATTCAGGCCGTGTGTTGTTTTTTTTCCCAGGCCTGCCCACGCCATGTGTGTTTGTGGTAGCAGTGGACGGGACAGATGGTGAGACCCTGTGGGAGCGGCCGCTGGACCCTGAGTTCCACTGGGCCCAGTGTGGTCTGGACAAAGAAACGAGCAGAACATGGGACTGTCTGCTGTCCCATGCTGGCCAACTCACAGCCATTGACAAACACACTGGTTAGTGACTCATGGCTAGGTTTTATGTGCTCTTTAAAAGTTACTGGACACTTTTAGTTGCCTTGGTGGCCAATGTCTTAGGCACACCTTGGTAAAGCCAATAAAGCCTTAAACAAGAAAACTGCCACAACTTTATAATGTTTAATTTTACCTGTTTTAAAGAGGCGTTGATTAAAATGTTTGACTATTTTGAAGGTTGCAGTTTGCAGCATTGTTAAATTACGTTACATTACACTGAGAGGTGTTTCTAATGTAATGTTCAATCCATTTATAGCAACAAGGATAGAGCCCTGGAAATAATAGAAACACTTGCAACCTTTAAAATGATCACATAGTTAAATTAACACTTCTTTAAAACAGTTTGAACAAAACCTGAACATTATTTGCATTTGAATTCACGTGTATTTATGTGCAAGCACATTTCTGTTTGTGTGTGTGTACAGGTGACATCATGTGGCAGCAGCCTCAGCCTTCTGGTCTGGACAGCGCTGTGCCTGTTCTTAGTGTTCCAGATCTGGATGGGGACAAGGTCAACGATGTGGCTCTGGTGGCATCTGATAACACACAGGTAAACAGTGATTTTATTTATTATTAATACATGTATTTCCTTGATGTTTTAAGGATTTAACTAATTTGTATTTTTGGATTGTCAGTGATGATAACATGATGTAACTGATCTCAAATATGCAAATAATTACGGAACATGGTAAAACTATATTCAACGTATCTCGTCATGTGTGCAGACTCAGCTGGTGTTCCTCTCAGGGAAGACGGGTGTCCAGATTGGTTCTACAGTGGTTGTCGACTCCTCAGAGACAGAAAGTCACCTTCTCCATCACACTACAGGAGGTTCTCACTACGTACTACTGCAAAAAGGTTTGTACCTAAAACAGTCTTAAGGGAGAATAGCTGCGCTGTATCAAAGTAGGTCAGCAAGAAGTGTCGAGAATGTAGTAGTTCTGTGATACGTTCACAAAGTCCCATTTAAATTTGTATTAAAATGTTTGACATTGTGTTTAAACACCTCATTTTCATCTTATTTTTAAGCATAGAAATAAAAGTCCCAATACAACTGTTATACACAGGTGCATACACTTGGTGGCAGTAATGGGAAATGTTGTGCCCATTCACAGACACTGGCTTGTATGGACTGGCTCTGTGGAGGATTGCTGCCATGGCTAAAGCAGGGATGGAGGCAGGGCTCAAGAAGGATAAACACTGGGAGAAGAACGCCAGTGCAACAACTGGCCTTGTACCCATCTATGAGTAAGACATCAACCCGCTGAGTACTACTTCAGCTTAGCAGATTTCACTGAACCGCTTGTCGTCACCGTGCCTTCAAACTGTTGCTTATCATTTTTCTTACTCTGCAGGTCTGACTCAATGAAGCAAGTGCTAAGAACAGAAGAGACAGATGACCCACCCAACCTGCTGATGGTGACTGGCAAGGATGTGGCATTAGTCGATGGAAAGACACTGCAGCTGCTCTGGAAATTCAATACCAGCTCAGTCCTTAGGTTTGTTTCTTTCATATTACACTTACAAATGAATTACAGCTAGCACAGTTAATTGTCAGTGATTAAACAGTGACTAACTGATTTTTCAGTTATTCAGTATTTTAGTAAGTATTAGTCCTGGCATCTTAAATATTCGCTAGTAATCTGAATATTGCTTTCACTGTCGCACAGAATAAGCTACTACAATATGCCAACTCGAATTTTTTAATGGGCTTTTCCTACTGCTACACATTCAGAATACTTAATTGATTCATGGAGAAAATAATAGGGAGAGGAATCGATTATGACCTATATATATATATATAGAATAGTAGCAGCATTAAAATGCATGCTAATATGTAGCTGGCTATCACATAATTTGTTCTCCTTTATTCAGTGAGCCCTCCTTCGGGCACTTTAACAAAGACGGCGTACTGGACGTTGTGATTGAGGAGGATATTGGCAACAACACAAAGAGGGTAAATAACATACAAACACTGCTGTCATACTGTAGTTGGAATCATACATTAACTGCACTGCCTCTCTTTTATGTAGATAATAATTCTTGATGGGATATCCGGTGATCTGCTCTGGGAGGTCAGCCTTTTGGCCAGTCCTAACTCACCAAGACCTGCATCGATATACACCACCAACTCCTTCTCCATCTTTGTGTTTTGGGGCATGGTGCCTTCACAGACCAACTCTTCTGTAAGTGCACTGCCTTTATGACAACTTGCATGGTAACCGACATTTCCCAAAATGGTAATCGGACTCAAATGTTTCCTTTCAGGTACCGTTAGCTGGCGACAGACGTACTTACATGCTCCATCCTCTTTATTCTAAAGTTCTCCTCGAGTCCGCCAGTTCAATGGAACACATCGTAACAATTAAAGGTGCTCCAGCAAACTAAATTATGAAATGTAAATCTATGTTTGGAAGGATGGGGAAATACAGGGGTTGCCTTTGTTTGACTGACTGCATTTGTTTGTTTTTTTATTTTAGCCACGCTGTTGGAACGTGGCCGCCACGCTGCCTACATCACGCTGACCGGTCCAGGGAGGGAGGGAGCTGAAGGCACTGTTGTCCTCAGCAAGCGAAAGCTGAAGCAGGACGTCCCAGACAGCAACGTCCTCCGCATCGGCACCGGCGGAAGTTCAGAGACGAATGAGGTCATCAAAGAGGCCTTCAACCGTCTCCGCTTCAACGATTAGTAGAGAGGACCAACTGTTACATGGACAGTACATCCTCTGTGTTTTTGGCACAGCTGAGTGTTTGGGGGCTTAAACTGACTCTTAAAACCAAAGTTTGTACACTAGCTATGACTTTCCAACTGCTGACAACCAAAAAAAAATCCTGTGTTTAGAGACTTGAGTTGACTCGATCTGACTGGGCTCTTCCATGAATCTCCATTGGACAAAGTGGGCATTGTGTTTTCAGAAATCACTGCGCACATACAACGATGATTTGATCCCATCTGGTGTCCAAAGGGCTGCTGTTCCCTGACAATCACACGACACTGTGTCTCTTATTCTGCTGATAAATCCATAGAGAGGACGTCCCTTGCTGTGTTGTTTCTGGCACTTTCATGCACCAATGAAATGCTCCGCTTTTTTATTACCTGCAGAGGCTGAACTATTATTTGGATCTATGCAACTTTATGCCACACTTGGCTTTAAAGGTAGCAGAGGCATGTCATTGTAGGTGGAAGTTCCTGTGTATTTCACATTACAGTAGCCTTAAAGGAATTGTTACACAATGACATGGCTCAATTTCCTCAAAGCATTCAGCAACACATAGATGTACGTTGAAAGTTGAAATACTGCAGAAACGCCACCAACCTTAAGATATACACTACGTGGTTACACTTTCTTCCTTTTTGTGATATAATAAATAGTCTATTAGTCAGTGGTGCTGATAATCAAGACATGTTTGTCCCATACTCAATCCAAGATGCTGTAACTAGTGATGCTGTTTAATGTGCAGTGACTAAACCATCAAGACAAGTATTGACTTACTGCTGTGAGTTTACGGCCCCTTAGAAGGCTGTTATGATTTTTCTTTTTTCCATAAATGTATATTAGTAAAAATAAATGGGTACTTTACAATATAATAATATATTGAACCTGTGGGATGTGCCTTTGTTGGAGCTGCCTTTTATTTCTGACTGGATATTTGAGCAATAATAAACTATTTTAAAATACCTGCTTTCGTTTCATTACATATGTGTCATTATAGGAGGACATACAAAGTATAAAATACCTCGGGCGGCTTTCTTGTCGCAGCCCTGTTTTCAGAAGAGAACAAACTTTGTTACCTGAAAATGCTGAAATCTTTTTAGTCTGCTCCTTTTATGGTCACATGATCGGTATGCTGCTGAGAGAATGAGAGGCACCCACTCAGGATAATTTCTTTTTGCCTGTTTGAACCATCAGTGAAAAGAAACAAAAATCATGAATTTTCTTTGAGGGAAAAAAAGATCATAGGTTTGCTTCTACAGTAACAAATATAGTTTTATAAAAGCAAAAAAGCTAGCCTATTACATAATATGAACTACGTTCTATTTGGCAAGTAAGAGAGGGTACTGTAAAAAAAAACCGGAGTCAAATTCCTTGTATGTGCTCACGTACTTGGCCAATAAAGGTGATTCTCATTCTGAAGGCGGAGTTTTGCTGCCCTCTGCTGGCGCGCCGCAGACACTCAGCCTCCGGCGGACATGCGCAGTGCGGCCGCACGCCGTCTGTCCATGGACGCAGTGGAGTCAGTCACGTACCTCGGCGGGGCCGCACGGCGCAGTTTACTCCAGAAATAATTACCGCGTGTCGTTTATTCACCATGACGCACGGCGGCTGGCGGACTCCTGCCCTGCCGGAGCGCTGCGGGAAAGGCGGGGCCGCTCCATGTAGGGAAGTAACCGGACCACGGTGACACGCAGCCCACCGTACCTGACGTTGTTTAGAACGGGACGTACCATCCATCCATCCTTTCCTCCATTCATTCATTCATTCATTTAGAGGCACAACTTCAGATCAGGGACTTTTGGCTCATTGCGCATGGAAATGGAGGAAATTGCGCACAGACACTGAAACACTCTTTCAGCTGCACACACACACACACAAACATCAAATCAAATCAAATAAAAGTGATAAGACTCAAAAACAGCTGCTGCGCCCCCTCATGACCTCATGACACTTTGGACAAGGCGCTTTGGAAAAAAGAGCTCACACATTTCTCCATCAGTCTGACACACACACACACACACACACACACACAGAAATTAAGCTCCAGCTGCTGTAAAACGCACCTGAGACACCCTTAACCTCTCATCTATTAATGATTAACAAAAACACTGAGCGGCACAAAACTTCCGCCTTTGACGGGGAAAGTTCACATCTGTGCGGAAATGTTAAACGACAAACACAAATATTTATTATTATTATTATTGTTTTTATTATTATTATTATTATTATTATTATTATTATTATTATTTAATTGTAATTAGGTCGCCCCTCTCATCACTCGAGGCTGGTGGCGGGTGTCTGTCGGTTCAATGTGACCTGAGTCCGCCATACCGATATGATCCGACAGCACGGCCGCGAGACCGGAGAGAGCGCGTGCGAGTGAGCGCGCGGGGAGGAGGAGGAGGAGGGGGGCACGCGGCTTTATCAGAGCAACGAGCCACTTTCCGCCCGCGGTATAAAAGTCACTTTGCACTCGAGCCTGCAGCTGCTACGAAGGTAACGTCCTCCTGCATGTCTTTAATTTTTTTTTATTTCTGCTCTGCCGAACAGCGGAAATGTTTCTATACATTCAGAGAGATTAGACATAACAAAAGATCATAATTTGAGTTGTGTTGACTTTTTTTTTTTAAATCCACTCTAACAAGTTTTATTGGGTTTATAATAGTGATTAATGAGCTCGGTGAGGTGGAATAAAGGTATGTTTTGAGTGAAAAAGAAAGAGAAACTGGGTTATGTGAGGAGGAAATGCCTTTAAAGGCCCGGTGAGCGAGCTTATGGATAAGCTAATAATTAACGACATGATCGATAGCACGAATCATTTTCGCCTTTTTTTATTTTGGGTGTGAAAAATTCCGATGATTCTGCGCCTGTTTTGGTGTCTGGCGGTGGATTTCACGCTGAGTCGTGCCGCAGCTCTCCGTTTTTCTAGAAACCTCCTTCAGGTGCCGCATGCAGCACCCCCAAAATCTCCCAAAAAAAAACAGTCCCCGTCCGAGCTGCAGCTGCATCGTCCGCTCGGATGATCTGCGCAGCTGGACAGCAGCTGGAGGCGCCTTCACGTCCCTCCGCCGGCTTTAAACGCCTCACGGGTCGGTGCTTGTCCGTCCTGCGGTCTGTACTGATGATTTTCTCTTCGCAGAGGTGAAGATGGCTGACGATATTCAGGCAAAACTTGAGAAATATCGCACTGCTCCCTTTGACGCCCGATTCCCCAACCAGAACCAGACCAGGAACTGCTGGTCCAACTATCTGGGTAAGACTGTCAGAGTCAGCTGTGCCCCCCCAACACAGGTCCCACCTTTTAAAATGTAGATAAAATAACACTAAAGTTTATATATCATCAGTAAAATGTGAATATTCAGTTAGAATAACTTGTTCTGATCGATGACCTCTGAGCTGGAGGTCATCTGAGGTTTCTTTCAGGTCACTAACATGAGCCTCCCGCTTGAATCTTGGATAAAGGCCATGTGTTTCTTTTACATATTCATTGTTGTTATTGTTTATCTATTAATAGACTATCACCGCTGCCAGAAAGCTCTGGACGCCAAAGGAGTGGACACCGCCCCCTGTGAATGGTACAAGAGGGTCTACAAGTCACTCTGCCCCATATCCTGGGTAAACAGCTTGTTCAAATCTCATTTTTTTTTGTTTATGAGGAAAAATCAGTCCTGGAGGAGTCAGAGGCGAGCTGACTGGTAACAGCAGAAAATGCACGGTGCTGCCTGAGTTTGTTTAGCAGGGGTCAAACAACTTTATCGTTCCCCACGTTCCTGCTCCGTCCTGAGAACCAAAACAACATGAAGCGCTTCAGGCCAAAATTAGAGACTGGAGATTCCCATTTTTAAGCATTCACAGCCCAGTGAAAA